>JAVJIX010000066.1:1652500-2252500 GCA_036785185.1 Paratrypauchen microcephalus | reverse complement strand
CTCTCTAACAGAAAACACCTTGTGATGTCATGTGCTAATACAGAAAGTGTTCCACTGTGTTCTTAAAGATCCCATGACATGGTACTTCTTGATGCTTTTGTATGGCTCCTTAATGGTAAATGGTCACATCTTTATATAGCGCTTTTCCACCTTGAAGGCACCCAAAGCGCTTTACAACAAGGAACCACTCACCCATTCACACACGCATTCACACACCAGTGTACGCAGACACTGGGGGCGAGGAGGGTTAAGTGTCTTGCCCAAGGACACAACGGCAGCATTCATCTGTGGGAGCTGGAATCGTACCAACCAACCTGTGGGTCAGTGGATCTGACCGCTCAACCACTGATGTTTCTTATGTCAAGAGCGGGATTTGAACCGCCAACCTTTGGATCAGTGGACAAACACTCTACCAACTGACAGAGATAAGATGAGAAAGAGTATTTTTTCTCTCTCTGGAACACTCCATAATGGGCGTTGTTGCTTGAATGCAAATGAGGAGAAAAGAGCTGGCCAATAGTAGAGGGTGCCATGGGACCTTTAAACTCCATACACCTTCACTAGAATCATTTGGAAGATTTCAGCCCTGTAAGTTCCCAACTCTACTGAACAAAAGGTAAAAGGTAGCTGTTAACTTGAAATCTAACGCTTTATGACATCACAAGGTGGAACAGAGTATTTTGAGCTTTGGAAATGTAGACAGACTAATAACCAGGATTGCTCTAACATGTGTGAATGAAACAAAACACAACTCCAGGTATGTTTTTGAGGCAGTGGCAACATTGTCAGATAGGTTAAAGATCCCATGACATGGTACTTCTTGATGCTAATAGCTACCCTTGTTTAGTTGAGATTGGAAATTGTAGAGGTGAAATTATGAAAATGAAGGTGTATGGAGTTTATTAAAGATCCCATGACATGGTACTTCTTGATGCTTTTATATGGCTCCTTAATGGTTCCCTAATACTGTAAATGAATCCTTCTTCAAAATCAACACTCAGTGCATGAGAAAGAGAGATAAGATGAGAAAGAGTCATAAATATCTCTCTCAAACACTTTATTCTGGGCTTTGTTGTTTGAATGCAAATGAGGAGAAAAGAGCTGGCCTATAGTAGAGGGTGGGGGCATGGCCAAACTCTCCGCTCTCCGCTCTGAGCTCTCAGCTGATCCATTTCCGTGTTTTTGCACGGGGGGAGAGATTTGAAGCGTTCCATTGAAAAATAAACACATTTCCACATAAAATAAAATCAAACCACTGCTGTTCAAAGGTCCAGAGGCTCAGATAAAGGACTTCCGAACCTAGAAACACTCGGACGTGCCTCCAGGCAAATTAAAAAACGCATTTCGCATTGCCTAGCGCATTCGCAGTCCAAACTCTCTGGGCGTGATTTACAGAGATGCTGAGTACAGACAGACGGGGGTGGAACTGCATTTGCATTTCTTTTTTCGATCTGACGTCAATAAGGTGCCTTGTTCAAAATCGCCAGTTTGAGCTCCGATTTTTTGTAACGCAGAAAAGGATCGCAAATGCTCAGTTTAGACATTTCGCAACTTTGAACCATGGGGGGGGGGGCTAAACAGGGTAGGGGAGCTCACATTAACGTTCAAAAACCTCAGAAAGTGAAAATTTCATGCCATGGGACCTTTAAAGCTCATTATAAGACCTTTAACGTGTCCAGAATTTCAGAAACTAAATAGACCGTTTGATGTCTGGTCTACATCACTACTGCCTAATTAAGTCAAACCTAAAAAAAATCCTAGTGTTTTCATTTCAAACTATAACATTGCCTAAAAAGATGAGATTTATGCGTTCGCACATGCAAAGCAGCCCATGTGAGTCTGAAGGCGTCTGCTAAAGTCATCTCCTCCTCTGTGTTCATTTACACCAGTGTGACCGGCGTATACAGCAGACTAAACAGAGCAGTGACCCCAGCACCACAGACCAGCCTGGTGAAGACATCAGCCACAAACACCAGACTGCACAACCATACAACAAGAAATATGATGCTGTGGGGTGGGAGTTTGAGCTAGAATTTCTTATGAATAATAAGTGCAGTGGCTTTCTGTCATATTGAAAATTCAGCTCTTTGTACACGTGATGCTACAAAACACAACTCAAATTCAGATTAAAAGTGCGGAAAATAGCTCAACCAGGATCGTGAACCTCTACTACTATAGTCTGTTTGTTTTTTTGTAGAATTCTTTTTAAGCTGCACCATGTAACTTGACTGTTTTTCTCAACAATGTTATTGCTTTGTTTGGAATGTTCCAGCTGATGTTGTTTTGCTGTTTTTTTGTTGTTGTTTTTTTTAACTTAGAGACCGACCCACAATTTAGAGGAGGCGGCCCATTGGTTCATCTTCAAAATAGACAGCGGATTAAACCAATCAGGATATAGTAGATTACGAGAGCGGTCCCACCCCTTTCTCTGTGCTGCAAAATGTTCTAAATAACAGAACATTGTTATTTACTCCAAGTCCTCTGCAGCCCAGGTTGAAGGTGGACAGGGAGAGGAGCAGCCAGAGACTGTGGACAGGGAACCCGAGGGAACCCGAGGGATAGAGTGACCAGGGAAGTGTAGCACAAGCACAGAAGGTAAGCAGGTAATAATGTGAGGATATTACCGGGACTTTTAGGTCATGGACAGCCATGAAAATTGCTCACCTTTTGGAAAAATTTGCCGTTTTGAAGCCAAAACAGGTGACCTACCTCACCTGAATCATGTAGATTCGATGAGAAAGATGTTGTCTGTCAAAATGTTTTAAGATCTGAGGGTTTGAAAATTCACAAACAACTCATTTTCAGGAGCCTGTGATCAATAGAGCATCCTGTTTAGGTGTTTGATTTTCACAAAAAGGTGAGTGTCGGGTAATGCTAGGCAACTGGTGAATGTAACTGTATGTGAGAGAGACTTGTTTACACATCATCTCATGTGCTGTAGTTCCAACTAAATCAGCTCTTTTTGGTCAGATTGCATAAAAAAAAAAGCTCAGATTTAAGTCTAACAGAGCCTCAAACAGAGCAGAGCCTCTAGTTAGCATCACACTCCAAGGGACTGTTGATGACATCAGCTGCAAAGTATCAAATGCCTAAAAGTATTCTACCGTGAGCCTCTATACAGAACTGATCTTTAACTTAACCTGGTGGTGTCTCCATGGAGAAAGAAATATGACTTATCTTCAATCATTTATTATAAGTTCAATCTTTTCTCACAGAGAGCCATTCCCAAATGGAGTGTGTGGGCTCAGATCTGCATTTTCCTTTTTAATGGGAATTTAAACCCTGTTCAAATGGGAAGGATTTGGTCCCTAATGATAATGTCTAAAATATGTTCCCGCTATTTAGCATCAGGTGTTAAGTGTTCTAATCATCTGACAATCCCGCTGTCACAAGCCCATTACACATGATGGACAGCCGTGTTTGGACAGCTGTGGACAGGACTCATTAGTGCCTCTGGGGGCCGAGAGTGGCAGTGCGTCGCTGAGGGGAAATCACTAAAGCCACTAAACCAATATGTGCAATATCCTACAGCGCTGGTGAGTCACTGAACCTGCTGCAGACCAGTGGACATGAGGCGTTTGGACAAGGGCCTCAGGGCTTAGTGCATACATGTAGGTACACAGCAAACCTGTCAGTAACACAGACTCACTGTTTCCACCATCACATCATGTACTGTGCATGGTCTCACAGCTTCCATTAAGAGAGGACACAAGTCTGATATCACAATTCATTTAATACAAAAAAATAATAATAATAATAAAATAAATTAATAAATTAAACAAATTCATTGAGTATTCCTATTATTGTCTGGTCAGAACAACAGTGAATGTTTGTTCTTAAATGTTTTGACTTTTGACTTTGATGACAGTTGTATGCACTTACCAGCTCATTCCGGTTTTGTTGTGGTGTGACACTCGCACAAGGACTGGAGCTCAGAATATTCGTGACCATTGGACTGGAGCTGCACTGTATGCAGTCTGAGGGCCTGTTTACACATACCCGGGTATCTGTAAAAACTGAGACTTTTCCCTTCGTTTGTGCCTTTCGTTTACACACAAATGGACATTTTTCCTCTGAAAATGATTCTTTGTAAAAACTCCGGCAAAAGTGGAGATTTTGGAAAACTCTGGTTTCGCGTTTGCATGTAAACTGTGGAAAACAGAGTTTTAGGCAGCTGACGCACCAAAAGTGCGATTCTGATTGGCTTGCAGAGCGTTCTCCTTTGTTTTCAGAGGCGAATTCGCCGTTTGCGTGTAAACAATGGGTACAAACGAAGAGAAATGTCTCTGTTTTTAAAGATCCCATGACATGGTACTTCTTGATGCTTTTATATGGCTCCTTAATGGTTCCCTAATACTGTAAATGAATCCTTCTTCAAAATCAACACTCAGTGCATGAGAAACAGAGATAAGATGAGAAAGAGTATTTTTTCTCTCTCTGGAACACTCCATAATGGGCGTTGTTGCTTGAATGCAAATGAGGAGAAAAGAGCTGGCCAATAGTAGAGGGTGGGGGCGTGGCCAAACTCTCCGCTCTGGGCTCTGTGCGCTCAGCTGATCCATTTCCTTGTTTTTGCACGGGGCAGAGATTTGAAGCGTTCCATTGAAAAATAAACACATTTCCACATAAAATAAAATCAAACCACTGCTGTTCAAAGGTCCAAAGGCTCAGATAAAGGACTTCCGAGCCTAGAAACACTCGGACGTGCCTCCAGGCAAATAAAAAAAGCGCATCCGCAGTCCAAACTCTCTGGGCGTGATTTACAGAGACGCTGAGTACAGACAGACGGGGGTGGAACTGCATTTGCATTTCTTTTTTCGATCTGACGTCAATAAGGTGCCTTGTTCAAAATCGCCCGTTTGAGCTCCGATTTTTTGTAACGCAGAAAAGGATCACAAATGCTCAGTTTAGACATTTCACAACTTTTAACCATGGGGGGGGCTAAACAGGGTAGGGGAGCTCACATTAACGTTCAAAAACCTCAGAAAGTGAAAATATCATGCCATGGGACCTTTAAAAATACCAGTTTACGTGTAAACAAGGCCTCATTTTGGAAAATGGAGAGAGACAAATATTCGTTTCTCAACATGCCCGGGTATGTGTAAACGTAGCCTGAGACAGGGGTAATTTTAGATTATATTAAATCATGTTCATCCCATTTAAAACATTTAGACTAGCATGGGAGATAGAAATAACAATTACAATCATATGAAATGTAGACTTTTTCTTTTTTTTTTCCTTCCGAAACCCTCTTTGCATACGTCTGTTTACGTCTGTACGCCTACCGTCCCACAGATTGCAACACGGTTTGGGAACCACTGTTCTAGAATGTAAGGTCAGGATACACCCTGTAGGATTTCACTGGGATACTAGAATTGTTTCCTGATTTGTGGCAAGTCGTATCTAAACCTGCAGATGTTTTGAAAATGTTTTCCAGCTCTGATGGAGTCACAGCCAGCACTTCCACCTCATTAGTCTCAGATAATCCCAAAGAAAAACGTGTATGGTAAAACTGACACAGAGGAGATAGTGTTTTCTATTCCAGAGCCAGGTTTCTCTCATACTCGGCCAAGATAACAGTTGGATTTGTTGAGTGATATTTTGACAGCCTCAGCTCATCAGATCATGTTCACCAAGCCAAATATTACATCAACCACATCCTCACGCTCTCCGTTACTGCTTACTCGCACAATACAGGAGATGCTGGTTTGTATATTTACAAGAACACAATACACAGTTGGAAAAGTCATCTTGAGCAGCAGGGAAAATTTGGCTATTGGTTGTTTTGTATAATGATAGCGTTTTGGTTGGCAGTAGTACTTGCAGGGTAAATAAGAGTACTGTAACGGCCCTTTCTTTAAAGATAATCATTTTCAAGGTTGATTTGATTTCTATTTGTAATACAGCATAATCTTCAAGTAGGTCTTAAAGGGCCTATTTTTCTTGCTTTTTTCTGATCTATGTTACAGTATAATGTTGATTCCTCATCACAAACATACCAGGAGTTGCGTTTTGTTTCATTCACACACATTTAAAGGAGAATTAACGTTTTTTTTTTACAATCTGAGCCTTATTTCGGTAATAAAACAAGTTGTTTTACTCACCCATAGCACTTTGGTGTCATATGGAGCACTTCCAGAGATGTTTTAGATTAGCGATAGCCGTAGCGCTAATATATGCCCAGAGCGGTCTCCAAATAACACAAACTTTAACACTTTTCAAATCATAGAAGCTCAATGTCTTAGTCTAGGCTTTCGTTTGAGTCAAAACTGGCTTTAAAAAGCTTTTAAAAGTGATTTATCCATAATTTACAGCTTTGCGTTTCATGTTTGGGTCCCGGGAGCTGAGAGCGAAATAAACTGTGACTCCGCACATTAGGGGTGGCAAAGAAGTAACGATTCAATTCGAATCACAATTCATATGCCACGATGCGATACTATCACGATGCATCACGATACTTGAATTATTGCGATGCATTGCAATATATTCGACATACTTCAGTGAAAATGTACCAAAAAAAAAAAAAAAGGATAACTTAAATATCAGTGGCTGTGTATCTGGGTAGTGTCTTCAATTGATACATAACTCTGAGTGACTCAATTCATAACTGAATTTATTGAATAACAAAAACAAATAAACAAAAAAAGTGCATAGGATTTTTTTCTAAAACAAAAAATGATGTTCAAACATTTGCCATTTTGGAGGTAGCTACCATCATAACAAACAATACCCTTTCACAAAGAAAAAAGTGCATAGGATTTATTAAAAAAAATAAACTAATAATTTATTTATTTATTTATTCATATTAAATATTAAATAATACATAATAAATAGGGCTGTCAAACGATTAATTTTCTTGATCGCAACTAATCTCAGAAATTTCATAGTTAATCGCGATTAATCGTGATTTATTTTGCATGTTTAAAATTGATATCTTGCAGTAAGATCGTTCGAATCTAAAGTTAAACTCACAATGCAAAGTATTTCTCACCATTTTTTTATTTTAAAAAAGTGCAGAGAAAGGAAAAAGTAACAATGAACCAGTAATAGTGGCTAAGTTGGCTAAACTGAAGACAACAGCGTGTCCTTCCTTGCCAATGCCGACGACTCGATTGAAGCCCGCTCGAGCTGCCTACGGATGCGTAGAAGGAACAAAATACTAGCAAACTCAAAATAGCGCGTTTAACCGACAATGAGTTTAATTAATACAACCAAATGAGCTGCATATGGATGGTAGAATTGCGGAAAATGCTGGCAAACTCTGATCGCGATTTAAAAAATTGTTCGCGATCATAACTTACATTAATCTAATCGCGATTAACGCGTTAATATTCCCAGCCCTAATAATAAATTATTAATTAATAATAATCGATTTTTGGCATCAAGAATCGATGCAGTATATTGTGAAAGTTAGTATCGCGATGCATTGTCATGACGATTATTTTGCACACCCCTACCACACATGCGCACTGGCGTCCTCATCTACTCGAAACTATGGATAAATCTCGGATTACAGGCCACTTTTGACTCAAACTAAAGCGTAGACTAAGACATTGAGCTTCTATGATTTGAAAAGTGCTAAAGTTTGTGTTATTTGGAGAACGCTCGGGGCATATATTAGCTCTACGGCTATCGCTAATCTAAAACATCTCTAGAAGTGATCCATATGACACCAAAGTGCTATGGGTGAGTAAAACAACTTATTTTATTACCGAAATAAGGCTCAGATTGTAAAAAAAACGTTAATTCTCCTTTAACCCACAACCTCAGGATCATTATGTTAATATAATTATAACATTTTACATCGCAATATTCAATTAAAACTGAAAATGGGCGTGGATCTGCTATATGGCATCTTGCAAATAAGCAGGTAAAGATTGCTCAAACATGCACAAATCACTCCAGACACTTCGGGCGAGTAAATACCCAAATAATTTCCTTTGCGATTCGTCTAAGTCTATGAATGGTGAGGGGAAAGAACTATAATATGATTAAAAGCTCTGAAATTTTGCATAATAGTCAGTGCCAATCCTCTGAAATAAATCAAGAGAAATGTTTTTATTAAATTATAAAATAGTTTGATATCTTGTAAATAAGAGTAATGGACTGTGTTGACATGCAGCGGCCTAAAGGGAAATTGGCAGTGCGCGTTAATATCCAAATGTTCCCTGTAAAGTAGATCAGAAACACAACTGTTCAAGGCTCATTAAAAATCACACACTGAGCAATAAACAGAAAATACTTCATGTGATGCCTGTGGGGAAGAGGTTTTATTCAAATATGTGGCAAATAATTTCAGAATAGGTGATAAAATTAACACATAAGAGAGAGGATGCGCTTTTATTTTATATTACTGAGTAGGAATGTTTTGTTTTACCACATTCTTCAGTTTCCATTGTACTTAAGTGTATTTTAACTCTCCTCAGACTGGCTTTGTTCTAAGCTCTGCTCAGCCCCGGAGGAGAATCACATTTTGTCCTTGAAAACATTGTGTACTAACCTTAAGACCACTTGCAAATTTCACCAACAGTAATACAACACTGAACCTTTGTACTGATTTCAAGCTCTGGTGAATTCACTTTCCATCTTTCACAAGAGCATATCAGTTTTTTGTATTTCAGTTATTGTGAGAAGAAACAATTTGATTTTTTCAACTCTTCACAAAAATCCTTTTTACCAACCTGGCTCATTCCAGATTGACGTGTGTCGCTCTGAGTTCTACACATTATCAGTCTGGGATGGCTCTCACTTAGGCTACGTTTATAGGATGACGATCAAAACAGAAGACGCAAAAGTGGCGTCTCGTCTTCAATTTTTTTATCCGCGTTTAGACGAGCGTTCTCAACAGGAAGTGTTTGTTTATACGAAGACGCAAAAGTGGACGCAAAAGCCAGCGAAGGGAGGCGCTGTAAATAACTGGAGTGAAAAAAACAAACAAACAAAAAAAAAACATCGCAACAGCGTCAACTTACATTTCTAACCGGAAAAGAGAAAGGTAAAATTTCAAAATAAAATGTTCTAGTTGCGTTTTAAATGAGTTGTTAAAGGAAAAGTAACTTTTTTTTTACAATTTGAGCCTTATTTCGGTAATAAAACAAGTTGTTTTACTCACCCATATCACTTTGGTGTCATATGGAGCATTTCTGGAGATGTTTTAGATTAGCGTTAGGCTAACGCCGTTAGCCTAGCGCGACTTATAGCCATAGCTCGGGGCATTCCCAGAGCATGTAATATGCCCCGTGCGGGCTCCAAATAACACAAACTTTAGCACTTTTCAAATCATAGAAGCTCGATGTCTTTAGTCTACGATTTCGTTTGGTCAAAAGTGGCCTGTAATCTGAGATTTATCCATAGTTTCGAGTAGATGAGGACGCCAGTGCGCATGCGCGGAGTGTGCTCTCAGCTCCCGGGACCCAAACATGGAATGCATAGCTGCAAACTATGGATAAATCTCGGATTACAGGCCACTTTTGACTCAAACGAAATCGTAGACTAAAGACATCGGGCTTCTATGATTTGAAAAGTGCTAAAGTTTGTGTTATTTGGAGCTCGCACGGGGCATATTGCATGCTCTGGGAATGCCCCGAGCTATGGCTATAAGTTGCGCTAGGCTAACAGCGTTAGCCTAACGCTAATCTAAAACATCTCCGGAAATGCTCCATATGACACCAAAGTGATATGAGTGAGTAAAACAACTTGTTTTATTACCGAAATAAGGCTCAAATTGTAAAAAACGTTACTTTTCCTTTAAAGGGACAGTGTGTAAGATTTTTACCTGTTAATTACTGAAATTGAAGATACCCATTCAAAAATACATTGTTTTCCAAGCCTTTTCACTTCCATCATGAAATCAAAGTATTCTTTTGGACTTAGATATAGTCACATAAAAGGGGGATCTTCCCCATATAGAGGCAGCCATTTTGAATACGAGAGCCGCAGAAGGACATTTGGGCTCATCCTTTGCCTCGGCTCCTGCTAACAGCTGCTTAGCCGCGCTGCAGATGGCTCCCCCCTTCCCCCCTCCCCTTCCCCTTCTCTCCTTCGTTCCTCTGCTCCCATATGCAGCCAGTAGCGAAGGAGAGAAGGGGAAGGGGAGAGGGGGAGCATGCTGCCGGATCACACATCGTAATGGATATAACACGTATTTTGGACTAAATAGTTTTACTGGATTTTATTCGCTGGATCCTTATGGACAGATTGAGACCAAGTTTATGATGAAATACAGAGTTTGACCTGTGCAAAGCCTTCAAAGGTAAGCTAAGTAAGCTAAGTTTTGTGCTTTTCTGTATAAAAGCCCCATGTGCTCGGGGAGTGATTGTTTTGCAGGGAAATGAATTGCATAGTCAAAAAGAGGAGACTGTAAGGTTTCATTTGATGTGTAGATTGTCATGAATCATGATCGGGATTGTGTGTTTTCATGCGAAAAGAAAAAAAAAAAGTGAACGGGGGACCGTTTTATGTATACAGCGGTGCGCGGTTCGTGCGCGGGCACGCGCGATGTCGGCGGTACGTCGCGTCCGGGTGACCCTCGAGGTCTGCCATAGCCAAAAGAGGAAGTGGAATAGCTAGTAACCACCTATGCGCCACGAATCCTACACACTGTCCCTTTAAGTTCCGCTCCAAACATTTCAGTGACTTGTATTTTTGTTTACATGTTTTTGAATATTGTACTGAAAATAGTTACATTACAGGAGGATTACAGTGAATTAGAAAATATAAAATCACATCGGGTTTTACATTTGAAGTGCCTCATGCGGAAGTCGCTTGTCTTGGCGTCTGTGTGGCTGTGAGAGTGTGAGAAAGACTTGTACGGGAAGAAGAGAAAAGACCGTAGACGTGTGTGGGTGCGATTTATACAATTGTTGAAATGACTCTTGTATTGCCGCATCTATGTGACGTAAACACGTACGCGACGTGAGCAGATCTGACCAGTTTTGCGTCTTGGGCAGTTCACACGGAAACGCTACAGCGGAGCGTATTTAACTTTTCCACTCTGGAGGCTGATTTCAGATTTTTGCCCCCAAAAACGCCATCACCGTGTAAACGAAAGGCACTTCCGATAAAATATTTTGTCGTTTTTACCCGTAAGCGTTCTCGTGTAAACAGGCCCTTAAAGCAACTGGAAATTATTGCCAAAAGACACAACGGCAAAATGCATTGGTAGAATCAGGTCTTCTCTTTCTCTCTTTTATTTCATAATACCATTGATGTAATTATCTTCAAATGTAACTTGATCTTTTTTTAGACATGCAAAATAAGTGCTTAAAAGCTCAGCATTTCTCTTCCACCGCACTGGTCCAACACTAATAATCAAATACCAATGATCCTTATTATACTGTGGCTGCTGGTGCTTTTAAGAGATGAATTTCACACTTCAAATAATGAATCAAACTTATTGGCAGGACAACTAAACCGCTAGGGTGACTGAGATAATGTTGTCTTTGTAATTTGTGCATGGTAACGCTGTGATACAGATTGGGTTTCGGTATGCTAACGCTCCAGAGGATTGTGGGAAATGAGCCGGACTGGGTCAGGTGAGGAGTCAGACGTTTATGAATGAGCGGGTCCAGTACAAACCAGACTACGCGCAAGAAAAACGAATGTGTTCTATAACTATATCAGCATAAATGTGGCAAAAATGACTTGTATTTATTAAAGGTGCACTGTGTAACTTTTCGTGTTTGTGTGTGTGTGTGGGGGGTTCTGCAGTACTGTATGGCAACATGGAATTTACTGATCCATCTCATATTTATTCTGCACAGATCTGACCACAAAATGTATATATAAATGGACATAACTAACCCACTAGCTGCCACGTTCCAAATAGGAAGTGAGCATGGGGGCGCTTTAAAGGAGAAATACGTTTTTTTTTTTACAATCTGAGCCTTATTTTGGTAATAAAACAAGTTGTTTTACTCACCCATAGCACTTTGGTGTCATATGGAGCACTTCCGGAGATGTTTTAGATTAGCGATTAGCGTTCTCGGGGCATAGAGCATGTAATATATGCCCCGAGCGGTCTCCAAATAACACAAACTTTAGCACTTTTCAAATCATAGAAGCTCAATGTCTTAGTCTACGCCTTCGTTTGAGTCAAAAGTGGCCTGTAATCCCAGATTTATCCATAGTTTCGAGTAGATGAGGACGCCAGTGCGCATGTGCGGAGTCACATCTTATTTCGCTCTCAGCTCTGGGGACCCAAACATGAAACACAAAGCTGTAAATTATGGATAAATCTCGGATTACAGGCCACTTTTGACTCAAACGAAGGCGTAGACTAAGACATTCAACTTCTATGATTTAAAAAGTGCTAAAGTTTGTGTTATTTGGAGACCGCTCGGGGCATATATTACATGCTCTATGCCCTGAGAACGCTAATCGCTAATCGCTAATCTAAAACATCTCTGGAAGTGCTCCATATGACACCAAAGTGCTATGGGTGAGTAAAACAACTTGTTTTATTACCGAAATAAGGCTCAGATTGTAAAAAACGTTAATTCTCCTTTAAGGCTCCACTGACTTGACGTCTCTGTAACTGCTGCAGTGAGTCTTGCCATTTTGGTTTTAAAATGTTTGTATTAACCCGCTCTACATGATCCCGGCCTTTTCATTTCACCATTTTGTCCATTAATAAATTCCTGTTCCTAAGTAATATGGACAGTGGCTCAAAATTTCGCCCTTGTAACCGTTAGGATCGTGAGCTTAATTTGACTGGAGCAGAAATGCATTGGGTGACGTCGCATTCCTTACGTCTATGGGCCTGACCTATAAGTTGGCCTACTTGCGTCACCTGCTTATATCCACAAAGATAAGTTAAATTGGCATATTGTGGAACATTTCAGGCAAAGCAAAAACAATTCATTCACACAAAGAGTAATCCTTTATTATTAGTCTGTCTACACCTCCAAAGCCCAAAATGCTTCACGTGAGGTCAGGTAGATGTCATTTCAAACTAGATTTTAGTTCAGTATCAATTCCAGGGCTGAAATCATCCAAATGATTCTAGTGAAAGTGTGGGGATTAACCACATGTATTACCACATGGCATCACAAGGAGTTTTTTGCGTGTTAAACATTTGAGACTGAAACAAAACACAACTCCAGGTTTGTTTCTGGTGGTGATGGAGGAAACAACATTACAACACAGATCAGAAAATAGCATAACTTTACTGTACTGTACTTTAAGATCCCTTAAATTCATATTTTGGGATCAGGAGTTGCAGAGTTAAAGACCTCGGTCAACTCCGATTACGAGGTGGTCAACTCTTGTTCCTGGGTGGTCAGACTTCTTTGTTATAGGGTTTATGAACGTTGCAAACAGGCTCAAATCTGACACAACACCTCGGCCAATAAAAGCCTCATTCTGTCAATTTAATTTTATAAACTTGCCTCATAATAAACCAAATATTAGTATTATTAAATTACCCTTACAAAATGAAACCTAGTAAAGATCTATAGCTAAATCCAGAAGTGTTTTGTGTATTGTTGAGAAGTTCTTCAGCAAAATGTATCCATAACACAGCGCTTTAACTGTTAGCACCTCGGAAATCTTGGCAAGGTCGAGTTTGCGCTGAAGTTTGCTTAATTAAAAGCAGAGCGGCTTTGAGGAGACCGTTTCCATTGTTGCTCTGTTAACATGTTTCCCTCTGAATAGCCCAGATATGTGATAGATTACTGGAGTTCCTCTTTTATCTGACATGTCCCATTTCACAACATGCTGCGTTAGCCTGAGCAGAGGATATTGCTTTCATTCCGATACATTACGTGGAAAAAAAAATAGAAAAGTTTCTGTAGATTCTCCGCTAAACATTGCACATGCTTGACTATGCGTTACTGTACAGAGGTCAAGCGATGCTATCTACCTTTAAAAGCCTGAGTGTAATTGTGGTTGCGACGTTGTCAAACTATTCCCCATCTCTTGCTCGGCGCGGTGCAGTTGTTTTGATGTTCGGTGGATGCCCGTAGGTGATGCTAGCGTTAGCATTAGCTGCGCACATGCAGTTTCACACATGGCAGTGGTTAGCCTGCTGATCCATGGACTCGTTGCCTCATTGCTAAGGTTAATCACCCGGCCCATGTGTGCTTCCTACTGGGGCTCTCAGGTGTCTGTCCAGTGGCCTCTGTACTTTTCACTATGTGCAGGTCAAATAGCAGTGTTTACAGATAGGTCAGTGCGTATTTATAGAGATTTAAAGGTCTTGTAGTCCACAAAACTGACTCTTGTAAGATTTAAGTCATGTGATAATATCATTCCCTCCTCAAAAACGTACCCGGAGTTGTGTTTTGTTTCATTCACACATGTTTGAGAATCCTGCATTATTAGTCTGTCTACATCTCCAAAGCTCAAAATGCCCTGTTCCACCTTCTGATATTATCTAACGGTAGTTTTTAAGTGAACTGCTGGGCAACATCTGCTGGAGGTCCCCCGGTCCCGGAGCAAACAGTGGGGTGATCGTTCTTTTGCAGTGGCCGGTCCAAAACTCTGGAACTCTTTGCCCCCTAAGTTACGCTCCATCACTGACCTGCCTCTGTTCAAAGCCAAACTTAAAACCTATTTATTTAAAATGGCTTTTAACACTTAGTGGTCCTGTGACACTTTCTTTATTTTAATGGTTTATCTTAATTGGTATTTTAATGGTATTTGAATGTGCTTTGTAGACCTTTTTGTATGATGTTTACTGGTTTTTATCTTGTTTTTAATGTTGTACAGCACTTTGGTCGGCTTTGGCTGTTGGAAGGTGCTATAGAAATAAAGTTTGATTGATTGATTGATTGATTGAACTGCCATCTTTTGCCTTTCATTCAGTAGAGATTGGCAATTCCAAGGCTGAAAGAGTTTAAAAACACAGTGGAGCACTTCTTGTGTTACCGCATGACATCACAAAGTGGAACAGGGTGTGTTCTGCTTGAGAAAAAAAGTTTGTGTGTTAAAGGGACAGTGTGTAGGATTGGTGGCGCATTGGTAGATAGTGGGTATTGCAATTCCGGTTTTAGCTACGGCAGACCTCGAGGGTCACCCAGGCGCGCCGTAATGCGGACAGCTCGGCGTACCCGGAGCCGCGCACGAACCGCGCGCACGTGTGAAGGGGGGAATCGGGAACCGGACCGCGGAGAACGGAGGTCGTACTGAACCCGGGCTGCGGGGCCGCGCTGCAACAAAGCCCCAGCCGCGGTACGTACTATGTCAAGGTGCTTGCTCCTGCGATGTATGTGCGGAGTAAGTGTAATCCGGCAACATGCTTGTCGTTGTTTATCCAAACGCATTCTATCTCGTGTGAAAACCACGAGCCCTTTGACAACTACTGTATGAAGAAAAACGGCGAAGGCGGAGCCCAAATGTCCTTCTGCAGCTCTCGTAATCAAAATGGCTGCCTCTATATGGGGAAGATCCCCCTTTTATGCGACTATATCTAAGTCCAACAGAATACTTTGATTTCATGATAGAAGTGAAAAGGCTTGGAAAACACTGTATTTTTGAATGGGTATCTTCAATTTCGGTAATTAACGGGTAAAAATCTTACACACTGTCCCTTTAAGGTTTTGGTCAATGACCATGGATCAGACTTTAATGATCCATAAAGGAAATTACTTGGACACAGCTCATATATCACATTATAATTTTGGAGGGCATGAAGAAGTAGTCCTCTCCATGTTATGTAGTATATTGGTGAATCACGTTTTCTCTGACTACAATTTGTCCGAGTTGGTATTCCTGATCAAATCGTGGCTCCATATGTTTGAGTAAACTGTTAGGGGCATTTGATACTTTACACAGTTACCATGGTCGCACACACATTAGCAAAAACTTCCAAAAATGCTGTCAGAAAACTCAAAATGGTTTAAAACAACACATTTTCAGGAACCTAAAAACGTAAGCGTTAATAATTGAAAAACCATTATCTAATCTAGCTGGATTGTGACTGTAATTTTATGCGTGAGAGACTAGCACAATTCAACTCACCTGTCAAACTCAGACAAAACAGTGCTTATAGTTAGCATCACGCCCTCTAGGAATGTTGATGACATCAGCTATGAAGTAGCACTAGAATAGAATGTACAACCACACCCCTGCCTTTCCAGAGACAGTGTCTATGTAAGGTTAAGGTCCACGTTAGGGCCTGTTTATACATACCCAGGTATCTGTAACGAGACTTTTCCCTTCATTTGTGCCTTTCGTTTACAAAGGGAGATTTTTCCTCTGAAAACGATTCTTTCTAAAAACTCCAGCAAAAGTGGCGTTTGCATGTAAAGTGAGTTAAATGGAGTTTTACGAAAAGTGCGATTCTGATTGGCTTGCAGAGCGTTCTCCTTCGTTTTCAGAGGCGAATTCATAGTTTGCGTGTAGATGATGGATACAAACGCAGGGAAATGTCTCAATTTTTAAAAATACCAGTGTACTTGTAAACAGGGCCTCATTTTGGAAAACGGAGAGAGACAAATATTCATTTCTCAACATACCCGGCCATGTGTAAACGTAGCCTTATTGTCTCCGTAGAGAAACCTGCATTTTAACTGATCCTTCAACCTGTCAGGAGCAGTGGATGCAGCACCTGTGGACCCATCTCCAGTTCTTAAGTTAGGCTTGGTGAGGACTTGCCTGGTTTACACCTGACCATATCAGAAGTGATATGGTCTGGGAGCCACCTTCGAAATATCTCGTAGCGGAGGTGTGTTTTACGATCGCCAAAAGCCGTTTATTGGGCGTTACGAATGTCTATCATTTGGCGTATACGTAGCCCATAGCCAATCATGTCAGTTGTCAGTTCAAACTACAAGCGTCACATAGTACGCGTCACCGTCTTGCCACCCCTCCCCGCTCTCTGATTGGCTCCCAGAATCGGGAGAGCTCGCTTGCCATAGTTGCCAGGCTGTCTTTCAGATCGGAACGAATGAAAGCAGCCTGGGATTTCCCAGGTTAGGTGAGGACTACCTTAGCTAGAGGCTTTTACCAATGGAACATATTTTGGGTCAGAACTACTTTTGTCAATGTGCTGCTTAGCTGTGAGCTAAACTATTAGTATATCAGTATATCGTAGTATATCTAAATTTGGTGGTACAGTATAGTTATATTGGACTGCTGTCTCGCTATTTATTTTTTGTTTCTACTCAGTTATTTTGTGACAGATATCATGATTATCGTATGCATTGCCATATTATTTGTATCGTGAGACATGTATTGAATCGTGAGGGGCCCTGAGATTCCCAGACCTGTAGCTTGGTGTAGCAAGGCCCCTGTTGATATGTGATATGTGGAATAAAATATATATGATTTATTGAAATATTATTTATAACTGAACATATCTAAATATTATGAGTGATGCAAAAGAAAAAAGAAAGGAACGATTTAGGAGTTTCAAGAAATTTAAGTCCAGTCTTCAAAGTAACAATAAGAGAAGAGCTCTGATATCAGTGTTTGGTATTCGAAACTGTCCAGGGATTTTGAGATGAGGATTTGATAAGCTGTTTGACTTTTTGTTTTGTCAGTGTTTTGACAGACAGGTTGAGATGAACTACAGCGTGCTCAACAAGACTTATATCTCCAGATCTGAGTGCAAAGTCCTACATGAGACGAAGGAGAAGGTCGTCCAAAGATCCTCCATTATCTCCTGTGATCTGAGCTGGACCAGCATCAAAACCCTGTGATTCCTCTGTGCTCTTTTCCATATGGAGCAAAGACTGAGGAACTTGGCGTCTCAACTGGAGCGGATATTGAATAAAGATGTAATGGTGCATGTAAAAATAAACTTCAACATATCCCCTTGGCCTTTTTGTTCCTCTTCCTGCGTCGTACCTGGAGTTTGGAGATCATAGGCGCACACTTTTAAATGATGGACATTCATTATTCTAAAATATGTCCCTACTGTATTTCTTGGTAAAGATGTGGTTGTTTGGCAAGTCTACTCCTCAGACTATTTACTCACAAATGTGAAGTATGCTTTTATGTTTGTGGGCAACTCGATGTTTTGTCTGTCACAAAATATCTGTCGAAAGTTGAAATTGTACAGAACCACCACAATTGATAAATGAGTGGAGACATTTCGAATTTCTCACAAAAGCATTTTCCGAAGAACTATTGTGCATCAGTTCACCCTTTTCTGTGGTTCTTAGTTCTCTAGAAGCACTTAAACGAAAATAAACCTCCCGACACGCACTGACCATACAATGATTTGTTTTTTTCATCATGGAGGAGGAGCAGCTCTACACCAAGCTCCTTTCACTATAACTGAGCTTCTCACCATACATCTGAGGCAGTGCTGAGGTGCACATTTCCAAGAAACTGGCAATAAAAATTATAATTAAACTAATCAACCAAATATTGAAGGGGCTGCTCATGCTCAAAAAATAAAAATAAAAAAAGAACTGCAATCACAATTTAACCTGGACTGCCAGAGTTTACAAGCTGCCTCATTTTCAGTATATGGACAGACCATGCTTCATTCATCAGAATTCACTCACTGAGCTGCAGAGGCTGCACTAGCACTGATTCAATAGAGGGATTATCAGACTATGTTGCTTCGCGCTCTACTGTGCATGTGACCTGCAGAAAGAGCTGCTATTGTCTTGTATCTTGTCTTTGACTTGTCAGTGTTGTCGATTTCAGGCTCTCCCGGAGGCGGGGCTAGTTGTGTCGATCAGGTATGAATGGATGTGTGACCACTGAAGTTTGGGCATCATAACTTATTTTATCACACTTATTTTACAGTGCGCTGACAACATCAGTAGCTCGTGTTGTAACGTGATGTTAACGGCACAGACAGCGGTGCTTTCTGCACTTCGGTTGTGCGCGCATCCGCTGTGTTGAAAAACAAATAATCCATCTACAGATTCAAGATTGTATTATCATCGTCTTAAAATGCAGTAGAAAAAGTGCAAGACCTGATAAATAACCCCAGAAAAGACATGAGCACAATAATGACATCCAGTGCAGTACTGTTGATATGTAATCAACAGTACCAGTGTTAGCTGCAGTGTAAAGGGGCTATCAGCAGTAAAGTGCTTCACAGATCAGATTCAAATCTGTGAGTCATTCCAGGACCAAAGCTTGACCATAGCTGAGAGTAACAATTCTGAGCTCAAAGCAGTCCAGGCGTGGACACATCTGTAGAATGTCTCTCATTTAATTTAAACAGCTTTTCTAACATACACATTTAGATTACATTTCTGGACACAAATTTAAGGTAATTATCCCAATGTGCCCATGTGATTGATTACCCTGAAATAATATTTGTAGATCACCAATTTCACTCCAAACACTGTTTGCTGAAAAGAAACAGTCCGTCTTTGCTGCTTATGTTTTGGAACAGCTTGAATCAAAACTGAGAAAAAACAATTGTGATTTATTTCTGTCACAATTAGAGAAGGATTTGGTTCAGTACAAAACATCAGGGGCACCAGTTGCAGAGATGTTGAAAACTGTAGTAAACGCTCATTTAATCCTGTACACTGATATCTGGATTCGGTCATTTGGTCATTTTCCACTGCATGCACAGCTGAATAAGACCAAACACAACTGAAATGATATGATAACATGATAACAGCAATTATAGCAAATCAGCAACATGCCTTGAATAATGAGATTCTTGTAATACACCAAGTATGAAACAACAGTGAATGCTCAATAAAATCAGCTGAATAGAATATGTAAAGCAGACTCTACTACTACTACTACTACTACTTTTTGTTGACAGGGATGAAAGTGGCCACTTATGAAAAAAGCGGAAAGTTCCCCCGCGGGAAAATTTTAAATTTCTGAAATTTGGATTTCTATATGCTATATGTTAGCAATAAAGTAAAACTGTACATAAAAGTACAACAAAAAACCACATTTTATTAACATTTAGGCCTACTAGTAGTATTTATTGGATTTGTTTTTGCTTTGCACTTCGTCTAATCAGAGCGCATTGAGGAGGAGCTGATGCACGCTAAAAGGCGCAGGTGAAAAAGCGAGGAGCGACGCGTTAAGTGAGGCACGGGCAGGTAGGATGAGGTATAGGATGTTTTATAAAGTTTAACCTGTGTACACGCAATGGTACACGCTGTTGCGAAAGAGCTGTGCTCACTCGCTCGCTCGGTCCGCGGCTCCAAAAAACGGAACTCTTTCATCCCTGTGTTGAGCTCAGTTTTTAACATCATATCATGAGATTTTAACCAGTTATGAAGTACAGCATGTGCAGTCCAAAGGACACAAGTAAGGGACACAATTGTTTTCTCTCAGTTTTGATTGTGTGAAATGAGCTGCTTGTTTATCCATGGAGAGACTAGCTAAGGACCTTACTCTGGAGCTAGCTATGGACCTTTGAGATGCTACAGGCTTTTTACACCATATGTGGCAGAAGACCTTCCAGAGGAAATACTTGTGATGCTGCATGACACAGAGTAAGGACACTTTTGGCTCTTCTTTTGTTAAAACTGCCCTGGCACAGATCTGCTGACCCTACCTGACCAGTCCTCCTGTTAAACTGCACTGAGACCGTTGACTGAGACACAAAGGCCACGGAGAAGTGCAGTATAGCAACATTTCCCTCAGGATTAATAAAATATTTATACCTCTCTACTACCACTATTACTACTGCTAACAGTTTTTACCAATACTACTACTACTATGTCAACAATTTCTTTTACTACAAAAACAACAACTACATGATCTGTTTCCACTATGAATATACTACTACTCGTTATGTTACTAGAACTACTCTGCTGTGCTTACAACCCTCACCATATTTTTTAAAATAATCCTTTAGAAGACAATATACCTCAAAACAGTTTAGAGTATTCCCAGTGATGCACTTAAATTATAGCACATGGTATTTTAAGAAGGCAAATTTCAGTATTATCTTTTATCCATTCTAACCAGTCCACCTAAAACTGATTTCTGTGTGCATCTTGTTTCTGTTATTTATTGAGAAACATTGCTTCATATAAATTACAAAACAACCCATAACCTTTACTCACGAGGACATCCATTCACTTTTATGCAAAGTGTTGTCACATTTATTCCCAGTATCACACACACGTCACTGGAAAATAAACTTACGATTTGGAAGTGAGCTTTTCAGTGTTGTTCCAAATGCAAAGTGCAGGTGATGCCAAAACTTTAGAGCAGCTCTGCTAATAAATTAGACTTTAATCCCATGGCTCTACTTCAGTGTAACGGGATTTAGGTGCACATATTTTCTTTGGGAGTAACTTCTCACACTTTCTCTAGCTCATTAGACGAGACATATGTTTTTCTGAATAGTTTTATAATAATGATTTATAATAGTTATATATTATATTGCCATTCAGTTCCCGTACTCTTGTGGTGTGTGTGTATTCTGTGTTTTTTCCACGCATGTAAATCTGCTGTGGGAACCCTCACATGTGATTGGTGGACTGCTTCCAAGTGCTGCTCCTGATTGGCCGAGGCTCCCTGCCGCTCCCCTGTCCCTGATTGGTGCGGCACCTTAACACCTGAGCCGTGTCTCAATTCTCAGAGTGCACAGTTCGGAGTGTGGTTTGAAGGGGGCTCAGACTGCAGTCAAGGCTGTGCATACTTCCTCAGCCTTGAGTGCAGTCCGCGGACCGCATGAGCGTCGGCGAAGAAGTAGCGCGCGGTGCATGCTGGGATATATGAGTGCGCGAAGCGTGCTTTTTCACGCGCTTGGTTCGTGCCGCGATTTCCATGGAAACGACTGCGGTCTTCACCTTGTGTGTTAACTGTGCATGGGACAAAAAATAAATGTTTCAGCAGTCGTCACGCCAGATGTAACGCACATACCCTTAAAACCACGGTCCGAAACGTGCACTCTGAGGGCCTGTTTACACGAGAACGCTTACGGGTGAAAGCAACAAAATATTTTATCGGAAGTGCCTTACGTTTAGACTGTGACAGCATTTTGAGGGCTTAAAAATGCAAAAAACTGAAACCGCCTTCCAAAGTGGAAAACTTGAATACGCTCTGCCGTAGCGTTTTCGTCTACACTGCCCAAGACGCAAAACTCTGGTAAAATCTGCTGACGGCACGTACGTGTTTACGTCACATACATGTTTACGTACCTCGATTATGTCCACACCTTGTTGCGCCTTCGTTGCTTTGTAGTCTAACGTGGTCTGAAGCAACAGTTGAACTGACCACACGTCATTTTTTTTTCTACCGGTAGCCATGTTTTGTGTTGCTTTTCACGGCGCATTCTACGCATGCGCGCGGACATAGTGATAATGTATCACAGCGCCACCTAGCTGCCTGGCATGCATACCCAATCCAATTCCAACACTTTTACGTCACCGTACGCACGCAGATTTCCTCCTGAAAACGCTTGTCTAAACGCTCGTCTAAAAAGTGAAGACGCGACGCCACTTTTGCGTTTTCTGTTCAGACCGTCATCATATAAACGTAGCCTGAGAATTGAGACACGGCCCTGGCCAATCAAATGTACCTGCTGCAGCCACACCCGTATTTAAGGCCTCCTCCCTGCCGTTCTGGGCTGCTGTGAGCTGTATGCCATTTGTCCGTGACTCATTTAGTTTTGTTAGTCACTCGTTTATCTCTCTGTCTAACTCTGTGTGCTTGAGATGCTAGTTTAGTTCTGTTTTATGTCTCTTGTTTTTTAAGTTGTCACTTGATTCTGTAGCAGGTTTATGTGACTGGTGTTTGTTTTGGTACACTTGTGTTATGTGTGTTATGTGTTCCTTAGTGTGTCATTTGTTTTTATAAGCCTACGTCACTTGTTTTCTGAGACACAAAACTTTAATCCTGTTAAATCCTGTTATTTTGGTTTGTTAGTTTAGCTTATTTTTAGTTATCATGTTTGTATTTATTTTAGTCCACTTTTGCCCAGTTTATCAGCTCTGTTTGAAATATAGCAGAGTTTAGGCATTTAGTCTAAACTACAAGGCATTATAATGTGTCTGATTGCAACAGTGAGGGCCTCTGATGTAAAAACAGTGGAAAAATGCAGTGTTTGTGTGTTAAAATTAAACAAAACACAACTCCAGGTATGTTTTTGATGAGGAAACAACACGATAACATCGAATTTTTTATATTTTTTATTGCGTAATATGGGTCATGATTATCAATATAAAACTTGTGTATGCTTATGTATATGTATGCTTGCTTGCTAATATATCATTTGGCCAAGAATGACCTCTCCTCCAGCTAGTGCAAATTGTGCTACTTGTACTGCTAGCGTTAAATACTAAGGCTATTGACCATAATATTCTTTCATATTCATATTATTCTTTCTAATATGGATAATTTCAGTCTCGATTTGCATTTCAGAGTACAGGCAAATAGGATCCGAAAGTTAAGAGCTTAGGTAATAAATGTGGCATTTATCCCATTGCTATACACTTTCCTTTAGATGGATTTAAGAACATATAATTACACTCTTTCTGCCACTCCTGCCTAATCCAAGGCAGACATTCCTTGGCTCAATATTGTTTATAAATGTGCAGTTTTAGCCATTTACTTAAAGTACTAAATTTTTACCATCTTAAACAATCTTAAAGGTACACTGTGTAGGATGGTGGTGCATTGGTGGATGGCGGGTATTGCAATTCCGCTTCTAGCTACGGCAGACTTCGAGGATCAGAAACAACAATAATAAGTAGCAGAATCTCCCCAGAACCAGTAGGTGGCAGTATGCGCAAGCAACGCGTAACCCGAAAGTGAAAGTGTGTGAAATCCACGGGCCACTGCCGACAGCTATAAAGAAAATGGCGAAGGCGGAGCCCAAAATACAGTATGTCCTTCTGCGGCTCTCGTAGTTAAAATGGATGCCGCTACATGGGGAAGATCCCCCTTTTATGCAGGTGAAATCGACTATATCTAAGTCCAACAGAATATTTTGATGTCATGATGGAAGTGAAAAGGCTTGGAAAACACTGTATTTTTGAATGGATATCTTCAATTTCGGTAATTAACGGGTAAAAATCTTACACAGTGTACCTTTAAACGTGGAAAACCGAATTTAAAATGTTTAAGTTTGCAGTTCTTATTATATGATCTGAACTGATGTGATCATAATTATTCCCCACGGAGAGTTTATAAGCTTTTTTTCCGCTACTTTCAGAGACCAGAGACAAGTAGCATGCTAATCACACAATTTTTAGACCGTAAAATATTTAGTTCATTAGATGCAGACAGTACATAAGACTTATTTTGTCATCAAGACCTGCTTATATAATATTTCTGTACTGAGACAATCCAAATTTAGCTGGAATTAAATTTAAAAAAAAGCTGGGTATAGGCCATAGACTGTATATAAATGGACATAGCTAACCTGCCATGCTCTGAATTCGCCCTATGACTGCTATCCTCCTGATCCTCATTTGACCCAGCGCTATGGGTGACATCACACTACCTAAGTCCACTTCTTTACACAGTTTACACAGGCCCTTTAATTTTGGCCATCAAATCTATTCTGGAGTGCTTTTCAATGTTACATCTGGTTGCCGTAACTGAGCAATGAGCAGTAGTGTCTCTACTGTAAATGTTTGTCTAGCGCTGACGTAGGCTTATTCCAGTAAACCAGTGTGCTCCCATAAAGATGACAGAAATGAATCCAAAAACAACTACAAGATAAGAACTCATATCTCTTAGAATCTCATAAGTAAAATACAGCTGAGTGACGTTTAAAAACAGCGAGGTGCCCAAGTGAAAATGGCAGAGAGAAAGTTGTGGTAGACATAGTTTGTTTGTGAAAAGGCCATCTGGCTGCTCTGGACCTGGATCACAGACAGGCAGAGTGTGCTGGTCATGGCGCAAGTATTTTTCTAGAACAGATCTATTTTTGGGAGATGACACAGTCAAAACAGTCCACAATCGCAAATGACGAGTTAAAGAGCAAACTGTACCAGGTCTGCATTTAGTTCACCTCAAAGGTTAGAAGTCATTTCAATGTGTGGCGTGTTCAGATATAACAGAGAGGATTGTTTTTAGGGGACGAGCACCGAAGGTGCTAGGCACCCTATGGCCCCTTTCTTCATCCCTTTGGTCCTCTACATTCCCCCTGTTTCTCTTAGCCCTTGTGCCCAGTGGTGTTTATTCCCGTGCCCACATCCCCGATGTGTCTTCTGAGTGCTTTGTGAATGTTATTGTGGTGATGAAATATGTACTATTATGTACCTGAAGTGTGTATTATTGTGTACCTTGTAATATTAAAAGATTAAAAAAAATAGTGTTTGCTCTGCGTTGCCTAGCGAAGTTGCCTAGCGAAGTTGCCTAGCGAAGTTGCCTAGCAACCCTTTGATCTTTCCTTTGATGTTCTGGTCTCCTGATTAGGGGGCCAAGCACCAGAGGTGCTGGGCACCCTCTAGGAATCGTATTCCGTTGCCTAGGCGAGTTGCCTAGTAACCCTTTGATCTTTGCTTTGATGTTCGGGTCTGAAAGTTATTATTATTATTCTTCTAGTATAGGAAGTCTATGGCAGCCCCTAGAACCGTTTGGTAAAAAGTTGTGAAATTTGGCATGCACATTCCAGCCAGTCTCCTCATTACCCACAGCAATTTATAGGTCCCCAGCTCCAACCGTCTAGTGGCACCAGCAGGTCAAAGTTGCAGAAATTTGTCAATTGCCTAGCAACGCAAGAACCGTTTGGTAAAAAGTTGTGAAATTTGGCATGCACATTCCAGCCAGTCTCCTCATTACCCACAGCGATTTATAGGTCCCCAGCTCCAACCGTCTAGTGGCACCAGCAGGTCAAAGTTGCAGAAATTTGTCAACTGCCTAGCAACGCACCTAGCAACCTTTGATCTGTCTTTGATGTGTCTGTTCTGACACGGTTAGACCCTGACCCTGTCAGACCCTGTCAGACTCTGTTAGATCCTGTCAGACCTTGTTCTAACAAGGTCTGACCCTGTCAAACGGTGCTTGGCCCCCGCATTGCTGCTTGCAGCTATATTTCTTCTTATTATTATTCTATATTCTTCTCCACATGGGAGTCTATGGCAACCCCTAGAACCGTCTGGTAAAAAGTTGTGAAATTTTGCATGCACATTCCAGCCAGTCTCCTCATTACCCACAGCAATTTATAGGCCCCCAGCCCCAACCGTCTAGTGCGGGGGTCGGCAACCCGCGGCTCTGGAGCCGCATGCGGCTCTTTAGCGCTGCCTAGTGGCTCCCTGGCGCTTTTTCAAAAATGTTTGAAAATGGAAAAAGATGGGGGAGGGAAATATATTTTTTGTTTTAATATGGTTTCTGTAGGAGGACAAACATGACACAAACATTCTTAACGTTTTCCAATGCTGTAAAAATGTGTAGAATAAATTTTTAATTTCAACACTTCTGTCAACGAAGATTTGCGTCAGAGCCTGCGACACATCAGCAGGGCGGGATGCCAGGCAGGTGTGTGATGGGCCATGGACCCCAAAGGTAAAAAGAGAAAAATAACTGAGGAGAACAGAGGATTCAACGTTTCTTGGACCGAATCATTTGCATTCATTGCCTGAAGGATTGCCTGAATGTTTGCTCTGTAGCGAGAAGTTGTCAAATAACAAAAAGAGTAATGTGGAAAGACATTTCCAGGGAAAGCATGCTACATTTGCAGCCGAGTACCCAGTTGGAAGTGAGAGAGAAAGTACGATTGCATCACTTCTGGAGAAATTAGAGGAGCACAAAAATAGATTTAAGAAGTGGAGAAGCTGACCAGTGATGTCCGAAAACAGAAGTCACATTAAACGGGTAAGAACACAATCCTGTCATAGGCACTTATTTAGTAACAAAGTAGCTGTTTTTATTAAGTGATTTCTGATTTTTGTCAGTATATATTTGGAATGACACTTAGGGATATTATTGTGTTTTGTTGCTCTGGCCCGAGGATAGAGAGAGAAGAGGATGCTGCTGCGTTTTACCCATGCACTGACTTGTTTGGCATTTGCACAGAAATCAAACTTAAACTGTATTAATTTGATTTTATATACTTTACCTTTTCAAAACGCTGCCGTTTTATTTTTATAAATGCATGCTGCGTTTTATTGCACTCTGTTTGTTGCCCAGATAAGGGGCACGTTATGCACGTTCCATTTTGTTGTTGTTTTTTCGAATCCTCAAAATAAAAATGACATCAAAAATCGGATTTCTTTATTGCATTTCTTTAATTTCATCAAAGCAATGAAACATACTGTAATTCATTAATATTGTAATGAAGTTAAACTTGAGGCGGCATCCTACAGCAGAGTAGTCACGTGGTGCGTCATTCTCCACAGGAGAAAATAAACATTTAATCATGAAGGCTCATTATGTATTTGTAACCAACTTAGTCATTTTGATAGTAGGCTAATATAGCTAATATAGATACACACAGCATGTGTTGCCTTCATTATAAGGCTTATATAAGGCTTTTAATTTTTTGCGGCTCCAGACATATTTGTTTTTTGTTTTTTTGGTCCAATATGGCTCTTTCAACATTTTGGGTTGCCGACCCCTGGTCTAGTGGCACCAGCAGGTCAAAGTTGCAGGAATTTTCAGGAATTGCCTAGCAACGCACCTAGCAACCTTTGATCTGTCTTTGATGTGTCTGTTCTGACAGGGTCTAACCCTGTCAGAACAGACCCTGTTAGACCCTGATAAACCCTGTTAGACCCTGTCAGACCCTGCATGCGGCCTACATGAACCTTTGGTGCTTGGCCCCACATTGCTGCTTGCAGTTTTGTTTTTGTGTCACATTAAAGGAGAATTAATGTTTTTTACAATCTGAGCCTTATTTCAGTAATAAAACAAGTTGTTTTACTCACCCATAGCACTTTGGTGTCATATGGCGCACTTCCAGAGATGTTTATATTCGTAACGCGAGTTATAATATATGCCCCGAGTGGTCTCCAAATAACACAAACTTTAGCACTTTTCAAATCATAGAAGCTCAATGTCTTAGTCTACACTTTCGTTTGAGTCAAAAGTGGCCTGTAATCCAAGATTTATCCATAATTTACAGCTTTGCGTTTCATGTTTGGGTCCCGGGAGCTGAGAGCGAAATAAACTGTGACTCCGCACATGCGCACTGGCCTCCTCATCTACTCGAAACTATGGATATATCTCGGATTACAGGCCACTTTTGACTCAAACGAAAGCGTAGACTAAGACATTGAGCTTCTATGATTTGAAAAGTGCTAAAGTTTGTGTTATTTGGAGACCGCAAACATGTGCCATGAGAACTGACATTACGGATATCGCAAATCTAAAACATCTCCGGAAGTGCTCCATATGACACCAAAGTGCTATGGGTGAGTAAAACAACTTGTTTTATTACCGAAATAAGGCTCAGATTGTAAAAAAACATTAATTCTCCTTTAAAGGTCCTATATTACACAAAATTTTGCTTGTAGCCACGTTAGAATGCTGTAACCTCCTTGAAAATATACCCAGCGTTGTGTTTTGTTTGATTCACACATTTTTGAGTAACTCTTTATTATTATTATTAGTCTGTCTACATCTCCAAAGCTCAAAATGCTCTGATCTGATCCATCTTGTGATGTCATGTAGTGGTAGTTTTCAAGTTTTGTTCAGTAGAGAATGGCAATTCCAGGGCTGTAATTATTCAAGTGAAGGTGTATAGAGCACTTCCTGTATTACCACATGACATCACAAGGTGGAACTGAATGTTTTCTGTTTGAAGGAAGATCACAGCGCAGGATTTTGGGCTTAAACATGTCTGAATGAAACAAAATACAACTCAAGGTCTGTTTGTGATGAGGAAACATTATAACGTAGATCAGAAAATAGCATAATATGGGCTCTTCTTTAGTTTACATTTCTTTTCATTGATTCATGCATGTTTGAGTAATCCAGTATGCATTTTGAGTGTTCAGTTTAAAAAAAAAAGAAATCCCTATCACCACCGACTGCTCTGTACTTATTTGTGATTATTCTAAAAGTCACACTAAGGATACATTGCATTCAATAATGTGAAAACCATCAATGGAAGATCTTGTCCTTTCTACATTCTCTGCTTTGACCCTGTTGGCGTCAAATGTAAAAGTGTCTCTAGAGGATGTGCCAAACAATAAAACAATTTGATCCTCTTGATTTCTCCTTCCCGCAGACCACTGCAAAGCCCTAATCCAAGAGACCATACGCCTGTCAAACTTCTGCGTCAAAAACACAGCGAGGATATCAAATACGAACAAATGTGGAAGTCATTTGAAAGTGGGTCGCGCACTTTTGGATATGCAGGCACGCAGTATCTAATAAAATCTTACTGTCTCTACAAATCTACTGCTTAGTCACTATTTGAAACATACTTTTTGAGTCATTGTTTTCATAAAAATGTTCCAGGGTTTGTCCTTGCCTTTTTCATGTCATAAAGTAACATTTCTTTTGGCCCAGTACAAATATTATAAAAGGTCAAAAATGAGGTTGCTGTGTGTCTGTATTTAATTGTAAAGTGTAGTAATCTTCCATGAACAAGGAAGTAATGTTGGTGCAGTTTAGGTGGCATTACCGTGAGGGCCTCTGAAAGTTGAAATGCACTTTTAAACTCATCATGGTTGAAAATGATTTAAAGGGCCCATATTTTCACTATTTTCTGATTTATGTTAAAGGAGAATTAACATTTTTTTTACAATCTGAGCCTTATTTCGGTAATAAAACAAGTTGTTTTACTCACCCAGAGCATTTTGATGTCATATGGAGCACTTCTGGAGATGTTTTAGATTTGCGATCTCCGTAATGTGAGTTCTCGGGGCACATATTTGCGGTCTCCAAATAACACAAACTTTAGCACTTTTCAAATCATAGAAGCTCGATGTCTTAGTCTACGCTTTCGTTTGAGCCAAAAGTGGCCTGTAATCCGAGATTTATCCATAGTTTCGAGTAGATGAGGAGGCCAGTGCGCATGTGCGGAGTCACAGCTTATTTCGCTCTCAGCTCTCGGGACCCAAACATGAAACGCAAAGCTGTAAATTATGGATAAATCTCGGATTACAGGCCACTTTTGACTCAAATGAAAGCGTAGACTAAGACATTGAGCTTCTATGATTTGAAAAGTGCTAAAGTTTGTGTTATTTGGAGACCGCTCGGGGCATATATTATATGCCCCGAGAACTCGCGTTACGGAGATCGCTAATCTAAAACATCTCCGGAAGTGCTCCATATGACACCAAAGTGCTATGGGTGAGTAAAACAACTTGTTTTATTACCGAAATAAGGCTCAGATTGTACAAAACGTTAATTCTCCTTTAAAATGTTTTCTCATCACAAACATACCCGGAGTTGTGTTTTGTACACACGTTCAACACATAAAACCTGCATATTTAAGCTGAGTTCTTTTCTCTAACAGAAAATGTGATAATGCAGAAAGTGCTCCACTGTGTTTTTAAACTCCATACACCTTCACTAGAATCATTTGGATAATTGCAGCCCTGGAATTGCCCATCTCGACTGAACAAAATGTAAACTACCTCTTCCTGACCCCTGACCCCTTCCTTGGATTACGAAACAAAACACAACTCCAGGTAGGTTTTTGAGGAGGTCACAACATTCTAACATGGCTGAAAGGTCACAAGAGTTAATTTTGCACAACATAGGACCTTTTTGAAAATGAACTACTTCTGTTTTCCACAATTTTAGGACAGTAAAAGCCCAACTTTCACTTCTAAAACCCGTCGTTCCTGAACTCACTGCGGAATTCGCTGTAGTTTTTCCCCATTGGAGGTGTCCAAGCATCTGCCACAGTGTGAAGCATGTTATCATTAACCTCCTGAAAAGAAAACTGGACCTTCAACCCCTGAAAACGCACAAGGACAAAGTGCCAGTCAAGACACAAGAGCGCCAGAGACACGGGAGACCACATAGGTTTGGAAAGAATCTCAAACAGGAACAAAAAAATCCTGGTGCAAAGTTACATAAGAGTATCCAGAGAATGAAAGTGTCTGCGAAGCTATAATAAGTAGCTTTAAGTGTTTTCTTTTCTTAAACCACTAAGCACCTTCTAAGAAGACAGGCACTCAGTCTGACCACAGCTCATGGTGAAATGTGAAACTCAAAAGAGACAGTGGTAAACAGAATGAAATCAACTGGAGTGTGAATGGAACTGTAATAAAGCGTCAACTTGAGAAGCACAGACCTCTACCAAAGCATTAGACCTACTGTATCTTCCAGTGCACAGATACGCCGCTTTGTCCTTGGCCAATATTTCTCCATTTTCTAGTATAATGTTATTTCCTCATCATTATCTTTTGTTTCACACATGTTTAACACACAAACCCTGCATATTTAGGCAGAGGTCTTCTCTCAAATGGAAAAAAACAACATTTTAAGTCTTATAATCTGTGCTTTATTTTAAATTATAACTATAACTAACTGATTAAGGTGGAACTTGAACAGGTGAAATTATGTTTTTATTGTGAAACCAGTCCAACAGTTTTTCAGTCACAGTTTCTTGAGTTTTCAGTTTTCTTCCAACTTTTTGGAGCACTGTTTGCTAATGTGTGCACTGTGTCGCCATGGTAACTTCTGAACTTTCCACCATAAAGATACGTGTACAACTACAGCACCCCCAAAGTGATGCCAATGCAAAGTATCAATACTGTAGGTGTAAGGTTTTGGTGTACTGACTTACAACTGCGTAATGGTGAATTTACAGCAACTGATCTTAGTGTTATTTAAACACATTAGTTGATCAATATGCCTTTTATAATATAACTTTAAACACCAAAAATATTGTAGAATGGCCTCAAAATAGAGAATTTCCCTCGTCACACAAATACTCTGTACTTTGAATACACAATTCACTACACAGCAAGAGTTGATGAACAGGTCTGGATTGGTAATCGGGCATACCGGGCATTTTCCCGGTGGGCCGACAGTCCTAGGGGCTGATGCTGCTTAGAGACCGGCCCGCGATTTAGAGGAGGCGGCCCATTGGTCCAACTTCAATATAGACAGTGAACTAAACCAATCAGGATATAGAAGCTTACAAGAGCGGTCCCACCCCTTTCTCTGCGCTGATCCCCGCCAGTTTCAGTGATGAGCGTGGAAACATGGAGAAGCAGCAGAAAGGGGGTGCAGAGAAATTGCGGGCTAAAAGGTTAAAAATTTTTGCTATGGACGCTGCAAAATGTTCTATATTCTCTGGAGTGGCTACTGGAGCCTCCACGTCCTCTGCAGCCCAGGTTGAAGGTGGACAGGGAGAGGAGCAGCCAGAGACTGTGGACAGAGAACCCGAGGGAACCCGAGGGAACCTGAGGGAACCTGAGGGAACCCGAGGGAACCCGAGGGACAGAGTGACCAGGAAGTGTAGCACAGGCACAGCAGGTAAGTAGGTCGTAACGTTAGGATAATACCAGGACTTTTAGGTGATGGAAAGGCATGAAAATCGATCACCTTTCAGCGAAATTTGCCATTTTGAAGCCAAAACAGGTGACCTATGTTAATCAGAATCTACACGATTTTTTTTTTCTTTTTTACGCTTTGTTTCCGCAGGAGTTTCACCAGGGTGCCAGTCAACATGCTCTTGACCTTGTGTGCAAGATGCATTTTAAATAAACCATTGGATGTGTCCTTAGTGTGAGTTTGCTGGTGGTTTTTAGGAGCTGGGATTTTTCCTAAATGTTGCGCCCTGTTTTCCCCTCGGCCAAGACGTAACAATAGAAAAAATACATTGCTTCAGACGTATATAAATTACTCCATTGTGCTCCACTAATTATGAGGGGCCGGTCTAAGCCAAAAATGCCAGGGCAGTTTTTTTTTGTCCCAGTCCAGCCCTGTTGATGAAGTTAGATTATTGCATTCACAAGTTCCACACTATGTTCCACACATGTGAGGTTTAACCCTCCGGTCGTGTTCGCCTCCAGCCCCCTACTTTAGTGTTCCCGGTCAAAATTGACCGGTCTGTTTTAACTGCTCTTAAATTAGCACAAACATTTTTTTTTCCACACCAATTTTTTTATTAAGCATTCTTTAGTTGAGAACAATGTTTCAAAGTAGTGTCTAACAACAATTTATAGAAGTAAACATGAAATAACATCAGTTAAAATACAATTGGGCACTGAAAATGAACTACAAAATGAACATATAATACAAAAAATAAATGGAATACCAAACACCAAACTCAACAGGGTGTGTGTGTGTGTGTGTGTGTGTGTGTGTGTGTGTGTGTGTGTGTGTGTGTGTGTGTGTGTGTGTGTGTGTGTGTGTGTGTGTGTGTGTGTGTGTGTGTGTGTTTTCATGCACATGAGTGGCATGTGACACTCAGGTCAGAGTGGGCCTTGCAAACATAAGCATGACATTAGCAGCATGTCAGGCTCGTTTTGATGTCTCTAGGGGCATAGAGGCCACAACGCTTCCTTTTCTGCCCATGTCCTTGTTGGGGGAGAGCAGCCAGGGCTGGGGCTGGGGCTGGAGCTTGCATGCTCCTAACCAGACTGGCGGAGGCTGGTGTGCGGGGAATGTGCTGGCGTTGCTGTATAAGAGGAGTCACCAAAGCGAGGAAAAGTCTCCTCTTGAAACTTTTCCCCTGATTCCAGGTTGGGTCGATTGCTGTCCACACCACATACGCGTTGAAAGCTGACACATCCAGGATGTTGTGGAACAGTGCCACAGGCCAGCAAGCCGTCATCCGCTTACAGGTGTATGTACCAGTAAGCTTCAATAAAGGAACAATAAATAATAAGAGATTAGGAACAATATTCAATCTGTCATACACAAAATGCTGATTCACCTAGATAAAAATAAAATAAAACGCATGATGAGACTTTACATTACCTTATCAAGGCAGTCAACGCCTCCCTTGTTCTTGTTGTAGTCCTGGATCATCAGGGGCTTCCTGTCCTCTGTGGCGCTGATAGCGGCGTCTTTGTGTACTGTGCTCATCAGGATGACATTTCTGTTCTTCTTGGGAACGTATGACACAAGTGTGAGTGTCAGTGAATGCAAATTGTGATGAGAGTGCCTGTCTTCCTCTGGTCGATACCAGCGCAGGGGGAAGTTCGGGCTTGTTCTTCTTCACTGTCCCTACCATGGTGAGCTTTCTTTTCAGTAGCTCCTGACCAAAAGCGTGTTTATGTGAGGAAGTTGTCACATGTGATATTATGCCCTTGGAGACCGGTTGTCATGTCCAGCACAACACGCATACCCTGGTTTGTATGTGTGTGTATGTGTGTGTGTGTGTGTGTGTGTGTGTGTGTGTGTGTGTGTGTGTGTGTGTGTGTGTGTGAGAGCTGGGGCAGTGTGTATGGGGATGTTTTTCTGTATGTTGAATCAATTTACTCTGGATACCCATTCATTTCCTATGGCGGTCACTTTTGACCGGGAACACCACAGGTGTAACAAGGTTGATTAAAACACTCAAAATTTAACGAAATAGGTGATCATCACTTTTATATGTTCATGTCCACAGTGTGGAGGATATCATAAGGTCTTGAGGTAATCAGATGAAAAACATAATATTTATGAATATTATAAGTTGTAAAACGGTCAGATTTGACCCGAACACGACAGGAGGGTTAAGACTATGTAGTGATTACCGGCTTTACTCATTTCTATATATGTCCAAACTAAAGTGTTTGCGAATAAAACCAGTGGCCCCATGCGTTTGCCTTAATTACCTGTAATTCTGCTTCTCACTGCCGATCTGGAAGCGGTCGTAAAGGGAGAAAGCCTGATGCCCATCCCAGTCTGTGAGCTCCACTCTCAGGGCGTACTGTCTCTGTGCTGTCAGCTGGTACACAACTTCATTCCCCAACCAGTGCTCCCCTGACACACTCCCAAAGCCCTGCAAGAGAGAAAACAGTGATAAAATTATACAAGTGTAGTTTGTCAGTCATCAACTCTGAAAGATTATTAGGGAGCAGATAGAAATATTGGCCCTCATTTACAAACACTGCGGTATGTTTGTGTGTGAATTTTTGCAGAGGGCTCCAATCCTGCCATAAGCACGAGCACACGGTGGTAAATGTACCAGGAGAAAACCAGCCTCATTTGACTAAAACGCCCCAAAATATGTATGTTTCAAGTGGCCCCACCTCGGACATACGCCATAAATGTGCAGAATACGGAGTTATCTGATGAGGAAATCATAAAGAATTTCATTAAAAAAAGAAATATGACGTTTTGGCTCGTTGTAAAATGCAGAAAATGTGTGTTATTGCAGAAAATAAAGAAAAAATAACCCTAAAAATATGCTACTTTTGTCATTCAACTTCCAAATCACTATAATAGCCTCTGGTTCAGCCCGGGCTCAGATGAGTTGGAGCGGGGAGTGGTGTCAGGGCAATTTCATGCAGTTAAAAGTTGTTTTTCTAAGCATTTTGGCTTTTGTTTGAAATGGGTGTGGTTGGCCATCTCAGACCTGCCGTAGGATTTGTGCACACCGTGTGCTCACGTCAGTTTAGTTCAATCCTGTAGAGCACCTTGTTTTTGCTGTACACCAAATATGCACCGATTTCACCGTACCGCAGTTTTGTAAATGAGGGTCAGTGTGTTTTGGTCTATTCAGATGTTCCATATGCGTAACGTGTTGGACTTTTAAACATCTCAAAGTTAGAACTGTGGTACACCGTAAATTTGCGGCACACTTCAAATTGATTGGACACTGATGGTGGCTGAGTGGCTAGCACTCATGCTTCACAGTAAGAAGGTTCCGAGTTCGATCCCCGGGTCGCCCAGGCCTGTCTATGTGGAGTCTGTATGTTCTCCCCGTGGATGGGTTTCCTCCGGGCACTCCGGTTTCCCCCATCAACCAAAAACATGCTTCAGGTAAAGTCCTCCAACTTAAGATCATGGAGATGGGTCCCCGGGCGCCTGAAAGAGGAGCTGCCCACTGCTCCTGAAGGATGGGTCAAATGCAGAGAAATAATTTCCCTACGGGGATGAATAAAGCGTGTCTTCTTCTGATTGGAAGGTTGGTGGTTTGAAACCCGCTCGCAACAGGTTGATTCCAGCTCCCACAGATGAATACTGTTGTTGTGTCCTTGGACCTACACTTAACCCTCCTTGCTTGCAATATCTGCATACACTGTGTGTGAACGGGTGAGCGGGTCCTTGATGTAAAGTGCTTTGAGTGCCTTGTAGGTGAAAAAGCGCTATATATGTTTTAGTTGCTTAAAGATCCCATGACATGGTACTTCTTGATGCTTTTATATGGCTCCTTAATGGTTCCCTAATACTGTAAATGAATCCTTCTTCAAAATCAACACTCAGTGCATGAGAAACAGAGATAAGATGAGAAAGAGTCATAAATATCTCTCTCAAACTCTTTATTCTGGGCGTTGTTGCTTGAATGCAAATGAGGAGAAAAGAGCTGGCCAATAGTAGAGGGTGGGGGCGTGGCCAAACTCTCCGCTCAGAGCTCAGAGCCCACAGCTGATCCATTTCCTTGTTTTTGCACGGGGGGAGAGATTTGAAGCGTTCCATTGAAAAATAAACACATTTCCACAGAAAATAAAATTAAACCACTGCTGTTCAAAGGTCCAGAGGCTCAGATAAAGGACTTCCGAGCCTAGAAACACTCAGACGTGCCTCCAGGCAAATAAAAAAACGCATTTCGCATTGCCTAGCGCATTCGCAGTCCAAACTCTCTGGGCGTGATTTACAGAGATGCTGAGTACAGACAGACGGGGGTGGAACTGCATTTGCATTTCTTTTTTCGATCTGACGTCAATAAGGTGCCTTGTTCAAACTCGCCCGTTTGAGCTCCGATTTTTTGTAACGCAGAAAAGGATCGCAAATGCTCAGTTTAGACATTTCACAACTTTTAACCATGGGGGGGCCTAAACAGGGTAGGGGAGCTCACATTAACGTTCAAAAACCTCAGAAAGTGAAAATTTCATGCCATGGGACCTTTAAAATACCTTGTGTTAGGGTGTGCACACCTATACACAATGCTCACATCCAACATGTGAGTGGGACTAAACCTGGAACTAAACCAAGACTAGACTGGGACTAAAACAGGACTATAACTGGACTAAACCAGGACCAGTGTGACTGCACCCTTTCTCTGTGCTCACCTCTCATCTCCAGATCGGACATGTAACTTTGCCAGGCGGAGTCCCCTTATGCCTTATGTACTCTATACCGTATTGGTGGTTTCCAGAGTCTAGAATGTGATGATGTCAGACTCCCAGATGGAGACAAGAGTGAGTTTTTCCCTTACATTGTACATTGCCATGAAATATCCAAAAAGTAAATTCACAAATGTTGAACCAGATCATTTTTATTAGCGACTAGACCCCAAAACTCACTGTATTACAACACAAATGTGCATCTTAACAATACTCCTGCCCCCATTTGTATGAAATATTACTGACCAATAGAATGTTGTCATGTCGTCTGAAACTCAGTAATGGCATACTATGGGATATTCTAAGTAAGTAATAAGATCCTCGTGGAGACAAGTAGGTACCAGACCATCCACCAGACAAGTTAGTACATCGTTACTTCAGCCAAAAACTAAAGTGCCACATTAGAAGCTAACGTCTGAACCTTCATACTTAAAGCCCCATCACAGTGTACAACATGGACAGAAGTCATTAGAGAAGAGGAATGACCCTGACGAGCAGAGGGGCCCATGACCCCAGCTCTGTCCTCCTCCTCAGCAGGACATGCCTCAGGCCAGAGGAATGCCCCACATTTACTTTACCATTTCTCATCACCATGAACACTCAAGACAAACATAATGCCTCTCGTTATCTCCTCCCCCTTCTCTTTCTGTCCCTGTATCTCTCCTTCTCTTTATTTCTCCTTTTCTTTCTCTTTCCTTTTCTCTCTCCTCTCTCTCTTCTCGTTCCTTTTCTCTCTCCTCCTCCTCTCTCTCTTATCTCTCTCCATTCTTTCCCCCTCTTTCTCTCTCTTCTCCCCCTCCTCTCATTCTCTCTCGCTTCTTCTCTCTCTTTCTCTGTCACTCATCTCTCAGTCATGTCTCTCTCCTCCTTCTCTCCTCCTCGGTCTACCCTATCTCTCTGTCTCTTTCATTTTCAATTTTGTGTGGTGTTTTCAATAATACTGCCCCTCTTCAGTCATCTCTTCTCTTTTCCATCCTCTTTTCTCTCCCTTCTTCTGCCTCTGTTTTACTTGGATACCCTCTTTCTCTCCATCTGTCTGATTTACTTCCCACTTCTATATATGTCTATTTCTTTCCCATTCTCTTTCTCATCCCTCTCCTTCTCAATTTCTCTATCTCGCCTCCTCCCTTTCCCTTATTCCTTTCTCTCTCCTTTTTGTTTCTCCCCCATTTTCTCTCTTCCAAGGGCTGTAATATCACCGCTCTCTCCCTTACACTTCTCCCAGGCTTCCTCTAGCCCTCTCTCTCTCTCTTTCTCTCTTTCCCTCACACGCACCCCACTCTCTCTGATTCCTACTCTCATTTGGCCTTCCCGCTTTCTTCTCCCCCTCTCCTTTCCTCTACCTCTTATCACTGATTCTTCCTCTTCTGTTTTCTACCCTCTCTCCCCCAAGGCCTTCTCTCCTCAGCTCTCCTCTTCCCATCTCTCTTTCTGTAATGCAATCCTTCCCCATGATTATTTCATTACACCCCTTTGCTCCCTCCCTCTATCCTTTATCCCCAATTCATCCCTTGTTTTCTGTCCTCTTTCTCTGTTTCCCTAGTCTCCAGTGCTTCTCTCCTCAGGCCTCCTCTCTTTCTTTCTCTCTGATTCCTACCCTCCTCTCGCTTTCTCCCTTTCTATCTCCCCTCCCCAGCCCTCCCCTCTCTGTCTCCTCCCTGTATTACATGTCTCTCTTTCTCTCTCTCTCTTCATCCTCTCTTTCCTCCCCTCCTCCTCCTCTCTCTGCTGTCAGAAGTACTTTAGCTGTGACAGGAGCAGTTATGATCAGATGTGAGCTGCAGCACTGGTCTGAGGGAGTGTCCTGCTTTGGAAAATGAAGCCCCTTAAGTTCTAACGACTTTAACATGTGGGACTGGGTGCTAACATTTCAGGTGGAACCAATTTACACATTAGACAGAGGAAAGAACACAAAATACAATGTCACAGAACAACAAGACTTTAGAGACTGCTCCTCTACATTGCCCAAAGACATAAAAGTAGAACTCTGAATGGGCTTGAACCACAGATGCATTTGCCAGACCAGTCAGTCATTTCTTCATTCTGTTTGAATCCAGAAGTATCTGGAACAGGACAATAGAGCGTGAAAACCATCCAAACTTGAGAGGATCCAAAGATAGCAGCTAATTTATAGTGTCTCTCAAATGTGGAAGATGTCTTCTCTCAAAAATTCTCATAACCTTCAAAACAAAATATATAACTTATTTCCCTGAGATAATAGTAATAGTTTGGTGCTTCAAATCAGACCCACTCATCTTTATAAAGTTTTGGCAAAGCTTGTGCTTCTGGCTGGTCAGGTAACAGATACATGGCAGCTGTAGTTACACTGAATGTGCAGGAGTAAATGAAAAAATGCAATGTGAAACTGGTATAAAAAGATGCACCATGTAACCTTTGCCTGCATGGAGATGTTATTGTTTGGAGAAAATTTCCCACAGTGTTGCATTACATTTGTCTAGCTTCAATTCATTCAGTGAAGGGCGATTTTGTTGCTTAAGCTTTCCTTGAAAAATTTGCATTTTTCATGTGTACTGAGGGAAGGTCTGTTGGGAACGTCTGGCAGAGCCCTCTGTCAGGGGCACCTTCAACTCACACCTCCGGAAGTGCTTCTCCCAGATTCTGGGGGAGGCTGGGGACATAGAGTCCGAGTGGGCTTTGTTCTCTGCCTTGTCAATGCGGCCACCCCTGGCTGTGATCATAAGGCCTCAGGTGCCTGTCGCGGCGGCAATCCCCGAACTCGGTGGTGGACACTCGAAGTAAGGGATGCCGTCAGGCTGAAGAAGGAGTCCTATCGGGCCTTGTTGGCTTGTGGGACTCCTGAGGCAGCTGACAGGTACCGGCGGGCCAAGCGTGCTGCAGCCCGGGCAGTAGCAGAGGCAAAAACTCGGGGTTGGAAGGAGTTCAGAGAGGCCATGGAGGAGGATTATCGGACGGCCTCAAAGAAATTCTGGCAAACCGTTTGGCGCCTCAGGAGGGGGAAGCAGTGCAGTGTGGGTGGGGAGCTGTACTGGGGATGTTACCGGACGGTGGAAAGAATACTTTGAGGATCTCCTCAATCCCGCCGTCATGTCTTTCCGAGGAGGAAGCAGAGGCCGGGGACTCAGAGGCGGACTCGTTCATCACCCTGGCTGAAGTTACTGAGGTGGTTGGAAAGCTCCTCTGTGGCAAGGCCCCAGGGGTGGATGAGATCCACCCTGAGTATCTTAAGTCTCTGGATGCTGTAGGGCTGTCTTGGCTCACATGTCTCTGCAACATCGCGTGGCGGTCAGGAACAGTATCTCTGGACTGGCAGACCGGGATGGTGGTCCCTCCCTGTTTAAGAAGGGGGACCGGAGGGCTGTTCGGTCCCTGTATGACTGGAGCAGGAGCTGTGTTTGCATTGCCGGTAGTAAGTCGGACCTGTTTCCGGTGCATGTTGGACTCCGCCAGGGCTGCTCTTTGTCACCGGTTCTGTTCATTATATTTATGGACAGAATTTCTAGGCGCAGTCAGGGGCCAGAGGGGATCCGATTTGGGAGCCACAGGATCTCATCTCTGCTGTTTGCAGATGATGTTGTCCTGATGGCTTCATCGAACTGGGACCTCCAGCGTGCACTGGGGCAGTTTGCAGCCGAGGGTGAAGCAGCTGGGATGAGGATCAGCTCTTCCAAATCCGAGGCCATGGTTCTCGACCAGAAAAAGGTGGCTTGCCCTCTCCGGGTGGGTGGGGAGTCCTTGCCTCAAGTGGAGAAGTTCAAGTATCTCGGGGTCTTGTTCACGAGTGAGGGGAGGATGGAGCGTGAGATTGACAGGCGGATCAGTGCAGCGTCGGCAGTGATGCGGTCGTTGTACCGGACCGTTGTGGTGAAGAGGGAGCTGAGCCAAAAGGCGAAGCTCTCACTTTACCGGTCATTCTACGTTCCTACCCTCACCTATGGTCATGAGCTCTGGGTAATGACCGAAAGGACAAGATCGTGGATACAAGCGGCCGAAATGAGTTTCCTCCACAGAGTGGCTGGGCGCACCCTTAGAGATAGGGTGAGGAGCTCAGTCACACGGGAGGGGCACGGAGTAGAGCCACTGCTTTGGCACGTTGAGAGGAGCCAGCTGAGGTGGCTCGGGCATCTGTTCCGGATGCCTTAGGGACGGCCTCGTGGAAGACCCAGGACACGCTGGAGGGATTATGTCTCCCAGCTGGCCTGGGAACGCCTTGGGGTCCCCCCGGAGGAGCTGGAGGAAGTGTCCGGGGTGAAGGAAGTCTGGGAGTCCCTGCTTAGACTGTTGCCCCTGCGACCCGGCCCCGGATAAGCGGAAGAAAATGGATGGATGGATGTGTACTGAGGCTCCTACTGAGGCTACAGCAGCTCAATTGATAGTGTTAGAGGTAAGAGTGTTTACTACATAAACATCATTGGTTGAGCGGTCAGATCCACTGACCCACAAATTGGCGGTGTGATTCCAGCTCCCACAGATGAATACAGTGGTTGTGTCCTTAGGCAAGACACTTAACCCACCTCGCTCCCAGAGTGTGTGTGTATACTGGTGAATGTGTGTGTGAATGGGTGAGTGATTCCTTGATGTAAAGAGCTCTGAGTGCCTTGAAAGTGGAAAAATGTGTGACCATTTACCATTTTTACCATTCCTTTCCACAGATCTGACCTGTAACTATGCCAGTTGGCATCACCAGCTTGTCTCCACTAAAATAGACAAGTTTAACACCATAATGTTGAACAGTCGAAGTAAATGAAAAGTGTCTCTGCGGAGACACGCATGTGATGTACCCTCCACCAGAAAAGTTCCAGCCTAGCTTTAACTGCCCTAACTCTGAACTTCTGGCTCTTCTTGTATCTATACCATCATCAGTCTCCACAGATACAGATCTGACAATATCTACTATCAATCTATACGCAACGTTACAACACATGAAATCACGTGTGCTTCTATAATTGACCTGATGAGACGTAGCTCTACCTCCAGCTGCGATTGGGAATTTTATCTTTGGCTCGGAAAAACAATTCTGAACTTAAATCTCGTTGACAGTTTCCCTTCCAAACCTGGACCTCATCACAGCCCGTCAGTTTGTTGGCCCAATGTTGCATATTATATTTCACCTTCACCAGTTCAAATGATACAAAGTTATTGAAAATGCAGGGTGTGCGTTACACTGGGACTGTCAGCATAAGAGCGCAGCTATATCGGTCATTCAATTCGCAAGTGGGAGGAAAGTATGAGGTGTGAATAGAAGTTGCCTGGTCTCTGGTGATGACAAACCATACTGTAATGACATTATGGAAGATTGATTAGCGTCAGCGGGCTGCTCACCCCTATTCTCCATTGTCCCATCACGGGTCAGTTCACGCAATTGTTTCACATAAAATGATTATAATTCATCTTGTTTCATTTATTATGCAATGACTGGCCAGTAGAAAGCCTCAAAATAAAAATTAATTGTAAAAACATGTCGGTGGACAGGGAGTAATAAGGTGCTTGATGGACAACGTAAATGGGAAAGTTCAAAGATGAAAGTTTGTTAATGGGCCCACATGCGCCATAATCTACATAATAAGTACAGAGTGCATACTTTGCATGTGTTAGAGGCCTCTCCTTGTATGCCCTTTTGTGCTTCTAGGCTGTTACGTAACTCACTGTAACACTATGGCACATGTGTAGTACAAGTGCATCCATGTGTTGCTTTACAAGACCTTAGAACAGTGCTTCTCAAGACTTTTACACTGACGGCAGGTCCAAAACAGCTGCTGCAGTTGGTACAGTAGTTCTAAACAAGGACTAAGCTAAAAAAGAAAAGTGAAAATGTGTATACAATTGACTAATAGAGAGGAATCAGCATATACCATTTTACTACAGTTTCTGAGACACTCAAAGCAGGTAGAAGTATATAATACAACCTTAGTCTGTAAACAACAATAACATATTGAAGATGAAATATTCTGCAATTACCATTACTCTTCCAAATCAGTTTAAAGGAGAATTAATGTTTTTTACAATCTGGGCCTTATTTTGGTAACAAAACAAGTTGTTTTACTCACCCATAGCACTTTGGTGTCATATGGAGCACTTCCGGAGATGTTTTAGATTTGCGATCTCCGTAATGTGAGTTCTCGGGGCACATGTTTGCGGTCTCCAAATAACACACACTTTAGCACTTTTCAAATCATAGGAGCTCAATGTCTTAGTCTACACTTTCGTTTGAGTCAAAAGTGGCCTGTAATCTGAGATTTATCCATAGTTTCGAGTAGATGAGGAGGACAGTGCGCATGTGCAGAGTCACAGCTGATTTCGCTCTCAGCTCCCGGGACCCAAATATGAAACGCAAAGCTGTAAATTATGGATAAATCTCGGATTACAGGCCACTTTTGACTCAAACGAAAGTGTAGACTAAGACATTGAGCTTCTATGATTTGAAAAGTGCTAAAGTTTGTGCTATTTGGAGAACTCGCATTACAGATATCGCTAATCTAAAACATCTCTGGAAGTGCTCCATATGACACCAAAGTGCTATGGGTGAGTAAAACAACTTGTTTTATCACTGAAATAAGGCTCAGATTGTAAAAAATATTAATTCTCCTTTAAGACATTAAAGGTGCATTAAGTAAACTTTCTGGAAGAGGCTATACCACCTGTTTGTTTCCATGGAGATTTTATTGCTTTGCCTGAAATGCAGAAATTCATTTTAATCACGCACTGGTTTTATTACTGTTTTTATATTGCCAAAAAACTAGATCGATAGACATACCTCTTCACAGATCTTGACCTGGTGACATCCTCTACTTTTCCATGGAGATAAATCATTTGAATGCCATACGTTGGAACATTCTATGAAAATATCTCCTACTACTTCAGGCTCAAGTAAGAAAACTGAAGTAATCAAAGAAGTTGATGATTCATAAATTGCCAGAGGGCTGTACAAACAGGAAAATGCTGGTGCCTTTTGCGCAGTAAATATTTCTCTGTGGAGATGAGGCAAAACCACTCAGATACAAATGACTAAGATAAAGACATTGTGCTTGTGAAGTATTTCAAAGTCAACAGATGAGTAAGAATGTGCCCTGTCTGCCCACCCACAGGAGAGGTGAGTAATAGAGGGCATTCCACTCACACAAACACAGAGGGCTCACGCAAAACTACACACACCGACTTTAAAACACTATATTTACAAGGGATCAAGCTATATGTTGCCTATAATGTTTTTGAAAGTTCTGTATGGGTCAATTCATTCAATTCATATTTTGGTAACTTCACTAACGTATGTACACCTGTATTTTCAGCAACCTGAAAAGTGCGTGAAAAGTCCCTCAGTCGTCCAGGTAGAATCCATGATAAACCAGTACAATACAATACCAGTACAAAAACCAGTACAATAACCAGAGCTGACGAAGCCTCTCGGATGAGCTGCGAAACGTTTTCAACCAAACAAACTTTGTCCAGTTGACAAATTGAACTTCTCCTTTTAACCTGAAAAGTACAATTCAACCACTCTGCCACAGTGAACTCTACAAAATATCACCATATTTATACTATTGTTGCGTTATCATATATTGTTCTCTCAAACAATATGGAAGCACATGCATACATGTTTGAGTAACCCTTTATTATTAGTCGGTCTACATCTCCCAAGCTCACAATGCTCTTTTCCACTTTGTGATGTCATGGAGTCATAGTTCTTAAGTTAAAAGGTACCGTTCCAGAATTCTAGGACTGACATGATCAAAAATTATTCTAGAGAAGGTGTATGGAGTTTAAAACACAGTGGAGCTCTTCCTGTAATGCCACATGACATCACAAGGTGGTACAGATTTTTTTCTGTTTCTGTTTGAGAGATGAACTCAGTCAAAATATGCAGGGTTTGTGTGTTTCTTCATACCAGTTTAGTCTCAAGACAGTTTGACCATCTTACTATACAGTAATCCCTTGTTTATCGTGGGGGTTAGGTTCCAGAAATAACCCGCAATAAGAGAAATCCGTGAAGTAGGACAACTTTATATTTTACAATTATTCGACATGTTTTAAGGCTGTAAATGCTTCACCACACACATTATTCGCTTTTCTCAGACTGGAATTAACCTTTTCTCACATTTCTCTCTCGTTTAAACACTCAAACTTTCATAGATTTTCAACAAAATGTATTAATAGTGAAGCATGGGGGGAGACACAGCTCCGGAAGACCCGCCGGACGAGCGAGGGGAGCGGAGACATGAGTCACTGGATCCGCAGGAAGCACCGCGCTCATTCTACGGCACTGCCACGTCTCGGGATGCCACGCGCACCAACCCCTTGGAGAAGTGCGCGACACGTGCGCCCTTCATCGTGGTCAAATCTGTGACAGAGCAGCACGACCGGTGCATTGCTGCACGTACACCGGGGCTGCGAGCACGAGATCGAACCGCGGCGCCCGGACCGCTTCCTCTCAGCCCGAGCCACAAACCAGCCGCACGAAACCAGCAAAGAGCGGCACGTGGTGGTTTAATCCTGGTTTAGACCTGGTCTAGTCCCAGTTTAGTCCAGGTTTAGACCTGGTCCAGTCCTGGTTTAGTCCAGGTCCAGTCCAGGTTTAGACCTGGTTTAGACCTAGTTTAGACCTGGTTTAGTTCTGGTCTAGACCTGGTTTAGTCCACGTTTAGTCCTGGTCTAGTCCTGGTCTAGTCCCGGTCTGGTCCTGGTCTAGTCCCGGTCTAGTCCCGGTCCCCCCGCGTCCCCCATCTATCAATCGGCAAAGGTCTACAGTCTCTTAGCCAATCAGGATGCAGAACACAATGTTACACTATAAAAAAATGTTTTTTTTAATTGAAAAAAAAAATTGAAAAAAAAAAAAATCCGCTAAACAGCGAGGCCGCGAACAGTGAACCGCGATAGAGCGAGGGACCACTGTATATGAAATAATGCAATATAACCTATTTCCTCTCTCTTTTTGACGAATGGCTCATATAAGAAGATCAGAAAAGCCAAATAAACAGAGTGCACCGAGCGCTAGTGAAATGTTATACCACACTGACATTCAGAGCAAACACCGAGAAGAAACTGCCAGGAATAATAAATGCAATTTGGTGTTAAAACGGAGACCCCCACTCAAATATGCATAGGCTACTCTGCGATGACAAGCCGACAGTATTCAGGGCAACACCTGGCCAGCAGAGGGTGAGGGACTACACAAATGTTTGGTGGTTTCTGTAATAATTTCCTGTTGGAGAGAAGGAGGAATAACAGTGGAAGAGGAGCAGAGCATTGTGGGTAATGCAGACGAGATTGGGGAGCGATTTGGGAATGGAGAACTCTTGGTAAAGACATTCAAACTTGGATCTATGGCCGCAGTTTTCATTATGCTCACTGAAGCCAGGAAAATGTCATAGTCTCTTAGGGTGGGTATATTTCAGAGCAGGATTATAAATGTAAAATTTATAGGTTGAATTAATGTTATTTCACAACACTATCAAGATCGATTTCTTGCTGTGACATCACTCTGGGGGTGTTCTACATGTATTTCTATGACGAATGTTACTGCATTTACCGTAAAAAAAAAGTTTACAGAGAAAAAGTCAGTTCTGTCTTGCTCAGATTAAAGGAGAATTAACGTTTTTTACAATCTGAGCCTTATTTCGGTAATAAAACAAGTTGTTTTACTCATCCATAGTATTTTGGTGTCATTTGGAGCATTTACGGAGATGTTTTAGTTTAGCGATATCCACAACGTGAGTTCTCAGGGCATATGTTTGCGGTCTCCAAATAACACAAACTTTAGCTCTTTTCAAACCATACAAGCTCAATGTCTTAGTCTCCACTTTCCTTTGAGTCAAAAGTGGCCTGTAATCCGAGATTTATCCATAATTTACAGCTTTGCATTTCATGTTTGGGTCCCGAGAGCTGAGAGCGAAATAAGATGTGACTCCGCACATGCGCACTGGCCTCCTCATCTACTCGAAATTATGGCTAAATCTCGGATTACAGGCCACTTTTGACTCAAACGAAAGTGTAGACTAAGACATTGAGCTTCTATGATTTAAAAAGTGCTAAAGTTTGTGTTATTTGGAGACCGCAAATATATGCCCCGAGAACTCACGTTACAGATATCGCTAATCTAAAACATCTCCGGAAGTGCTCCAAATGACACCAAAGTGCTATGGGTGAGTAAAACAACTTGTTTTATTACCAAAATAAGGCTCAGATTGTAAAAAACTTTAATTTTCCTTTAAAAGTCTAATTTGCATAACAAGAGTAATGGTCAATGTCTATAACTTCGTAGCACTTTATTCTAGGGGTTATGCTCACTTTCTAGATATACAATGTGTTGTGGAAAGAACTGTACCATTTTGTACTCCTTCCATGACTTCTGAAAGTCCACGCTGCCGTCCTCTCTGCGCTGAATCACCGTCCAGCCTCCTCCAGCTGATTCCATATTACAGTAGACCTGAAGAGGAAAACAAAGATACTGTAGGTCAAATAAATAATACGTTTACTGAATTTTTGACTGTCAGGATCATTGTTTTATACATTTCTTCATTTCAATTCTAAAAAGGTCTCAAAATGGACAGTTGCAATTTGTTTACGGAGTGTTTTGCAGCATCTGTGTATTTCGATGACAGTGTTTCTCCATTGATCCGAAGGTTGGCGGTTCGAATCCCGCTCTCAATATAAACATCATTGATAGAGATCCACTGACCAACAGGTGCGGTGCAGTCTCAGCTCCCACAGATGAATGCTGTCATTGAGCAAGACACTCACTCCACTTTGCCCCCATTGTCTGCATGTAAATCTGTGTGTGAGTGGGTGAGTGGCTTTTTGACGGAAAGTACTTTGAAAAAAAAATACTATATAAAAATGTGACCATTTACCAAAAGTTACAACGATAATATGTTGCCAGCAAAGTGTGTCAAAAATATGTCATATTTGCATGATTTGTTTATATAATTGTGCAACCCTTCCAGGTCTTTCACTTTCATCATTAGCAAACAGTGAGGGTCATTAGGACAGCGATTTTATTTTGGCCCTTCCTTCTTCATGTTTGGTTCCAGAATGAATCATCTGAAGGAATGTGGTGAATCAATGTTCTCCTCAAACTCGATCAGGGTCTGCTCCATCTGCTCCCATCAGCCATATTGGAACCCCATCAAACACAGCAAACACAATGTGGACATCAATCTTTGTGTGGGCTTATTTTTCAAAAACAGTCTTTGGTGTATTACTAATGACTATGTATCATTATGCTATTATGTCATGATATTGCTAAAAACAATAGCTGCAAGCGTTGAATTTGATCAGCTGCATAATGCATAGTGCGTGAAGGCAATTGGAACCCTAAAAGTATTACATTGAAACTTCCACATGAAGGTTTATCAAGTTTAAAAATATGGAGGAGCATTTTCAAATTACTACTTAGTGCAGGGGTGTCCAAACTATGGCTCAGGGGTCAAATCCGGCCCTCTGACCAATTTTTGTTGGCCCTCAGGGATCCTGCTGAATTGTCCCAAATGATCATAGAGCCACTGAGCAGTACATTTTACTTCAAATTCCAGTATGTCGATTACTGCAACTTCAATAACAACTCACCGCATTATGATACAGACCTAAAATTTGCATTATAGGACTTTTAAAGGTCCCATGGCATGAAATTTTCACTTTCTGAGGTTTTTGAACGTTAATGTGAGCGCCCCTACCCTGTTTAGCCCCCCCCCCCCATGGTTAAAAGTTGCGAAATGTCTAAACTGAGCATTTGCGATCCTTTTCTGCGTTACAAAAAATCGGAGCTCAAACGGGCGATTTTGTCTGTACTCAGCGTCTCTGTAAATCACGCCCAGAGAGTTTGGACTGCGAATGCGCTAGGCAATGCGAAATGCGTTTTTTTATTTGCCTGGAGGCACGTCCGAGTGTTTCTAGGCTCGGAAGTCCTTTATCTGAGCCTCTGGACCTTTGAACAGCAGTGGTTTAATTTTATTTTCTGTGGAAATGTGTTTATTTTTCAATGGAACGCTTCAAATCTCTCCCCCCGTGCAAAAACAAGGAAATGGATCAGCTGAGGGCTCAGAGCTGAGAGCGGAGAGTTTGGCCACGCCCCCACCCTCTACTATAGGCCAGGTCTTTTCTCCTCATTTGCATTCAAGCAACAACGCCCATTATGACCTGTTCAGAGAGAAAAAAAATACTCTTTCTCAGCTTATCTCTGTTTCTCATGCACTGAGTGTTGATTTTGAAGAAGGATTCATTTACAGTATTAGGGAACCATTAAGGAGCCATATAAAAGCATCAAGAAGTACCATGTCATGGGATCTTTAAAGGTGTTGTGGCTCCGTCAAACTCATAAAATGCAAGTCTCACTGTACTCACCAGCTGTCTACGGCCCTCCACTGTGAATAATTATGTTTGTGTATGCAGCTCTGGGTGGAAAAAGTTTGGACACTCCTGACTTAGTGTTGTCATACAGCAGAGCTAATCAGATGAGAGGGATACGACTCTGTAACTACTCAGACTTCATTTGCGTAACTCACTTGGAGTGCTTGTTTTCTAATCTGAACTTTGGTGGTTTGAATCCCACTTTTGACATAAAACACTGTCGATAGAGCGCTCACTGGGCCACAGATTGGTGGTTCAATTCCAGCTCCCACAGATGAATGCTGTCGTTTTGTCCTTGGGCAAGACACTTCACCCCTCCCCCTCGCCCCTATTGTCTGCGTACACTGGTGTGTGAATGTGTGTGAATGGGTGAGTGATTCCTTGATGTAAAAGTGCTTTGAGTTTCTTGAAAGTGGAAAATGCTACATTAAAGAAAAAGTTACGTTTTTTACAATTTGAGCCTTATTTCGGTAATAAAACAAGTTGTTTTACTCACCCATATCACTTTGGTGTCATATGGAGGATTTCCGGAAATGTTTTAGATTAGCGTTAGGCTAACGCCGTTAGCCTAGCGCGACTTATAGCCATAGCTCGGGGCATTCCCCGAGCATGTAATATGCCCTGTGCGGGCTCCAAATAACACAAACTTTAGCACTTTTCAAATCATAGAAGCTCGATGTCTTTAGTCTACGATTCCGTTTGAATCAAAAGTGGGCTGTAATCCGAGATTTATCCATAGTTTACAGCTTTGCGTTCCATGTTTGGGTCCCGGGAGCTGAGAGCACACTCCGCGCATGCGCAGCGACGTCCTCATCTACTCGAAACTATGGCTAAATCTCGGATTACAGGCCACTTTTGACCAAACAAAATCGTAGACTAAAGACATCGAGCTTGTTTGATTTGAAAAGTGCTAAAGTTTGTGTTATTTGGAGCCTGCACGTGGCATATTACATGCTCGGGGAATGCCCCGAGCTATGGCTATAAGTCGCGCTAGGCTAACAGCGTTAGCCTAATGCTAATCTAAAACATCTCCGGAAATCCTCCATATGACACCAAAGTGCTATGGGTGAGTAAAACAACTTGTTTTATTACCGAAATAAGGCTCAAATTGTAAAAAACTTTACTTTTCCTTTAAAAGAGCAACTTTTCTGGTGGAGGGTCCATCAGAGGATTTTCTTCATGTTATTGCTTTGACTGTAATGTTTCACAGTATGGCATTAAACCTTTCTATCCTCATGGAGACCAAGCTAGATCGAGTTACAGGTCAGATCTGGGAAAAGGCACCCCGCTCACAGACAGAATGTCTGGTTTTCAGGTAGAGCAGTGACATGTCCATAGAAACAAGTAGGCATTGGACCCCCAACCAAAAAGTTACATAGTGTACCTTTAATGTAACATTTTTATTTTAAAGGGAGACCATAGAACAAGGTACTAAATACTTAATATGTAAACAGATGATATGGTACTCCTTATGTATTTTTATGTATCAGTATCTCTGCTTTTTTGTTATATCTCCATTTGTAGACATTGTTTCCCAGAGCAGAGGCGCAAGGTCCCTCACCACAGACACAGCTGCACACGAGGGCCTTATGTTTGTGATTAGAGCCGTGCCCCTCACTCTCACACTCACTCTGAACCGCTCAATATAAAGACACAGGGAGATCTCCAGCTGCTGCGGAGAAAAGTAACCGCTAATACATAAAGTGGCACCAATGTGAAAATACTACAGCCTGAAGTTCACAGTCAAAATGATCAGGGACTTCAACCTCCACTTAATTAAAGGTGCACTATTGTTTATATCCTCCTGGGACCCGAAGAAAAAAAAGTGTATCTAAATTATTATTATTATTATTATTATTATTATTTTAATTTCCTATTTGGAGGTAAATGAACACCTTAGCATTTACATTTTGTTCATTTTATTTTTATTCATAATGTTGTAACATGTCCTCTGTAATGGACTGTAATAGTGTTAAATCCATGTCAAGTTAACCTAAACCTAAACCTAACAAAAACATTTTTTCGGTCAGTTTTACGGTCACCTCAAAAAGTTTTTAGACTCCTTTTTAATTATTTATTTATTTGTTTATTTGTTTATTTATTTTTATTTACTAGGCCTATTTTTTATGTTTTATTCAATTTTTTTATGTATTATTTATTTATTTATTTATTTTATTTATATATTTTTGATTTATGTATGTATTTTATTTATATTTTTTGATTTTTTTATGCATTATTATTATTATTATTATTATTATTATTATTATTATTATTTATTTATTTATTTATTTTTTCATCATAGTGCAGCCACAAACTAGAGTCTATCTCAAAACTTAAAAGATGTCCACTATAAAGGACACAAATTAATGGGCGGGTCTCAGGAGGATATAGATGTTCCACAATATGACATTTAACTTATTTGTCTTGATTTATTGAATTACAGGTGTTTTATTATTCTTACTATGAGGGGGCGGGTTTGCCTCTCCACAGATCTGAAGGTTTTTCTTTAATTATGTGTATTTGTCAAATTTGATCATCTCAATAAGTGTATAAGTAATTCTTTAATGACTGTGAAGGTCATAGTTTTTCTACCAGATCTATTAGAATGATCTAGGATTTTGTTTGTAAATGATAAATGGTAAATGGTCACATTTTTATATATGGTGTTCAGCCATCCACACACACATTCATACACCAGTGTACACAGACAATGAGAACATGATGGGTTAAGTGTCTTGCCCAAGGAAACAATGACAACTTTCATCCGTGGGAGTTGGCCCACTATCCTGTGTGTCAGTGGATCTGTCCGCTCAACCAGTAATGATTATGTCGAGAGCAGGATTTGAACCACCACCTTGGGATCAGTGGACAAACACTAACTGAGCTGTCACCCCATATAACATTATAACCAGGAATCTTTTTTGTAATCAGTTTTTCCCCCCTTTTGTGTTATAATAATAATAATAATTAAAGCCGCAAGCGGCGTTGGTCGGGACCTCGCACCTGCGTTTGTTCGTCTTACTGAGACGCACAGCCATACCAAATTTTGTGTGCCTGGCACAATTATCTCACTTCCTGTTGGGCATGGCCATGACGTTGTAGATACCCTGTCAGATCAGACCCTGTCAGACCCTGTCAGACCCTGTCAGACCCTGTCAGACCCTGTCAGACCCTGCATGTGGCCTCCATGCTGAGGCCTACATGAACCTTCGATGCTTGGCCCCACATTGCTGCTTGCAGCTATATCAGATCAAAGGTACAAAGATCAAAGACCTTTGATCAGGGCGTTGCCTAGCAACAAATACCTCCCATTCATAACTCATCACTCCCATTCAATAAATACCTAATTTTATTGATCTGCCGTATCGTCATATTACCGCCTATTTGAAAATCCTTCGCAATTTAACATCTCCAACGTCTTAAGATTATGTTCACCAAAATTTAATCCCATCTGAGGTACGGTGTAGGAGAAGTGTTTCAAATTCCATACCTAACTTTATCGATCCGCCGTATCGTCATATTACCGCCTATTTGAAAATCCTTCGCAATTTAACATCTCCAACGTCTTAAGATTATGTTCACCAAAATTTAATCCCATCTGAGGTACGGTGTAGGAGAAGTGTTTCAAATTCCATTCTATGTCAAATACCCCAAAATCACACAAAAGGCCAATTATCTCACTTCCTGTTGGGCGTGGCCATGACATAGCAGTGAGGCGTTTGTTCGTCTTATTGAGATACACGTCCCTACCGAATTTCGTGCGCCTATCTTAAACGGTATGCCAGCCCCGAAAGACAACGCGCTAGGGGGCGCTATCGAGCTCCTGGGGGTCACTGGGGGACGAGACTTTGTGTGGTCGTACTGGCAGCACTTTGTGATGCCCGTGCAAAGTTTCGTTCGTTTTGAAGCATGGGAACATGCTCAAAATTGCCCCAGCGTGTATGAACAAGAATAATAATAATAATAATTAAAGCCGCAAGCGGCGTTGGTCGGGACCTCGCACCTGCGTTTGTTCGTCTTACTGAGACGCACAGCCATACCAAATTTCGTGTGCCTGGCACAATTATCTCACTTCCTGTTGGGCGTGGCCATGACATTGTAGATACCCTGTCAGAACAGACCCTGTCAGACCCTGTCAGACCCTGTCAGACCCTGTCAGAACAGACCCTGTCAGACCCTGTCAGACCCTGTCAGACCCTGTCAGACCCTGCATGTGGCCTACATGCTGAGGCCTACATGAACCTTCGATGCTTGTCCCCACATTGCTGCTTGCAGCTATATCAGATCAAAGGTACAAAGATCAAAGACCTTTGATCAGGGCGTTGCCTAGCAACAAATACCTCCCATTCATAACTCATCACTCCCATTCAATAAATACCTAACTTTATCGATCCGCCGTATCGTCATATTACCGCCTATTTGAAAATCCTTCGCAATTTAACATCTCCAACGTCTTAAGATTATGTTCACCAAAATTTAAGCCCATCTGAGGTACGGTGTAGGAGAAGTGTTTCAAATTCCATTCTATGTCCAATACCCCAAAATCACACAAAATGCCAATTATCTCACTTCCTGTTGGGCGTGGCCATGACATTGCAGTGAGGCGTTTGTTCGTCTTATTGAGATACACGTCCCTACCGAATTTCGTGCGCCTATCTTAAACGGTATGCCAGCCCCGAAAGACAACGCGCTAGGGGGCGCTATCGAGCTCCTGGGGGTCACTGGGGGACGGGACTTTGTGTGGTCGTACTGGCAGGACTTTGTGATGCCCGTGCAAAGTTTCGTTCGTTTTGAAGCATGGGAACATGCTCAAAATTGCCCCAGCGTGTATGAACAAGAATAATAATAATAATAATAATAATAATACGGAAACGAAGCAACAACAATAGGGACCTTCGTCCCCCTTCGGGCTCGGTCCCTAATAATAATACGGAAACGAAGCAACAACAATAGGGACCTTCGTCCCCCTTCGGGCTCGGTCCCTAATAATAATAATAATAATAATAATAATAATAATAATAATGTGGGGAGTGCTCTAGGAGTGTGGGGTCCGGGACTATTTGCCTAAGGGCTGTCTGGTCCCTGTATGACCGGAGCAGGAGCTGTGTTCGCATTGCCGGCAGTAAGTCGGACCTGTTTCCGGTGCACGGTGGTGGTGTTGGACACCGCCAGGGCTGCCCTTTGTCACCGGTTCTGTTCATTGTATTTATAGACAGAATTTCTAGGCGCAGTCAAGGGCCAGAGGGGATCCGGTTTGGGGTCCACAGGATCTCATCTCTGCTGTTTGCAGATGATGTTGTCCTGATAGCCTCATCGGACCAGGACCTCCAACGTGCATTGGGGCGGTTTGTAGTGCAGCCGAGTGTGAAGCGGCTGGGATGAGGTTCAGCTCCTTCAAATCCGAGGCCATGGTTCTCGAGCGGAAAAAGCTGGCTTGCCCTCTCCGGGTGGGTGGAGAGTCCTTGCCTCAAGTGGAGGAGTTCAAGTATCTCAGGGTCTTGTTCACGAGTGAGGGGAGGATGGAGCGTGAGATTGACAGGCGGATCAGTACAGTGTCGGCAGTGATGTGGTCACTGTATCAGACCGTTGTGATGAAGAGGGAGCTGAGCTGAAAGGCAAAGTTCTCGATTTACCATCAGTGTATGTTTCTACCCTCACCTATGGTCATGAGCTTTGGGTAATGACCGAAAGGACAAGCTGCCGAAATGTGTTCCCTCCGCAGAGTGGCTAGGCGCACCCTTAGAGATAGGGTGAGGAGCTCAGTCACACAGGAGGAGCTCGGAGTAGAGCCACTGCTCCTCCACGTTGAGAGGAGCCAGCTGAGGTGGCTCGGGTATCTGTTCCAGATGCCTCCTGGATGCCTCCCTCAGGAGGTGTTCCGGGTATGTCTAAGTGTATGTATAAGTGGTGCCTATTGTGGAATTATAATTTAAACTTGTGGAAAAAATTTGAATTGAATTGAATTAAATTGAAATCTTGGGCAAATGTTATAATACAGTTTTGCACTAATCCAAGTGCGAGTGAACAATTTTTCCCGAGGAGCGGCGGGGGGGCTTGAATTGCGTGAGAAATGCCGTGTGAGCGTGAAATTGCGTGTTGAGAGCCCTGTTTGTCTAAAGAGCAAACTTAAACTACAAAGCAACTAATGAGAGTTATATAAATGAAGTTATTACCTGATGGTTCTCAGTTTGTTTTATCATCACCGCACTTTGTCAGTGCGCGCTGAGAGGGGCGGGGGGAAGCGGGGCGGGGGGGAGCGGGACATTTTTAACGGATTCATGTAAGAGTCTGGTTAATGCACCGGGCCCGCGTCTCACTGCGTCTCACTGCGTCTCACCATGGGCAGTTCGGCTCTGGGCCGCGCGTATTTCGCGTAAGCCGTCGGGGGGGACACGTTATGCACAGACGGAGACACCGGGACCGGAGTCGGTGCGTCTCAGAGGAGACATGGCACCGGGACTGAGGCTCAGGACGTGCCTGGGGGACGGCGCGTCGGCTCCGGCCTCCGCTCGGACCGTGCGCCCGGAGCAGGGGGAGTTTTTTTCGCTGAAAACGCGCGGAGCCTGCATAAACTGAGCCACACAGACCGATTTTCTGGGCACAAAAAAAAAAAAAAAAAAAAAAAAAAAAAAAAAATCAGCGTCAAATTGCGTGTGTCACACTCTCAATCCGTGAGACTTGAGAGCCCTGTTTTAAAACAAGTATGGGTAAGCTATTCCAAGACACAGTAGACTTCCAGCACTAAAAGGGAGCAGTTGAAATGGTGTAGTTGGTGCCTGCCTCTCACCTTCTTGGTTTCCTGAGTCGTGGGCTGGATGGTGTAGACTCCATTTTTGCGCACTCCGTTCTGGTAAAGATCTGCACAGTCCCGAAACTTCTTTTCTTCTTCTACTGTTATTGTGCTGTTTGGTACAACTGAGGAGAAAACACAAGACACACAACACATGCTAAGACATAATACAATATAATAGTAACTGTATCTCATTAATTATGTAACATCTTAGAAATGTGGGGCTTTCATGTCGTTGAGCTTGAAATGGACCTAATTTGTTATATGACTGGATATAAACCAAGTCAAAACAAGACAATGGCTAATTTCCCTTGTGAACAATAACGTCTAATCTAAACCAGAGCTAACCCAATTTTAAAACCAGTTTTTACCAAAACAAGGCCTTAAACCTCCATAGAGAGAGAAAAAAAGTAGTCAACTCATAAGAGGAAAAAGATGCTTGAATTAAGATTTGTGATTTCGGAGTGAATTTTTATTTGAGAAAATGTTAACAATAGAAACAGGTGCTGTCTTTTTGTTCTGTCTATTTTAAAGGTCCTATAATACACAAATTCATTGTATCAAAAACATACCTGGAGCTGGAGCTGTGTTTTTCCTTTATTATTAGTCTGTCTATCTCCAAAGCTCAAATTGCTCTGTTCCACCTTGTGATGTCAAATTAACAGCTACCTTTTACCTTTTGTTCAGTAGAGATTGACAATTCCAAGACTGAAATCCTCCAAATGATTCTAGTGAGGGTGTATGGAGTTTAATAACATAGATCATACATTATTATTTTAAGTAGAAAAAGTTCAATAATAATAGATAAGTCAAAATGTACTAGTTAAAGTCTAGCCATTATAGCAGATTTAGAATGTTATTTTTGCAGTTAGTTATCATAGGACCACTACACTTGAAAATGACTCAGATGAGATGCAGTGGCAGTGGCCGATGGGAGCAGCCAGATCAAATAAAGAGAAGCAGATTCCGTCAAAGCAGCTGTAGATAATTATGACGCAGTATTTTGAAACGGACCAGAACTGAGGAAAAAGCACTACCAGCTTCGCATGTGGGGGTCCTCTTATCCTCTTATCACAAGTACTTTATTTAGACTTAGACTCAGACTTTGACGAAATTTATCGATCCACATGGGAAATTATTTGGACGCAGTGTAATATCATAAATAGCAAAAATAGTAAGAGACTGGTGTCAAAACTATATATACAAGAGGTTGTAAGCAAAACATTGCAAAGACAAAATGATGACTGATAGAATATAGGGTTATCCATTAGAAAAGAGAGAGTTGTTGGACAGTTGTATGGAGTATGGTATGAATGTAGTCCTGTATCTTTCACTGTGTTAGCGGAGCTGTAGGAGTCTGTTGGAGAATGAGCTCCTCTGTCCCTTTATCTATTTACCACTATTGTTCTTGTTTTATTGACACAAATTCCTTCCCATGTTTCCTTTTTTTCCTGTATTTGACCCTGCACATAGCGTCCTCCATGTGGGTTTTATCTCTCCTCAGACCATTTGCTTTCATTGTTGAACACAGCGGACTTCAGAGGGGCTAGCGGAAGCCGCTGGATTATTTGGGTGTATTGGCTGACCATTTTGACAAAGTATAATGTGTCCGTGACAAGCAGCTCCTGCCGGGACAGGTTGATGAAGAGGGCCCTCGCGCTCCAAAGTCTAAGACAACAAAGACTAAAGCTGTCGGGAGGTCATTTTACCCCAGTTTTCTGACAGCAGGAGGCGTTTGGGGGGTCAGGGGGATTCAGAGAGGGAGGGGTGCTGTATGGTTTGAGTCTGAAAAGAAGCCAGCTGTTCAAGGGAGCTAGGGTTGGAAATGTACACGATAAGGCAATATTCTACTTCACTGTGTATAATTGATACTTTGCAGCTGATGTTGTCAACATTCTCTGGGGGTGTGAAGCTAATGGTTGGCACTGCTCTGTCTGAAGACTACGGCTGCGTCCAATTACTTACCCATACCCCTTGGTTTTGCGTCCTCACGTGAGGGCAAGCGGTGTCTCGATTCTAATTTTGATCAAGACCTAGGGCCATGACCGAGGGCTACGTACCCCTTGAAACGAAGTAAGCTCTCGACCAGACTTGAAACAAAGGGGTACGCCTACAAGCTCAGACAGGTTTTGGGATCAGGATGGCAGCGTCACATCGACCAGCGAAGGAGTCTCATGACTCTCAAATGTAAATGTTTTCAGCAGTTGCAATTATCAGTTAACAGTTTAGCAGGTTTACAATTATGACGGTAATGTTCTATGTTACTTTTAGTGAACTGTTGTTGTTGTTGCGGTGTCTGTTTAGCCGACGTTATCATGTTCATCGACCTTTCATGTATAAACAAGCTTGTTTTTTGTCGAGTTGAGGTAACCGATAATCCTTGACATGGCAAGGGATGTTGACGCAAACGATAATCAAGTGGTGTCCCATTTCATCGGGGAACATTCGTACTAGCTTGTATATACATGAAAGTTTGTTGAAAACGATAACGTCAGCTAAACAGACACCGCAACAACAGTTCACTAAAAATAATGTAGAACATAAGCATCATAATTGTAAACCATGCTGAACTGTTCATTGAAAATTACAACTGCTGAAAATACTTCATGTACATTTACATTTTTTGACTGATCGATGTGACGCTGCCATCCTGATCCCAAAACCTGACTGAGCTTGTAGGCGTACCTCTTCGTTTCAAGTCTGGTCGAGAGCTTACTTTGTTTCAAGGGGTATATAGCCCTCGGTCGTGGCCCTAGCCCTTGATCAAAATTTGAATCGGGACACCCCTTGCCTGAACACGCAAAACCAAGGGGTAGGGATAAGATGAAGGGGGTAAGACAAAGAAATGGGATGCAGCCTTAGACTTTAATCTGAGCTTTTTTGTTTTTTTAATGCAATCTGAACAGAAGAATTGACTTTGTTGGACCTACAACAGCTGAGATGATTTGTGCTGTTAAACAAATCTCTTAGATATTAAATAACAAGCTAGTTAGCATTACCCAACAGTTTTTCAGGTAGTCACTCTCACCTTTTTGTTGAAAATCAATATTGATCACAGGCTCCTGAAAATGTGTTGTTTAAAGGTCCCATGGCATGAAATTTTCACTTTCTGAGGTTTTTGAACGTTAATGTGAGCTCCCCTACCCTGTTTAGCGCCCCCCCCCATGGTTAAAAGTTGCGAAATGTGTAAACTGAGCATTTGCGATCCTTTTCTGCGTTACAAAAAATGGGAGCTCAAACGGGCGATTTTGAACAAGGCACCTTGTTGACGTCAGATCGAAAAAAGAAATGCAAATGCAGTTCCGCCGCCGTCTGTCTGTACTCAGCGTCTCTGTAAATCACGCCCAGAGAGTTTGGACTGCGAATGCGCTAGACAATGCGAAATGCGTTTTTTTTATTTGCCTGGAGGCATGTCCGAGTGTTTCTAGGCTCGGAAGTCCTTTATCTGAGCCTCTGGACCTTTGAACAGCAGTGGTTTAATTTTATTTTATGTGGAAATGTGTTTATTTTTCAATGGAACGCTTCAAATCTCTCCCCCCGTGCAAAAACACGGAAATGGATCAGCTGAGAGCTCAAAGCCGAAAGCGGAGTTTGGCCACGCCCCCACTCTCTACTATAGGCCAGCTCTTTTCTCCTCATTTGCATTCAAGCAACAACGCCCAGAATAAAGTGTTTGAGAGAGATATTTATGACTCTTTCTCATCTTATCTCTGTTTCTCATGCACTGAGTGTTGATTTTGAAGAAGGATTCATTTACAGTATTAGGGAACCATTAAGGAGCCATATAAAAGCATCAAGAAGTACCATGTCATGAGATCTTTAAATCCATTTTGTATTTTTTCTTGAGTTTTCAGATGATGCATTAACCCAAATCATTTCCCTTGTGGAGCAATAAAGTTTGTCATTGTGTCACCATGGGAACAATGATGAACCTTCTGCCATTCACATACATATAAAACACCCCCAGTGTGATATCCCTGCAAAGTATCACAATATTGGGAATAATAAGTAGAAATTAACTTCCATTTGCAGGGCATTAAGATGCTTATGCCACTTATTCCTTCCTGAAGCACCAATACTGCAGCCTGCCAGAAGCAATGGGCTCTTCAGATCTTCAGATTAAATGTTCTTCTATTACACAAGTGTAGTAACATTTAAATCTGACTCAAGGAGAATTCTAAGTTGACTTTAACAGGAGGTGTCCTATGCATTCATTCTGTGTACAATTATTTCCCAATCAGATCACGGCTGTGGAAGAGGAGCGGCCCTCTTGAACAGCGTGCTACCCAGCTCTCCAAATATTATTTATGTCCCAATATTTATTTACAGAAACATGTTTAGTGGTTCAGTGGGGACTCGTGGGCTGTGGGGGGTTCATGTGAAAAGATCAGCAGGTCTATAGCTGCTTGCATAAATCTGGAGCCCTTTGCCAAATGAGCCAAAATATTACGAACAAATCAGTTTGATGAATGGGCTGTTGTGGACATCAGTGGTCCCATGTGTGTGCAATTAGTCTCTTAATACCACTCAGACTTAAAGGGAATGTAGCCATATTTTAGTCTAGTGTATTGCTATAATATGAAGTATGCACAATGCCATGAGACAATACCATAGGATTCTCACAGTGGGAGCCAGTGCTGAATGTATTTAGGACTGAAGCCATCTGTCAACACTAAAGACATGAGTTCCTTTAGACTGCACATCTTTGGACCAAATGGGAACAGAAAACGGCGTAATACTGGACTGAAAAAACTCTGGTGGAATTAAGCTGTAGTCAGAATGTCTCAGCGAAAATGTACTATGAAATAAAACAATGCGTGAAAAGTCCCTCAGTCGTCCAGGTAGAATCCATGATAACAGGAGAAGTTCAATTTGTCAACTGGACCAAGTTTGTTTGGTTGAAAACGTTTCGCCGCTCATCCGAGAGGCTTCGTCAGCTCTAATAAGAATACTGGTAAGACACTTGCTTATATCTTGCTGTAGGGAGGAGCTACCTAGCTAACTACTTTCCGGAACTATCTCATTGGTTTCGGTCTTTTGTTTCTCTGGCGTCTAGCTTAACGATCCCTATTCATCAAAAGCAGGCGTGTAGGGATGAATAGGGATCGTTAAGCTAGACGCCAGAGAAACAAAAGACCGAAACCAATGAGATAGTTCCGGAAAGTAGTTAGCTAGGTAGCTCCTCCCTACAGCAAGATATAAGCAAGTGTCTTACCAGTATTCTTATTAGAGCTGACGAAGCCTCTCGGATGAGCGGCGAAACGTTTTCAACCAAACAAACTTGGTCCAGTTGACAAATTGAACTTCTCCTGTTATCATGAAATAAAACAATGTTTATAGTATCTGCACTTCAAACAAAGGCAATCGTTTAATGCGTGAAAAGTCCCTCAGTCGTCCAGGTAGAATCCATGATAAAAGGAGAAGTTCAATTTGTCAACTGGACAAAGTTTGTTTGGTTGAAGACGTTTCGTCGCTCATCCGAGAGACTTCTTCAGTTCTGGTTCTAGTGCTGGTTAGTCCCTGTTTATATCTAGCTGCAGGGCGTCGTTAAACAGAAATGGGGGAGTTAGACATAACTTGTCTCCCATTTATAATTCGATTCTTAAACCAAGTCATAACAGACGGAAAAAAAACATTAGGGCAGACGAGTCAGGGACAGAAGGGTGGAGACGGTCTGTAGTCTGAATAGAGATGCTAAATATTCGAATAACAAAAGGAACAAATGAGGGGATAGTTTCCGAGCTATTTCAGAGCAGTGAGCTTCTCAGGGCTAAATAGAGATGCTAAACGAGACGCTAGGGAAACAAAAGATACAAATTAGCTGAGATAGTTTCAGAAGGATATCAGTGTAGTGAGCTCCGCCCTGCAGCTAGATATAAACAGGGACTAACCAGCACTAGAACCAGAACTGAAGAAGTCTCTCAGATGAGCGACGAAACGTCTTCAACCAAACAAACTTTGTCCAGTTGACAAATTGAACTTCTCCTTTTATCACGTAATCGTTTAATAATAAAAATAATACATAAACTGTCATTTTAGCCACCACTGCCCTGGGGCAGACTCACTGAAGCGAGGCTGCCAATTTGTGCCCTCTGACCAACCACATTCTCTACACACACTATTCACACTAGGCAAAACAATAGTGTTTGCCTATGGTGCCCCACTGAGTCACATGGCTTATAGATGCACTATAAAATTAAAGGTGGACTGTGCAACTGCTGTAAGGTATACCACCTGCTTGTCTCCATGGAGTTGTGATAGTGTTGCCTGGAATGTTCCACAGTATGGTACTAAATGTTTGTATTTCAAACAAGCAAGGTGTCGTCACCAGGCAACCAGATCAGTGTGGAGAGATGAGCAGCAAGATGCATGTTTTTTTAACTATAAAAATGCATGTGATTGAATCCTTTTGCACAAATAAAGTAATCCTGAAGGTTGAATAAAGGTAAGATAAATAAATGTAATGCTGTACTGTGGAATATGCCAGACAAAACAATAACATCTCCAAAGAGACATGCATGTTATCACAGTATACAAACAGCATATGCTAATCCATTTCAGACTCATGCAGGACATTTTTGTCGCATACTTTTGGATAGTGTTGCATCCCAGAGGGCATCTGGCATAAAGTACTTTGTACCAGATGAATATGTAAAACACTACAAGGACTTGCTGTGAGGATGTGTCAGAGGAAAAGCCAAAAGAACAAAGAGACAAGTGGGATGAGAGAGTGAGGTAAAGTCAACACTGAATTCACATCATGATGCCTCAAACATGAATACAAACAGTTTGTGTTGTTCAATTCTTATGAAGCCAAAACTCACATGGTCTGAAACAAGCTTGTTGAAACAGATCAAATGCTGTTTTATCTTGATGCAAGTCGAAGATGACAACCAGACTACACACAGAAGGCTATGCCAGTCTTCTGTTCCCTATTACAAATATGTTCTAAAGTTCTTTATTTGCCAACCTTGTATTTTTTCAGTTGTTGTTTTGTTTTATTTTTGGTTTTAAAGTGCAGTAAAACCCAACTTTTCTGGTTGGGTCCTTCTACCTGCTTGTCTGCATGGAAAATATTCCACAGTACAGCATGGAATTTCTATATCTTCGTTACGTATTCATCAAATATACTTGTTTTTATTGCTCCAAAATACCTTGTAATACATATATTCTTTGCTTCTCCACAGATCTGACCTGGTTACATCACCTGCTTGTGTTCATGGGGATATACAAGCAAAAATCTCTATAGGAACAAGTACGCCTGAAAACGTACAGTATAGTATTGATGTGATTCTTCACTTACTTAATTGTATGTCTGCTTATAATTCTGTAAATTACTCCAGATGCCCTTCCTCTGATTTCTTCCTCTGTATAATCTGATTTCACAGAAAATCACATGCCAGTTAAGTGGTAGCACGAACAAAGTCAACATTTACGCTTTCTGTTTTTACACCATCAAAACCAGTTGGTAGGGAATTACAACAATTATATCTTCAACCTCAATTTGCACAGTGGGTTTTCTGTGTACATGGCCATTACTAAAGCCTGCAGTTGTAAAAATCTTGATGGATGCCTGTAAGTTTGAGGTAATAGTTCTCTGTAAAACATCATATTTAGCAAACCTGAGCTCTATTAGTCTAATGGCAGTGTGTGGCTGGTTAGCTCCTAATGAGCTTTGTGTAATGACCACAGCCTAAACAACACAAGCGCTGCATCGCCACTTCAGAAGACCCCTGTGCGGGCCCCACTTAGCTCTGCAGGACTGGGAGAACTGACATTTAAAAGTACAGTACAGTAAAGCTTTTGATTTTATAACAGTTGCACTGATGTTTAACAGTTGCACTGATGTTTAACAGTTGCACTGAGTAAAGTCATACTGGGAGTGTTCTATATGTATCCCTATAGTCAGGGCTCTCAAGTCTCACGCATTGAGAGTGTGACACACGCAATTCGACGTGTTCACACGCTCACACGTGGCATTTCTCCCGCTGAATTTTTTTTTTTTTTTTGTGCCCAGAAAATCGGTCTGTGTGGCTCAGTTTATGCAGGCACCGCGCGTTTTCAGCGAAAAAAAACCTCCCCCCTCCTCCCCGCCCCGCTCCCTGGAAAAAAATCTGTTTCAGCCAATCAGAAAATAGATTGTTCTGTTGTTGGGCAGACTAGTTTCAGCTGCTAAGCGCACACAGCGACTGACGGTGATGATAAAACAAACTGAGAACCATCAGGTAATAACTTCATTTATATAACTCTCATTAGTTGCTTTGTAGTTTGCCCCCCCCCTCCAGCTCCTCGGAAATTACGCAGTCTCACGCACGACCCCGCTCAAAACTTGAGAGCCCTGCTATAGTGGAATGTTCAGCAGTTACCATGGAGACACAATGCACACATTAGCAAACGCCATCAAAAAAGTATGAAAACACAAAACAAAACAAAACTCAAAATGGATTTAAACACACAATTTCAGGAGCCTGTGATCAAGGCTGTGAAAGTGAAAACCTGTTGGCTTATGCTATAGCTAGTTTGTGACTGGATGATCACCTGTAGTTGTTGGAATTCTCAAAAACATTGCACGACTCCGCCCATCCCTGTCTTTCTCTGCTGCTGAAACTCTCATTCATGCATTCATCACCTCTCGAATCCACTACTGCAACAGCCTTTTCTATGGTCTACCCTCCAAAACTCTCAACAAACTCCAATACATCCAAAACTCTGCTGCCCGCCTCCTCACCCACACCCGCTCCCGAGACCACGTCACTCCTGTCCTCCAAAACCTCCACTGGCTCCCCATCCCTCAGCGCATCCAATTCAAAGTCCTCCCCATGACCCACAAAGCCCTCCATAACCTGGACCCATCATTCCTCTCTGACCTCCTGCACCGCCACACCCCATCCCGCTCCCTCCGTTCCTCCGACGCCAACCTCCTGTCCCTCCCCTACAGGACCAAGCTCCGAGCCTGCCCCCACCCTCTGGAACTCACTCCCACGACCTATCCGTGACTGCGCTGACCTCCCCACCTTCAAAAAACTGCTCAAGACTCACCTTTTTAAAACTGCTTTTAATGTTTCTTAACGTTTGTCTGATTGTTTATTGTTTTGTTACTTGTTTTATTACTGATTTTACCTTCTGTACAGCGTCTTTGAGTGTCTTGAAAACCGCTTTATAAATAAAATGTATTATTATTATTATTCTAGCTAGAACAGCTCTTTATGGTCAGATTGTGTGGAAAATACAACTCAGACTAACATTTAACAAAGCTTCAGACAGAGCAGCTCCTACAGTTGGCATCATACCCCGAGGGAATGTTGATGACACCCACTGCAAAGTATCAGTGCTCCTGTGTGTTTTGCCATTTACCCATTGATATTTGACTCTGCTTAGCTAAAAGTACCATTAGGAATCGTAAAGTTGATATAACATTTTTGTATTATGAGAATTGTGGGAGAGAACATCAAAATTTTATGTTTATTCAAAATGATTGGCTCTGATCAAACCACAGAAATCAATCAATCAATATTTTATTTGCCCTAGAGGAGAAATTTAAGCACATTGAGCAGTAAAATACAGCTCAATGTGCTTAAAGCGCAACTTACTCTTAAAGCTTAAGAGTAAGTTTGAGGAGAGTAAAATCTATTTTTTTTCTTAAATAGATAAAGTTCCTTTTTTGCTTCTTAATTTCTAAAATTATTCGGACTATGTGATGACCTGACCGAATAACCTAGTTTAAAGCTTGATTTGAAACTTGAGCTGTTAAAAAGGTTTCTCACCAGTGCCTCAAGTAGGACTCCTGTTTTTGTCTCCCTATTGCTGCTAGTGAATTTTAGGAGAAACAAACAAGACTCCAAATAAGTCTAGAACTATAATGAGACTACAATGAGAGTCTCAACTTTGTCTTTCTTTGTCTTTCTAAAAAAAAGACATATCTCTCCATCCATCCATCCATCCATCCATCCATTTTCTTCACGGGGGCAATGATCCAGACAATGAGCAGCAACAAATGAGCAGCATTTTTTTCCCTCAGTGTCTTGATTCCCAACAGAACAAGGACAAATATCCACTCTCTCATAATGTGCAGTGTGGAAGGAAGCCACAGTAGCTGCAGGATTTAAAGGAGAATTAACGTTTTTTTACAATCTGAGCCTTATTTCGGTAATAAAACAAGTTGTTTTACTCACCCATAGCACTTTGGTGTCATTTGGAGCACTTCTGGAGATGTTTTAAATTTGCGATCTCCGTAACGTGAGTTCTCGGGGCACATGTTTGCGGTCTCCAAATAACACAAACTTTAGCACTTTTCAAATCATAGAAGCCCGATGTCTTAGTCTACGCTTTCGTTTGAGTCAAAAGTGGCCTGTAATCCGAGATTTAGCCATAGTTTCGAGCAGAGGTGGGACAAAGTCATTGCTGGGCAAGTCCCAAGTAAGTCTAAGTCTTTTGCACTCAAGTCCGAGTGAAGTCCCGAGTCAAGAGTATCCAAGTGCCGAGTCAAGTCCGAAGTCAAAGCTCGCAAGTCTCAAGTCGAGTCCAAAGTCCTAGCATTTTAGTTTTGAGTCATTTCGAGTCCCCTTTACAAAGAAATAAAATTTCTACAAATCATATAATGTCTGCAAGATCTGGCACGTGGATGCTTGTTTCCGCATCATTTGTTGTGCAATTTGCCTTGGATGCGGTCGAATGAAAGCAACGTAGATCTACTGTGATTGGATGTTGTGCAAGCCGCGCGCACATGCTCTTTGCATACATTTCCGCAGATTCACAAGTACAATGAGTGCGGTCCTTATCAACATACTTTTAGAGGTTTTTTTTTTCATTGGACGTAGCAAGTCATCACAAGTCAAAAGGCCTAAGTCCAAGTGAAGTCACGAGTTATTGATATTTAAGTCCAAGTCGAGTTGCAAGTGTTTGTACATTTTGTCGAGTCGAGTCTAAAGTTATCAAATTCGTGACTCGAGTCTGACTCGAGTCGAAGTCACATAACTCGAGTCCACACCTCTGGTTTCGAGTAGATGAGGAGGCCAGTGCGCATGTGCGGAGTCACAGCTTATTTCACTCTCAGCTCCCGGGACCCAAACATGAAACGCAAAGCTGTAAATTTTGGATAAATCTCGGATTACAGGCCACTTTTGACTCAAATGAAAGTGTAAACTAAGACATTGAGCTTCTATGATTTGAAAAGTGCTAAAGTTTGTGTTATTTGGAGACCGCTTGGGGCATATATTATATGCCCCGAGTACTTGCGTTACGGATATTGCTGATCTAAAACATTTCCGGAAGTGCTCCATATGACACCAAAGTGCTATGGGTGAGTAAAACAACTTGTTTTATTACCGAAATAAGGCTCAGATTGTAAAAAAAAATGTTAATTCTCCTTTAAATGGACTTACAGGTGAATTCATGCATTTCAAATAAAGGTCACTGTCTTAGTTTTTTGTCTAGTCTAGTCTAGTCTTTTTCCTTAGGCAGAGAGTCCCATCCTAGATAGATTAAAAAAAAAAAGTAAAAAGAGTCGTATCTATTGTGGATTTTTCATGGATAGTAAATTGTTCTCTTAATTGCCTGTAGATGAATCATGATTAAGAGCTCTCAGTGATCAGTGAAGGCTTCTCTCCAAAGCAAAGTCAAGGATGATTTGAGTTCACTGGAGAGGAAATGCACCGTCTCACTTTTCAAAACAGTCTCAGAGCAGCAGACGCCACTGGACGCCGTGAAACGCTAAACCGGCTTTTGGCCCGAAATCGCTGATCTGCACAAACAAACATGAGGTTTCCGAAGCACAGGGATATCGCTCAGCTCCAGACTCACTGTTTGGAGGCTCCTGATGAAAAGTTTAAGACCGTGAAGGAAGTTTGAGGTAATACTGTCTACTCCTACACCTCCACCGGACAGGGGGTCTCTCAGGGACCATCTGAAGAGGAGGAGGGTCCAGCGAGTGAGAGAGAGAGAGAGAGAGAAGAGGGGAAAAAGCATTTGATGATTGGATAGATGGATAGATGTGAAGAGAAAAGAGGCTAGAAAGAATAAAGACAGAAGAGAAGAGGGGCTGAGAGGAGAGAGGGAGACAGAGATAGATGTAGAAGGAGGAGGAGACGGAAAGAGAGAGGAGAATGTGAGCAGAAAGAGAGGGAGAACAAACAGTAAAGAGAGAGACAAGGGGGTAAATGAAAGTTGATGGACAAATAGAGAGAGAAAGAGAGAGAGAGAAATAAGCAGAGAGGAGGGAAAAGAGAGATAAAGAAGAGGAAGAAAGACAGAGAAAGAAGGCGAAGACAGAGGAGAAAGTGAGCAGAGGGAAGCTCCCCAGAGAGAGGGGAGAGAAGTGTTGAGAGAGAGAGTAAGAGAAAAGGGAGGAGAGAGGCAGAGGAGAGAGGAAAAGAGAATGAGGAGAGGGGAGAGACAGAGTAGAGGGTGAGAGGGGGATACTTTGACCCTGACTCCCGCTGGTTCCTTCAACCCTTTTGCCCCCAAACGGAAAAGAACAACCACAGAGCGCAGGCAGCTACGACTATTAACGTCTCATATCATTAACACACACGTTTGCGCCGGGAAATACACCCGTGTTTAAACTGGGTCAAATGTGTCATCTGCAAACTACTTTAGGGCTCCTCTAACAAAATGGGACAAATGTAATTTCTCTAATAAAACTTTCTAACATACTCGACCACACTTAAAATAATCCAACATCAGTGGTGGAAGAAGTACATGATTTTGTTATTTAAGTAAAAATACAAAAATATATAATAAAAAAATAAAATAAACAATAATAATAATAATAAGGGCGGCAGTAGCTCAGTTGGTAGAGCATATGCCTCGTGATCCAGGGGGTTGGCGGATCGAATCCCGCTCTTGACGGTTCACCGCATGTGATCCCAGCTCCCACAGATGAGCGCTGCCGTTGTGTCCTTGGACAAGACACTTAACCCCACCTCGCCCCCAGTGTCTGTGGACACTGGTAGCCCCCATGGCAGAAGTACATCAAGGCCTGTTGTGACGTGAGCCGTCCCCCTGTGGACCCACCACCCGTGGAAGGATTCATGGGGGCTGGTGCATTGTGTTCTGGGCAGCAGAACACTGCTTGGACTGCTGCCCCCGCGACCCAGAAAATGGAAAATGGAAAAAAGAAAATGAATGAATGAATAATAATAATAATAATAATAATAATAATAATAAATACTCAAGTAAAAGTAAAAGTCCTGAAGTACCCATTTAATATGTACAAGTAAAAATATATTGTGCAGATTTTGAGATCTAATAAAGCTTCAAATGTACTGATTTTGATACAGATTTGTGCTGAATTTTGTTCAGGAGAATCGATCAGGTTTTGTTTTTTTTGTTTTTTCTAGCTGTTTTTGTTATGAATTTGTTCAAAATACTGTATACCCTTAAGATTTTCAGCGGGTTTAAAGATCCCATGACATGGTACTTCTTGATGCTTTTATATGGCTCCTTAATGGTTCCCTAATACTGTAAATGAATCCTTCAAAATCAACACTCAGTGCATGAGAAACAGAGATAAGATGATAAAGAGTCATAAATGTCACTCTGGGACACTCCATTCTGGGCGTTGTTGCTTTAATGCAAATGAGGAGGACAGAGATGGCCTATAGTAGGGGGTGGGGGCGTGGCCAAGCTCTCCGCTCCTCTCTGTGACCCACTTCCGTGTTTTTGCACGGAGGGAGAGATGAGAAGCCTTCCATTGAAAAATAAACACATTTCCACAGAAAATAAAATTAAACCACTGCTGTTTCAGATATCCACAGGCTCAGATAAAGGACTTCCGAGCCTAGAAACACTCACAAGTTCCTCCAGGCAAATAAAAAAACGTATTTCGCATTGCGTAGCTCCTCCGCAGTCCAAACTCTCTGGGCGTGATTTACACAGACGCTGAGTAGAGACAGACGGGGGTGGAACTGCATTTGCATTTCTTTTTTCGAGCTGACGTCGATAAGTTTCCTTGTTCAAAATCGCCCGTTTGAGCTCTGATTTTTTGTAACGCAGAAAAGGATCGCAAATGCTCAGTTTAGACATTTCGCAACTTTTGACCATGGGGGAGGGGGCCTAAACAGGGTAGGGGAGCTCACATTAACGTTCAAAAACCTCAGAAAGTGAAAATTTCATGCCATGGGACCTTTAAGACAATAATAAAACATACTTTCACTTTTCAATTTTGTTAAAAAAATGTAGTGGAGTAGAAAGTACAGATACCTGCTCTTAGATGTAGTGAAATAAAAGTAATAAATATGCAACTGGATTTCTAGGTTAATGGAAATTAAAATGACAACAGGACACCCCTGATGACAACTTAACTGACAGTTTAACGATACATTATGTAACTTTTCTTGTGAATTGGTCGGATCTATGGAGAGGCATATGTTTCAATGTATTTTTAGCACTTGTATTTATGTAAAAAAAAGAAGAAGATATGTTTAATGTGATAATGTGGGATATTTTAGGCAATAAAATGATGTTATTAAGCAATAACATCACCATGGAGACAAGCAAGTGATGGAAAAGTCGTGAAATGGACCTTTAATAGCCTCACTTGTGCATCACTCCATGTTTAACAGCAGCTACCATTACAAAGCAGTGAATCCTCATGGCGCTCATATCTCTAATCCTTTGCTAAACCGCGCACACATTGATTTAATCTTATACATTTTCACTTCACAGCTTACTTTTAGAGCCGATGATGGGAAATATTTCTGAAAAACTTTAGCAGGAAATCCACAAATGCAAATGAAGCTGCTGCAAATTGATCCCAGGACACTGAACATTCTAGGGAAGTCTCCGGAGAGGGGCAGGATTTAGGGCGAAGTGGACGCTGTGTTTTAACAACTGTGAAAGAGCTAATGAGTTCAGGCCATTCCAGCGGAGCTACAATCCAACATGGCCGCCGGGTCAAACTGCTACAGGCTGAAAGGGAAATCCCAGGTCCCATATAAACAGAAGGGAGGGCCTCTGAGAACGAGAGTCAAGCCAGTTATTTCACCATATTCCCATGTAATATTGTGTCTGTGCAGTTGTACTGGTAACATGAAGAAGGCCCCATGCTGATTTAAAGGTCAGACCTACAAGAATATTTGGACCAGCAAAAGGACCCAAATCAAACCAATGATATAAGAGGATCATTGTAAGATGGTTCATATCAGACCAAAACTGAACATCAAAACTGAATATTTAATGATCTATGTTGCTTCCTTATCACAAACATACCTGGAGTTATATTTTTTGTTTCACCGGCACATGTTTATGCACAAAGATTAACCCTGGTATTGCCAATTTCTGAACAAAAGGTAAAAGGAGCTGTTAGAAAACTACCACTACATGACATCTCAAGGTGGAAGAGCATTTTGAGTTTTGGAGGTGTAGGCAGTACTCGAGTTGAGGGGGGATGGGGGGGGGGTGGCATCCCCCCTGTGGGAAAAAATAGTCAAAATCATCCTTCTTCTAAAACGGGCATCCCTTCTTCCATCCCTTATGGCATTTTATCAATCAGGCATGAAAATCTCTAAACTTTTGGCGAATTTCGCCGTTTTTAAGTCAAAATGGCCAGTGCGCTCCAGCTTCCAATCATGTTGCAGCATAATTACGCACCGATACGCGCTCCCGCCAATCATGACGATTGCCGCTGTTGTGTTTGCGCCTGTTCGCCGATCAGCTGTGAGCGAGCCGCCTGATATTTACGCGGCATTTCCAAGAGAAGAAGAATCCTTAACTTGCTACGTTAATGCAATGTAAGAAGGAACTCTCACCTCGGGACACGGGATACGTTCGGGATTATGTCCTTTTCTCCGGAGCTCCGGATTATTAAAGACAACACGGCAAACTGTTAGAATGGATCTGACCGCATTCTTATGGGTGAGTCATATTATCAGATTATTTCTGCATCTATTTCGGCACTAAACCAGGACTAAACCAAGACTAAACCAGGTCTAAACCAGGACTAAACCAAGACTAAACCAGATCTAAACCAGGACTAAACCAAGACTAAACCAGGTCTAAACCAGGACTAAACCAAGACTAAACCAGATCTAAACCAGGACTAAACCAAGACTAAACCAGGTCTAAACCAGGACTAAACCAAGACTAAACCAGATCTAAACCAGGACTAAACCAAGACTAAACCAGGTCTAAACCAGGACTAAACCAAGACTAAACCAGATCTAAACCGGGTCTAAACCAGGACTAAACCGGGTCTAAACCAAAACTAAACCAGGTCCAAACCAAGACTAAGCCAGGACTAAAACAGGTCTAAACCAGGTCTAAGCCAGGACTAAACTGGGACTAAACCAGGACTAAACCAAGACTAAACCAGGACTAAACCAGGACTAAGGTGTGTGTGTGTGTGTACGTGTGTGATAACATATATCCTGTGTATTATTGAATTATTGAATGATTATATGGACTTTTTGTTATAAAAGCATTTCCATTTTAACAAAGTTCCTTCTAATTCTGCCCTGACCTGAAACACCACAGTGATGTCAGTGATGGGGGAGGGCTTAGCTTAATGCCTCCCCCCCGTTGGTGAAAAATTTCACCATCCCCCCTGGTTTCATTTTACAACTCGACTACTGGGTGTAGGCACCCTAATAATAAAGGATTTCTCAAACATGTAAATGCAACAAAACACAATTCCAGATGTTTTGATGAGGTAACACCAATATAATATGACCTAAAGCTCAAAGGAGTAAAGTTTGCATAATATAAGACCTTTAAACAACTATCATCTGATAAATAAAACCTTTGTTAAATTCATTTGAGAAAAGTAGACATGTTTCCCATTAACAAATGCAAAAAGTATTTCCAGAATAGTCTGTATTTTCGCTAAAATCGGCCAAAGTACATCCATGTTTGTTTTGGTTCATTTGGGTACTCAGAATGCCCAAACCACAACGCTGACCTGTGATTGGTCCAGACCAATGGTGGCCCGGACAAACTGCAACAACAGGAGCCACGGGAATTCCTGCTAAACAAATGTAGACAATCTAGTTTAAATACGATAGATTCAGCCCTGTGGTACTTGGAATAGAAAATATTTGATGAAATGTATAATTTGATGTGATAAGTTGAAAATAACTGTACTAGAGTTTGTTGTTCAGTCACCTGGGACAGCAGTAGGAACATTGGGTAGTATTTTTAATATGAGTTCAACAGATCACAATTGGAAACACATTTTGTTTTGACGGTGATCTCACATTGGCCTTTTCCTCTCTCAGTGTGGGGCGGGTTTACACAGCCAGTGTCATCCTGATTTTGAAGGATATAATATGCCAGTGATGTGAGGAAATACCTTCACTACTATACATTTACTATAGAAGTGTGGATTAACATTTTGGACAAACCCATGACAAATAAGCAGACCTGTTGAAAAGGCATCATCTCTTGGGACAAATGAACTATATGAACTATATGTTTTTTCCATCGTCTATTTTTGTAGCTCACCAATCTATAAATCTTTGCATGTTTATGACATAAACCACACTAAGAATAATACAAGTCCTTGGATTTATTAAAATACTGTATGTTCTATTGTTGGCTCAGATGAATCAGACAATTTAATAGATTAAAATGAGCCATTCTTTGTTTGTATGTGCCCAGATATGGTTAGAAAGAACATTTATGTTTACATACTAGACCCAAATTATCACTTGAAGAAAGACCTTATCTCAGTCTGGATTTTCATAGACCTCCAGATATGTCTTGGCAGAAAAAGTCTGTTGCCCTTGACCACAGCAACAAGCTAGCAGTGTATCTTGTATCTGGTCATCAGCTATAGGAAATGAGTCTGTTACTGCAACTTTATGTACAAAATGTTACAAAAAATATTCAGAAACAGGCAGATACAGTATTTGCATGGTTTGAGGTCACACCATCTGTTCTCTGCAACATCATTCCTTCCCAACTAGGTAAGGTCAGTCGGTACCCTTTGCAACTGGAGACCATAGACTGTGTATATAAATGGAGATAGCGAACCTGCCAGTCACCACTATTGAAAAACCCTCTATCTGTAACCGCTGCTCTCTTTCATGTTAACCTGCTCTACATGATCCTGATGTTTTTATTTTGTTATTTTGTCTGTAAATAAAGATATGAGCATTAATATCAGGTTCCTGAGTTCCTGGAGTATTAGCAACAGGATTGATTGACAGCATTGCTAAAAGCATGAAGGCACGTTACCATATGCCTCTTAGTTGTTATGTTACTCGTGTACAGTAATCTCTCGTTTATCGCGGGGGTTAGGTTCCAGAAATAACCCGCAATAAGAGAAATCCGCAAAGTAGGACAACTTTATATTTTACAATTATTCTACATGTTTTAAGGCTGTAAATGTCTCACCACACACATTATACGCTTTTCTCAGACTGGAATTAACCTTTTCTCACATTTCTCTCTCTTTAAACACACAAACGTTCATAGATTTTCAACAAAATGTATTAATAGTGAAGCTTGAGGGGGGGGGCACAGCTCCGGAAGCCCCACCGGACGCGAAAGGAGCGCGGAGCGCAGGAAGCACCGCGCTCATCCAACGGCACTGCCACGTCCCGGGACGCGACACGCACCAACCCCTTGGAGAAGTGCGTGACACATGCACCCCTCATCGTGGTCAAATCCGTGACAGAGCAGCACGACCGGCGCGAGGCCGCGTGTACACCGGGGCTGCGAGCATGAGATCGAACCGCGGCGCCCGGACCGCGTCCTCTCAGCCCGAGCCACAAACCAGCCGCACGAAACCAGCAAAGAGCGGCACGTGGTGGTTTAATCCTTGTTTAGACCTGGTCTAGTCCCGGTTTAGTCCAGGTCTAGACCTGGTCCAGTCCTGGTTTAGTCCAGGTCCAGTCCAGGTTTAGACCTGTTTTTTTTATGGTCTAGACCTGGTTTAGTCCACATTTAGTCCTGGTCTAGTCCTGGTCTAGTCCCGGTCTAATCCCGGTCTGGTCCTGGTCTAGTTCCAGTCTGATCCCGGTCCCCCCGCGTCCCCCATCTATCAATAGGCAAAGGTCTACAGTCTCTTAGCCAATCAGGACGCAGAACACAATGTTACACAAAAAAAAAGTTACACTATTAAAAAATAAAATAAAAAATCCGTGAAACAGCGAGGCTGCGAACAGTGAACCGCGATAGAGCGAGGGACCACGATATTATTATTATCCAAATATAGAACTCTGCTCCAAATTCGCCCTTATAGCTTTAAGTATTTCCCCTTGCATGTCTTTCATGATGAGCTTTATTGGAGCCGAGTCAACTTCTTTACAGTCCATCATGGAGGCTAAACAGATCTGAACCAGAAAATTGTCTTTTTTTTTCTGTGTGCCTACCCTTGCATGTTTCATGGATGAAAATAATCCAAATAATATCCATTTTGATATCAATTTTGAGAAGATTTATCAGGCATCTCTCATTTGTAACTATACACAATTAGATATAGTGCAACTTTTAACATAATCCTTATCATACCCAGTGTTCAATCAATATACAGTACCACTTTCCAAATAGTAATAAAAATACATACACCACCAGAACTTGGATGCTTGAACGTGAATGCTCACAACATCTATGAGTTATAGACCTACCCCCGTCCTTGGAGCAGAGGTTGATGAGATTGTGCACCGTGTCCATCATCTCCTGCTGTTGCCTCTGGAGGGCGCTGCTGTTCCCAGTGGCTTTACTCAGCTGTGTCTCCAGCTCCCGGATGACCCCGCTCTGCCTCCCCACCAGGGTCTGCAGACTTCCCTTCTCCTGCTTCAGTGTGTCCAGCTCCTCTCTGTGTCTCTCCTCCATCTCCTGCATCTTCTGCTCCAACAGACTGGAATTCAGGAATAACACGAAAGGTCAAGGAGAGTTTGTGGTGGAAGATGGGAAAGCCCTGAATTACGACTCGAGTCTTCGCGAATCCTCTGGTATGAGTTTGCTTTTCATCATCTAAGAGTTTAATAATGTTTTGATATCAGTGATTTACTGATTAAATAACTGGATTTCCATATTTTCGCAGCCAATATACCGTTTTCATTAACATTCCTCGGAGTGTGCATGCTGTGATCGATTTTACGTACAATTCCAATCAAAATGACGAGGTATGTTCCATTTGTTTGGGTTTCCAATTGTGTAACCTGGGACAAACTTACTAATACTATGAAATATCAAGTATCAAAAGTACCATGTCTAACAGGTTCCTTTATAGTAGGAGAAGACCCATTTACTTGAGAAACTCTTGGATTAACTGTATTTCTAACCCTTTGACTCTGTTACCTCCTTAAAAACATGCCTGGAGTTGTTTTATTTCATTCACACATGTTTGAGTAATCCTGCATTACAAGTCTGTCTAAATCTCCAAAGCTCATAATGCTCTGTTCCACCTTATGATGTCATGTAGTGGTAGTTTTCAAGTTAACAGCTACCTTTAACCTTTCGTTCAGTAATGACTGGCAATTCTAGGGGTGAAAATGATGAGTTTAAAAACACAATGGAGCACTTCTACCTGAATTACCACATAATAACACAAGTATTTTCTGTTTGAGAGAAGAACTCAGCCTAAATATGCAGGATTTGTGTGTTAAATATGTGTCCAACCGCAGGAAAACCAATACCAAGTCGTCCTGGAGGCGTTTTGAGTTATTCACAGATTCTGAAAGTACAGGTTCTAAGCTTTCCAATGATGTCTTACACGTGAAAATCTGACCATATTAAAAAATGGTCTCCATTTGAAAGCAGCCATACCAGATTTTCTAAATCCCAGAAAAAAGCCTCTCCAAGTTTGCTCAGCCCTCCTTGCCTAATTTGCATGACATTAAGCTAAGCCCTCCCCCATCATGACTGTCACTGTGGTGTAGTGTTAATCTCCAGAATCATTCAATAATCTAATAATACATCGCTCATCTGCAATACATTTAGCTTGGTCCATCTTCATTCAGTAGTGAAATAACATGCAGCTACGCAGCTTACATATGTACGAGTTTGCTTCTAGCTCACAGCTGATAGGCGGAAGAAGGAAAACAAAAGAGCGCTACTTGCGCACATGATTGGCCTGTAGTAACTATGGTAATTTACACACACCCACATTTTTCCAGATAAACAAGGCACTTTCAAAACCAAAATCTATGTTTTTAACTAATGCTGTTATCTGAAACATGGAGAGGCTTCTTCATGATATCAACTAGCACATTCTGCAAAAAAATGAAAATCACAAATTTTGAAAAAAAAAAAAAAAAAAAACCTGCATTTTCTGAGAATCTGTAATCCCGATTTGTAGGCTCAGAGTCCGTGGTGGTACACATATGTGTGTGAATGAAACAAAATACAACTCCAGGTATGTTTTTGATGAGGAAACAACGATATCAGAAAAGACCTTAATATGGGCCCTTTAAAGCTGCAAGCATGGAAGATAGTCTGTACACGTTGCTATGTAACATACTGGGATGGAGTAGGGATGTGACGTTCATGAATAAACCAGCTCTTTTGAATCGTTCTTTGACTTGAATGTTGGCACCAGAATTCATTTCTTAAAGAAACTGAATCTTTTTCTTTCTAATTTGTATGCATTTTATACTAATTAATGCTGGACCAACACAAGACTTGACACAGAAGCAGAGCAGGCAACATGAGAGGAAAAAAAACACACATTTAACATAATTTACTTTTAAAAATTATTGCTATTGTAGTGGTCATGCATAATTTTGAAGGGTAAACACACTTCCATTTTACACCAATCTTAACCATCGTCATTTCACTCTGTGGTAAGTTTTATCTTAAAATGAGTTCCCACATTGGCTTCTATGATGATGCCAAATGAACAGATGCAAACGATTCAGATCCGAAAGATCTCATAAAGGAAAAGAGGAAAGCAGGTTGGCTGTTTGAGGGTCATCCAGTCTGGTTTGATTTGACACTTGCAAGTTCCAGAAAAATGCATGCATGTGAATACTAATAAAGGGTCTGTGCTACATACAAGTTGCCTACCTTTCGATTTTTTATTTTTTTTTATGCTGATGGTCTCCCTCCTTTTGCTCCCTGCATTAAATCACTCATTGCCCAAAATGTAACAAATAACCGTAAGGAGGATTTAAATAGATCAAGAGAGACTGCTAAAATACTCAGACGTGCATGAATGACATCTAAAACCTCATCATATTACAACATGGTAGAAAGTTCAATATTCCCTCTTTAAGATATTACATCGCCCTCCTAAACTCTCTTCCTGTCAAAGTTGAGAATGATTTAATGATTTAATGTTTTGGGATACCACAGATCAAACTCAATAACTTTGAGAAAACGTTGAGAAAGCTATAATCCATGGCCATCACCACGTCGTTAGACTTTCCGGCTTTGCTTTCAACTAACTGTAATGTGTCTCTATGGATACGGGATACAGACCAAACCCATTTAAAACACTACCTCATCTGTGGCCCTCACAATAGACCGATCACTGCTTTCAATAAGACGTGGAAACTCAAAGAATGTAACCAAAATCTGCTCTTTAATTTATTCATTTTGCAACATGGAAAATCCAGAGCCACACATAAATTAACAGAGAGAGATAACCCAAGCTTCTGTAATGGATATGGTGGGCTCTGCGGTTCTTGGTAGCAAAACTTTGATTTTGTTTAGGCCACAATGTCTGTTGTAGTTTCACTGCATCATTTAATTATGTGGCTGGTTCCTTAAAGTGGTGGTTTGAAACAGATCTTATTTTTTTTAAAAGCCCAAACTTTTATATTTAATTTTTAGGCATTTTTACCATTTTAAATGGACCTGACCCAAGGATCAATACAAAAGCAAACGAGACCATTTTTGAAATTATTATTAAAAGGTGCAATGCGTTTATCTGGCCAGCCAAATGATATCTCTCTGTATTTGCTATACAGCGCGATACCATTTGGACACCCTCGCTCCACCCTCGCTCCCCCGGTTAACAACGGACTCCGCGATTCTGATTCGTTCAAAGATGGTGACATCAGTGCACCCGCCTTTGCCCGCAACGTCACTCTTAGGCAGTGGAAGTTCCTTCTCAGTTTTGAATCAAGATGGCACATCGGAGAACTGAACGTCCCTTCCATTCAGCTGTAAAATTGGTCTTAAATGACCTAAAACACATCGATTCCTTAAAACCACAGCAGCTGACAGCTCTAGAGGCCTTTCTTTTCTTTCTTTCTTTTCTTTTGTTTGATTGGTTCATGTCGCTGTCCGTTAACTGTTCTCTGATTGGTTCACTTAGCTGTCTGTCTACGACAACGGCAGCGCATTCTGGACCAAGCATTACCAGACTCGCCGCTGGTACAGCAATGAGTCATGGATTCTTCCAGGCAAGCAATGCGTAACATTTCTCATAGATGGTAGTATGCCACAGGAGTTGGAGTTTGGAGATGTAATACTTAGCCTAGAATGTTTCCACAGTTTGGCGTCTGAATTATCTGCAAGGAAAAGTCACCAGACCTAGATAAAGGTAAATTCTGTGAAGTGGTAACACTGCTCACACCACGAATGCATGTTTTTTGAGCATTAAAACACATGTAATTGAATAACTGCCTGATAGTGTTACTATAGTAATAATGCGGGATATTCCATGGACATCTCCATGGAGAGAAGCTGGTAGTGTACCCACCACCAGAAAAGTTACAATACCTAATGGACCTTCAATGTTGTACTGTAATTTTTAATTTAGTGCATAATTTCCAAGGGTAAGCATTTCTCTGTGATTAGTTTGCAGACAAAATGAGTTAGCACATCTGTCATTAAAATAAATATAAAAAGAGACTCATAAGACCTGAAAGTCCCATCACTACTATATTTTAGTCAGTATTGTCTGAAAGTGATTAAGGGATTTGAAGGCGTGTTGTGTTTACCTGTTCTTGTCGTGGAGTTTGCTGATCTCGTTGGTCTGGAGCATCAGCTGCTTCTCCAGTTTGTTGGTGGACAGAGAGTTTTCCAGAAGTTGGATTTCAAGCCTCGAAGTCTGATTAAGGACCTGGGAAATGTGGGGTGGAAAAGGGTTGAATGTACAAGGGACAATTATGAGTTGATGCACCCTCAGTTACATTTTTTCTCTGCTTCAACATTGAAAGCTTTAAATAATGGCAAAAGGCAGGATTTCAATACGTTATGAGTTTTCTATTTAAGATTGTGCTTAACAGTTTTACAGATGTGACTCATAGATGGACTGCAAGTTGCAATTAAATTGAGCCCTACCAATTTCTCACAAACAATACTGCAACACAGTGCATATTGTGTTATAATGATTTCTTTGTTAGTAAAGGGAAATTTGTCTTCTGCATTTGACCCATCCTTCAGTGCTGCTGGGGCATCTCCTTAAAAAGAGTGGGTGCACATTCCCATGCCTGGGAACCCATCTCCGTGATCTTGTTGCTAGGCTTGGTCAATGCTACCTTTGCTGGTGGATTTGACCTATGGTACAGGTTTTGGGTTAATGGGGGAAACTGGTGTGCCTGGAGGAAACCCACCCAGGCACAGGGAGAACATGCAAACTCCACATAGAAAGGCCCAGGCGACCCAGGGATCAAATACAGAACCTTCTTGCTGTGAAGCGGCCAGGCCCAGGCCTTTCTGTGTGTGTTCTGTGTGGAGTTTGCATGCATGGTCTGGGTTCGATCCCCGGGTCACCCATCACCCTTTCTGTGTGGAGTTTGCATGTTCTCTGGGTGGGTTTCCTCTGGGCACTCCGGTTTCCCCCATCAACCCAAAACATGCTCCAGGTAAAATCCTCCAGCTTAGGTCCTGACCAAACTGAAGCAAGAAGATCATGGAGATGTGCTGCCCACTGCTCCTAATAACAGGATGGGTTAAATGCAGAGAAGAATTTCTCCAGTGTGAGATCAATAAAGTCGCTTCTTATTATTAAAACATACACACTGCATTTCATTCACGCATTCCATGTAATGTTTCATTCTGTCAACATCTCCAAAGCTCAAAATATTCTCTTCCACCTTGTGATGTCACATGTCAAGTGGTAGTTTACTGCTAACATTTACCTTTAATTCATTAGAAATGGGCAATTCCAGGGCTGAAATTATCAAAATGATTCTTTTGAAGGTGTATGGAGTTAAAAAAACAAAACAAAAAAAAACACAGTTAAGCATTTCCGATATTACTATTATGACATCACAAGGTGGAAGAGAGTATCTTCTATTTGAGAGAAGAATATAGGATAAATATGCAGGATCTGTGTGCTAAACATGTGAATACATGTAATTCCATCAAATGTTTCACCAAAACAGGATGATATCTTTCAGTGATTCATATTTTCTGACTTCAGCAGAACCCAAACCAAGTATCTTGAACCTAGTATCTGTTTGCTGTCTCATTAGCTCACAAAACCCTAACATGCCTTAGAAATGCATGTTTACAACTGTCTTTATTATATTTGACCAACCCAGACGGGCTTTATGGTGGCAGTAAAAGTAGAAAAGGGCGTGTTAAAGGACAGCTGACCTGGGTTCACCTCTCACAAAGGACCCTAACGACTCCCATTATGCTCAGTATTTCCGATCATATATCATACTGTTTGCTATAGCCCTGTACCTGTGTCTCTACATCGGTGAGTTTGCGCGTCTGTTCAGCCGTTTGAGAAAGGAGATTGGTGCCCATTTCCAACATGGCCGCGGTGTGGTTGTGTACGGCGCTCTGCTGCAGCTGAACCATCTCTGTTTTCATGCTCTCCTTGATGTAATTTTCAATCTGGAAAAAATACAGAAAATGAATTGTAGATAGAAAGATATGCATTGAAGCTTTACTAGTATAAAGCACAGGTAGGAGACTGACAGATTTCATTGGTTTATCCATGTAAAGCTAAAATGTGTTACTACAAAACGAGAGGTGTTTTGAGGACAACAAAATAGTAGAAATAAAAAATAATATAGGCTAAATGAATTGGCTGTGGTTAGCACTCGTGCCTAACAGCAAAAAGGTCCCATATTTGATTCCATCATTGATGGTTAAGTGAGCGTTTCGTACTAATGGATTTCAGCTTCCTGTTTCAATGACTTTTCTCCAGAGTTTTGAATAGTTAATTTCCATAGCAACAGCATTCTGACACTTACGGGTTGGTGGCTTCCAGTATTCAGAATGTAAGGATGTTACTGGAATGATTTACAGAAAGATCAGACAGAAACTGAAACTGACTCTCCAGTGTCGCTTGATAAGTTCACGAAAATTGTGATTGAGACTTGTGCATGTTTATCTCGAAAGATGCAAATAGTTTCATAATGTGATATTATTAGAAGAGGTGTGGACTCGAGTTATGTGACTTTGACTCGAGTCAGACTCGAGTCACGAATTTGATAACTTTAGACTCGACTCGACAAAATGTACAAACACTTGCAACTCCACTTGGACTTCAATATCAATAACTCGTGACTTCACTTGGACTTAGGCCTTTTGACTTGTGATGACTTGCTACGTACAATGAAAAAAAAAACTCTAAAAGTATGTTGATAAGGACCGTACTTGTGAATCTGCGAAAATGTATGCAAAGAGCATGTGCGCGCGGCTTGCACAACATCCAATCACAGTAGATCTACGTTGCTTTTATTCGACTGCATCCAAGGCAGATCTTGCAGACATTATATGATTTGTAGAATTTTTATTTCTTTGTAAAGGGGACTCGAAATGACTCGAAACTAAAATGCTAGGACTTTGGACTCGACTTGAGACTTGTGAGCTTTGACTTCGGACTTGACTCGGCACTTGGATACTCTTGACTCGGGACTTCACTCGGACTTGAATGCAAAAGACTTAGACTTACTTGGGACTTGCCCAGCAATGACTTTGTCCCACCTCTGATATTAGTAATGATTGTGTTGGCTGCTACCCTGGCCTCTATTGAAAAAGAAAAAGAGGTTCTCTGGGTCCTAATGATTAAATAAAGGCAAAAAAAAAAAAAAAAAAAAATCTCCCAGATAAGGGGGAGAGACAGTGTTGCATGTTGATCCATACATTTTGAACTTGATCATTTTGATTAGTGACAAGGCCCTTGACAATGCTATATTCAAATCATCATATTAACAAAAAACATCAAACCTGCCCACATTTTTAAATAGGCCTACTTTATGTCTAAAGAATGTTGTGGTGACATCTGAAACTCAGTAATACCAAAACATGAGCAATTGATCAGCACCAAGACCAGAATTCCCATGAAAAGGATATTCTTTTACAAGGTCGAATAAACAAGTTTGTGAGAGTGTTCCAAAATTAATGTTAAACGTTTCAATCTTTGCACACTTTTCCCTGGGCCAGTTACGCCTTTTGATTGATCAGAAGATACAGTTTTATGTAAATTAGCATTGTCCCTGAAGCAATTAATTTGATTAATCTTTTGTTTCTTATTGTAGTACGTAATAAGTTTGCTCTCCGCTGGTTTGTCCAGATGTAGGTGGTTAGTTTGTAATGGAGGACAATGGAGGTAATGGACTGATTTAGTACTAACTTAACTTGACAGCTTGAAACAGCTTGGGCTCTTATCTCTTAAAGCAAACCTATTATGCAAAATCTACTTTTCAGAGCTTTCAGCCACACCATTTACTCACCTAAAGTTGCATTTGGAGTGATTTGTTTAAACAGCCAGCCAGAACCACAAGCTTTGAAAAAACTTTACAAAGGCGAGCGGATCTGGAGCCTGTATCCCTGATTTTAGAGGGTGTGATTGACAGGCATTATTAACCAACCAGAGAGACTCGTAGTTTTTTGGGCCAAAAACAAACATGGCTGCTTACAAATAAAAAGGAGAAACATTTACATAAAAGACTGAGAAACAGTGCAGATTTTTACCAAATTAACAATTGAACTTATCTCAGGTTTGTTTATTTATTTTATTTATTTTTTATTTAATAGGGACAGTGGATATTAATGAACATCTGGAGCATTGCAGTGTAAATATGCCAGATTATAGCAAGAATGCTAATTTCCATCTGTAGTCCCTAGGCAGGTGACACCACAGCAAAAACAATAAAACAATGACAATTGACAATAACACCAACATTAAAACATTAAAACATTAAACATGAAAAATGTCCACAAGTCTGGTTTTCCTTTAGCCGCTGTTTCAAGTATGATTTGAAAGTGGCCAGTGTTGGAGTATCTCTTATTACTTATCTCGGGTAAAAGAAGTTATCTATATTGTTTTGAATGTTACGAGAATTTTGAAGACGAGATGTGATTGGATCTTCTCCAATTTTCACACGTTCTAGTCCCTTCTGGGTTTGATCTGAATGTAGAAGGGAGTTTCTGATCAGGGAAGTAATTTGTGCATGTTTGAGCAATCTTTAATTGCTTCAAGACTCAATTTGGCCGGCATAACACCTACTGCTCTCTACTAACGTCATTCTCCAGTGTTATTTACATAATCTGTGATATGTGCAAGATTCGGCTGTCCATCGGTGATGCCAACTTCACTGCTCTTTTTAATGACACCCATGTCAGCTCCCTGGGCAGTTTCCTAAGGCAGACTTGTTTTTTTTTAAGTCATTTAGATGAATATAGCAATTAAAATATCTAACCTATAACATAATGGTCCATGGGTGCCATAGATTATAAATATATAGAAGACACAAGCATAACAGGTCTTCTTTAAACCTTTGACCTAACAAATAGCAAGACTGATCTTTCTCACTGCAATTTGGACCATCTGTGTAATCATTGCATTATGACCACTACCCTCTATTGTGTCTATGTTGGATTACAGTGTTTTGCACTATTTTCTCAACTTGGATATCCAACTCTTCAAAAACATACTTTGTTAATATCATGTTTTGATAAATAAACTGAGCTCGATTTGGTTTTAAGTGGCGATTTGTCCCATGGGAGACGGGTGGTCTTGGACACACAGTGAGATGATTCAATTATAAGGGTATGAAGGGGGAGTGAGGGGGTTAAGGACTTTCTGGAGCACTTTCACTCTGTAAGATGTTTTACTTTGGCTCATCAGTGAGTCGTGACCGCCATGTTTGAGGAATGTAGCAGCCAAACCAAATCAACGTCAAGCCTCCCATGTGCTCACTCAACTTCACTATATTGACAGTAAAATGAAAATAACGGAAAAATAATTAAGACATTTATACTCAAACTAATTTAATATTGTACTGCATGGAATCATTTTGTAAAACCTTATATATGCAAAGACTGCATATATTTTGTGTCAGTGTTGTCTATATCCCCACAACATTATATATTAAGAAATTACAGTTTATACATCCTACATATAAACTGTCATTTCTTTTAGGGATGCACGATATATCGGCATTAACATTGGTATCGGCTGATATTGCCCAAATTTTAACATATCGGTATCGGCCCGATGTGTAAAAGTGGGCCAATATTAACGGCCGATATTTGTCAGTGCAGTAATCCCTCGAATTAACGTTTTCTCACATTTCTCTCGTTTAAACACTCAAACGTATGTAGATTTTCAACAAAATGTATTAATAGTGAAGCGTGGGGAAAAGGGGGAGGGCGGAGACGTGATAGCGCAGCATGACCGGCGCAGTGCTGCGAGCACGTGACCCGTGCCCAAACCGTGCCTCCTCTAGACCAGGACTAAACCAGGATTAAACCACCGCGGGCTCTTGCATGCGTTCATTCATGTGGAGGTTTGTTGTGCTCGGACTGCATTCATTGCTGCTAGCCTCAGCCGTGACTCAAAAACACGACTAAGAGCAAATCAGGCAGGAAAAGAACAGGTAGAGATCGTTTACAGAGGGATCCATGTGCCGGCTGCATTTCCACAAACTCACTCGCCTCTGTTCGGTTGTAAAGGCTCAGGGTACACCGGTGAAGCTGCTAATAGCAGAGCTAGCACGAAACCAGGAAATAGACCCGCACGCGGTGCTTTAATTCTGGTTTAGACCTTGTTTAGACCTGGTCTAGACCTGGTTTAGTCCGTGTTTAGTCCTGGTCTGGCAAAGGTCCCTTAGCCAATCAGGAAGCAGAACACAATTTTACACTATAAAAAAAAAAAAAAAAAAAAAAATCAGGAGTCAAAACATGTTTTGAAAATAAAAGAAGACATTCAAAAAATAATTTTGCATGATTTTCAGTCTGTATAAAATGTTATCTCAGAATTAAAAATAAATAAATATTGGTATCGGCTAATAGCGGTATCGGCAGATATCAGCAACATTAATATCGGATATCGGAATTTCTTTGTATAAAAAAATCTGTCTTTCTTATATACCTTTTTAGATTCAATGTTTTCATTTTTATTTACTTTTTTTCCCAGACATCCATTCAAATTTGTGTAACATCTTCTAAGAGATCCAAAGCAATTTATTTGCGAATCTGCCCCATCGATACACACACACACACACACACACACACACCGTATTCATACTCATATTCATTCATGGTTATACTTTATAGTCTTATGTACCGACCTCTATTTGTTTCATGTCTTTACAGTTTGGGCTGCACTCTACTGCTTCCTCAGATGTGTCACATGATGTTGCTGTGACGATATAAACAGATTTTGCACTGCAAGTGGGAAAAGCATCTCACTGATTGGGACAACGCTAAGGTCATAGGTCACAGACAGTAATAAGTAACACTGTTGGATCTGGGAAGCCATCAAGAAATCCGCCCACAGACTAAACCAGGACGAGGGGGTGTATCAGTTATCTCACATCTGAGTCAGAGTTTTAGAGACCAACTATTCCAAGTAAAAAGACTGCCCCGGAATCCGTTTAAATCATCTGAGCAGACACATCATTGCAACATCATGTGACACTTCTGAGGAAGAAGAACGCAGCCATGTCTAATGAGAATCTAATGTATAATCAGTACAGAAGACCTAATGAACTTACAGTAATCAGACTAAAATGGGTGAAGTGTTTTGCCCAAGGACACAACCGCTGTTTCCACTAAAGCCGCTGCTGCCCTACTGATATTACTGATATATTTTCAAGGATTGACGGTGTTCCTCTGAACTGGACATAGTAGCTCAATCATGACCGTTAATGTAACATCCGCCAGGTCAAATCACCCTCTCAGTTCTGACCTTTTCTTGGCTGAAGCGCTTAGACTAAATGTCCGTTTTATTTCTGGTTCTTTCTCAGATAAAATGCGTTCCAATAAGTGCAGAAGATTGATGAGCGAAGTGCCATTTTCCAGACAAACTTTACTCGTTCCATGTGATAAATTGTGCGGAACATTATACTTACTATAATGATTGATTACTTTGTACGGTAATGAATTCTTGTTTTTTTTTTTTAAAGCGGTTACTGGATATTTGAATTCTCTGATCTGTGGCTAACAAATGCTGTTTTTACATCCTTACTGGTCATGGTTCAAGTGTTAAAACCTCAACAATTACGCCCACAACATACATTATATTTGACATACAGCTTCATCGATGCTCTGTCCATGACCCTTCTCCCAATAACACAAGGGTGAATCTAATTTACATTTTTCTTTCTAATTCATGATATATGGAGAATGCCTAATGAGGTTTGTAGGAGTAAACAGACTGGCAGTAGCTGTATGATTAGTGGCAGAAGCTCCATCTTCGCCACCCCACATTCATGCTATGTAACGTGGGTGCCTTGCCTAAGGACACACTGACAGTTTCTGAGATATATGGCCGATATTGATACTTTGCAGTGATATCTCGCATGGGATATGCTCTACATGTATCAGTAATGGTGGAATGTTCCAGCAGTTACCATGGTGACGTAATGCACACATTAGCAACAACACTGTCAAAAAAGTTTAAAGGTCCCATGGCATGAAATTTTCACTTTCTGAGGTTTTTGAACGTTAATGTGAGCTCCCCTACCCTGTTTAGGCCACCCCACCCCATGGCTAAAAGTTGCGAAATGTCTAAACTGAGCATTCCTTTTCTGCGTTAGAAAAAAACACAACTCAAACGGGCGATTCTCAACAAGGCACCTTATTGACGTCAGATCGAAAAATGCAGCTCCACCCCCCGTCTGTGTCTTTACTCAGCATCTCTGTAAATCACGCCCAGAGAGTTTGGACTGCAGAGGAGCTACGCAATGCGAAATGTGTTTTTTTATTTGCCTGGAGGCACGTCCGAGTGTTTCTAGGCTCTGAAGTCCTTTATCTGACCTTTGAACAGCAGTGGTTTAATTTTATTTTCTGTGGAAATGTGTTTATTTTTCAATGGAACGCTTCTCATCTTTTCCTCCGTGCAAAAACGCGGAAATGGGTCAGAGCGGACAGCTGAGAGCTGAGTGCGGAGAGTTTGGCCACGCCCCCACCCTCTACTATAGGCCATCTCTGTCCTCCTCATTTGCATTCAAGCAAAAACTCCCATAATGGAGTGTTCAGAGAGAGAAAAATTACTCTTTCTCATCTTATCTCTGTTTCTCATGCACTGAGTGTTGATTTTGAAGAAGGATTCATTTACAGTATTAGGGAACCATTAAGGAGCCATATAAAAGCATCAAGAAGTACCATGTCATGGGACCTTTAAAGAAACACAAAAATAATTTAAAGAGCACATTTTCAGGAGCTGTGATCAATACAAGTGTTCATGGTACTTTTTATGTTTTATTTTCAATAATAAAGTGAGAGTGAAAAACTGTTAGCTAATGCTAGCTAGCTTGTGACCATAATGTTATTTGAAAGGCACTTTCAAATAACATTACGGTTAAACATAGTGAGCTTCATTTGACTGGAGCTGAATGCTATGGGTGATTTCACACTCCTTTAGTCCACTTCTTTATACAGTCTGTGGGTAATACAGAAAGTACTCCACTGTGTTTTTAAACTCCATACACCTTCAATAGAATTTCGATAAATTAAACCCTTGAATTGCCAATCTGTACTGAACTTAAGGCAAAAGGTACTTGAAAACAACTGCTTCATGACATCATAAGGTGGAACAGAGCACTTTGAGCTTTGGAGATGTCCACAAACTAATATTAAAGGGTTATACACACATGTGTGAATGAAACAAAACACAACTCCAGGTATGTTTTGATGAGGTAACAGCATTATGACATGGCTTAAATCTCACAAGAATCAATTTTGCATAATTAAAATAACTTTAATACCAAGGTACTTTAGATCCAGGGCGGCTTAAGAGAGCCAGCTTGGACCCTCCATTCCTCTTCAGGTCACATTTGTGGGAAAGTGGCTGAGTCAGGCCCATATCTGGGGCGTCGTAAATGGAAAGTACCAAAGAGAAGCAAGATTACACAAACAAAACGCCTGATCCGTCAAATCAGCACCAGGGACACTTAAAAATGGCCCTCTGTGGGTGTTGTGGCTTATTTGAGCAGTTCATAACCTGTACTTAAAACACATTCCTATCAATGTCCACCAATAGCCACAAGTAACAGCCAATGCCCTGTCATAGCGTGAGGTCAAATGCAGATTATGTCCTTGGATGAAACGCATTTTAAGATCACAATTGTTTTAATGATGGAAATGTAAAGATTGTGGTGTGCGAATACAGGTTTCCCAGGGTTTCATATTCTGAGTTAATGTTTATAATTATAATAAATGAAAGGAATATATTTTAAGTTTAAGTTGTAAGGGTGAAAATAAAGAGTTGGCAATCAGATCTTGTTTAAAATTGTGTCAATTTAAATGGCTCTTTCCCACTTTCATTGGGCACTCAAAGCATTTTATGCACCATATCATGTCAGTCAGAGACATCCATTGTAAAAGTTGTACACAATTATTTCACAAGGAATTGTTCTTTAAAAAGCAGACAGTGGCTTAGTTTTCCAAATACAACAGTTACTCTAAAAATTCATTGATTAACTGATGCCTCGCTGTGACTTTATTGTGGTGTGACACTAATACAAGGACTGGAGCTTTGCTGTGTTTTTGCGGTCACCAACTTTGAAGCTGCACTTGTGAGACCACAAGTTTGTGCGATTTGTTAAGGGAATAGACTTGTGGTGGGCTCCTGCCTCCAGCAAAAATCCTCCCAACAGAATTAATCTAAAGCATCACAGCACCTCCACAGGCACCGCCGCACTGTTTGGCGTGCGGTCTGAGCTCTTCTCATTACTTTGGCCTATTCAGAATACTCACGGCCACCAGACCGGAGATGTACTGTGTGCAGTCTGAGCCAGGGCTGACATGTCACCTGATATTTTTGATGAACAGAATTCTTTTGTCCATGTAAACACACATATCTGATCATTCTAGTTTACAGACTTTTACTGGCCATGTAAATGTACCCAGGGTGGTAAACCGAAAATATAGTCAACTGACAATCATAAAAGCAGAAATGTGTAGAATCCCTCAGTCGTCCAGGTAGAATCCATGGCAAAAGAAGAAATTCAATTTGTCAACTGGAAAAATGTTTATTTGGTTGAATCCAAGCTGCTTCTTCAGTTCTGGTCAGACGCTGGTGGACACTGCCTTATATCTGCCTGAAGGGAGGAGCTAACTACAATGAAATTACAACCACACCACACCTACTTGTTTACAGTTTGTGTTAGTTAGGTAGGCCTATTAGACATGCAGTGGGGGCGGAGTGTGGGGTCTGGTTAGCATAGCCATTCACGGTGGGTGTTGGCATAATGGGAGTTTTCACACCTCAGGACCTGACCTGCTCTATTGTTTTCTTTGTTTGTTTTGATTTAGGTTTGATGTTTGAGACCTCCATTTCTGTTCAAGGAAGGCTAGTCTCTTTAACTCCCATCTAAAATTAGTTATTTTCTCTGGCTAAGATCTGTACCTCACTGTCCTCAAAGGAGTGGCCAGTGGCTTTTACGTGGAGATGTACGGCAGACTGATGTCCACTATGGCTCTCATCTGTGTTGGTACATCCTCTTGTGAAGTGGTTGTTTTGTTTCTCCAATGTAGCGCTCACTGCAGTCTTCACTACTGAATGGAGTAGACCACATTGCTTTGTTTCTGTCTTAGTGTTTTATCCTTTGGGTGGACCAGTTTCTGTTTTTAAGTGTTGGTGGGTTTGAAATAGACTGGGATTTCATGTTTTCTAAAAATCCATGTAGTTTTTCAGAAACGCCGGCCAGGTAAGGAATAGTTACACCCTTTCTCCTGGGTTCTGATTCTCTGTTGTCTTTATGGCCCTGAATGGCTATGCTAACCAGACTCCACACTCCACTCCCACTGCATATTTAATAGGCCTACCTAACTAACAGAAACGGTAAACAAATAGGTCTCAGAGTAATTTCATTGTAGTTACCTCCTCCCTTCAGGCAAATATAGGCCAGCGTCTGACGGCGGCACGGTGGCTGAGTGGGTAGCACTCATGCTTCACAGCAAGAAGGTTCCGGGTTCGATCCCCGGGTCGCCCAGACCTTTCTGTGTGTGTTCTGTGTGGAGTTTGCATGCATGGTCTGGGTTCGATCCCCGGGTCACCTGAGCCTTTCTGTGTGGAGTTTGCATGTTCTGTGTGGGTTTCCTCCGGGCACTCCGGTTTCCCCCACCAACCCAAAACATGCACCATAGGTACCTCCAGCTTTGGTCCTGACCAAGCCGAAGCAAGAAGATCATGGAGATGGTCCCCGGGCGCAGTAATGTGCTGCTCACTGCTCCTGATAACAGGATGGGTTAAATGCAGAACTGGAATTTCCCCACTGTGGGACTAATAAAGGCATAGCTTTCTTTCTTTCTGACCAGAACTGAAGAAGCAGCTTGGATGAGCTGTGAAACATATTCGACCAAATAAACTTTTGTCCAGTTGACAAATTGAATTTCTCCTTTTGTCGTAAAAGCAGATATGTTTCCCAAAGCCTTATATTTTACAGTGAACTAAATGATTTTACGACATGCTGTAACAATATCATTACACATGTGTCTTTAAACAGCCCCTTAGTGCAAATCCACACTCACTTTAGTGTCTGGGAGCATCTGCGAGCATGGACCTGTCATTGCAGATGTTTTATGAGCTACAATCAGGCTCTAATCTGGGCTTGTCTGCTGAGCGCTGCTGTCCGGGACATCAGTGACAGGCTGCAGACCTCGCAGACCTCACAGTGGAGCAGGGTAGACATTTTGAGACCAGAGGATTGGCTTTATCAGGACAGTGTTTGGATTACTGAATTAATGTACTGGAAAACCAAAAGGACCCGATCCATCAGTGAAGCGAGAGATCCCTACACACACATGCTGCCGTTTATCATGGCGGTGCTGGTAAATGGGGATAGCATGAGAGGCTGATTCTTGAGGTCAAGCTTCAACCTTTTTTTTTCTCCAACATATTTTAGGTATTTGCTCTTAAATTAATATAGCTGTCTTCGTTTAGCACTGTTTTGCTCTGATCGTTCTCTATCTGATTTTGTTCAGGTTGAGTGATTGTTATGCCTTGTTCAAATGTATTTATTTTTACATCGCCTAGAGTTATTTAATTATTGCTGTGATTGTACATGCATTAAATGTAAACTAATCAAACTAAATATTATGAACATAAGAATATTTAGACCACAAATGAAGTTCCTAACACGGAAAATTAAGTTATGTAGTTGATTAAGATATCCTGACAAGATAGTTTTTGAAGTACAGTGAACCCTCGCTGTATCGCGGTTCACTGTTCGCGGCCTCGCTGTTTCGCGGATTTTTTTTTCCAATTTTTTTTTTTTTTTTCAATTTTTTTTATAGTGTAACTTTTTTTTTGTGTAACATTCTGTCCTGCGCCCTGATTAGCTAAGAGACTAGACCAGGACTAAACCAGGTCTAAAGCAGGTCTAAACCAGGACTAAACCAGGTCTAAACCAGGACTAAACCAGGTCTAAACCAGGACTAAACCAGGTCTAGACCAGGGATGGTAGGGACAGAGTCTCTGATTTCCTTCACGAGAGCGCCTGGGTGACAGGAGGTGTGGCCTTTGTTTACTTGCACGAGCCATGGAAGAGAGTGCGAGCCGGACCATGGAAGAGCCAAGAATCAACATGGACGGGCCGGGGGAGCCGCAGCGGGGAGAGCCGCATTCGAGGGAGCCGCAGCGGGGGGAGGACACTCGCGCGCACAGAGGAGACTGGCGCTCTTCCCCGTCACGCCGAGAGGACGAACCCGGCCCCGTCCTAGAGGGCTGTGGAGTATTGGCCGCGCATTGATAGCGGTCTGATCTGCTCCTATGAAAGCGGCAGTGATAACCAACTCTTGTGAGCGCAGGTTGGTCTTACCTGGTCTTGTGGTGAGGACTGGTGCTCAGAGGCGTCTGTTAGCGGTTTGGCACTGTTAGCATTGGCTTGAGTCTTGCCCAAAATGATATCCAGGTCGCTTTCCACTCGACTTTCGCACATGGCATGGATATGTGGTACCAAAACAAACACACGTGTCCGCGCGCACGTGTCCGCGCACACGTGTCCGCGTGTCACGTGCCCCCCCCCCACTATTAATATATTTTAATGAAAATCTACAAAAGTTTGAGTGTTTAAACAAGAGAAAAATGTGAGAAAATGTTAATACCAGTCTCAGAAAGGTGTATAATGTGTCTGGTGAAGCGTTTTCAGCCTTAAAACATGTAGAATAATTGTAAAATATAAAATTGTCCTACTTCGCGGATTTCACTGATTGCGGGCTATTTCTGGAACCTAACCCCCGCGATAAACGAGGGTTCACTGTATAACACATTTTTAAAGCAAAAATCTCAAAGTGCTACAGAGATGGTGCAATACAGAACAATAACAAAAAAAATAACAATGCTTTATGTAATGTATTCCAAGTCAACATTCACATTCACATTTAAGGTTCTGAGGTTACTGATTGGAGTTAATGGTTAGTTCAAATGCTACTGAAACTCCATCCATCAGTGGGAACTTCCAACACATTTTCTACACCAACACCTTTTCTGCACATTATCATGGGAGAACTGCTAAACTAATGCTAAGACTTTAACATGAGAGGCTAATCCCTCAAAGTGGTCCTCCCTGCTATCATTGTTACCCATTAGTGCACATGTTTACTGCTCCTCCTGACAGTTCCCATACAGGGGAACTCTGGTACTAAAAAAGGGGGTCTTGATCTTTGTCTGAACAGCCTCCTGGACACAGAAAGGAGAGTGTAAAAGCTATACGCCTGGACTTTTTAAAACACTTGTCTTATCTCTGGTTATGAGTGTGTTGGCGTAGGCTTCCGTGCTGCATCCTTTGAGATAAAAGTGGATTGGTGTCTTTAAACTTGTATCTATGGATGAATGAATGAATTTTATTGTCATTTGAAACACAAATCAAAGAAAGAAAGAATTGTGACGTTTCTAAACATTTGAAAACAGTACAGAAAAGAAAGTGACACTACCAGGCAAAGTTACAGATCTGTGGAAATGTGACCCCCGCATGAAAAAAGCCAGATAAATATGTATGTTTAATCCCATGGCCTGGTCCCTTCGATCTTCGTTGTACTGTATTCATCTTGAATGGATGAATCACATTCTGAGGTTGAAAGTTACCAATAGAAAATTAAAGGTCCCATGGCATGAAATTTTCACTTTCTGAGGTTTTTGAACGTTAATGTGAGCTCCCCTACCCTGTTTAGGGCCCCCCCCATGGTTAAAAGTTGCGAAATGTCTAAACTGAGCATTTGCGATCCTTTTCTGCGTTACAAAAATTCGGAGCTCAAACGGGCGAGTTTGAACAAGGCACCTGATTGACGTCAGATCGAAAAAAGAAATGCAAATGCAGTTCCACCCCCGTCTGTCTGTACTCAGCGTCTCTGTAAATCACGCCCAGAGAGTTTGGACTGCGAATGCGCTAGGCAATGCGAAATGCGTTTTTTTATTTGCCTGGAGGCACGTCCGAGTGTTTCTAGGCTCGGAAGTCCTTTATCTGAGCCTCTGGACCTTTGAACAGCAGTGGTTTAATTTTATTTTCTGTGGAAATGTGTTTATTTTTCAATGGAACGCTTCAAATCTCTCCCCCCGTGCAAAAACAAGGAAATGGATCAGAGGGCACAGCTGACAGCTCTGAGCAGAGAGTTTGGCCACGCCCCCACCCTCAACTATTGGCCAGCTCTTTTCTCCTCATTTGCATTCAAGCAACAACGCCCATTATGACCTGTTCTGAGGGAGAAAAAATACTCTTTCTCATCTTATCTCATCTTATCTTCTGTTTCTCATGCACTGAGTGTTGATTTTGAAGAAGGATTCATTTACAGTATTAGGGAACCATTAAGGAGCCATATAAAAGCATCAAGAAGTACCATGTCATGGGATCTTTAACATTTTAAATTAAAGTGATTACAGAATAGTAAAGAGTACAGTGATTGAAATTATTTTTACATTTTGTGTATTAAATTGTCTTTTTGTATCATCTTTACAGGATCACCACAGCCAATAATCTCTCATACACATGTTTGTTTGTTTTTTTTACATTTAATTCCACGTATACATTTTACACAAAAAGCCTCGTCATGTTCCTGAAACACGTCCATTTCCATTACCATGTGTGTTTTGGTTTGTTTGGGCGCTTTGCCCTTGGTTTCAAATCTCAGTCCACCGGGGCTCTGTGGCAATAAAAGTTGGATGTTTGTGAGTTTGTGAACTCAGAAATATTGCAGGAATTCTTGTAGCGTAATAACAAAGTGGTCCTCTCAGTCGAGTCTGAAGAGTCATTTGTAAGGATTAACATATGCATGCAGTCAGTCCTTAAAAAAACTATAAGGTTCCACATTTGTGTATCATGCACATATCTCTTTCTACACATTAAATCTTCCATAGAGTGAACACAATCTTTCAGCCTTTCAGGAAATCATGCATTATCAGTATAAAGACCACATCCCATTGTTAAAGTACATTTGCTCAGTCATCCATCTTGTGGTTAAGGTCTAAATGTTACAAGCCTGGACAGTATAAAACACCTCTGCCTCTCCAGTCCTTATCGGTTGCTGTGATGGTGGAGCTGGGGCTTCTGGGATACGTCCTTTACGCTCGCTGTGGGCCCATTTTGAAACACTTTAATGGACAAGAGCCTCTGGCCACTGCGCACACATCATCACCTCTGTATCTGACACCAGCTTTGGGACCAGTGCCAATCCAGACACTTTACACATGCACTATCAGCCTACACAGAGAGGCCAATCTGACACCACAGAGTATGGCCCTGGTCTTTAAACACTGTGCAGGGACCTACGCAGATTTTATCTTCACCTTCAAATCCATAAAACCATGATTCAACAAGACAGTATAATGTTGAATAGACACCATGTTCACTGATTTATTTACATTATGGAATGTCAAAAGGCGCTAAACATGAAGAACCGAACTCACACGGTTGGCCATGGTCCAAAGTTAAACCACACTTACCTTGTGCATTCAGAGCATCTTAATTATTCATTGCAATAAGTTTAAAGGCCTTTTTTCGCAACTTTGTGAGACCAGTACAGACTTTTGCCATGACAGTAAAGCTAAAGGTGTACTTCCTGATTATCATTTAAAATGGTAAATGGTCACATTTTTATATAGCTTTGTTCAACCTTTAACACAGTCAAAGAGCTTTACATCAAGGAACGACTCACCCGTTCACACATTCACACACCAGTGTCCACAGACACTGGGGGCGAGGGGGCTTAAAGATCCCATGACATGGTACTTCTTGATGCTTTTATATGGCTCCTTAATGGTTCCCTAATACTGTAAATGAATCCTTCTTCAAAATCAACACTCAGTGCATGAGAAACAGAGATAAGATGAGAAAGAGTCATAAATATCTCTCTCAAAGACTTTATTTTGGCCGTTGTTGCTTGAATGCAAATGAGGAGAAAAGAGCTGGCCTATAGTAGAGGGTGGGCGCGTGGCCAAACTCTCCGCTCTCCGCTGTCAGCTCTCAGCTGATCCATTTCTGTGTTTTTGCACGGGGTGAGAGATTTGAAGCGTTCCATTGAAAAATAAACACATTTCCACAGAAAATAAAATCAAACCACTGCTGTTCAAAGGTCCAGAGGCTCAGATAAAGGACTTCCGAGCCTAGAAACACTCGGACGTGCCTCCAGGCAAATAAAAAAACGCATTTCGCATTGCCTAGCGCATTCGCAGTCCAAACTCTCTGGGCGTGATTTACAGACGGGGGTGGAACTGCATTTGCATTTCTTTTTTCGATCTGACGTCAATAAGGTGCCTTGTTCAAAATCACCCGTTTGAGCTCCGATTTTTTGTAACGCAGAAAAGGATCGCAAATGCTCAGTTTAGACATTTCACAACTTTTAACCATGGGGGGGCTAAACAGGGTAGGGGAGCTCACATTAACGTTCAAAAACCTCAGAAAGTGAAAATTTCATGCCATGGGACCTTTAAAGGGATATGCCACCCCCAGGTCAAACTTGGGCATCTCCCCACAGTCCAGAGACTAAAATAAGTGGTGGAAAGCGTTTTCCTGCTCACCCAGCCATTGTCCGAGTCTGTCGCCACTGACCGCCGCGGTATCTGGTGCTCCTCCGCCTTAGAATGGAGTCTAACGTAGCCAGAGAAAGATTTCGGCCAAAAGGAATTAATTTGCTCGATGCGTTTCCCAATGACTTTGTGTGTAGTGCGCATTCATATCGAGTGCAAATAAATGTGCAAATCAACACGGAGAGCTTGACTTGGTCATTTTGGGTGGGAACTATTTTCCAGTGCGTAAGAATACAGCCGTATCACGCAGCACGCTACCAGGGGAATCCCAGTTACGCACCGGGAAGGGAGTTCCCCTGTTGCACAACGTGGTGCGTGATACGGCTGTATTCTTACGCACTGGAAAATAGTTCCCACCCAAAATGACCAAGTCAAGCTCTCCGTGTTGATTTGCACATTTATTTGCACTCGATATGAATGCGCGCTACACACAAAGTAATTGGGAAACGCATCGAGCAAATTAATTCCTTTTGGCCGAAATCTTTCTCTGGCTACGTTAGACTCCAGTCTAAGGCGGAGGAGCACCAGGTACCGCGGCGGTCAGTGGCGACAGACTCGGACAATGGCTGGGTGAGCAGGAAAATGCTTTCCACCACTTATTTTAGTCTCTGGACTGTGGGGAGATGCCCAAATTTGACCTGGGGGTGGCATATCCCTTTAAGTGACACGACAGCATTCATCTGTGGGAGCTGAAATGACACCACCGGTGGATCTGACCGCTCCACTAACGATGTTTATGTTGAGAGCGGGATTTGAAGCACCAACTTTTATTTTATTTATTTATTTTATTTATATTAATTAGGGCAATGCATATTAATCAACATGTCAGCAGAGAGCTTCAATGTAAATATCCCGGGGTTAGCACAATAGCTAATTTACACCGTAGTCCTAAAGGCAGGTAAGAACAAAACACATTCACACAAACAGAGAAAACAGAATACACAATAGACATTTCACCAAGAGCATGTAGTTGCAATAGACCCATCTCAGAGTTTACCCTGCCCCAAAAGTCAGAATAATCTACATGCGTGAGCACGTCTGGTTAGTTTTCAACCAATGTTTCAGAGCTGTTTTAAAGGCTGAATAGGTGCCACAGTTCCTGACGTGGGCTGGCAGTGTGTTCCATGTGTGTGAGCCTTTGATAGACACCGCCGTTTGGCCAAATTTAGTCCTACGCCCTTTTATGTTACAGTCTTTGGATCAGTGGAGAAACATTTTAGCAGCTGAGCAACTGTTACCCCTACGTGCTTTATTATTACACGCAGACACTGCAAACTTATTTTGAAGAGCTGCTTATACAGTATATCTGTACTATGTTGATTAAATATTTGATCAACATTGATCACACATTATGTGAAAAACAAACAAACAAAACAGAAAACTTTTGACTCAAAGTTGCAGCATGGTATCTAAAGAAGTAACTAGTCTTGTATTGACCATTGATTTAGAAAGCTAGTATGGATTTATAAAATATCAGATGATAAAAATCAAGCTAATTGTTTGCATTATAAATTACCAACAAGCCAGCTGCTCCTTTTCTCTGTAAACAAGGACTTCATGGTTTGTTCAGAATAATTGGTATTCTCAAACTTCATCTCATAGTATTACAAGAGAAGCCATTGCCAAACAATATGAGCTTTTTAAAAATATTTCAAAACCTGTCAGATATTCTAAATATTACTGATGAACTACCTAACTGTCAACGTAAGTATGAAAAACTGAATATGGAAAACCACTTTACCCAACATAATATGTCCTCATCCTGGTTGGTTTTCCATTGTGCGGCTTTACTTTCCCATGTTAAAAACACACAATAGTAACATATTGTTCAGTTTCTTTCATGTTGTGCCCTGTTGACAAAGTCCTGTGGTCGAAAAGGCTTTGTACCGTGGAAAATAGCGCTACGTTTTGAACTTTTGAGATACATTTTGGACTATTTAGGCTCCTTGATTTATCTGACGAATTAAACATAAGAACTGTGGCTTGGAGCTCTGGCTGAGTACACAACACACAGTCTGTTCTTGGAAATAAACCCAGGAGTAACACAAAAGCAGTGAGAGGAGTAAAGAGACTCAGTTAAGTTGGCATTCACTGGCTGGTCTTTAGGATGGCATTAAGGCTTTCAAAACCATTCGCACAAACAAGGCTGCTCAAAGTGAAAGCAGACCACCCACTATTGTCCCCTCCCCCTTTTAAGCCCAAGTAATCTCCAATATCACCAATTGATCAATCATAAAGGTGCTTGTTGTTGCTGTTGTTTCCAATAAAGTCCCTAAGAAGATATGTGTTTATATTTTCCTGATGATGTCCGCTGGGAGAACAACATGCCAAGCCTCTGACTGAGTGACTGTGTGTGCATGGTGGGGCAGGGTCAAAGGTCAGCACAGGGTTCAGATGGAGCTGTTTCTCAAATCGAGTTGACAGGGTTAAACGTGAGGGGCTGGGGGCTTCCTTAAAGCAGAAGGAAGTAAAAACAAAATGGTAACGTGAAGTTAGTTGTTTCGGTTTAACCTTCTCGCGAGTTGTCAGGGGAAACAATCTATGAGATATACTGCTTCTTGTCTGAAGTACTGAAGTCTTATGGCCTCTTTGTTCCATTCAAGCTTTTCTATGTTTTTACTTTTAACGTGCTATATTTACAATTTACTGGTGAAGAATATATGATGATATGCAAATAGAATTCAACTTATTTTGTATTTCCTGAACAGAAAACTTTTTGCATGTTGGATACAACACCTTGAATGACCTAGAGGACCAAAAGTAACACCTAGGATACCCGTGGAACCCTGATGTTGTGGGCTCATTAAAGATCCAGTTTGTAACTTTTCTGGTGAAGACCCTCCCCCCGATGCTGTACTGGAGGGTCTGCACCTGCTTGTCTCAATATTATTCACTTGCCTGGAATGTTACACATTATGGCATTAAAAAATGTGTGGAATGACTCTTTATTACTAACAGTGGGCTACCCTCTTCACAAATGTTACTTTGCCTGGTGGCATTATGTCCTTGTCTTAACAGATACAGATAGGTGTAGTCTATAGGTTGTCTATCTGTTTGTTGTTTGTTCATCTGCTTGTTTGTCTCTTTGCTTGTTTGTCCATCTGTTTGTCTGTTCGTCTTTTTTTTCCCCCTCTGGCAGCACGGTGGCTGAGTGGCTAGCACTCATGCTTCACAGCAAGAAGGTTCGGGTCGCCTGGGCCTTTCTGTGTGGAGATTGCATGTTCTCCCCGTGTCTGGGTGGGTTTCCTCCGGGCACTCCGGTTTCCTCCACCAACCCAAACATGCGCCACAGGTAAAATCCTCCAGCTTAGGGCCTGACCAAGCCTAAATAACAAAACGAAATTATGGGGATGGTCCCCAGGTCAAATATAGAAACAACTCCTCCTGTGCGAGATCAATAAAGGTCAATCTTCTAATCCTTCACCACTGTAAGGCTCTTTGTGCTACAATTTTGTATGAAAAGGGCTTTATAAATATTGATTGATTGATTTGATTTGATATTGTGAAACATCCCAGGCAAAGCAATAACATCTCCACCAAGTGGTACACCCCCACCAGAGTGTAAAGTGCACCTTCACAAAACAAGGAAGGAGGGTGCCACCTGAACACGGTCAGGCCGTCATACTGGATGGATATTATCAAGCTATAAGATCTACTGTACTGTGTCAGTGTGCCCTTAGCTAAAGCACATGGTATCCAACAAATCCTCTACCCCACTCCAGAGGCCTGCCCTGTCCAAATATTTGAGCAAGCTAGAACATAATCAAATAGATTTTTTTTTTAAAATAATCACAATCCTCATTAGCACATAGTTTTAAATCTGATAAGTGCAGCAGATCGGACTGTTTGGAGGCGGTCTCCATAGCACAAGAAACTCACTCCCATAATGATTTACAATAAGGTGTATAACTTGGTGTCACACTTGGATTTGTTGATGTCTTGGGTATCTGGGTGGTCTATTGTGTTGGATAGTGTATTTACAGATAGCTCAAAAATAACATGATTGTGATTTATAACAGTCTAAATAAATGAAAAAAGCTCAAATATATTAAGCCAAAAGAAAACCACTGCTTCTGTGCGCTAAACTGTATTACTAAAACAATAGGTATATGTTTTTATAGTACTCCAATACGTGTGCCAGTGCCTTCATTTATCATGGCTGGGGTCTTTTATAATTCAAATGTATGGCTCTTAATGTTTTCCTCCATGTCAGATCTGTGTTTATTCTCCATCCTAACATCTCATTACCCGAGTTACAATCACCACGGAAATCTTCCTCCATAAAAACACTCCTCCTTCTTCACTTTCGCCACTCATCTCCTGTATCTCTCTATCTCTCCCCTCCTTTTTTAATTTTCCCCAAAACCTCTGCTTAGTTTAGCCTCTGTGAGCAGAGACAGGCAGACAGTATCAAGAAAACAGCAGATTAAGTTACTTATGACTCAAGTTTAACTTAAACTAGTGGCAGGCACCCCAGAGACGGCATATATATCACCTCTAAGGCTTTCAGATCACACAGTAGTGAAGAAAAAAAAAAAAAACAGTGATGGAAAAAGTACTAGTAAGTATTTTAATAAAGTAAAAATTATTTGACACAGATTTCGAGAAATGTTAAATGTTGGAGGATATTCTTTTTTGTTTGAAATTGTCAATGATAGCATTATAGAGATGCAGCAGACTTGTAATTATGATGACCAAAAAAAAAAAAAAGAAAAAAAAAAGAATGGAAATCCATCAACTGTGGATGTGGTGGGGCCAGATAACCAATAGATAACAAGGCTACCTCGTTATCTATTGGTTATTAGGTTGTCATTTAAACTTCCTCTGCTTCTAGCATAACTAACTTGGCGGCATGTTGGGATTATGTAGTTTACGTACGCCTCTCACGCATTCCACAGACGCAAGATGCTGTTTCCTCGACCAACGCAGCGGTTCATAGCGGCTTTTTCCAACTGTTGTTTCCTCGCAGTTAGCACAAAGAAGAAGAATCGAAGAATCCACAACCAGTTAAGCCACAAAAGAAAGAGGTCACTGAAAGAAGAAGGGAAGGGGAAAAGGAGCGAAGCTACACTAAGGTGATTGTTGGAGATTCCTTCTGGCGATGGCGTGACTGACACGTTGGTCGCTAAATTACTTCTGGAGAGGACATTTCTGCTTATCATTTGAAAATGTACAGTATAGTTACAGCAGCAACAGTGATTCTGAATGTACACCAGCTATAAACAAGCAGTGTAAGCGTAAGGAGGAGGCTACTTTTTGTCGTTCCTTGGAAAATCCTCTATACAACCTTTAAATCCAGTGGTAGGTTTTTGGTCAACAGAAGCAATTCAAATTCATTTCCCAATTCTTCGCTCAAAGCTGGGAGTTGCATGAATCTAAAATAACTTCTTATATGGATTTGAAAGTAGATACCTGCTCTTAAGGGTGCAAAGTGTAACTTTTCAGAAGCATCTGCAACTGGACAAAAGTTTATTTTGTCCTTAAAACCTTGCATTTTTACTGTGTAAGATCTCCACAGATCTTACTTGTAACTTGCCCTTACAGTGGCAACTGCAGTCTCTGTAGAGATGTGTAATGCCATACTGTGGAATCATTCCAGGCACCATCTCCATGGAGAGATGATGGATCCTCCACCAGAAAGGTTACACAGTGCACCTTTAAATATAGAAGTAAAAATATAAAAGTAAAACATATTTATGGAAAACAATTTATATTATTTTATTTTATTTATTTATTTATTTTTTAAATAAAAGTTTGGTATATTGTTTAAAATAAGAACTATTTGAAAAAGTAGCTCCTATGACCATGAGCTATGGGTCATGACGAGGTCATGACTGAAAGGCCAAGCTTATATATGAGGTCCACTTTACAGTCTGTTGAGATTACTGGATTACTGTCAGGGATGGCTGGGTGCAGAGATCAGTCACAGAATAGGAGTTCAGAGTAGAGTTGCCAGCTGGGGAGGTTCAGACATCTACTCCGGATGCCTCCTAGACACCTTTCTGGAGAGGTGTTCTGAACATGTTCCAACTTAGTATTCCAGTTAAATTATGTTACTACTAAGGGGTATTAGCATCTAACACATCACCGTGTTACCTTTTATTGTTTTGAAAATGCTATATTCAACAAAAACAACATATTTACATGTTATATAAGTTTTGCTTTCGTTTTAGATGCTCTGAGTCTCCCCTCCCTTTACTCTCCCTAAGTCAGTCCCCCTTCAGAGCGCTACCACAACACTAACAGCTGCATCCCACTAATGAAAGTACTGCACATTGCATAAGGTTTGTGTACAGTTTTGCATTATGTTTTGTATATTTATGGAGAATAGATGATGTATGCTTGTGCGATGAACACTGGATGGAATCTTAACTGTAAGGAGGATTTAAATAGTGCCATGGAGAAATCACTAAAATACTTAAACATGCATGGATGACATCTAAACTAGGAATGTTTTTGATGAGGAAACAACATTATAACATGGTAGAAAGCTCATAAAAATATATTTTACATAATACCTCCTCTTTAAAGATGCTTAAGGCCCAAATGTACAGTACGTTTTTTCTGAATCAATTGAACAATGAACTGTAAAGCGCTTTGGGTGTCTTGAAAGGCGCTATATAAATGCAGTGATTAATTAATTGAGTTCATTCGTTGTTGCTAACCATCCCCAATTCGCTGATATGCGATTGGGTTGTTGCGAGCCCGTTTCAAAACCAGTATACAGTAATATATTGCTACTAAAATGATTTGAAGCAGATGCGGCGGTCGGCCTGAGCAATTTGTCAAAGAGTTTTATTTGGTTATTTACAGCATGTTGTGGTAACTGGAGGCTCAGAGATATTTGGTATTTTGAGCTTGTTTCTGGGGGGACACTGGTCTTTCATGTTGTTTATCTCTGGGGCTCAAAAGAACAGAAAGTATATAAACAGTAGAGAATAAACTAGTCACATTTTATTTTGCAATACAAAAATTGGTACAGTTAGCAAAGCGAACTTGTACTGATATAACTGCACATGTAAACAGGCTTTGAATTTGAATCACTGCTTATTTGGCTTTTCATATGATTCAGAATTGAGCTGTCAAAATATCATTGTCTAGTGAGTCATGGAGTGCCAGTCTGCAACTTTGCAATACTTTTTAATCGATCATTTTAGACAGGAATATATTAGTTTTGCGTAAATGTTTTGAGCAATCTGGACAATAATCAAAGTGTCAAAACCTTTTTGAAATCACGCCCTTGTTTGAACACTTCTACACACATCAAGACACGTTAAAGGTCTTCTATTACGCAAAACTGACTCTTGTGAGATTTAAAGGAAAAGTAACGTTTTTTTTTTACAATCTGAGCCTTCTTTCGGCAATAAAACAAGTAGTTTTACTCACCCATAGCAGTTTGGTGTCAATTGGAGTGGTATCGCAGAAGTTATGTTGGAGCCGTTCTGTTCTACTAATTATCCCGTATCCGTTAACATGGTGCTCGTATCATATGCTCGGGGCATTGCTTTGCACTCTCCAAATAACACAAACTATTGCACTTTTCAAATCACAGAAGATCGCTGTGTCAGGGTAGACTTTTAGTGGATTCCAAAACGGCCTGAAACCCGATATCCAGCTATAGTTTCATTTGATGATGTCATCAGAAAGGACAGTGCGCATGCGTGAACTCAGCTGTTTTGTAAACACCGCTAGTCCGAAAGAAGCTAACACCGCTCTGAACTTTACTTTTCTGTTGCGATATCGGGTTTCAGGCCGTTTTGGAATCTACTAAAAGTCTACCCTGACACAGCGATCTTCTGTGATTTGAAAAGTGCTAAAGTTTGTGTTATTTGGAGAGCGCAAAGCAATGCCCCAAGCACTCACGCTAATGGATACGGGATCATTAGTAGAACAGAACGGCTCAACATAAGTTCTGCGATACCACTCCAATTGACACCAAACTGCTATGGGTGAGTAAAACTACTTGTTTTATTGCCGAAAGAAGGCTCAGATTGTAAAAAAACTTTACTTTTCCTTTAAGCCATGTTGAGATGTTGTTGTCTCCATAAAGCATACCTGGAGTTGTGCTTTGTTCCCTGAGTAGTCTGTCTTGATCTCCAAAATGCTCTGTTCCACCTTGTGATGTCATGAAGCTGTAGTTTTCAAGTTTAACAAGCTTCCTTTTACCTTTTGCAAAGAAAAGATGGGCAATTCCAAGTCTGAAATCAACCACATGATTACAGTGAAGGTGTACGGAGTTTAAAACTTCCTCTATTACAATATGACATCATAAGCTTGAACAGTGTTTTCTGTTGGAGAAAAAATCTGAAAAAATTGTAGTTCATTACACATATTGTACTAGCAATAGGTCCACTAACTCCAGTACCTTGCAAAAAGTCTTCTCCAATGTCCTAACCCTGCATTGACCATTGGAAAGGAACACTTCAAATCTGGAATACCAGGAATACCATGAACACACAAATAAGTTCTATAATTTTTAGCTCGTTGTTCTGTTCTGTAACAGATGATAGCCAATATTTGCCTGTAAAAATCATTTCAAATGTTTTGAAATATTTCCAAGGTTACAGCGGTGTTAATGGTTTTGATGTATGGCTTATTAAAGATGCTGGAGGCCTGATTATTGGTAATAAAGAACACATGTGCAGTGAAAGTATACACATCAAGTGATTGGGAATAAGGGATAATCTCATAAACATAGATCTTACTCAAAGAAGAATTACAATTTCACTAAGAATGATTAATTACTTTAGTGGGGTTTGGAAGTACAAATATTGTCACAGCCTCTAAACAAGTTTATGATTTGGTCCCTGGTTCCATTTGTCCCTCTTGCTTGCTTGGTTCATTGCACATGTAACAGTCTGTGTGGTATATAATCCATTAGATATGCATTGTGTCAAGGCTAATCCTTCACTGGTCCTGGCCAAGATCCTGGCTCAGGTCTGGAGAATGTCCCTGCATACCCTAGTACTGACAGTGAAGGATGGGTCAAATGCAGAGAAATAGACTTGTACCAAACTCAGAGACAACAGTAGTGAATGCCAAGTAATGGTGAATAGGAGACTTCATGAAGCAATGAATCTCTTAAACATTGTGGCAGACTCTAGCCTCATAGCAAGAAGGCCTTACTGTGTGGCGTTTGAGTGTTGGGTCTGAGTGGGTGTCCTCCAGACACACTTGTTTCCCCCATCAACCCAAAACATGCACAAAATCCTAAGAGACGCCGGCCTTAAAGGAAAATTAACGTTTTTTTTACAATCTGAGCCTTCTTTCGGCAATAAAACAAGTAGTTTTACTCACCCATAGCAGTTTGGTGTCAATTGGAGCAGTATCGCAGAACTTATGTTGGAGCCGTTCTGTTCTACCAATGATCCCGTATCCGTTAGCGTGAGTGCTCGGGGCATTACTTTGCGGTGTCCAAATAACACAAACTTTAGCACTTTTCAAATCACAGAAGATCGCTGTGTCAGGGTAGACTTTTAGTAGATTCCAAAACGTCCTGAAACCCGATATCCAGCTATAGTTTCATTTGATGACGTCATCAGAGAGGACAGTGCGCATGCGTGAACTCAGCTGTTTTGTAAACACAGCTAGTCCGAAAGAAGCTAACACCGCTCTGATCTTTACTTTTCTGTTGCGATATCGGGTTTCAGGCCGTTTTGGAATCTACTAAAAGTCTACCCTGACACAGCGATCTTCTGTGATTTGAAAAGTGCTAAAGTTTGTGTTATTTGGACACCGCAAATCAGTGCCCCGAGCACTCACGCTAACGGATACGGGATCATTAGTAGAACAGAACGGCTCAACATAAGTTCTGCGATACTGCTCCAATTGACACCAAACTGCTATGGGTGAGTAAAACTACTTGTTTTATTGCCGAAAGAAGGCTCAGATTGTAAAAAACGTTAATTTTCCTTTAACGTTTTTTGCAATCTGAGCCTTATTTCGGTAATAAAACAAGTTGTTTAACTCACCCATAGCACTTTGGAGTCATATGGAGCACTTCCAGAGATGTTTTAGATTAGCGATATCATCATGTATATCATGTGCCCCGAGAACTCACATTACGGATATCGCTAATCTAAAACATCTCTGGAAGTGCTCCATATGAAACCAAAGTGCTATGGGTGAGTAAAACAACTTGTTTTATTACCGAAATAAGGCTCAGATTGTAAAAAAAACTTTAATTCTCCTTTAACCAAGTCTAGATCAAGATCTGGAGATGATCAGCAGGCATGGCAATCCAGCACTCACTGCTCCAGGTCACCCCAGCAGCATTAAAGGCTTACCTGCTCAGCCAGAACCACACACTTTGACAAAACTTTACAAAGACGAGTGGCTCTGGAGCTGTATCCTGTCTCTCCGATTTCAGAGGACGCAACTGACAGGTGGATTAACCAATCAGAGAGACCCATGGTCTGTTCACATCAAAAACAAGCATGGCTGCTGACCCATAAACACAGAATCAACAATCGTAGCACCCAACTATATTTTGTTCTCAATTAGAATTTTGGAGAGAAGATGTCTTCCACATTTGAGAGACATGTAATACAAATGAGTATTTTCACGCTCTGTGGTCCGGTTTCAGGCACTTCTGGATTCAAACAAAATGTAGAAAGGACTGGATGGTCAGGCAAATTAAAAGCAGGGTCAAATGCACAGGAAAAATTTCATGAGACAACAAATTGTGAAGTGAAGTGAAGTGAACTTTATTGATCTCACACTGGAGAAATTCTTCTCTGCATTTTAACCCATCCTATATATATTAGGAGCAGTGGGCAGCACATTACTGCGCCCGGGGACCATCTCCATGATCTTCTTGCTTCGGTTTGGTCAGGACCTAAGCTGGAGGTACCTATGGTGCATGCTTTGGGTTGGTGGGGGAAACCGGAGTGCCCGGAGGAAACCCACCCAGACACAGGGAGAACATGCAAACTCCACACAGAAAGGCTCGGGCGACCCGGGGATCGAACCCAGACCATGCATGCAAACTCCACACAGAACACACACGGAAAGGTCTGGGCGACCCGGGGATCGAACCCGGAACCTTCTTGCTGTGAAGCAAGAGCGCTAACCACTCTGCTACCGTGCCGCTTGTAGAATAAACTCCATAACTCAGACACTAGGACTGCAAAGTGTTCCAAATGAAAGCTTTGCAAAAGCATACTTTTTCCATCAAACATATGTTTAGACTATTTAGTATAATTTTAAACAGTCCTGCTTGCTTTAAAGAAAGGTTCCACAGCATAAAGTATTCCATTGAGAATTCTCTTTTTTTCTAAATAAGTGTGTGCTGACTCGTATGAGATTTTGACACATCGGTCCAGCTTCAGGCTGAGTTATGGGCCTTCTCATCAATGCTTGGCCTTGTTTCTGTTAATGTTCCTGTCTTGCATCACAATGTCAAAACCCCACCAGGCCAACAAGCTTTGCTAAATCCACACTATCTATCAAACTGGAGAGATTCACTTACCGCAGCTGCTAAACAGCTAATGCTAGCACCACATCAGGGCCAAAAATAAGGAGAGATAATCCACTGGACAACCTGGACAAAGCTGCAGTCTCTGACCCTGAATTAATCCAGGAAATAGGCTTAGTATAATGTGTAATATCAGTACAAATTTAGCCTTTTATAATAACATCCATTCTCCAGATGTTATAGTAGTTGCTATCCAAAACAGGAAATGTAGAGTCACAAAAATATCACTAAACTTTCTATTACAAGATCTCTGATTGGCTCATATGACCAGAGAAGATGAACTATACACTCTGATTGGTCAAATGGTTTTGGATATAAATCAGTGCTGGAGAAAGAAGAAGATTCTGGAATTGTTTATTTCTTAAAGGAATCATGGAGCAGTGCTGGATGACATTGAAAACAGGAATACAATATGAGGTGGTCAATGCAATCTACATCTATAATTATATTTATATCAATCAGTCAACTCCTTTATTTATTCCACAGGAGAAAGTTTGTACATACACACGGACAACATAAGATCAGTGGGTTATAGAAAGGAAAATAAACTCAGTCTTTAGTAACATAATTAAAAATACTCAACAACATGTAATTTAAGAGCAATTTTATAGATGGGTTTCATCGGATTGTAAGGAATATCTACAGTTTTGTTGAATATAGGAGTAAAACCATGAAACCACATAAAAATGCTTAACGTTTTCTAATAAAGCAGTATAACTTTAAATTCCATATGCACCATTGCTGCTGCACACTTGAGTTTCTAAAGATACTACAGAGCGCACCGGCCATAGTGTTCCGTTGGCTCTGGTCCCAGGCTGAAGTGAAGGAGCTGTATGAAGCCTATAGACTGTCATTGTGTTTGCCTGTGTGTACTTTTCTGTGTTAGCATTTGTGTGTGTGTGTGTGCTTTTGTGTGGTAACATTTGCGTTTGAGTGCGCTGTTTGAATGAGGTGTCGCCCAATCCCCCCAGTCAGCAAATAAACCCAGGACGGACCCTCTGAACTGGACACACACATACACACACACACAGCCAGCCTCTGCAGAGCTTCAGGCAGTTTACCATCAACATGTATGCACGCTATTCACATACTGATACACCATATAGTCTTTTACAAGTGCATATCATTTATTACAGTTGTGTTAGACTTGCTTTTCTACTAAAGATTTGAACACATTTAATAATAGAATCATATCCAGTGTTAAATTTGAGTCTTTTTGGCTTAAATACTTAAAGGAAAAGTAACATTTTTTACAATTTGAGCATTATTTCGGTAATAAAACAAGTTGTTTTACTCACCCATATCACTTTGGTGTCATATGGAGGATTTCCGGAGATGTTTTAGATTAGCGTTAGGCTAACGCTGTTAGCCTAGCGCTGTTAGCCTAGCGCGACTTATAGCCATAGCTCGGGGCATTCCTCGAGCATGTAATATGCCCCGTGCGGGCTCCAAATAACACAAACTTTAGCACTTTTCAAATCATAGAAGCTCAATGTCTTTAGTCTACGATTTTGTGTGGTCAAAAGTGGCCTGTAATCCGAGATTTATCCGAGATCGAGTTTTGAGTAGATGAGGACGCCAGTGCGCATGCATGGAGTGTGCTCTCAGCTCCCGGGACCCAAACATGGAATGCAAAGCTGTAAACTATGGATAAATCTCGGATTACAGGCCACTTTTGATTCAAACGAAATCGTAGAGTAAGATATCGAGCTTCTATGATTTGAAAAGTGCTAAAGTTTGTGTTATTTGGAGCCCGCACGGGGCATATTACATGCTCGGGGAATGCCCCGAGCTATGGCTATAAGTTGCGCTAGGCTAACGGCGTTAGCCTAACGCTAATCTAAAACATTTCCGGAAATCCTCCATATGACACCAAAGTGCTATGGGTGAGTAAAACAACTTGTTTTATTACCGAAATAAGGCTCAAATTGTAAAAAACGTTACTTTTCCTTTAATGATAATATTTCATTTTATGCAATTGGTCTTTATTGATGAAAATGTCAGGCTAATTTGCTTGAGTTAAAAACAAAAACAAAAAAAACCCCACACACTCACGGAGAGGCATCTTTTCAGTACTACTGGAGGAGCTCAGGGCTGCAGAGAACGTTCATGTGTTTAAAAGTGGGCTCAAGACTCACCTGTTTAGCTTGGCCTTTGATTAAAAAAACAAAAAACAAAAACATGGTGTGTGTGTGTGTCCGTGTGTGTGTGTGTGCTACTGTTTGGTTGTGTGGTGTCGGGCAGCTGTGGGGGTCTGGTTGGGTGGGTGGAAGGAAATGTGGGTTGTTTTTATTCACTGTAAATCACTTTTGAATGATTAGTGCTTTATAAATAACGTTTTGATTGATTGATTGATCGATTTTAGGTATATTGTACCATTATTATCAATAGTATGCAGTTCTCGTGTGGTAGTAATTATCATTATTAGTGGTGGTAAATTATACTACTTGTTAGCAGTATTAGCACATAGCAGTATATAGTGGTCATACTTGCGATGCAGTGATAGTATTAATTAGGGATAGCTGTGGTGCTGGTGGTGGTAGTATCAGCGGTAGTAGTAGTAGTAGTACTAGTAGCAGCATGTGTCTTAGCATTTTAGCATGTGTGTGCGTGTCACTGTTTGGGTTGCTTGGTTGTGTGGTGTCGGGCAACTGTGGGGCTGGTTGGGTGGGTGGAAGGAAATGTGTGATTGTTTTTAATCACTGTAAGGTGCTTTGTGTTACATTTTTTGTATGAAAAGCACTTCATAAATTATGTTTTTTTAAGGATTTCTTTCACTACAGTTGGGCCCCAGCGTTAGTGAAGTTGAATCATGTCAAAGAGGAAAGGGTGTCAAGACTTTACAAACAAGGAGAACATTTCATTAAGACAAATCTCTTATATTTTAAGCTAGTATATTCCTTTATTTATGGCAATGTTAAGAAAACTAGCTGCAAACAGGCAGGCTAGGAAAAAACACACTTATATAGTAATTCTTTTGGACAATCAAAGATGGGTTCCATTACAAAAGAAAAAAAGTAACAGAGAGCAATGGTTTGAAAGTCGCATATTTGACTATTTTCTCAGCTGTTGTTATGTTTCAAAAACATATCCAGAGTTTTTTTTGCCTGAGTTCCTCTGTTAAATAACAAAACACAACTCCAGGTAGTATGTTTTTGCATACTGTACATGGAGATTTCTAACATGGTTTAAAGCTCACAAGAATCCATTTTACGTAATATAGGACTTTTAACAGTGGTAGCAAGTAGTGCAGTAGTGACTACATTTGACCCTCTGGCTTAAAAGAAATGTGTTTTTTTTTTTTTAATCTGATGTAAGGAAACACTAAAAATAAACAGAAGCGGCCATAAGTTATCCCAATATCTGTGCTTCTCTGCAAGAAACAATAAATCTTCCTACTATCTCTTTATCTGCCTGGTCTCATGCTTTTCACTTATCTTAATACCTTTCTCAACATAACAATTCAGCTGGGTAAAAGTTTGAGAGTGAAGACATCTGAGCTGGTGGAATACTTGTATCTGACTTTCCCACTATGGAAATATATGGACGACTGTAGGGCATCAACTTTCCACTTAACTGTCACCCTCTGTCTGTATCTGCTGCACTGAGCCTCATCATTTTGGTGTTAAAATGTTTGTATTATCCAGCTCTACATGATCCTGTTGTTTTTATTTCGCTATTATAATTTCCTATATAAAATTTGGTTTAAATTCACCAGACTCGTGCAGAGCTTCATCTGACTGGAGCTGAACACTATATACAGTATCTTTTTTATACAGTATTTGTGGATGACTGAGGGATTCCACAGATACCACTGTCAACATGAGTCTTTTCCTTTCTGTGTTTTAAAATTCATAGCACAATTTGATCCACAAACTACGGTACTAAAACATGATCTGAACCGCCGGAAGCCCCCCTGCACTGATGACAGACAAAGACATCCTCTCACGAAGAACATGCGTCTATGGGGAAAAGTCAAAGAGGCGGTATGTGCGGAGGAGAGAAGAGACTTTTCCTTCACTTCACAAACCTCAAGGTATCAAGTTCAGGAGCAATAATAACGCAAACTCACTTGAGAGGGTGTGAAAAGCGGTGCATAAGAAGAACATACACATAACGTAAAGAAGAGGGACACATTTCCACAATCACAATATGGAACAAAATGAGCTGTGAATAACAGTGGTGGAAGGTAATGAAGTACAAAAGTAAAAGTGTGATGCTTAAGTTCAAATTTTAAATATGTACTACTTTTACTTCACTGCATTTGAGAGCATGTATCTGTACTTTTTGCTCCACTACATTTTAGATCTGGACTGAAAAGTAAAAAGTACTTTTCTTTATGGTTTGAGACCTGCTGAAATGGCGGAGACTTAAGTTTTTTAGGCATTAAATATGAGTTAACATCCCAACTCTGAGCAAACCAAATACACAAAAATGGCTAGAAAAATTAAGAAATCAATTGAATCACTTAAAAACTGCACATTTATTTTTCAAAATCACTACATTTCATCCTTTAACTCATGCAAAACACTTTTACTTTTATCTCTTAAAGGGACAGTGTGTAAGATTTTTACCCGTTAATTACTGAAATTGAAGATACCCATTCAAAAATACATTGTTTTCCAAGCCTTTTCACTTCCATCATGAAATCAAAGTATTCTGTTGGACTTAGAGATAGTCACATAAAAGGGGGATCTTCCCCATGCAGAGGCAGCCATTTTGAATACGAGAGCCGCAGAAGGACATTTGGGCTCCGCCTTCGCCTTCGGCAAGGCTCGTGGTTTTGGGTAAACAACACAAGCATGCTGCCGGATCAGACGTCGTAATGGATCTAACACGTGTTTTGGACTAAATTGTTTTACTGGATTTTATTCGCTGGATCCTTACGGACAAATTGAGAGCAAGTTTATGGTGAAATACAGAGTTTGACCTGTGCAAAGCATTCTAAGGTAAGCTAACCTCGTTTTGTGCTTTTCCGTATAAAAGCCCCATGTGCTCGGGGAGTGATTGTTGTGCAGGGCAATGAATTGCATAGTCAAAAAGAGGAGACTGTAAGGTTTCATTTGATGTGTAGAGTGTCATGGTACATGATCGGGAATGTGTGTTTTCATGAGAAAAGAAAAAAAAAAAAAACGGGATGGCGCGGCGCGCGGCTTGTGCGCACGCCCGGGTGACCCTCAAGGTCTGCCGTAGCTAAAACAGAAAGTGCAATAGCACCATCCACCTATGCGCCACGAATCCTACACACTGGGGCTTTAAAGCACTTTTTTTTCATGTGATTTTTTTTTTTTTTTTTTATCTTTGTATCTGTACTTTTACTTAAGTAACAAAATTGAGTACTTCATCCACCACTGGATAAACTAGATATATTCACCAGATATATAAAGCCAACTAGATATTCCAAAGTATTAACTATGGGGACTGTTCAATACAAACTAAATGTAAAGAGATTTTTCCATGTCATCCATACATAGTATTTTAGCAATCTTTCCGGGGCCCTGTTCAAACCCTCCTTACGGTTATCTGTAAAATTCTGTGCAATTCTCCGCCCACAAGTCTATATCATCCATGCTCCCATGACAGTTCTCCATAAATATACAAAAATATGATACAAAACTGTAGAGCTTGACAAACCTGATGCGATGTGCAGTGGCTTAAGTACTACACCAGGACATGCAATGTTTATCATTTCAAAACAGAAAAACTCATAGAAGATGAATTACCTCACTACCTTAAAGTAGATCAGGATCAGACTGTTGCATAATATTGATTTAGTTGACGTGACCTACAATTTGAGTCCAGCTACTGCAAAATCCATTTATAACTATTGTATTTTCCAACCTGCTTTTGTTTTTCCAATGCTTTTTCCAGCCACTCCACCTTTATCAGTTCTTGATTTAGAGTCTCCATCTTAAATGAACCTGGGGGCAATAAAAAAACAAAAAGAGCAGATATGGCTGTCTAATATTATAATCTTTTTTGTTTTTATTGCAACCCAAATTCAACATTGATGATAACACTGGGGTTTTGGGACCATATTTCAAACAGGTCTGACTTGGTAGACTGCGATAACAGCACAATATTTGCTCTGAGATTGACTCTAGCTCAGATAAACTTTCACTCTCTGACTATTATTTGGCCCCTAATCAGTGAACCTATGCAGTCGTACAGATACTGGTGTGGAACACAGACCTTTCGGCTCTTCAGCATTGTGTACATTAAAGTTGTCAAAAGTATTGAAAAACAGATCGAAACTAGATGCTAATTTGAGCAAGTATTGATACTGAAAAAAGTAGAATAAAAAAAACACATAACTGGATACAATTTGATGTTTCCTGAGCAGAGTTTTATCAGTACTAGTATACAGTATACCACATGGTATACTGTGGTCCCTCGTTTATCGCGGGGGTTAGGTTCCAGAAATAACCCGTAATGAGTGAAATCCGTGAAGTAGGACAACTTTATATTTTACAATTATTATACATGTTTTAATGCTGTAAATGCGTTAAAACACTGGAATTAACGCTTTCTCACATTTCTCTCTCATTTAAACACTCAAAACTTTCATAGATTTTCAACAAAATGTATTAATAGTGAAGCGTGGGGGCTCCGCCAGGAGCCCCGCGCGCGAGGGGAGCGGAGACATGAGTCACTGGATCCGCCGGAAGCACAGCGCTCATCCAACGGCACTGCCACGTCCTGGGACGCGACGTGCACCAACCCCTTGGAGAAGTGCGCGACACGTGCACCCCTCATCGTGGTCAAATCCGTGACAGAGCAGCACGACCAGTGCGAGGCTGCAAGTACACCGGGGCTGCGAGCACGAGATCGAACCGCGGCGCCCGGACCATGCCTCCCCCTCAGGACCGCGTCCTCGCAGCCCGAGCCACAAACCGAACACGCACAAACGAATGCAAGAGCCACACGAAACCAGCAAAGAGCCACACGGAGTGATTTAATCCTGGTTTAGACCTGGTCTAGTCCCGGTTTAGTCCAGGTCTAGACCTGGTGCACTCCTGGTTTAGTCCAGGACCAGTCCAGGTTTAGACCTGGTCTAGACCTGGTTTAGTTCTGGTCTAGACCTAGTTTAGTCCACGTTTAGTCCTGGTCTAGTCCTGGTTTAGTTCTGGTCTAGACCTGGTTTAGTCCACGTTTAGTCCTGGTCTAGTCCTGGTTTAGTTCTGGTCTAGACCTGGTTTAGCCCACGTTTAGTCCTGGTCTAGTCCCGGTCCCCCCTGCGTCCCCCATCTATCAATCGGCAAAGGTCTACAGTCTCTTAGCCAATCAGGACGCAGAACACAATGTTACACTATAAAAAAAGTTACACTATAAAAAAAAAAGAAAAAAATCCGCAAAACAGCGAGGCCGCGAACAGTGAACCGCAATAGAGCGAGGGACCACTGTAATAAACAAATATTATTATTTTGTGTTGACATTATTATTTGGGTATCAAACTTGATATTGAGTCTATTCCTTTTGTTATCGTAGAAACATAAGAGTATATATCAACAGCAAAACATGAGTATCGTGCGATTGATACTTTGCAGCTGATGTTGTCACATTCCCTGGGGGTGTGATGCTAACTGAAAGCACTGCTGTGTTAGAAGCTCTGTTACTCAAATTAGACTGTAATCTGAGCTTTATTTTAACACAGTGTGGCTGAAAAAAGAACTGACTTCATTGGAAATACAACAGGTGAGATGATTGGTGCTGTGATACAAGTCTCACACATTAAATTACAGTCATAAGCTAGCGAGCAGTAGCAAACAGTTTTTCAGTCACTCTCACCTGCTTGTTAAATATCTACCCATGAATGCTTGTAATGATCACAGGCTCCTGAAAATGCGTTGTTTCAATCAATTTTGTATTCTTTCTTGAGTTTCTTAAACTTCCTTAAAACTTTTTTGGTAGTTATTGTTAATGTGTGCTTTGTGTCACCGGGGTAACTGATAAACATTCATCACAACCCCAGCGTGATGTCACTGCAAAGTATCAACATAATGTTACTTTGCACAACATAATATCAGACTTACATCTTAGAAAAAGGTTGTGTTTTGAGATTTTAATTTGAGTTTGGACAGCACTTTATTGCCTTCTGATTTCATATCCAGTAAAATGAAGTGCTGTGTTACTTAGTACAGTGTTCAGTGCCATTGCAATGACACAGCTCCAATAAATGACTGATACAGCTGTTTGGCCAGAAAAGAAAAGTTACACAGGTTAAACACGTGCCTGTAATACAACCCACTGCATCATTAAAAAAGGTACGCCACAATGCAAACTCATTTTTATCACATAATGAATTAATATTATCTTATTCTAAACACAATTTCTCTCCGTGACACTAAAATAATGAGCTTTTTGGAACTTTTACCATTTGTGTAGCCAACAAAGCCCTGGGGAAGACGGATAGAAACAGAACTGCCAAAACGCAACCATTACCACCAAATAATAAAAGGAGAAATTCAATTTGTCAACTGGACAAAGTTTGTTTGGTCGAAAACGTTTCGCCGCTCATCCGAGAGGCTTCGTCAGCTCTGGTTCTAGTGCTGGTTAGACCCTGTTTATATCTAGCTGCAGGGAGGAGCTCCCTACACTGAAATAGCTCTGAAACTATCTCAACTAATCTGTCTCTTTGTTTTTCAAATTTCTCTGGCGACTAGTTTAGCCTCCCTATTCAAGCCTAACGACCCTCTCCACCCCTCTGCCCTGGATTGTCTGCCCTAATGTTTCTTTGTCTGTTTTTGACTTGGTTTGAGAATCGAATTATAAATGGGAGACAAGTTATGTCTAACTCCCCCATTTCTGGAAATGGGGGAGTTAGACAAACTAGTCACACTAGTCTAAACTAAACTAGTCGCCAGAGAAATTTGAAAAACAAAGAGACAGATTAGTGGAGATAGTTTCAGATGAGCGGCGAAACGTTTTCGACCAAACAAACTTTGTCCCGTTGACAAATTGAATTTCTCCTTTTATCATGGATTCTACCTGGACGACTGAGGGACTCTTCACGCATTACCACCAAACATTCACACAAAGGTGGACGAAATGTCTTTTCCAAAAATACCACAACAGTAGGACCTATATGCTCTGATCGAACTGTTGGTAGGCAAGTAGACTTGGAGTACCTGGTTATGGTAAATGGTCTCACATTTTTATATAGCTCTTTTCATTTACATCACCCGTTCACACACCTACACCAGTGTGTGTCTTACCGAAGGACACAGCTGTGGGAGCTGGAATTGCACCGCCAACCTGTGGGGCAGTGGATCTGACCGCCTAACCAATGATGTCGACGTTGAAAGCGCTATTTGAACCGCCGACCTTTGGATCACTGGACAACACTCACCAACGAAGCTACTGTCGCCCCATAAGACTACCAATCTTTGTTTTTTCCTCCAAAAAGATTGAATCCTCACTGTACTACGAGACTTCACCGGCTCCTTCATTTTTTAAACTTCACCATTCTGACTGCTCCAGGTTTTCAAGTTCATACTCACTCGTTCTGACTGTTCGTGCAGCCGACCCGATGAAGAAAAATTATCCCCATTTAAGGTGGACTCAGGGGTGTTTGGAAATACAAACCTATAACAGGAAACACTGTATTTCACTGGAGCATCAAGGAGTGCCAAGCTACAAAGCAACAACACGCTTTTGAGCAGGAGAGCCATAAATTCAGCTTGGAGCAGGCCAAAAGTGAGTCTAATTATAACACAAGTACTTACAGTGCGCACAAGAGGACAATTCACTAACATGAGTGATGGATGGGGTCATGGCCGCTGTTGTATTTTATGTACTGTGTTGACTAAAGGCAAATAGAAAATCCCTCAAGAGTCCAGGCTGAGAATGAGGTGAAATAAATGAAAGGGCCAATATTACTCCTGGTCGATGTTATAATGTCGTTTCCTCGTCAAAAGCGTAGCTGAAGTTGTGTTTTGTTTCATGTGTGAACATGTTTAACACAAAAACTGCATATTTAGGCTATACTAAATACTCAAAATGAAAACACTGCTCAAACTTGCAATGTGCTAATACAGGAAGTGCTCCATTGTCTTTATAAACTACATACACCTTCATTAGAATCATTTGGACAATTTCAGCCCTGGCATTGCCGACTACTGAACTAAAAATGCTGTGAACTTGAAAACTACCACTACATGACATCACAAGGGGCACTGCAGATGTAGACAGACTCAAACATGGGTGAATAAAACGAAACACAATTCCAAGTTTTTGATGAGGTAACAATGTAACATGGCTTAAAGCTCACAAGAGACATTTTTGTGGAATATAGGACCTTTAAATAAAATAAAGGATGAGATTTGGCGATTTGAAGATGACTCTATATTATGTGATCTCATATCCAGTAAAATGCCTTGCTCAATACTAGTGGTTCATACTATTGCAATGACAAAATTTCACAGAATAAGGAGAGACATTCTTTTACCAGAAAAGTTATACAGGTTAAACATCTGTTATACATCACAGTGAGGTGCTTAAAGGGCCCATATTACACTATTTATTTCTGTTATAATGTTGTTTCCTCATCATAAACATACCTGGATTTGTGGTTTATTTAATTCACATACAACACACAGACCCTACACATTTAGAAAACGCTCTGTTCCATGTTGGGATGCCATGTGGCAACACAGGAAGTTCTCCACTGCGTTTTTAAACTCCAGACCTCCTTCACTAGAATCAATTGGATGATTTCAGCCTAATAAACCAGGATTACTCACACATGTGTGAATGAAACAAAACACAACTCCAGGTATGTTTTTGATGAGGAAACAACATTATAACAGAAATATAAATAGTGTAAGATAAGATAAGATAAGATATGCCTTTATTAGTCCTACAGTGGGGAAATTCCAGTGTTGCAACGCACAGATCAAGAACAGCAGGAAAAAGTAGCATGCAATAAAACAAGATAATAAATAATGGCTTAGATAATTTAAAAATAGACCTAAAAATAGACTCTCGAGTATAGCTGAATATTGTAGTGTAAATCAGGGGTCTTCAACGTTTTTCAGGCCAGGGACCCCCAAACAGATGGCGAACTGGGCCAGGGACCCCCTACTATATATACGGCATAGAATTGTGTTTTATATTAAATTGAGCTTAGTGTCATGTATAAACATTGCTACTCTGTTATGGTACATCCAATACAAGGAAATAATACACAGGTTAATATTGTATTTTACACTATAAAATATAAAATTATATTATTTTAAAGTGAAATCAAAAGATTTCGTGACCCCCCTGCAGTACCTCCGCGACCCCCCTAGGGGTCGCGACCCCCCTGTTGAAGACCTCTGGTGTAGATAAAGTTGTGTAATAACCATTCTAACTTGACTTAAAGCTCACAAGAGTCAATTTTGTGTAAGATATGACCTTTAAAAAACAAATTATATTGTATAAAATACAAAATACATGTCCTAAGCAATGTTATTATTTAGAGAATAAAAAATTAAAAACAGAACACCTGACTTGGTCCAATATGCTGCTGGTGATGGAATGGCCCTTATGCCCTTATGACTTGGCTGGACATTCCTAACAGCTGAAAACAGTATTGGTTAATATTTATTTACAAAGCCATACTGAGGAACCTTGCCGGGTACCGTAGTAATCTCCCTAATATGAGCTCAGGTAGTTACCGACTTCACTGCTCCTCACAGTTAGTCTTCACTGTCCCTCGGTGCCTCACTGAGCTGGGAAAATCTGTCTTATCCTACGTAGAATTATGGTCCTGGAATCGTTTACAAAAAGATCTTCAGTTGGAATCTATGGTGTCACTTGATAAGTTCAAGAAAATTGTAGTGTGGTGACCAAGACCTGTGTATGGTTTTTGAGGGATGCAAATGATTTTATAATGTGATATAATATTTTTGCAATTTTACTGTTTTGTATTAAAAGAGATTAAAAGAGTAAAAAGAAATTCTGAATCTCAGTGGGACGTCCTGGTTAAATAAAGGTAAAATAAAAATAAAAAATTGTCCACAACCTTAAAATATACTATTTTAACTAGTTGTGATATTTGTGTAATGATACATAAATTTGAGCTGATAAAATAAGGTAAAAAGTGAGTTGACAACTTTTTCAAAACTGAGATTAAACATGAAATACCCTAATTTTATAAGACAGTATGTTTGCATTTTTTGCTAATATTTTTTATCCCATTTCTATTGATGTTTATACTGCAATACTGTATTTTATTTTTAAGTGTGCCTTCATTTATGATAAATTGAATCTTGATCTTAACGTTAACAAATCCTCTTTTTATTTTATTTTATTCTTGTTACTGTCCTTCAGTCATTTCCATGGTTTCATTTTTACAAGTTTGGGTTCAGGTCAGAAACCGTTTTTATTCCTCTGAGCTCCAGCTTTTCTGCATCATCCCTGTGTTAGCTTTGGCCCACGTTATCAGTCAAATATGGAGGAAGTCGCCACTAGAATAGATAGGTTTGAGCTTGGATCTTTCAGCCCCCTGTGTGGGCCTTTCTGATAGCATTAAGAAGGACATATATCAGGCTGTGTATAAGCAGTCCTAGTATGGAAGAGAAAACAAGCCGCTGTCCCTGGATCCTTTTCAAACCATTGTAATATTTGTTTAAGAAAGTCCTGTTTTAGAGTGCTTTCACTGATTATTTAGTATTAGTCATATCCGCTCTTCAGCCAGGTGCCCAGATTAATATTTCAGCTTTAAAAATGTTTTAAGATCGCATACTCATGATCATACTCATGATTAGTAGTTTGGTCTGCTGATTCACTGAAATACTTAGTCAGGTGAAATGTGGTTGAACATGTCGTTCCTCTATCATACTTTAATGTGACAAAACATGCACCATAGGTAAATCCTCCAGCTTAGGTCCTGACCAAGCCGAAGCAAGAAGAACATGGAGATGGTCCCCGGGCGCAGTAATGTGCTGCCCACTGCTCCTAATAACAGAATGGGTTAAATGCAGAACTGGAATTTCCCCACTGTGGGACTAATAAAGGCATAGCTTTCTTTCTTTCTTCTTTCTAATTTCACAAACTTTTGAAAAATTTTGGACAAGTTTATAACCGGCTGGTTAGCTCAACTGGTAAGTCAGTGACTTTCCCCCCGGGGGTTGTGGGTTCAAATCCCCCCCGGGCAATGAGCTAACCAGTGTGGGTCCTTGGGCAAGACCCTTCACGGTACTGCCCCCCGGGCACTGAAAAAGATGGCTGCTCACTGCTCCTGAAAGGATGGGTCAAATGCAGAAGTCAAATTTCTCCCATGTGCCACTGTGTGTCATTGTGTGTGAGACCAATAAAGGCTTAATCTTAATCTTAATCTTAATATATAGCAAGGTGTGGCATATGTAGAGCCAGGGGCGTCAGACTGAGGGGGTAAAGGGCACTATTTACCCAGGGCCTAGGGCAGGAAGAGCCCTCACGAACTCTGGAATGTGCATCTTTCATATAGAGAACGAATAGTGTGGACCCCCCAACATGGTTTGTACCCAGAAAGGCCCAGAATTTTGTGCTTACACCCCTGCGTAGAGCTAATTCCAGTTCTGTTAATAAAGTGAACAATAGACACACTAGATCAGGGGTGTCCAAACTTTTTTCATCAAGGGCCACATGTCTAAACACATGAAGCAGAGGGGTGGTCGAGGGCCATAGACTGGTGCTCAGGACAGTCAATAATTGAAATATCTGCATCTTTAATACATTAGAATGAGCTATCAGTCTTTTATTCATGCTAAGATCCTCAAAACCACACAATAAATATTAAATATTGTCTTATCAAGGTCGATTTTCAAAAAACTTGCAGTCAAAAGTTCTGCTCAAGGTCATTTGGGCCAATTCACCTGGAAGCCTGAGGGCCAAGAAAAATTTGTCTGAGGGCCGCATTTGGCCCACGGGCCAGAGTTTGGACATGCCTGCACTAGATAGTTTGCAGCTGGTCAACATTCCCTGTATGATTCAAACTGTAGGCACTGCTTTGTCTGTGGCTTTCTTTGTTGAAAATCACCTAAACAGGACCATGAACGCTCGTATTGAAAATGTGTTGTTGAAATCCATTTTCCATTTTTTTCTTAAGTTTTCAGACTATTTAAAAACATTTTTAACAATGTTTGCTTTGGTAACTCCAGAACATTCCACCATAGACATAGATATCACGGCAAAATATCAATAGTTATTATTAGACCAATACAAATAACACAAATACACTTTTTAAAAATTCTTTTAAATTTAAGTTTAAATAAGGTTTAAACAGCTGAAAAAAACGCCTTTTTCTGTGTGCAAAATTATCTCATTACATTTTGAATGGAATTTCAGTGGTTATGACAGGTAGTTTTTTTTTGTTTTTTTGTTTTTTGCTTTAAAACTCCACACTACTCCCTGTATTTGAGTACTTTAGTATTTTATAGTAGTAGTAGTTTTTTTTCACAAACTGACACTTAAAGGTGCATTGCACAACTTTTCTGGTGGGGGGTCCATTATTTTGTCTTCATGGAGATGAACATTCGACTTACAAACATTCTGAGTTACGAACAGGGTCGAAATTTAAAAAAAAAAAGTTAAATGTTTGGGCAAAAGTGCTGTACATGTACGTAAGGGAGTTTTTGTATTTAGCGCCTATTCCGACTCCCGAGTACAGTACGTAGTGCGTATTTCCGCCGCGGATGCACAGGCAGGGCGCTGCGATCGTGTGCCCAGCATCCCCCAAGCATCACGCCCACTCAGTTGAAGTGGTCAGACGTACTTGCGGTGTTACGAACTTTGTTGTTTTATCTTGCATGTGTAATCCAATATGGTTGGTGAAAAGCGAAAAGCTTCTAGTGAAGCTTGGAAATATGAAAAAGCGGCAAGCCATCTCATTTGAAAAGAAGGTGGCGATAATAAAGAAACTTGATGCTGGTGAGAAGATGGTGAATGTGGCACGCGCAGACAACATGAACCGTTCGACGATCGGTACGATCACACATACATTCACACACACACACGCTCTCTCTCTCTCTCACTGGCTCTCTCTCTCTCTCAGCTGTGTCTACTGCGTCTGCCTCTGTCTCTCTCTTCTTTTTATCTCATCAGTTTTCCATATTTTTAAAAAGCATATTGTTTTGTTACTATTTAGTGTTATTTAAATGCAGTACAAATCCATATAGATTACTTATACAAGCCTTAAACATACGTTCCCTTCTAAAGAATGCCCTATAACGACTTACGAACAAATTCAACAAGCAAACGGCCATTCGGAACGTAACTCGTTCGTAGGTTGAGGAACGTCTGTATCTCAAGGGAGACTGTGTACAGTCTACATTACAGGTCAGATCTGTGGAGATGCAGCCCTTGGAACCCAGGAAGAATAGTCTTTACGTCTGGATATGTGGTTACGGGATCCAATAAATAAATACATATTCACAGAGATAATTATTGTATATTTGAGCAATAGAAACACACAGATGTGTTTAATGTCATACCATGGAACATTCCACGCAAAGCAATAACATCTCCATGGAGACAAGCAGATGATGGACCCTCCACCAGAAAAGTTGCACAGTGCACCTTTAACTGATGAAAAAATCTTATAAATACTTAATATACCGTATGTACTATCCCACCAAATCGCATAATAATTATAAAAACATGAAAACCTTACACACACACAAGCGCAGTATTTTACAAAACTCTGCATTACAGGTATATTTAGCAAAGTTAAGACTTGTTTTACACCTGTTCTATGAAATCTCACAGCTTGGTTTGGCTCTGGTTGTCTTAGTGGGGAAGCCTCCAGTGTCTGTGCAGTGCAGGGGGGATGCATTACTCCCATTCTCAGGAGAAAAAATCTCTCTTGGCTCCATCCACAGCTCAAAGATAAATGTTCACTGTCCCTGAAATATTAGTCACACCGACCAGATTCCCACCATACTGTATAAAGTCGGAAGTTGTCCAGATGCTAGTAGACTCTTGGGGAGATTTGTAAGCGCTATATTTTCTTTGATTAGAACCATTACAGTCATAGATACTTTAAAAAAACATCTGTTGGGAGAAATGACAAGTTAAGAAGTGTTGTGGGATGGGCGGGGCTGCTGGTGTTGTATTATCAAAGTGGTTGTGCTTAGTTTTATTCAAATAGGCGACATTTTCTTAATGAACTTTCTAATACAGTTGTTTTCAGGTGCCATATTTTTACTTCTGTTTGAGTAATATACAGTACAGTACCAGTCAAAAGTTTATAGACACACTTCTACATGTATTTTTCTTCTTTATTTACAACGTAAATTCCCAAAATACGAATGGGCACATATGGAATGTAGCAAATAATAATAATAATAATAATAATAATAATATTAACCTTCGGTGCTTGGCCCCCTAATAATAATAATAATAATAATAATAATAATAATAATAATAATAATAATAATAATAAAAAATGAAAAAAATAAAAAAAATAAAATAGCTACCCTTTGCTTTTAACCCTGGTTTGTAGTTTTGGCATTTCTTGACCCTGACAAGCACATCTGAAGTGGAGACCATGCAGAGCTGTTGACAAAGCAAAGGATGGACACTTTTAAAGGTCCCATGGCATGAAATTTTCACTTTCTGAGGTTTTTGAACGTTAATGTGAGCTCCCCTACCCTGTTTAGCCCCCCCATGGCTAAAAGTTGCGAAATGTGTAAACTGAGCATTTGCGATCCTTTTCTGCGTTTGAAAAAAAGACCAAACAGGCAATTCTGAACAAGGGAACTTTCTGACCTCACATTCAGGGAAAGGTTTCCACCCTCCGTCTGGATGTCTACCCACCGTCTCTGGAAATCACGCCCAGAGAGTTTGGACCGCAACGAGCTACGCAAAATTTCTCTCCTGAAGAGACAATAAAGGCTTATCTTATCTTATCTTATCAATGCGAGATGTGGTTTTTTATTTGCCTGGAGACACGTGAGAATGTTAACAGGCTCGGATGTCCTTTATCTGAGCCTCCGCACCTCTGAAACAGCAGTGGTTTAATTTTATTTTCTGTTGAAATAGTGTTTTTTTAAAATGGAAATCGTCTCATATCTTCCTCCGCGCTTAAACATGGAAGTGGGTGACAGTGCATAGCGCACCGCTAATCCAGGAAAAAGCGGCATATTTGACCACACCCCCACCCGCTGCACTGGCCTGTCTCTGTCCTCCTCATTTGCTTTCAAGCAGCAACGCCCATAATAAAGTGTTTCAGAGAGTTATTTAGCCTCATGAGACAGTCAGAGTCATATCTCATGCACTGAGGCTATTTACAGTATTAGGGAACCATTAAGGCGTCATATAAAAGCATCAAGAAGTACCATGTCCTGGGATCTTTAAAACTAAAATATCAAATAAATAACACATTTACAAATATATATATATATATATTTAGTTGTCCTATTTACCCTTATTCTTTACTATGTGATTTCACATATCTTGCATCATATATCTGATGTCTTCAGAAAGTAGTAAACAAAGGAAAAAATAAATAAATAAATAAATAAATGAGAGGGTATGTCCATACTTTTGACTGGTATTGTATTTGTAACAGTAAAAGTTTCAGTTACTCGACTGTGTAACTTTACAAAACTTGTATGTGCATTGTTTTTTTGTTGTTTTTTTTAATCCTTGGAACAGATCAGAATTTGCATAATTTAATATTTTGTCTTTCCAATTACATTAACTTCAAAATAGAAATCCAATGTTATTTTTTAGATTTACTTTTAGATCAACTGGCAACTGCATTAAAGCTCTTGGTCTACAAACATGGAATCCACTCACAAACATGACAAAATGAAGAAATTCCAAAAATCTCAAAGACAATCCTACCACATGTGTCGAGTGGTGTTTGAAAGCTGCCTGTGTTATTTATAACGTGTAAATAGGCTTGTTTCCTGCCTGCGGTTGGGGCTTGCGGACGGCTGCTCTGGAGTAATCCTTGGACAAACATGGGTCACCTTTGACTGGTCAGGAATGTTATCAGGATCATATACTCCGGACCTGGACACTGAGGGGAGACACAGCTGTTTACTGCATCATCACCCCCAGCACCCTCTGTCTGCAGCCCCGGAACTGTCCGAGCACCTAAGGGCATAACGCGAGCACAAGGGTTTCATGGGATAGCTAGGTGCAAAATTTCCACATCAGAAACAATATTGTGCAACATCTGTAAAGGCTAGACTGCGGTTTGTACAGTCACAGAAGCCAGCAACAAACCAGCTCTAAATCTAGAGTTAAAGGGCCCATATTACACTATTTTCTGATCTGTTATAAAGTTGTTTCTTCATCATAAAAATACCTGGAGTTGTGTTTTGTTTCTTTCGCACATATTTAACACACAAACCCTGCATTATTTGGGCTCTGACAACACTCTGTTCCACCTTGTGATGTCATGTGATGATACAGGAAGTGCTCCACTGTGTTTAAACTCAGTAATAAAGAATTACTCAGACATGTTTGAATTAAACAAAACACAACTCCATTTATGTTTTTGATGAGGTGACAGTCATTTTCTGGAATATAGGAACTTTGAAGTAAATGTATGATGTACTTTTTTTGTTTTTTCCCCCAGTAGTTCCACCATCTGATTGGAGTTGTTATTTTTTTTGCTTGGAATCTTCCACAATATGGAATTAAACTTATCCCCCTCCTTTTTGTTCAGTCATAGGCATATTTATTTCTAAAAACACATCGCCTTAAAAACATGCATTCTTACTTTCCACAGATCTGACCAGCAACTTAAAAACTTAAAAATCACTGGCAATAACATCTGTTTCCATGGTGACAAGCAGGTGATTCCACCAAAGTTACAAGTCAAATCTGTGGAGAGGTGGCCCCACTCGCAGTAATTTAGCAATAAAAACCTGTAAGTAAGAGAATGCAAGATAGATCAATTCTGTGGAAGAGTCAAAGCAATAACACCACAAAACTAACAGCTTTAAAGGTGTATTGTGTAACTTTTCTGGTGGAGGGTTTGTCAGACGCTTTTCTCCATGGAGATGTTATTGAATTGTCTGGAATGTTTCACAGTATGTTATTAAACTGTTCCAAGTTACAGGTCAGATCTGTGGAGACACATCCCTGCTCACAGTCAGAATGGCTGTAATCCCTGTAATTGAAAAAAAAAAGTAAGGTAGAACTGCTTAAAGGGATAGTGCGTTTTTTGTTTTTTTTAATGTTAATCTGTATGGGTTTCCTTTAGAGCTGGCGATATGGCCTAAAAATAAAATCTCCGATAAAAAAAAAAAAAAAATCAGATTTCCGATTTTAATCGATTTTTCTCTGCCCTACTCAAAAACAAATAACAGATGACAGACAAATGGCTCAAAACAATGCAACGTTCTTTTATAAAACAAATACATTACACCTTGCATCAATTAAGCTGTTATTGTTTTAAAAAATATATATATATAATTTCATTTTCATTTATTTATTTATTTCATTTGTTAAAACAAAACAAAAATAACAGACGCAACACAATTGCATCTATACAATTCTAACTTAAATATGAATGAAAAGGGAACAGAAAGAAGCATAAGCTTATAATATCTGCCCCTTATCAAAAATTATATTACAACAAAATATATATATAACAATAATAACACAGTTATATAAATATCTTTCTTTTATAAAGAAGCATTTTATGGAGCTAAATTATTCCCTGATTGTGGGAAAGATGGACTGGAGTGGATAGTATGTTTTAGTTTTTCCTCGAGCAGAAAATCCACTGTCTGTGTTCATGTATGTTAGTTTGTGCAGTCTGTATACAGCTGTGGCAACACAAGAAAAATATTTGCGGCTTGATGCCACATACTTCGGGTCCAAAACTTTCACCATGTTAATGAATCCGGGCTTTTCCACAGTTTATATGGGCACCATGTCCTTTACAACATACAGTACATCATGTTTTTGGTAAAACATACAACAGCGTGCTACGTGCAACAGCTTTCGGCGCTAGGATACATTTACAGCGAGCACTCGTTTGTTCTAAATCCGACGCAAGAAAACTGAACCAGTTCCATATAACAGATGTAAACACCTTTGTTTGGTACAAGCTCCGGCTTTAGCTCACTCGCTAGCCGTGCTAGCTCGTACAACGTTTGGGTACGCCCCGCTAACTTACCCGTGTAAAACATGGCCGCGCATTAGTTCCGCTTGCATGTAAAAAATAACTAAAAAAATCGATTTTCATAAAAACACATCGTCCTGAACTGTAAAGTCGAATTAATCGATTTAATCGATTAATTGCGCAGGTCTAGTTTCCTTCTAAAAGTTATGTGTGTTGACACTGGCTTACCTCTGACAGTCTCAGCTGATCCCGGTTCGACTCGCTTTCTGGAGCCCACATATTTAGGTCGGGTAAGTTCCCTGGAACATGAAATAAAGCTTGTTTTTCTTCTCAAAACAAAACATTTGTTAGAAAGGTGATATATTTGCGTCCGAAACAGTTGTCCACAAAACATCCAGCAGCGTATTTCGCATTCACGTATTGTATTGTCGCGTATTGTCTCTCCACTCGTATCACTACGCCCATGTTAACTCTATCAGCCTGTTCACCTTCAGCGGATGTCTACGCCAAAGTTTACAAGTGAACAGGCTGATAGAGTTAACATGGGCGTAGTGATACAAGTGGAGAGAGACAATACTCGAATGCGAAATACGCTACAGGATGTTTCGTGGACAACTGTTTGGGATGCAAATATATCACCTTTCTAACAAAGAAAAACAAGCTTTATTTCATATTCCAGGGAAGTTATCGGACCTACTTACAACCGGGATCAGCTGAGACTGTCAGAGGTAAGCCGGTGTCAACACACGTAACTTTTAGAAGGAAACCCATACAGATCAACATCAAAAAACACACTATCCCTTTAATGTCATATTGTGTAACATTCTAAGCAGAGCAATGACATGTCCCCCCATGAACTCGAAAAGTTACACAATGCACCTTTAAGTTTTTGGAAGCAACAACACTATTTGTGGTCTATCCTGCAGCTGTAGAAACAACACTTATCTATCAGACAAATGGAATATCACAGAGTTCACTTTGCTCTCCGTCTCTTTCATCAACCCAACCTGAACCAACACCAACCCCACTACCACGGCCCATAGACCGCTGACGTGATGAAGATCGATGGACTGCTGCAGACGCTTACTGCCCCCGCTGATGAAAAATGCTAACTGCGTCCTGATGTGGCCCCCCATGCGGAGTAATTACCCCACATTACCAGCGCGCTTAAGCTCTCCCTCCTCAAACGCCACGGCTAATTTTGATGCTATGCTAATCGCGCGTATTTTGAGGCCATTTAGAGCAAGCGATTTCTCATTCTACAACAACACCGCTTTGACAATGCCAGATTTTTCATTATCACATATTCAAATTGCTCTGACAAATCGGCGGTCTCGCAAAATACCACAAATGTCAGAGAAAGAAGTATGGCGGTCGTTTTTGGTGGTGGTGTTGGCAGACGTTTTCACTCAATTTGACCACGTAGGTGACTCCAGAGGTGTCATTATTCAAGAGAAAGAGTCGATGAGATGTTTTCTTAGCATCGCTGGTACTATCGCAGAGGTTGAGGTCCGCTGAGCAAAGATAAAGGCATGTTATTGCAGCCTGCACCTCTCTTGACTCGTAGATCACTTCGGGGAGTTGTACAGAAAAAACACGTGGCCGGGAGCTGCTGATGGAGATGGTAAAAATGGTGTGGAAATGTTTCTATAAAAGAGGGGTTAGAGCAGAGGAGGTTGGACAGAGAAAGCAAAGAATTCATGTTTTGTGTTGGAAAAAATATAAAGCAACCAGACATGTATGTAAACCCTTTAAAATTCTATGTCATCAAAATGTTCAGCATTCTGGAATGGAGGCAGCTGGAGGCAAAGTGAAGCAAACATCATATATTTTCAATGATTAAATGATTACGGGATCTAGATGCCAATGGTTTTATGACAAAAATAAACACACATTATGAATTTCCAAGGTAGTTAATCAATTTTATGATGAAATTTGTAATATATCTGTAGATGAAGGCAAATTGTAGTAGTAAAAACAAAAAATCTTATATAAACAAACACTGCATAACTCAATTTAAATGTTTTTAAACTGGGTTATGATGTCACGTGTATTTGAGTGGTTTTCATCTGCCAAATTACTCTGGATTTTTATGATATTCTAAGGTTACTCACAGTTTTTCCATTGAAATTACATTATGTTTACTTGTGCCTCCATTCTGGAATTTTGAACGTCTGGATCTGTTGTTTTGCTTGAATGTTTCCTGTTTTCTAAGTAACTTTAATAGTTTGCGGGTTTGGTTTTCATCTTTGCTTATAGAAACAGGCCATAATATATTGTCAGATCTTGTCTGATCTCAGAAGATATAGCACGGTTAGCGCTGGGCATCAGTGGCCCTAAATGGTCACATCTTTATATAGCGCTTTTCCACCTTCAAGGCACCCAAAGCGCTTTACAACAAGGAACCAATCACCCATTCACACACACCAGTGTACGCAGACACTGGGGGCGAGGAGAGTTAAGTGTCTTGCCCAAGGACACAACGGCAGCATTCATCTGTGGGAGCTGGAATCGTACCAACCAACCTGTGAGTCAGTGGATCTGACCGCTCAACCACTGATGTTTCTTATGTCAAGAGCGGGATTTGAACCGCCAACCTTTGGATCAGTGGACAAACGCTCTACCAACTGAGCTACTGCCGCCCTAGTCCAAACTGTTGTTGTGTCCTTAGGCAAGACGCTTCACTCATGAGTAACTGGTGGTCGTTGGAGGGGGCGGTGGCAAAGATCTTCAGCCTCACTTCCGTCCATCTACCCCAAGGGAGCTGTCGTTGCACAATAAAGGGACTTTAAGCATCTGGAAAAACACTATATAAGACTACATTACATTCCTGCATGAGCCCAGTTCTTATCTTATTGAACATTGCAATGAGTAATTCAGTCAAATGAGCCTAAAAAGTTAAATTATCAATATTATGACACACTATCCATCATAAAGATAGGCTGATTTTGGGTTACGCTGGCTATAAAATGCTCAAAATGAAATGGTCCAGACTCAGGCCTAAACAAACAAAGGTCCAGAAAGGCATCTGGCATAAAACCTCAGCTGTAACAATCTCTGTAAGAATATGAAAGCTGAAAGATTGTTACACTTGAATAGGAATGGCCTGGACTGTAATAAGAAGTGTAATGATTTATTCAAACGCCTTAATTTATTTCTTCAGAAACTTTGACTTTTGCATCAGCGACAAGCAACAAATGAAAACACTGTAATGAAACCCATTATACTGTGCTTTGCTTAATGACTGTAAGACCTTTCAAAATCTAAAACAAACCTTTATAAACCTATGAACACTATTATATTCCATTGCTTCTAAATGTCTTGTGTTTTGATTGCTCTAATCTCATATATCGCCACTTATTTCTGTATTTTCTTGTATTTCCTATCACTGGTTCTTAAAGGTGAATCTAGAGCGCTGTTTTGTTTTTTGAATGCTCGTATTGATGACAGGCTCCTGAAGATATGTTGGTTAAAGATGTAACATTTCTGGTGGTGGGCCCATGAAACGCCATGCTGTACTGTAATTGCTTGGTCTGGAAAGTTTCACAGTATGGCATTAAACCTTTCTATCATCACGGAAACTTTAATAAATGTAAGTTACAGCTGTTTAATGTAAGACTGTGGAACATTTCAGGCAGAGCACTGACAAGAAAGTGACGGACCTGGTACTTTTTTGTTGAGTTTTCAGACAATCTTAAAACTTATTTGACAGTGTTTGTGTTCGCTACTGCGTGCGTTGCATCTCCATGGTAATTGACAAATATTCCGCTAATATAAATACATCCAGAACATACTAAATCTGACAGGAACCATATGCTACTGTAAATTCCTAGAGCTAGCTGAGATAAACCCAGTTAGTTATGAAGAGAAGATAAGACGATATTACACAGATCCGAGTTTTCCTTGGTCATAATTTCGAATGCATAGTTGTGCATGGATACGATTGAAATATGTTGTCAAAGCGCTGGAATAACAGGGCATGGTGGCAGGTTTAGTGTGACGAACAGCCTATAAATTAACCCCACATGTCTGTAAGTAGAATTAATCTTCATCTGCCGTTGCAATACATCTCAAACTTCAACTCTTATCTAGACAGACGTTTGCCTCACGTTACCCTGAGTTCTTAGTTCAAGATAAACTCATAATCCAGCCAATTAATAACAGATTAACCTACGCAAATCCCGTTTAAGACTGCCAATGTCTCAACCAAATATAGAAGCTTGTTTATTTTACTCAAGTTTTATTTTCTAAGAGTACGAAGTGCTTGCTTTGGAGACCCATATTCGTAAAGCCTAAAAAAGCATGAGATCTGCCAAGTTCTAACAGTTTGGATGGTTTAAACTGGGTAGATGTAGTATGTTGGGGCGCATTGGATTTGTCAGAATGTGGTGAGAGAAATCCGGCTGAAATTGTTATCAGTCCATGTAATCTGAAGATCACTGTCAGGGAAAATATATATAGGACATATTTTTGTTTTTGAATTCTTTATATATTGCATTAACAATCTCTCCAAGGCTAAAACAAGGCCAAACAGGTTCAAAGAAAAAACTATCCCTGAACTACAAGGAGTAATCTAAAACAATACTAAACTGTTCTCCAATCCAGGACTAAATCAGGTCTAAATCAGGTCTCAACCTACACTAAACATTAAACATGGAATAACTGGGACTATGACTAAACAAAGGACAAAATCAGAAGTAAATCAGGAATAAACCAGGGCTAAACCAAGACTAAACTATAACTATGATTTGACATGATTTCAGTACTACACCAGGAGGACTAAACCAGACCTAAACCAAAACTAAAACTGGACTAAACCAATACTGAACCAGAACTATATCAGTCCAAGACCAGCAGGATTAAGATAGACCTAAACCAGCACTAAAACAAGACTAAACAGGGACTAAACTGGGACTACACAAGGGCTAACCCAGGACTAAAAGGACTAAACTATAGGACTAAACCAGGACTAAATATAACTACAACACAATTTGAGTACTCCACCAGAAGAACTAAACCAGGTCTTATAGCCAACCAACACTAAATCAGGACTAAAGTAGTTATAAACCAGGACTATACCAGGTCTAAACCAGGGCTGAGCCAAGAAACCCAGGACTAAGCAGGTGTAAACCAGGAGGACGACCACTACTAAATCACAGAGACTTAACCAGGATTAAACTACTGAACAAGGTCTCCTGTATCAGAGCTAAACCACTATAACTGAATGATAATGTTGAGTGTTGCTTCAAAGCCAGCCACTTCTGTTTGAGAGAAATGCAAACACCAGAAGTTATTTCAGTCCAGTGAATTCTGGAGTTCAAGTCTCACAGCTTCAAAAATAAAGCTTTTTTTTTTTTTTCTTCTCCTCTTCTCAGGCTCTCTCCCGGGACTTTCTCTGACTTCCTGCCATTAAAGAGACAGCCCACTGGAGAAGTGACATACAGCTACCACCTCTGCACTACACCGCATTTAAAAGAGCCACCAGCAGGACTTACTGATAGAGCTGTAGCATGACAATCATCAGGGTCTGATATTAAAGGTCTTATATTGCTCAAAATTGACTCTATGTTAGAATGTTGTTACCTCATCAAAATATACATCCGGAGTTGTGTTTTGTTTCATTCACACATGTTTGCATAACCCTTTATTGCTAGGCTGTCTACATCTTCAAAGCTCTAAGTAATCTGTTCCATCTTGTGATGTCATGAAGTGCTAGTTCCCAAATTAACAGCTAACTTTTACCATTCAGTAGAGACGGTCAATTCCAAGGCTGAAATTATCCAAATGTTAAAGGAGAATTAACGTTTTTTACAATCTGAGCCTTATTTCGGTAATAAAACAAGTTGTTTTACTTTACGCACTTTGGTGTCATTTGGAGCACTTCCAGAGATGTTTTAGATTAGCGATAGCCGTAGCCCGAGTTTTCGGGGCATATAATATATGCTAGAATTGCGTGAGAAATGCCGTGTGAGCGTGTGAACGCGTCGAATTGTCTCTCTCAATGTGTGAGACTTGAGAGCCCTGCGTAAATGTTTGTCTAAAGAACAAACTTAAACTACAAAGCAACTAATGACAGTTATATAAATGAAGTTATTACCTGATGGTTCTCAGTTTGTTTTATCATCACCGCAGTGTGTGCTTAGCAGCTGCCCAGTCTGCAGTCCGCCCAACAACAGAACAATCTATTTTCTGATTGGCTGATTTTTTTCCGGGGAGCGGGACGGGGAGGAGGGGGAGAGTTTTTTTCGCTGAAAACGCGCGGTGCCTGCACAAACTGAGCCACACAGACCGATTTTCTGGGCACAAAAAAATTAAAAATAAAATAAAAAAATCAGCCTGAGAAATGCCATGTGTGGCATGTGAACACGTCGAATTGCGTGTGTCACACTCTCAATGCGTGAGACTTGAGAGCCCTGCTTAGTCTACGCTTTCGTTTGAGTCAAAAGTGGCCTGTAATCCGAGATATATCCATAGTTTCGAGTAGATGAGGAGGCCAGTGCGCATGTGCGGAGTCACATCTTATTTCGCTCTCAGCTCCCGGGACCCAAAAGTGAAACGCAAAGCTGTAAATTATGGATAAATCTCGGATTACAGGCCACTTTTGACTCAAACGAAAGCGTAGACTAAGACATTGAGCTTCTATGATTTGAAAAGTGCTAAAGTTTGTGTTATTTGGAGACCGCTCGGGGCATATATTATATGCTTGGGGCATATATTATATGCCCCGAGAACTCGCGCTATGGCTATCGCTATCGCTAATCTAAAACATCTCTGGAAGTGCTCCAAATGACACCAAAGTGCGTAAAGTAAAACAACTTGTTTTATTACCGAAATAAGGCTCAGATTGTAAAAAAACATTAATTCTCCTTTAAGGTGTATGGAGATTAAAACACAGTGGAGCACTTATTCTATTACCACATCACAAGGTGGAACTGAGTGTTTTCTGTTTAAGAGATGAACTCAGACTAAATATGCAGGATTTGTGTGAATGAAACAAAACACAACTCCATAATGGATCATGAGGAAACAACACGGATCAGAAAACAACATATTATGGACTAAACTTGGACTAAACCCTGAATTAAAGATGGACTAGACCATGACTAAATCAGGATGAAATCAAGGCAAATTCAAACAAAAATTAAGAGTACCACTACCTGAAAATAATATTACTCTAGTACAAGTACAAAGTAGTGGTACAAGAAAGTGTTCTAGTAATTGTAAGAGTGTAATATTCAATATGTACAAAATCTGGTGTTTGCAAAGGACAAAAATATGTAAAGTAAATCATATTTGAAGGAGTGAGAAATAAGTTTGTTTTGCAATATAACGTGTTGTCACTTGTACTTACTCAGAGTGGGGAAAGTAACCAAAACATTTACTGAAGTAGTACTGGTGGAAAGCGTTTTCCTGCTCACCCAGCCATTGTCCGAGTCTGTCGCCACTGACCGCCGCGGTATCTGCAGCTACTCCGCCTTAGACTGGAGTCTAACGGCGCCAGAGAAAGATTTCGGCCAAAAGAAATTAATTTGCTCGATGCGTTTCCCAATTACTGTCTGTGTAGTGCGCATTCATATCGAGTGCAAATAAATGTGCAAATCAACACGGAGAGCTTGACTTGGTCATTTTGGGTGGGAACTATTTTTCAGTGCGGAAAAAGACAGACGAAGCACACACCACGCTGCGTAACAGGGGAACTCCCTTCCTGGTGCGTAACTGGGATTCCCCTGTCAGCGTGGTGCGTGCTTCGGCTTTCTTTTTCCGCACTGAAAAATAGTTCCCACCCAAAATGACCAAGGCAAGTTCTCCGTGTTGATTTGCACATTTATTTGCACTCGATATGAATGCGCACTACACACAAAGTAATTGGGAAACGCATCGAGCAAATTAATTCCTTTTGGCCGAAATCTTTCTCTGGCGACGTTAGACTCCAGTCTAACGCGGAGTAGCTGCAGATACCGCGGCGGTCACTGCTGACAGACGTGGACAATGGCTGCATCACCAGAAAAACGCTTTCCACCACTTATTTTAGTCTCTGGACTGTGGGGAGATGCCCAAGTTTGACCTGGGGGTGGCATATCCCTTTAAATATATTATTTAAGTAGAAGTAAATAAATATGTTGTCTGGAAACTACTCTTATGAGCGCAGTTTTATTAAAAAGTTCTAACTATACTTGAAAGTGAATGTAACTCAGCACTTTGGGTGTTTTGAGAGGCCCTTATAAATAAAATGTATATTATTATTACCACTAACACCTCTGGGCAAGTGTTAACACATACAAGAGCAATGCTATCTCTTTTGGAAGGCTACAGAGTCTCATAGCACAAAATGTTCAGTGAGGTGTGGGGTTCCATAACAACAATGAAGAATTATTATAAACATTTTCGTATTTTTGGCTCCTGATTCAAAAGAAAAACATTTAAGGTACAGTGCAACCCAAGACCTCTTTCACCAAATTGTCAGCTTCGAGTCTTGTCAAATAACCACAATGTATTAGCAGTAATACAATACGGTTTTGAAATTGCATTTTAACTTGGAACACCTGCTTCACTTGTGTTGAAGACTAAACCAGGACTAAACTGGCACTGGACCAGGACTAAACCAGGACTAAACCAGGATTTAACCAGGATTTAACATGGATTGAACCAGGACTAAAGCAGGACTAAAGCAGGACTAAAACTAGACCAAGAATAAATCAGGATTAAATGTTGCTATAGAAAAAAAAACAAAAAACAGTTAAGGACTTCAAAGCTTTAAAAAAGTGTGTGGGAGGACATCTGACGTAAAACCAAATTAAAACACATGACCAAATAGTGACTATAGACCAGTATCGGTGTCAACCCAATTAGGAAAAGCCCACGAGTCAAATGAAATGGTTCCAAAAGTGCAAATTGTGAAGCAAAACAAGAGAAAGTCGAGAACCTCTTTGAGAACAAGCTGGTGTAGTTTAGCTGAGTAACAAACAAATTGAATCAGAGAAACCCAAACACCCACTCACACACACAAACATCTCAATAAATACTCAAGACCACTTCAAACACACAGCGTAGAGTTCAGGCGTAGACTTTTTCAGGAAACCGCATAATGGCAATTACCGTCCCAGGCAAAAGTTCTTAAAGATTTTTATGAGAAGCTAAGAAAGGTTTTAAAAAAAAATGCAGTGAATGAAGAAACATCTAAACGAGAAGCAGCCAGAAATGAACTGCTGTCAAGACAATGGCCCTATCCCGCAATTGTAACCTGTCCAGATATTAGGCCATTTACCATAACAGAAAAAAGGGTTCATATTACACAATTTTCTTGTTATAATGTTTTCTCCATACATCTTCACTATGATCATTTAGATCATTTTCCAATCTCTACTCAACAAAAGGGAAAAGGTAGCTGTTAACTTGAAAACTACCACTACATGACATCACAAGGTGGACTAGAGCATTTTGGACATGTCGACAGACTAATAATAAGAATTAAAACATAGCACAATTTCAGGTATGTTGTAACATTATAATTGTGTAATATAGGACCTTTAGTTTGTAAATTCAATATATTTCTTCATTCACAGAATCCTTGAATCTATAAGATAAAATAAACCCGTATTTGTGCCACAATGGGCAAATTAAGAGTGCTGCAAAGTACGAGAACAGTGGGAGAATAGAAAACCTCAGAATCAAGATGAAATTATTGATTTTTTATTAATTAATTAAGAAGAGTTCAATTGCCTTTCCTTACCTTTTGGAGCCACTGGGTATAGTTTGCCATGATATGTTCGAGTTGTTGGATCTTCTGACTTGGAAACTCCGGTTCTGGAGGAGCGTCTCTCTGGAGCGAGTTTGTATTGTACTGCAAACTACTACTACTACTACTACTACTACTACTACTACTGCTACTAGACCTCATATCCCGACATGATCCTTCAGTCTCTGGTAAAATGAAGGTGTAGGTGCACTGTCCATGTTGAATCTTGTGGAAGCGTCTACTGCTGTAATTGCTTCCACTATTACTACTACTACTACTACTACTACTACTACTACTACTGGCACCTGTGCTACTAGCCGTGCTGTCTGCCCCTCTTCGCTGGTCCCCTCCTATGCAGCCTGCAACCACCAAGACAGCTGCAAGTGACAAGTTACAACTTAATTTGTACCACAACATTATGGCCAAAATTGAGAAGTTTCTGCACAATTCAAAGTCTTTTATAAGTTGTGTTGCCTTTTTGCTTTGTTGAAAATAGCTATATTTTCCTTGCAACAATCAGGGAACTGCAAAAAAGCCCTTTGGTGTCAACATTCCCATCCTTACAAGCAAATTCCAATGTCCAAATCTTGCAGCCATTTGTTATCACTTCACTTTTGGCTCTTGCAAAGAAATAAACTTCCAGATGTCTTTTGAAAATTTGAAAGCAGCACTTGAAGTTTCTGCAAAACTGACAGAATTAAAATCCAGTTCCTGTTCTCATCTTTGCTTTCGCTGTCCTTCGCTTCTGCTGCTTCTGCGTGTCGCGCGTGTTGTAACGTCAGACCTCCCCTGGTCTCTGTGCATTTCTTCTCGTCCTCCTCCGCTTTGAGTTAACGACCGGAGAGAGTGAGAAAGAGAGAGTGAGTGAGGCAGGGAGAGATAGAGCGTCCAGAAGCAGCGGTACACTGAAAGCCTGCCCCTCACCGAGCAGAGGAATGTGTGTGTTTGAATGTGTGTGCGTACTTAGAGTGGTTTAGTCAGAACAGACCCCGGTGCTGTGGAGTCCGAGGATCCCCTTTCAAAACCCCATGTGCGCGACCTGCTGTTGGCCTGTCACCGGACTCAACAAAAGTGTCGGAGTAATTTATGTGGGACTTGGACATTTCACACTGTTAAAACGCATTGGCAGGTGCAGATGTGTGCTATCGGAGATGTGGATTCTGGCTTTATATGGCGACAATATGTACGTTTTTGTTTACAGTATAGACAAGGATCAAACCAGGACTTAACAAAACTTGGTCAGAACTAGACTGGGACTAAAATAGGATTAAAACAGCACTAAACCCTCACTGATCCAGAACTATAGACCAGGATTTAACTAGGACTATATAGACCAAGACTAAACCAGAACTAGACAGGACTACAGCAGGACTAGACTGGGACTAAACCAAGACTAATCCAGGACTAAACCAGAACTAGATCAGGACTAAACCACGGAAAAAAAACAGGACTAATATAGGACTATAGACAAGGTCTTAACCAGGAATATAGACGAGGACTAAACCAGAACTAGACTTGGACTAGACCAGGACTAAAACCTGACTGATCCAGGACTAGACCAGCACTAAACCAAGACTAATCCAGGACTAAAACACAACTAAGCCAGGACTAAACCAGGACTGATCCCTGACTATAGACCAGGGCTTAACCAGGACTATAGACTAGGAATAAAGCAGGACTAAACCAGGACTAAATCAAGACTAGACCAGGTCCAAACCAGAATCTGACTGGGACTAGGACAAAATTAAATCAGGACAAAACCAGGACACCGACAACTTACAGCTGCATTCTGCTTTCAAGACTTAAAGATGCTAAATCTTTCAACTACTTGGAAAAAATGGGGGGGAAAAATTGACAGATTCAAATGGTGAGCCATTCAGTTGTCAAGTGCAATAAGTAACAACATTTGCTTGTGTTTAGTAGACATTAATTGATCAACTTTTTTAAACAAATTACCAGACGTTTGCAGTTGGAACATTTCCACACGCCCTCCGTATTGCCTTAATTAAAAACATAAAACACATGCACAGCTTTTTCAAATGGTGAAGCAAAGCAGGAAAGTGTAATTATATTTACAAATATCGTTCATGATCAATATAAAATCTTTTTAATTAGAGACAGCGCACGCATGCATTTGTTTCTCACAAATTCCTGCTTGTGTTTGTGAGCAAAATCTGTCTTGCCCCAGTACGGATATATCGTGTAAGCAGCTCTTGAGGTCCAAAAAAGTCTCCTGTGTTCTGTCTACATCTGAGTATTTTATAGTCCGATAATCAGGAAGTGCCAGGTTAGCATGCTAGTTGTTGTTAGCTTCTGAAAAGTGCTTATAAAGTCGTTGTGGTGTAACTTTTCTCGTAGAGCGTCCGCCACCTGCTTGTCTCCATGACTGTTTTGACTAGATAATCCCACAGTATGGAAATAAATTTGGTAATCGCAATGGAGACAAGTCAGATCTATGGAGAAGCAAGTCTGCACATGGTAAGAATTCATGTTTTTCAGGGTATTTTGGAGCTAGAAAACACCTGTAATTTAATAAATGTAAGGCAGATCTGTTTAATACCCTACTGTGGAACGTTTCAGAAGTAACATATCCAAGCAGGTAGCGAACCTTCCACCTTAGAAGTTACATAATGCACCTTTAAAATGAACTAGTTCTGATTTTCATGTTTTTTTAAGATGGTAAAAATCAGGTACAGCCAGTGGTGAAAGTAAAGCGGTGCGCACCGGAACGCAGCACCGGTATAAAATTCACAGCTAAGCACCGCTAAGAGAATATGGTTAATGGTGGCCAAAACCCACATTTGAAAAAAAAAAAGTAAGGTGCGCTATTTAAGTAGAAAACACAAACAACCACACTATGTCATTCGAGAATAACTGAAAGCTACCCGAAACTCTAGTGCAGAGATATCTGCAGTCTGTTAAGCAAGGATTGTCAAAACCTGACTGTAGCCGTGAAAGTAGCCTAAACCATTGTGAGGCGGTGCTGCGCACTGGTAGAAGATTTACGGCCGGCGCGCTGCCTGCACCTGTAAGAGAGGGTTTATGCTGACTAAAAAAATATGAAATAATTAAATAACTTTTTTAATATACTTATCTTTTTTTAACGGTAAAGTGATGCACTGGACATTATAGCGCCTGTAAGAAATGAAAACTACTTTCACCACTGAGTACAGCACTTTAAAGGAGAATTAACGTTTTTTTTAAACAATCTGAGCCTTATTTCGGTAATAAAACAAGTTGTTTTACTCACCCATAGCACTTTGGTGTCATATGGAGCACTTCCAGAGATGTTTTAGATTAGCGATAGCCGTAGCGCGAAAACGTTAATTCTCCTTTAACTTTAACTTAAAATATTTCTGCTGGATGTTGTTCTTGATCACGGAGTCATACTAAAATATTTCTTTTCAAACGCGTTCCCCAATTGATTCACTTCCACTCCTGCACGGACTTCCACTATTCTCCCGAACAATGTTTTCAGTTAGCCCCAAACTAACATAAACGACATGCTACTTTGTGTCTCATTCCCACTCTATCTATCTCCATTAAGATCTCCGCTGCTCTCCCCACTCCACACACACTCTATGTTGTTATGTTCTCAACAAAACACAAGAGTCCTCCAAATGTGAGATGAGAAGACTGGAATGCTCCTCCATTATAACGGCCTGAAGACGGCACTGTGCTGAAAGTCCGGGGTTCAAAAGTCAAGTCCTTGGTATGGACAGTGTCTTCAATGAGTCGGAACAACTCAATACAGCTGTCTGGACATTGGCAGAGATACAGAGTTTGCTTTTTCACGGATAATGTATAAATTTGTGTGACAGTGCATGTCCGTGTTTGCGTTTGTGATATCCGCAGTAATACGAGCGAGGAAACGGTTGACAAGTGTTGTTCTATAGTTCTTGGTCATTGGTGAGACGTGCGTTTTTCCATCCCTACACTGGAAATAATTGATTGAAAATGTTTTTACTGTCTAAAATGTAAAAAAATAAATAATAATAAAAAATTTAAAGATCCCATGACATGGTACTTCTTGATGCTTTTATATGGCTCCTTAATGGTTCCCTAATACTGTAAATGAATCCTTCTTCAAAATCAACACTCAGTGCATGAGAAACAGAGATAAGATGAGAAAGAGTATTTTTTCTCCCTCAGAACAGGTCATAATGGGTGTTGTTGCTTGAATGCAAATGAAGAGAAAAGAGCTGGCCAATAGTAGAGGGTGGGGACGTGGCCAAACTCTCCGCTCAGAGCTGTCAGCTGTGCGCTCTGATCCATTTCCTTGTTTTTGCACGGGGGGAGAGATTTGAAGCGTTCCATTGAAAAATAAACACATTTCCACAGAAAATAAAATTAAACCACTGCTGTTCAAAGGTCCAGAGGCTCAGATAAAGGACTTCCGAGCCTAGAAACACTCGGACGTGCCTCCAGGCAAATAAAAAAACGCATTTCGCATTGCCTAGCGCATTCGCAGTCCAAACTCTCTGGGCGTGATTTACAGAGACGCTGAGTTCAGAGAGACAGGGGTGGAACTGCATTTGCATTTCTTTTTTCGATCAGACGTCAATAAGGTGCCTTGTTCAAACTCGCCCGTTTGAGCTCTGAATTTTTGTAACGCAGAAAAGGATCGCAAATGCTCAGTTTAGACATTTCACAACTTTTAACCATGGGGGGGGGGGGGCTAAACAGGGTAGGGGAGCTCACATTAACGTTCAAAAACCTCAGAAAGTGAAAATTTCATGCCATGGGACCTTTAAAAAAGTATGACAGTGGATATAATGGAGAAAGTCATGATGTTTTTGGGTTCATTGGCCATATAGTCAACCACATTACCTAGAGCTTGTAGTTACACTAGTATGAGTACAGTGAACCCTCGCTCTATCGCGGTTCACTCTTCGCGGCCTCGCTGTTTCGCGGATTTTTTTTTCTTTTTTTTTATAGTGTAACATTTTTTTTTAATAGTGTAACAATGTGTTCTGCGTCCTGATTGGCTAAGAGACTAGACCAGGACTAAACGTGGACTAAACCAGGTCTAGACCAGAACTAGACCAGGTCTGAACCAGGATTAAATCACTCCGTGCGGCTTTTGCGTTCGTTTGTGCTTGTTCGGTTTGTGGCTCGGGTTGAGAGGAATCACAGGAGCAAGATGGCGCCTATGGTCGACTGTACTTCTGCTACCTCTACTATTTCTCGTATTTTTGTGATTTTCCTTGTGCTATATTTTGCATGGTCAGCCCTGTCAACAAATGGCTATGTCGCGGCTGTTATTCAATATGACAGACACACGTTATTCCGTATCAAGGCAGATATGATAAAAGGAGAAATTCAATTTGTCAACTGGACAAAGTTTGTTTGGTCGAAAACGTTCCGCCGCTCATCCGAGAGGCTTCGTCAGCTCTGGTTCTCATGCTGGTTAGACCCTGTTTATATCTAGCTGCAGGGAGGAGCTACCTACACTGAAAAAAGCTCTGAAAACTATCCCAGCTACTCTGTCTCTTTTGTTTTACGAATTCCTCTGGCGTCTAGTATTAGCATATCTATAAGCCCTAGGAGGTGCTCACTACACTGAAATAGCTCTGAAACTATCAACTAATCTGTCTCTTTGTATTTCAAATTTCTCTGGTGTCCATTTTCGTCTCCCTATTCAAGACAAACGACCCTCTCCACCCCTCTGCAATGGCTTGTCTGTCCTAATGTTTCTTTGTCTGTTTTTGAGTTGGTTTGAGAATCGAAATATAGATGGGAGACAAGTTGTGTCTAACTCCCCCATTTCTGTTTAACGACGGATTCTCTTTTTTGACAAAAATAGCCTCTTTAACTCCCCTCTCAAACCAGTTCTTTGGTCCTGGCTAAGATCTGAACCTCACTGTCCTCAAATGAATGGCCCGCGGCTTCTAGGTGAAGATGTACGGCAGATGACGGACATCATAAGTTTTAGAGTGAATACGTTTCATGGCTCATCCAAACGGCTTCTTCAGTTCTGGTCCGATTGCTGGTGGAACACTGCCACAGTTTTGTTAGCTAGGTCTGTTAAACTACTAAGTGGGAACTGTGCGTGAGTCATATTGTGCATACTCATTCAGGCCTTGCAAAGAGGGAAGTTAAAGAGGTAATATTAGTTAGGAAAGATAATCCATCTTTGAACAGGAGTAGGGCCTTAGGCATCATTTATCTCCTATTTATAACTCCATCCTCAGACCTAAATCAAAACAAGGAAAACAATAATGATAGCCAGTATGCTCAGAGGTGTGAGGGCACCCATTAAGGGCCTGAACGATGGTCTGTGTATTTACGTCTGTTTTTTTAGCTGCTGCAAAAATGTACTTCACAATATTTCTGTTATTGTTACATCACTACTGCTAACAGAATTTCACATAATGAACTATATGAAGCAAAAGGTCCTGACAAACACATTCTTGTAGACAGGAAATGCATTTGAAAATTATATAAGCAACATTCAGTGCTATGTAAATGCTTTTAAGTGAATCTGACACAAAGTCCAAATCCACTGCGGTAAAGTAATTCATCCACGTCATAAAATTGTCCAGACGTTGCTGAGGTCTTATTTTGATTCGCCCATTTTGCATTTTACATGTTTTGGCTCCAAATATGGCCACAGTGAACTATGTGTGTGGGTCTGCTCATTCTGCCATCTCTCATGTAATAAATGTCCACCAATCCCCACATGGGCTGTTCCACTGTGAGCTCAGTGATAGCAAGCAGCTAAGAGAGGAGAAAATAATACAAACTCTATGTATAGGACAACTGAAATAACAACTGGAATAACAACTTTGAATCTAATCTTGTCAGTGTAAACGCCTGAAATCCCACAAAAACAAGTTGTGTGTAAAAGTATTTGAGATAAACAATGTTATACGCTCACTATTCAAAATCTTCAGCTATAATAAAATTTATTAGCATGAGAGGAGGCTCGTTTAGTTTTAAAATGCAATCAGTGAAACATTACTAAACTTCCACTTCTATGCAATAAAACACGGATGTAGTGATTATGGTGTCAAATAAAAGTCTGCAGCGGTGAGCAATTCAGACTAAAACTACACATGTGCTATGATGAGAAAGTACGGGCCAAGTTTCTAACTGATTTAAAAGAGTTTGAGCGAAATTAAATAAGCACTGAAGATAAGTCATGACTACTATATTTTTACTATGGTATACCATAATGTCCGGACTATAAGCCGCTATTTTGTCCTCACACATTGAACCCTGCAGCTTATTCAATGATGTGGCTAATATATGGACAGATTATTCATTTATGAACAGCCTGAGTGCAGAAAACACGACTGTCTGTGAGGTTAAAATGAAGTTACAACACTTGCTAGCGCTGCGCACAACAACATTTTATCGCCATGTGATAAAATAAGTTATGAGTTATGCTTAAAGATCCCATGACATGGTACTTCTTGATGCTTTTATATGGCTCCTTAATGGTTCCCTAATACTGTAAATGAATCCTTCTTCAAAATCAACACTCAGTGCATGAGAAACAGAGATAAGCTGAGAAAGAGTATTTTTTTTCACTCTGAACACTCTATAATGGGTGTTGTTGCTTGAATGCAAATGAGGAGAAAAGAGATGGCCAATAGTAGAGGGTGGGGGCGTGGCCAAACGCTCCGCTCTCTGCTCTGAGCGCTCTCTGATCCATTTCCTTGTTTTTGCATGGGAGAGAGATTTGAAGCGTTCCATTGAAAAATAAACACATTTCCACAGAAAATAAAATTAAACCACTGCTGTTCAAAGGTCCAGAGGCTCAGATAAAGGACTTCCGAGCCTAGAAACACTCGGACGTGCCTCCAGGCAAATAAAAAAACGCATTTCGCATTGCCTAGCGCATTCACAGTCCAAACTCTCTGGGCGTGATTTACAGAGACGCTGAGTACAGACAGACGGGGGTGGAACTGCATTTGCATTTCTTTTTTCGATCTGACGTCAATAAGGTGCCTTGTTCAAACTCGCCCGTTTGAGCTCCGATTTTTTGTAACGCAGAAAAGTATCGCAAATGCTCAGTTTTAACCATGGGGGGGGGGGGCTAAACAGGGTAGGGGAGCTCACATTAACGTTCAAAAACCTCAGAAAGTGAAAATTTCATGCCATGGGACCTTTAATGAACATTAGTGAGTGAGATATGTCTTAATGACCCGTATGTGTAAAATGCAGATGAGGCGTAAATGATGTGAAGAAACGTCTCAAACTTCAGTAGTCAGACATCCACTCATACCTGATCGATACACCTATCCCCGTCCCCCGGGGAGCCTGAAATCTGATGAAATCCTACGAGACACAGATATGATCCCAGACATGGACATGATCCCAGACAGGACAGCGGCTCTTTCTGCAGGAGACATGTGCAGTAGAGCGCAAAGTGACAAGAGCAAGACAGACAGGTGAAGAGACGACACGCCGAGGAAGATGCTAGTTTGATTTTGTTTTGAACAGTTATTTTGCCCTTCATGCACACACCCTCCTCATGTAAAACACACGAAGAAATGTAGATGATGCAGCTTTTAAGTTAAAGGCCATTGATCTGGCTGTCGAAGAAGGAAACAGAGCTGCTGCACGTGAGCTTGGCATCAATGAGTCGATGGTGACACGTTGGCGACGGCAGCGTGACAAACTGACTCAATGCAAAAAGACGACAAAAGCTTTCAGAGGCAATAAAAGCAGATGCTCGAAACTTTAAAACGTTCTTGCGGCTCTGCGGCTTATAGACAGGTGCGGCCTATATATGTACCAAAATAAAATTCTTTGAAAATTTTGTTGATGCAGCTTATATTCAGGTGCGCTCAATAGTCCGGAAATGACGGTACTTAGTTATTGCATTTTTAAAATTATTAACAGCAAAAAGAATTTGAGGCTTTGAAAGCAGCTAGCTATGGATATTTGAGACGCTACAGGGTTTTACACCATATGTGGCAGAAGACCTTCCAGAGGAAATATCCCAAGACCTTCCAGAGGAATTACTTTTAGGAAATGAAGCCAACTGAAACTCCAGAGTGGTGTAAGAGTGAGGCCTTTCCTGTTGTGATCACCTGGACACTGCTGTGATGGTGCAGGAGGGACACAGAGGGACACTTTTGTCTCTTCCTCTCCTCAAACTGTCCTGGCACAGATCTGCTGACCCTACCTGACCAGAGACCTTTGACTGAGACACAAAGGACACTGAGAAGAGCAGTGTAAATGCTGCTTCAGCAAAACTTGAATTTCCTTTAGGATCAATAAAGTATCTCTCTCTCTTTCGCTCTCTCTCTCTGATTTGTATCCTACTACTTTGTTTATTTGAAAACTGTTACTGGTTGTTAGAATTTCTTTGCAGTAACAATGGCCAAGAACTAGTGGGAATCATCGGTTTGTGGCAGATATGATTCTTACAGTTGGATGGAAGTAACAGTTTTTTCCCCTTTCAACAAACGTTATTTAACTATCACAGCATTTTTTCTGATTAATTATTTGCCCAAAATAAAGATAACATAATACTATTTACAGTTATAGTGTATATATAGTGCATTTTTAAAAAGTTGATAATAAGTTTCTAATACCTTATTTCATGCATGCATTTAAACTGATCTTTATTTTAACACAATCGGACCAAAAAGAACTGATTTAGTTTTGAATTTTCTGATTTACAACTACAACAGGTGTGCTATTGAATGAGTCTCATTACAGTCACACGCTAGGTAGCATTGTATGTCCTTAGTCTCCCTTGAAAACAAGATGCTGCATCGCAAGGGGCTTTCCATAAATAAATTCAAATTCAAATTAGCCAACAGTTTTTCTGATGTCACTCTCACGCTTTCTGTTCGAAATCAAAAACCTAAACAGGACCAAGAACAACAGTGATCACAGGCTCCTAAAAACCCATTTTGTCTTTTTTATTGAGATTTCCAACCATTTTAAAACTCAGTCACAGTGGAAGTAAAGCTATATTTGCCCCTAAGAATTTACAAATGCTGGTGTTGTAACAGTAAATACAAAAGCTTTAAGTCCTTCTAATAGGTTTTTATATATACCTCGTACCTCGTAACAAGGCAGGCTAAATGATTTAAAGTAACCTACTTGTCCATCTGTTTCCCGTCAGCACATCACACCTCGCCTTTTCGCACTCTTGCTCCTCCCAGCATATAACGCATGTAGGTTCCCTCCTCAGTGAACTCTGATTAGAAGGGCAAGACGAAACACGAAGCAAAAACAAATCTAAACTTAGTGTCCGTGCAGAGTAGCCCCACTGCGATATGTGGGCTGAAGGTTATCTAATAAAAGTGCACAAATCCATTTGTATTTGTCACGATGGGCATTTGGTTTGGTAAATGTGCAGAGGCTGGTAAATAGGCTACTGCAGAACCAGTAAGAGAAAGTGACTTCAGTTAGGAACTTGGAAAAAAAACAGGTTTGAAAATCCTACCCACTTTCGTCACTTTGAAGCAGTTTTCTGTAAAGTGCCAGTGGAAGTTGGCTTAAAGAAGGGGTTCTCAAAGCTAACATACATGAACACAGACAGTGGCTCCCTCTTTTCTGCATCACTCGAGTAAAAACTAAAACTAAAACACAACACTACCCACTCCAGTCCATCGTTCCCACAATCAGGCAATAATTTAGCTCCATAAAATGCTTCTTTATAAAAGAAAAATAGATATTTGGGTGAGGGGTAAACCTAAATAAACATTAGTCAGATTAAATGGAGAAAGATCAATAAAAACATTGATATAGATGTGTCAAAAAACTGTAAAATACAAATAAATATAGAAAATGACAAAGATGGTCTTGATTTGGTCTTGATGGTCTTCGTCTTGTCTTGGTCTCGACCTTTAAAAGTCTTGGACTTGTCTCGGTCTCGATCCTCAGAGGGCTTGGTCTTGTCCTGGTCTCAGGACCCTGTGGTCTTGTCCTGGTCTCAGGACCCTGTGGTCTTGTCCTGGTCTTGTCCTGGTCTCAGGACCCTGTGGTCTTGTCCTGGTCTCAGGACCCTGTGGTCTTGGACTGGTCTTGGTCTCAAATAGTGCAGCCTTGACTACAACACTAGTCTATTGTCTATAGCGTGAATGAATGAAATGTGAAAAGTGGGACCGGCCTCTCAAATTGTAAAACAAATTTACCCATGAATACAAATACTGTAAAGCAACTTAACCCTACCTTAACCTAAAACGAAAGTCTATCATATCAAAAATAGATAGATAGATGCTTTTTTGATCCTGATGGAAATTCAAGTTTGGCAGCAGCAACATAGAAAATAACCCTATAAAACCTGATGACATGAAAAAACAATGTTAAACCATAATAACATAATTGCCTAAGCTTTTAGTGTCATTGTTCCTTATCTCTGAATGTACAATAATCAGTGTACGGTCTTTACAGTTCTAACCCAGCCCCCTTTAGTCATGAAAGTCTAGAGAGGTCATGTCATCTGAACAGCCTTAGGCACGTTCTCTGTGTGAGAATCTGACTCATGTTTGACGTGGGACCACTTTGGGAGCACATTTTGTATAAGTCTGCATCGCTCCCCCTGACAATGCCTGACGCATGTACAGTCAAATGAAATGAACATGAGAACTGTAAGGATTTAAGATTGTTATTTCAGCGTGTTTTCTTGACATGAGTCGTCAGGAAGTTGCCTTAAAGTAGTAGCCCTTATCTCTCAAATGATGTCAAGGGCAGGGGCTAACAATGCGTCTGCTTAGCTTTAGCTTTGGCCCTACGTGACTTGTCTTGATTTATGGACCACTTAATGCTAGCTGCGATAAAACAGACGGCAGTACAAAAAGGCCAATTAATAAGCACTAGCTTTAGTGTTAGCATAGAGAACACATTTTAGAAGTACAAGGAGTAACTGAGGCCATCTAGATTGTGTAATAATTTGTAATCATATGGTTTTATGTATACAGTGCCCTGGGGAATTGGACAAATGATGATTTTCAAAACATCTTAGTGACATCATTTTACAACAATGCCATGGGGACCAGCTCAAAGTGGGAGATACGTATTGTATGGACATGATTGTAAAGTATAAGGGTCTTGGCTCTTCATAGGTTAACATAATATCTGTAGTTTAGTCTGCTTGTCCTACCTGTTACAGTAGGGTACATGTGAGGTGAGTTTGTGATTACAAATAGCCTGTAGTGCTTGAATATGAACAGTTGTCTCTGTGCTTATTTAACTTGTGGCCACATGGCTCAGAGTGGACCCTCCCAGCAATTTGATTCAGCCTGCGGCCTACCTTCCACATATTCTAATATTTTCGCTTATTTACTGGTTAATTCAGTCCTGCTTTGGTTAGCACTAGTGTAGTGCTTATTTAATTATAGACATGTTTTATTCAAATACATTCTTAATTCTGGGTTAGAGTGAGAGAGAGCAATAGATAGATAGATACAGTAGATAGTAGATACTTTATTGATCCCAAAGGAAATTCAAGTTTTGCTGCAGCAGCATTTACACTGTGCTTCTCAGTGGCCTTTGTGTCTCAGTCAAAGGTTTAACAAGAGGACTGGTCAGGTAGGGTCAGCAAATCTGTGTCAGGGCAGTTTAAGGAGAGGAAGAGCCAAAAGTTTCCCTCCTTTTTGTCCTGCAGCCTCCAGGGAGACACATGGTGTAAAAATGTCCATAGCTAGCTCCTTAAGACCTAGTTAGTACCATCCATCCATCCATCCATCCATTTTCTTCTGCCTGAGAAGGGACACTCAAACTTACCTCACCTCGCGACAGCTCCTTTGGGGCAACCCCAAGGTGTTTCCATCCCAGCTGGGAGATATAATCCTGCCAGTGTATTCTGGGTCTTCACCTGGGCCTCCTCCCGGAGGATATAAGAGTTGTTATATTATTACTGAAACACATATGCTGTTGAGGATATTTTGTTTGACCCCAAATTGTATTAAAAGTGGTATTGCGGGTCTTGGAATTTTTTTTTTTTTTTTTTTTAATGTTTGCACCCAACATTTAAAAGTACACACAAAAAAGAAAATAACAGAACAGTGCAGGAAAGGTAAAAACAAAAAACAAAAGGCTCCCTCCTCTTGATATTTAAAGATCCCATGACATGGTACTTCTTGATGCTTTTATATGGCTCCTTAATGGTTCCCTAATACTGTAAATGAATCCTTCAAAATCAACACTCAGTGCATGAGAAACAGAGATAAGATGAGAAAGAGTCATAAATATCTCTCTCAAACTCTTTATTCTGGGCGTTGTTGCTTGAATGCAAATGAGGAGAAAACAGATGGCCAATAGTAGAGGGTGGGGGCGTGGCCAAACTCTCCGCTCAGAGCTCAGAGCCCACAGCTGATCCATTTCCTTGTTTTTGCACGGGGGAGAGATTTGAAGCGTTCCATTGAAAAATAAACACATTTCCACAGAAAATAAAATTAAACCACTGCTGTTCAAAGGTCCAGAGGCTCAGATAAAGGACTTCCGAGCTTAGAAACACTCGGACGTGCCTCCAGGCAAATAAAAAAACGCATTTCGCATTGCCTAGCGCATTCGCAGTCCAAACTCTCTGGGCGTGATTTACAGAGACGCTGAGTTCAGACAGACGGGGGTGGAACTGCATTTGCATTTCTTTTTTCGATCTGACGTCAATAAGGTGCCTTGTTCAAAATCGCCCGTTTGAGCTCAGATTTTTTGTAACGCAGAAAAGGATCGCAAATGCTCAGTTTAGACATTTCGCAACTTTTAACCATGGGGGGGGGGGGGGGCTAAACAGGGTAGGGGAGCTCACATTAACGTTCAAAAACCTCAGAAAGTGAAAATTTCATGCCATGGGACCTTTAAATAATAATAATAATTTAAATTAAAAGGCCAAACAAACAACCCCTCCCCACCCCCAGGCATTCAACACACACACACACACACACACACACACACACACATGCATCCAGCTCACACACAAACACACATTCCGACTCACACACTACAATCACATACACTCACACATAAGTACATAATAGATTAAAAAATATATAATAGACTATGGGACATGGGTACTACATGGATAAAAGACTGAAGCCCACAAGATTTTTTTTAAAACATGATTTTAAGTAGTATTTAAACTAAAACATGTTTCAGTAAAATATTGAATGCCATTCCACAGCACTCCACCTTTGTGAACTAAAGAAAATTTAGCAACAAACGTACTACAGAAAGGAACCCGTAAACAATGATTTCTTCTTGTAAAATGAGATAGTTAGAGTTAGACTGAAAATAACTTTGATAATAAACAGGAAGAGATAAAGGAAGACAAATTATTTTAAACATAAGAACTCCAGTTTGGTACTTGTTCACTTCATAAATTGTGAGCAGAGGCAGTTGAGAAAATAACGGTTTGCTTGGGGCTAAATAAGAGGAATTAGTAGCAATTCTTACAAAAGATTTCTGAATTCTGTGGATGGCTTGTAAATAAGAAGGATAAGTGCTGGCCCAAATTATATAGCTAGTTTTTAGATAGGATTGTAAAAAAAAGGATTTGAAACCTTTTTAGAAACAAATTCAAAATGCTTTTTAAAACATAGCTTATCATCAAGAATGACACCTAAAAATTTTGTCAATGACACTTTTGAAAATTCCTTGCCATCGATATAGACTTTGTCTAAACTACAATTTTTGTTCTTATTCCTAAAAATAATAAAATTGGATTTGTTTACATTGAGTGATAACCTATTTAGCTGAAACCAATAAGCCCACTGAGTGAGCCAATGATTACCTTTATCAATGATTGAAGGGACCTAATATGGACCCCTGAGGAACCCCACATCTAAGCTCAGCTAGGTGTGAACAAGTACCATTAAAAACAACAAATTGTTCTCTGTTGCTTTGGTAATTTCCTAACTATTTTAAAACCTGTTTTTAAAAACCGTAACATGACATTTTTGATAACAGGATTTCATGATTTACCGCATCAAAAGCCTTAGATAAGTCAAAAAAAAAAAAAATGCCTAAGGTATATTCATTATTATCCAGAGCAGCTATAATTTTTTCTCTACAATGCAAAAGAGCCATATATGGAGAATATTTTTTTTTCTAAAACCTTTTCTAAAACAATAAAATATTGTTGGCATCTACATACTTCAAAATTCTTTTGTATACCAGCTTCTCAAGAATTTTTGAGAAACTCTAATAAAGATGGTAGTTTGAGAAAACTGATGGATCATCAGCTTTAAAGGAGAATTAACGTTTTTTACAATCTGAGGAGGCCAGTGTGCATGCGCTCAGTCACAGCTTATTTTACTCTCAGCTCTCGGGACCCAAACATGAAACGCAAAGCTGTGAGACCTTTGGACCATCGTGTCTGCAGTACCCACTTCAGTCAGGACGATTTTTTACCAACAAAGGAAAAGAAAGAAGGCCAGCGGATTCAGAGAAGTAATGCGAAACCGATGGCTGCCCTTAGCAAAAAGTAGTATACAGTGGTACCTCACCTTACGAAATTAATTCGTTCCAGAGGTGGTTTCGTAACGTGAATTTTTCGTAAGTTGAGTCGCTATTTCAATGGAAAAGGCCTGATCCGTTCCAAGGTTTGTTTGTTTTTTATAGTGTAACTTTTTTTATAGTGTAACATTTGTGTTCTGCTTCCTGATTGGAATAAACCAGGTGACCAGAACTAAACCAGGTGTAAACCTGGACTGGACCTGGACTAAACCAGGATTATCCCGGGACATGGCAGTGCCGTTGGAGGAGCGCGGTGCTCCTGTCTCCGCGCTCCTTGCGCGTTCCGCGCTAGAGCTAAGAGGCCAAGAAAGACGCTCTTTCAGCGGAGCTCTTTAAGAGCGGGGCGGGGTCTGGTTCTATGTGACTTCCAGAGCCGGGGGGCTGACACTGTGAGCTGTGCAGGCCCGCGGCCCCGAGGGGGAGGCACGGCCCGGGCGCCGCGGCGCCGTGTCGACGTCGCTTTTTGATCCTTCAATGTCGGCTCTTCCTATCATTGTGAAGCAGAATTCACCAAGCGTTGGATTGTTCACTCACTAAGGGAACGTGAGCGGGGTTTAGACCGTCGTGAGACAGGTGAGTTTTACCCTGCTGATGATGTGTTGTTGCGATAGTAATCCTGTGTCTCCGCTCCCCTTGCACGTTCGGCGCTATATTGAGCCGTGTCAGCCCCACGCTTCACTATCAACACATTCCATTGAAAATCTATGAAAGTTCGAGTGTTCAAACGAGAGAGAAAAGCCCAACTCCAGTCTGAGAAAAGCGTAGAATGTGTGTGGTGAGGCATTTACAGCCCTAAAACATGTAGAACAATTGCAAAATACAAAGTTGTCCTACCTCGTGGACCTCTCCCACCGCGGGCCACCTCTGGAACCTAACCCCGTGTGTGTTGATAAAGTGTATTTACGTTTTGGGGCGTGCATCTGAGCGCGCATTAATTGAGTTTTTGAGATTTCGCGTATCGTATCTAGAGACCAAAATTTACCGTGAAGGCGTTTCGTAACTTGAAATTTTCGTTTGTTGGGTCATTCGTAAGGTGAGGTACCACTGTACTTTATACAGTATAGTACAGTACTGTAGTTTATTTTATTAAGTATACTTCAGTATAAGTGTAAGTATAGAAAGTATACTACAGACCATGTACTTTTAGTGTACTAGAAAGTATACTAATTTAATACTTTTTGGTACTAAATTGGAACATTTTAAGTTTATAAAAGTATTCTTTAAGTATACTTTAAAGTTAATTTTAAGTTTACAAAAGTACACTTTAAAGTAAACAAGAAGTACACTCATCTATATACTATCAATATACTTGGTATATCCCTCTAGTATACTTAAAGTATACCACAAGTACACTTATCTATATACTGCCATTGTACTAGCTATGTGCTTCAAGTTCCTATTTTTAGTTTATTATAGTATACTTTAAGTATACTTTTATAAACTTTGGTTACTTTACTAGTTTACTTGTTGTTATACTTTAAGTTTGCTTGGCATATTACTTGTAGCTTACTATTTATATACTTGAAATATACTCCTTAAAGTACTCTTAAAGTTTACTCATACTGTATGTACACAAGAGTGTGATGCCTTTACAAAATCACAAGACATAATGTTGAAAACAAGTTTGATATATTTTCAAACATACAAACAAACAAAAACAAAGACCTATGAAATCAAATACTTCCTTACTAGAGAAAATAAAAGGAAAAAGTGCACATTTTCATGTAAAACTGTAAACAAAATGGTCTTTCTAAGATCAAGTCTGTATTTGTAAAGAGTACTAAAGCAAAACTTGTGCATATGCTTGTAAAAATGTAAACATACCGTCTTCAATTGAGAACTAAAGTGCTTCCTTGTAAAAAAAGGTAAAAGAAAAGTGAACACTTTTGTAACCAAAAATAAATAACTAGATAGAAACAAATCTGTAGTTTTAAGAGTTCTTTTCATTTACTTTCTTGGCATAGCTTAAGTTGCTGCATTTCTGTCTTATGATTCGTCTCACATCTTGCATGGTGGTGTCAGGGAATTTCGCCTGGGCATGGGCTGTGAGTGAAAAAAAAAACATACAGAACAAAACATTACGTCAGTGTCATTCTTATTCACTGTCCACAAAAACACATTATGGCAGGGAGGATGGTTTATCAGGTACATTTCTGAACTTAAATGCAATCAGCAAAAACTGTTATAAAGGGATTGCACACACATCACACCTCAGTCATTTAGTGAGTGAGTGTCTGATTATAACTATGTCTGTAACTATGATTAGAACTATGTCTTTTCCTATTATTCCAGTTTTGCCTTAAATTAAATGCACTCACCAAATATAGCATCAAGCTTGGTGTTATCCAGTTGTGGCTTTGATTCCACATCTTTGTGGGCCCCTGACTGCCTCCTGGTCAAACTTGAGTTGGACAGTGTGTCTTTACCAGGGGCGTTCTTTGACGGGGTCCACCTGGGCAATTGCCCCTAGCGCCATCGCGGGGAGGGCGCCGCGGTGGCATGAAGAAGAAAAAAAAAAAAAAAAACGGTGCGGAGCAAGGATCCACGCGGATCCTTGTGCGGGGGGTGGGGTGCTGGTGCTGGCTCGTGAAGACAGTTACGTGAAGACAGAGTAGCGCGAAATGGTTCAGGTATGACAGTCTGACTCTGACCTCTCGCGCTAGGCAACGCTGCAAGCACAGTACAGAGTTTGTTTTAGGGGGAGGGGCCAGGGGGGTAATCATTCGGATTTCGGTCAGTGTCTTGAGGAGGTCACGGTGTACAGTATGACAAAACAGTCACGGTGATGGACCGAAAAAGATTGAAGCCATCAGGTGCCCAATTTCGAAAGAAACGGAAAGAAGAGGAGGAGAAGCGAGCAAAAGAAAAAGGTATGCTATCGACTAGTCTTCAAGTTTGACTTCATGATGATGATGTTATATTAGTTAAACTCCCCTGATGTGATTGTTGATGCATGTTTGCCCTTCCCCCAAGCACGAAAATGTTGCTATCATCATTGCTTAGGTTAACGAAGGCTAAAAGCTATATACATGGTCGTTCAAACATTTATCGTGTCCTATGGCGCTTAGCTACAGGGAAGAGTTGTTGGCGAATGTCGACAAAATGTTTTGTTTTTTTTTGTTTTTTTTTTTGCTGGAGTGCACTTTTGCTTTCTTAAATAGCTGTTGGCCTACATGGCTATAATGTGAAATAATTGCGCCTTTGGTCTTTTTTATGTTTTTTATGTTATGTAGTTGTTGTGAATTGAGTTTGTATGGACAACGGTCTTGTCTTGGGGTCTTGGGGGCAAGAGTGGGTTTCGCCCAGGGCGCAAATCACTCTAGGAACGCCACTGGTCTTTACCATAGACGACCACGGCAAGATCCCCAATGTTTGCAGTCCAGAGATTTTTCAGCTTTAGTCTTGAAACTTTTACATCACAACCTGGCGTAAGAGGCACCTGCAAAACATCTGAATATTAGTCACCAAATAATGATAAAACAATTACAGATTTTTTTTTTCTAATTCTTTGTATTCATCAGTGCAGTGAATATGCATAGGCCTATAATCTATAGACTAATTCCATAACATGAGAAATTTGGGGGCCTCATCATGGTATTACCTCATCATGAATAGTATATATCCAGTACAAAGTTGATGAATACGCTTTTTTTCTAACGTGTACAATCAAAAGCTGTAGAGGGAAACTGTATAGCAAACACTTCCCCACATGGATAAACACATACACTATCACGGCATTTTGAGGTATTTACCGTATCATCGGGGTCAGGCAACACTTGAGGAGAGGTGGGTGTGGAAACTGGTCGTTCTAAAGATGGTGTGGGTGTTGACCAGGTAGGAGGCAGGAGTTGAGATTTGAATTGTGATTTTTTCTATGATCTCTTTCAGCGTTGACACTACTGCTGGGAGCTCTGTAAAGGGAATGAAAACAAGACAACAAAAGCTTTGTGTCATTACTGTGTTTTGAGACCATTTGAAAACATTAAATTTGTCATTTTTGTTATGAAGACCGTGACTGGAAGTAGAGCTGATTAGGGATAGCCTATAAATGTCAGGTTGAGGCCAGGTGTGGACTTTTTTCCACACTTGGTAGCAGATTCCAGCTTTCCCTGGCAGCAATTGTTTGTCAGTATGATTTGTGAGTCTCTTTTTTCAGATTTCAATCAGGAAGGTTTTTATTGCCATATGAGTGAACAGGTTCACAACATTAGGAACTTGCTTCGATACCTAGAGCGGACAGACACTCCGAGCACCAGGGCTGCCATTCGTGGCACCAACTTGGTTGCAGAGTAGAAAAAGATGCAGTACAATCAGTGACAATTTAACAAAAGGTAATGACAGAAAAACAATTGGAGATATAACATAAGGTGATCTTTTTTGTTGGTAACATAAGGAAGGATGTGGGGGGGTCAGATTGGAAATGGATGAAATTGATTGAACCGAGAGCAGAGGTCAGACCTTTCTAAAGACAGGGAATTTTTACTATTATTTCTATTTTCAGTGACAGTCTAAGAGTGAGTGCCATGTTTATGTTGAGTCCAGATAACAAACCACAGTTCGTGGCCTTGGAAGTGTTCATGCAGGGAGGCGAAGTCAAAACACAGATAACCATTGGAGCCACAGATTTTCACAGGAGAGAATTATCCAGGGGGGTTAATTTAGCATGATGAAATATATTTTTAGAGACCCAGGTAAATAATTTAGACTGGGCTCGAGTTGTGCCAGACCCCCATCTTCATATCGCCATGAAGATTCATGAGAGATCTCATTAGTTCCTCTTGGCGCACAGACTGCGCTGCGTTGGCTTTATACAGTTCTGTCACCATCCCCGTGATGATATCCAAACGTCGAGATGTTTCCTTCGGTTGAAATCCTTCCAAAAGGACCTCAACCTGTCCCACTTTCTGATGTAATCCTTTCACGAGATCTCCCACGGCTTCACAATGGCTCGAAATTGCTGCAGACAGCTTGGGGGACTCTTTACTAGCTGCCAGCTTACAATTTATGCGATAGATCATGGACAATCCCAGGCCAATTAACAGATGTCCAGCTATCAGAAATCCAAATTCGTAAATATCCTCCACATCCTCCAGGTACATTGGTGCCAAACATACGACTTGTCACGCACGATACGAGTCCCTCGCATATCCAGCAGCAAAAGTACCATCCGGACACGCCGCTTCTCCCGGAGCAGCACTCCTCCATGAAAAAAGAGTATCAATAGCGCTGAGGGTCCAGCTGATCACATCCATCTTTTTGGAATTTGGAAAATCTGCTCCAAAAAGCGAGAAAATGACGAAAACAAGAGAGGCACGCAGACAACAGGAGCAATAGATAAGAGAGGAAAAAGAGAGACGTCTGCTCGCTCTCAGGGTCAGAACAGTACAGTGCTTCAGTATGGGAGTATTTGTGTTAAATTATGTAAGTTCAAGGCTGCACAATATACTAATCTAATTGTCATGCAGTTATAATGGTAATTTCTTTGGATTTGGGAAAATTCTAGTTTATTGTGTTATTAAGTTCAGTTCATTATGCCTGACCTGCACACCCACAGTGTTTGTCTGACTTTGGGAATCAGCATAGGCACATCATCAGTCGTTAAAAGCTGCTCTTTTAGAATTTGCTTCAGGGTACTTGAATTCATAAACAGAAAATACCTCTCATGGCATCTAGTATCTCTTTCCCATAGTCTCCTTTCAGGGTCTTGATTTCTCTCTGATTCTCTCTGATTTCTCTCTGAACCTCTTTCACTTTCTTCTGTGTCATACTCCAGTTTCTGGGCAGCTGCTCCTCATCTGATGACTCCTCATTTGAGTTAGTCACCTACACCAAAACATGTGAAATCAAAGAATCTTTGACTTTTCCGTGGCAGAAAATCCACAACATAATTAATTATTGCATCAACTCAAAGTACCATAATAGTCAAATATTTTACATCTGAAGACATTTTGTTTGCCAGCTGCTTCTTCAGCTCCTCTATCATTTGGTTTGCCGATTGTTGTCTTCTTTGTCTTCTGTCAAAATTATAATTCACTTTTGTATTTTTATAACATGCATATACAACAACATCCATGTTAATGAACTGCACCACTGATTGTTCATACATAGATTCAGAAATGTGTAACTTAAAACAAAAATCATATAACTATGAAGTTAAGTTCTATGTACACCGGAAATGATAAAAGAGATTGTAAGATGTCACTAACAATCAACTGGTGTCAGACCAAGGTATTCATCCAGGTACCTACCTTTTTCCGTGGAACTTCATGATCCTCCTCTTCCACATCTTTCCACTTGCTGTTTGGCTTACTCTTCCTCTTGGTTGCTTCTTGCCAGATGTCTTCACCGTTTATGAATTCCTGTCTCTTCTTGCAGAGATCACTGTAGTTGCCTGTGTAAGAAACAATATCTAATTAAAAGCTTGTGGGATCTCTTTTGTACAGTATATTCAAACACCTATTAAAATATAGAAAAGCCTGTAGTAACTACCACAGGCCAAACATGTAAGAGTGCAACATGGGGTTTAAAGGTCCCATGGCATGAAATTTTCACTTTCTGAGGTTTTTGAACGTTAATGTGAGCTCCCCTACCCTGTTTAGCCCCCCCCCCCATGGTTAAAAGTTGCGAAATGTCTAAACTGAGCATTTGCGATCCTTTTCTGCATTACAAAAAATCGGAGCTCAAACGGGCGATTTTGAACAAGGCACCTTATTGACGTCAGATCGAAAAAAGAAATGCAAATGCAGTTCCACCCCCGTCTGTCTGTACTCAGCGTCTCTGTAAATCACGCCCAGAGAGTTTGGACTGTGAATGCGCTAGACAATGCGAAATGCATTTTTTTATTTGCCTGGAGGCACGTTCGAGTGTTTCTAGGCTTTAGTCCTTTATCTGAGCCTCTGGACCTTTGAACAGCAGTGCTTTAATTTTATTTTCTGTGGAAATATGTTTATTTTTCAATGGAACGCTTCAAATCTCTCTCCCCGTGCAAAAACACGGAAATGGATCAGCTCTACTATAGGCCAGCTCTTTTTTCCTCATTTGCATTCAAGCAACAACGCCCATTATGGCCTGTTCAGAGAGAAAAAAAATACTCTTTCTCATCTTATCTCTGTTTCTCAAGCAGTGAGTGTTGATTTTGAAGAAGGATTCATTTACAGTATTAGGGAACCATTAAGGAGCCATATAAAAGCATCAAGAAGTACCATGTCATGGGATCTTTAAGAGTGCAACATTAAATGTACACTTACATTATATGCTGAATTACTTAGCTATATTTATTCTTTATTTATATTTATTCTTACAATTTTGATTGTACTACCTTTTTCATTTGACTTTGATATTGTACAGATTGAGAATCTTGAAAAATAAAAAATAAACCAAGAAAAAAAGAATTACACTTACATTATATGCTGAATTACTTAGCTATATTTATTCTGCCATTCACTGCCTACAGTATTTTGCCTGTTTTACTATCTATTTTTCCATGAACTAACCTTTTGAAATAAGCAGTCAATAACCGTCAAACTTGCATGGAGCACTGCATTGTATTGTTAGCTTAGCTTTTTCATATAGGGTATCCCAGATAGCAAACGATGGTATTTCAACGTTTAATTATGGTCAGATTGACGTTGATTCAATGGCAATTTGCTATCTGGGATAGATGTAAATGTCCAGGCCCCACTTTGAGAACAATGCTATCAAGCTAACTGAGAAGCAATACAACTAACAACTTACCACCAACCATCAAAACCTTTGCTGGGAAAAAGGCTGGACCGTGTCTGTCTGACTTCTTCCTGCCTTTCATGTCCCACTTTATCTGCATCCATCCGTCTTCTTCTAGATCAGGGCACTGAGTGATTACTTTTGGACATTTTTGCTGGTCGTCAGAACTCATCCATGAAATCTTCCCAACTTCCACAGTCTTGTCCTTAAAATAGTAAATGGCAAATGCCATTGTGGTACCTTAATCGTGAAATACTGGTACTTAATCCTCTTTCTCAGTTCCTTGTAGATAACGGGTCCACGGGAACATTTTTTTTTTTTTTTTTTTTGCGAACGAGACGAGAATTGGCGAGGTGAGTGCTAATTTAAAATTGGGCGTCTCCCATAGGCTGCCAGGTAGGGGGCGGGGCCAGAAGTGCAGCGCTAAGCGAACATGGCGAAACAGCGTGGACCATATAGAAGATATTTGGAGGATGACGCAGCAGAGATTCCAAGGACTACCAAGTACAGATGGAAAGTAAAAGTAAGTAACATACAATGAATTAAAACGGTTACGTTTTAATGTTTGATGTGTAAGATCTGAACACAGCAGCTAGCTTGCTGGTTACAATGCAGGTGAGAGTTCTTTTCAATGAAGTTGGCAGAATAAGGAATGTTGAATCTGGTTTTGTTTATGGCAGTTGATACCCATGCACTATGTACAGTCTCATATGGAGGCATCTTCCCAAAATATGTTGGGATCATCTGAAATGCACTCAGTGTATGAAAGTGACTCAGTGAGTTACTCAGTGAATGAAAGGACCTGAGTAATAATTGACATTTATGTTTTAACACTCCACCTTTCCAGGATAGGGCAGCACTACAAGATCACATTAGTCGGCCCACTGCTTCCCATACAGAAGTTACAGATGATGTCAACAGTAGGAGCTTTTCCACGCCTCGGCTTTTGGATTCTGCCCTTCAACAGGTAAATATGCAAAGGCACAGTTTTAGTCTATGTGGATTTGTTGTGTTTCCAGTATACATTCTCCCATGTACCTGGGCAATCTTATCCTGCTTGAGTAAAGTTTAAGAATCTTTACTAAATTGTGCTTTCAGCTCCCCAACTAGGTACATAAGCACCTGTCATATGCCACTGACTTATTTTTCTCCCACACAACAAGCAGTTCAGGTGGAAAGCACTTTTAAGTTGTCTAAAAATTAAAGTTTACATCTACTCTGTTTATGATTTGATCATTGGACTTGACATAAAGGGAGTTAATTCATTCAATTGTTCATTGTCTTTGTCTTGTTAAACTGTAGAATACCAGTCATGATGATATTAACACAGATAGCCACATGAGTAACACTTCGACCAATGGAGAGGAAGAACCCAACAATTCCAGCAGTGAAGATGAACTTGTTAGTGAGAACTCTTCCACGACCAGCCTGTTGGATATGGACATTCAAGAGGTACATTGGGGTGGGGTGGGGTGAGGAAATACACTAGGCCAAGTTTGTTAGCATAGTAATACACATCAGAGGGCCTCCAGTAACACCCTCACCGAACAGTGCACACATTTTACAATACAAATAGTTAGAGGTTGGCTGTAATAGTTGAGTGCATTCATACCACACATACGTGCATTTTGAGCTATCCTCTAGCAGAACCAAAGTGTAGACAAATGACAACATTTTCAGCAAAAAGCAAAAGTTACAGCAAACTGCCTGCACAATTTCAGTCATTGTTTTACAAACTTTTTTTTAGTCTCTTTCCTTTGTTGACATGTAGAATGATAATAAAGATAACCACACTGACACAGAAGACCACTGGAGTAACACTTCCAGCAGTGAAAGTGAAGATGACGAACTCGACACTGAGAAACCAACCATAAGCCAATTGGATGTGGACGTCTCAGAGGTAATTGCAACATTTTATAGGGTAGTCTATATATATGCTTTCTTTAATCTTTTTAATTAATTACGTCAAGCGTTTTTTTTTTTTTTTTTTTTCTCTTGTCAACCTGTAGAATGAGGAAGCCCTGCCACATTCTGAAGAGGACTTGACTGGTGCTGCCATGGAGGAAGCTGAAAACCATGCTGAAGACGAAGACATGATGGAGGGGAATACAAGAGGAAATGAACCTGAATTTCCAGTGGTATGTAGACAGTGGTTCAGTAACATATTGTTAGTAGTTACTGTTCGCACATTACATGAAATTGGAACATTTGGAGACAATAATACCTAATAATAACGATGATGATGATACTACATACTGTATGTGTTAACTGTTACTCATTCTAATTTATACATGTTTTTTCGATCTTTTTTCCTGTATCCATAGGGCATTGAAGGCCAAGCAGATGGTGACAAGCCCCTATATCCTGGTGCACCTGTTTCAAAGGGAGAAAGTTTATTGATGCTGTTGTCCTATGTGTTGCGTAACAACTTAACAGGCAAAGCACTTACTCATTTACTAAAACTGTTCAACCTAATGTTTCCAGGTTTGATTCCACTCTCACATTACCTTTTCCACAAAGAATTTGGAAGTTCATCACAGTACGAAGTTCACTTTTATTGTGAAAAATGCTTAGCATACCTTGGCATTATTGCCCACTGTCCCAGTTGCAACACAGTATTTGATGCCAACACAAGTTTAAAAAAGGGCTTCTACTTTCTGGTAATTCCTCTTCATGCACAGATTAAACAACTTCTACAGGAACATGATGTCAGTCTTACTGCAAAAAGTAGATCCTTTGGTGTTTTCACCGACATACAGTCTGGTGGAGAGTATCAAAAACTGTGTGACAGTGGAGTCCTTGGTAAAGATGATTTGACCCTGATTTGGAATTGCGATGGTGCACCAGTGTTCAAAAGCTCTAAATGCAGCATTTGGCCGCTTCAGTGCCAGATAATTGAACTGGAACCAGAAATAAGAAAAAGGCACATTTTGATGTCAGCATTATGGTTTGGGCCAACAAAACCATCTATGTTTACATTGCTGACACCATTAGTGAAAGAAGCTTCATTATTAGAAACTGAAGGTATTGACTGGCAAGACAGACAAGGGCATGGTCATGTTTCCAAATTGTTTTTTCTGATTTGTAGCTCTGATTCTGTGGCTCGACCATTGCTTCGCAACACCAAACAGTTCAATGGCTTTTACGGCTGTGATTTTTGCTTGCACAGAGGCGGTAAATCGTATCCATATGAACAACCCGAACCCCCACTTAGAAATGAGAGGGATCATTTCAGTCATGCAATGTCAGGTACAACTGATGAGCCAGTGTATGGTGTCAAAGGGCCATCTCCTTTAAAGGTCCCATGGCATGAAATTTTCACTTTCTGAGGTTTTTGAACGTTAATGTGAGCTCCCCTACCCTGTTTACCCCCCCCCCCCCCCATGGTTAAAAGTTGCGAAATGTCTAAACTGAGCATTTGCGATCCTTTTCTGCCTTACAAAAAATCGGAGCTCAAACGGGCGATTTTGAACAAGGCACCTTATTGTCGTCAGATCGAAAAAAGAAATGCAAATGCAGTTCCACCCCCGTCCGTCTGTACTCAGCATCTCTGTAAATCACGCCCAGAGAGTTTGGACTGCGAATGCGCAATGCAAAATGCGTTTTTTTATTTGCCTGGAGGCACGTCCGAGTGTTTCTAGGCTCGGAAGTCCTTTATCTGAGCCTCTGGACCTTTGAACAGCAGTGGTTTAATTTTATTTTATGTGGAAATGTGTTTATTTTTCAATGGAATGCTTCAAATCCCCCCCCCCCTGCAAAAACACAGAAATGGATCAGCTGAGAGCTTAGAGCGGAGAGCAGAGAGTTTGGCCACGCCCCCACCCTCTACTATAGGCCAGCTCTTTTCTCCTCATTTGCATTCAAGCAACAACGCCCTTTATGGAGTGTTCCAGAGTGACATTTATGACTCTTTCTCATCTTATCTCATGCACTGAGTGTTGATTTTGAAGAAGGATTCATTTACAGTATTAGGGAACCATTAAGGAGCCATATAAAAGCATCAAGAAGTACCATGTCATGGGATCTTTAATGCAACTTCAACACTTCCAAATGATAAATGGCTTCATTCCTGAATATCAACACAGTGTGTGTCTTGGAGTCACTCGACAACTCGCTACATTGTGGTTTGATACAACAAACAGTGATTCTCCTGGTACATGGGTAAAGAGATTGATGAAGTTGATAGGCAACTTGTAAAAATCAAACCACCAGTTGAGATTACTAGGACACCAAGGTCACTGACTGAAAGGAAGTTCTGGAAAGCTTCAGAGTGGCGAGCATTTCTCCTTTTCTAATCTCTACCTGTATTGAAGGGCATACTCCCTGCAAGATTTTGGAACCATTTGTTCCTGCTGGTATTTGGCATATATAGCAGGATGCAGGATAGCATAACGACCAAAAGCATCTTGATAGCAGAGCTAGCACTAAAAAAAATTGTCATTGTGTTCCAGAAACTGTATGGGAAAAACAACATGACTTTTAATATCCACTTGCTAACACACACTGCTGAAAGTGTCAAACAATGGGGGCCATTATGGGCCACATCAACCTTTTCATTTGAATCCAATATAGGCACTCTCATGAAGTATTTTACATATACACAGTATGTCCCCTCACAAATAGTCAGAACATTTCTGTTGTGCAGAAAATTGCCAGAAGATTTGAAGAACTTTACTTTAGTAAAAGGAAAACTGAAATTGTGAAATACTAAATGAAAATGTCAGAGGTTTGGGTCATCCCCTTGTGCAAACAAGTATAAAAATGTCATATAGGCTTGCCATTGAAAAGTTGTGTAGAAATCTAAGCAACTGCTTTTGGTCTTACAACCGTTTTTTGATCGATGGAGTTGTGTATCACAATGAAAACTATGACAGACTAAAGAAGAGATACAATAGTGCTGCATGCTTGAAATATGGTACACTTTGTTTAATTAATGACTTGGTTATTTTTAAACAAATATGTTCACATGAAATCTCTGCTTTTTGTTCATGTGGCAAACTACGTTGTGTTTTAGTTGAGGTACTTGGTAAATCAGACAGGCCTCTATGTAAAGATTCACAGATCAATGTACAAAGTACTTTCATATATGTTGAAAAAACGGAAACTGTTAATGCTGTCTGGCCTGACATAGTCATAGTCATAGTCATAGTTTGCTTTATTGTCGAAAAACAATCATGTACATGTACATAGAATGAATTCGAAATTTCATGATCAAAGCAAAATGTGTTCTTGTTGAAACAGCTGAAGCTTTGTATGTAACACCATTGCCAAACCCTTATGAAAGGGACTAGCTAGCTCAATAAAGTCAATTCAAATGTTTTTCTGTTTTTGTGTTTGATTTTAAGGTGCATAAAGATAATGCAATTGAGCACACATACTATATACTCTTAAGTTTTAAACTCCAGCATTATATTATATTAATATATAAATTAAATGCTAAGCACGAGTCAATGACTTGACTAAAGGAAAAGTATATGTTTTAGTTTTAAAGTATAAGTGTAATCTTAGTATAAATGTACTTAGTCTTAGACTTTGTTTATATGTTTCAGTATAAGCCAAGTATACTTTAGTATACTGTTCTATAAGTATATAAAATATAGTTTATAAAACGTCAACTTCAAGTATACTTCCTCAGTTTTAGTATAAAATAAGTATACTCATAGTAAACTTGAATAAACTTCTTTTTGCTAAGGGTGTTCTCTGCGCTGCTCCTAAAACTGTCTCCGCTTCATTCTTTCCGTATCCATTCTGTCTCCTCATCCGTATACTCCTCTTCAGTCCTCAGTCCTCCATAAGTCCTCTTCAGCCTCAAAGTCCGAATCTTCTGCCATGTGTCACTCGCAACAGAAAAGTTGCGTCTTCTTATCTGCAAAACAGCTGTGACTGAGCGCATGCGCACTGGCCTCCTCATCTACTTGAAATTATGGATAAATCTCGAATTACAGGCCACTTTTGACTCAAACGAAAGCGTAGACTAAGACATTGAGCTTCTATGATTTGAAAAGTGCTAAAGTTTGTGTTATTTGGAGACCGCATACATGTGCCCCGAGAACTCACGTTACGGAGATCGCAAATCTAAAACATCTCTGGAAATGCTCCAAATGACACCAAAGTGCTATGGGTGAGTAAAACAACTTGTTTTATTACTGAAATAAGGCTCAGATTGTAAAAAAAAACAAAAAAAAACGTTAATTCTCCTTTAAATAGAGGAATGACCTTGGCAACTTTAAAGGCTGTTGGACCTTGTGAATAGTGATTCAAGAGACATAGAAAAGATGAATGATAAAGGATGGATAATTAGAGATGCAATCTGCTTGATAAGAGAGGCAGGGATTTCATCAGGGCCTGGAGAAGAATTTTTGCAATAATATCAAGTACTTTACTCAAAAACATACTCTTCATTTATATAATCAAAGGGCACTGGGAAAAATGGCATTGTTTCCGGGGGTGTTTGTAGTCGTATATCCCAGGATATTCACAATATCTGTAGATATTCGGATTGACACGCTCCGGATACGTTGGTGTCAATTCTCGTATACGGAGCATTTCCTAACTCCGGAATGGCACTGTGTCGACACGCTACATATCCGGTTCTCCGGATACTTACTGGATATGGTCCGTGTTTCACGTATTCACTGTTCGTATATCTCCGAATACGTCACGTTCTGGTACTGTGCTCACCTCCGGATATGTCAGGATACACAAGCTAGCATTCACTAGGGAGCTTTATTTTTCAAGCATTTATAGGCTACTGTATCGTGAAACCCAGAGCCTTATGACCATGCAACATTTTCATACATTTATATACCATTTATATACCAATGTTTTACAGTGTACTACTGACTAGCCGGCTGGTAACTCGGTTAATATTTTAATTATATGCCTTAGTTATTTTAAAATAGCACAGACATTGACCAAAATGACAAACAGATTAGTATTACTAAAAACTCATCACAATTACTTTGAAAAAGCTAAGTCTACACAGCTGACAAACTTTAGAGGTCATGGAAAAATGTAACCAATTTAAAGTTTTTTTTTTTTTTAACTCAAAATACATTAACAAGTACTGTTTTACTTTTACTCAAGTAGATTTTTAGATGGGTACTTTTAATTTAGTAGGCTTTAAGCAAGTAAAGATACTTAAATCACATTTTTTCAGCATTTTTCCACCTCTGCCAATGTCACTAATACAATTTATACAACAGACAAGAACGTTTGATAAAGTTGTCTTTATTAATTAACCCATTTAGACCTAAAACGCCTGGGGAAAAAGGCCTGAAAATCTTAAGGGTGAGATCCTGAGGTTTTTCCTGGAAATTCAACAATGTCAACGACTATTAAATAAGTGATTTCTCAGACTCTGAAGCACAGAGACAAAATTCCAAAAGTATTTGAAAGCTTACACTTGTGGGTTTCATGAGAACTGTGTCTTATTATTCTACACCTTAAGAAAAAAATATAAAATAATCCAGAAACACAATAATATGGAAAAAAATAAAAGAAAACAGTCACAACATGTACAGTGCACAATATTTTCAAGTTTTAAGAAATAAAGAACAGCTCTTATTCAGGTCAAACTGTAAAAAATAAAGTGTCCCAAGGCCATAAGGCAGTAAGATGAAGTGCACTACATACTGAACAGGTTACATCCCTTACATATACCAGCGATAGTGCTTGCCAAAGCACTCAATGTGCAGAGGTAGTTTGCACTGTTTGCATCCAAAGACTGTTGGCCCACCTACTTTCTCGTTCTCTGGGACCAGTTGACATTCCCGGCACAGCTTGCGCTTGTCATACATCTTTCCACAGTCATGTTGTGGAGGTGGTGTGGCTACTATGGCCCCCAAACGTCCTACAGTCGGGTGGAGGAGGAGGAAGAGAAGATGGAGAAGGAGGAGAGGTCACAGGAACAGCCCTTGTTGTCATTGGTGTGACAAGTTCCTCCAGCCAGTTCTTGTACCCTCTGTACTTTCTGCTGAAGGCAGGTCTTGCAGCGATGTATGCATTGTGGCAGGACACAGACAAGAAGAAAAACACTCGCCTCCACCACTTCTTCGTTCGATGCTGGAACCCATAGTAGCCAACCATTTGATCAAGCAGATCGACGCCTGGAACACACAGCACACATTACACACTCACAAGGCAACAGTGGAAATAAACATAATAAATAATTATACAGTCACATATTTTGCCATAAAACCAAAAAGGCAAACAAACCTTTCATATTTTTTTGATAATCTGCAAGGCAAGCTGGCACTTCCACCTGTTGCTGGATGGCTCCGTTGCCTTCGATTGGCTGAAAATGCAGAAACAGACACAGGAAAGTCACCTTGGATGAAAGTATAATATAAAACAGCATAATTTACATTGTACTGTGGCTTTGTGAGATATCCATTGTAAACACCGTCCTATGAGCAAGTAAATGCAGGCACAAAATATTATGTATTTTTTTAATGTCTACAGGTACTGTAAATTACATTGTTCTCTTGTGTTACAGCTTCTATTTGTATGATGGTATGTATGTATCTATTTTTGTATTATATTTGTATGCATGATTATGGTTGAATAAAAGTTCAATGCATAATACCAATACCTCTCTCATCATTATGCCCAAAGAGGTAAACATGAAATGCTACATAATTAGAAAAAATGTAATTTGCAATGATATTAATAATCACCGTTTGTTATTACATAATTATCACAATCAATCAGTATTTTAGTTCTTACCTCCATATAGCATAGAATCTGCCATGGCGTCAGAGAACTGAGTCTTGACGAGATTTTTGGTGTCTCTCCAATAATCTCTCTGTGCAGTCAGAACAAGACCCATGCCGATAGCCCAATAAACGTCTTCATTTCAGGGACAGTTACATTCGACCACTTAAGCATCTTTGCCCTCGCTGGAGTGTGATCACGTTCGGTCTGTTCACGGTAAATATTTGTCCCTTTAATGAGATGCGCCCAAAGTTCGTCTGTGAAAATGTGATTGAATACCTTTAACTTTAACTCTCGGCGTGCGGTTGAATAGAGTTCTGCTCCTTTCAGATACTGCAGGTCATCGTCATCAAGGAGGTCCTTGGCCACCTGAAGCCGCTGCTTGAAAAGCTACACAGAAGAGGGCAATATTAAGCAACACATTTCAAAAGAATGTAGAATGCAGACCTTAATTTCAATGCTTGCACCAAAATAATAGTTCATGGCAGCCAGGAAGAATTTCACAACCATCAACTGTTGATTGATCAAAGATAGCTGCATGCCAACAAAAAATAAAGGTGTAGGCACTTGAGTTGATTTACTGTAAATAGTCCAAAACAAGTCCAGGTGTTCATAGAACCTGATTTCCTTCTGCAAGACAGTAAGAAGTAGAGTTTTTTGAGTGATTGAGTAGACCTTATTAATCCCCAAATTGAAAATGTATCTGAGTACAACATATACACACACAATAGTAAGACAATGTAGTGTAACAGATAAAAGTAAAGAGCTACTAAGTATTAATTTTGACTGGGAAAGGAAAGAAATCTTTTCCATGTCTGTCATTTTGAATTTCCAGTAATAGTACATTTTTTAAGTCTGCCAGAACTACTTTGGTCATACTAGTGAACTATAATTTTATTACTCATTTACTTTGACTAAATAGTCATGAAAAGATTTTGGAAATAAGCAGCACAGTTGCAATGTACTTACCTACTCTGGCCACAATCCTACATATTACCTTCAAGTCTCCTGGTGGCTCTAAAACCCACCCAATTTCACAAAGCCCCCAGTTGGTTTGTATGGTAATGGACTAAGAAATAGCGTATTTTTACCCACAGATTATTACGCTAAACACTTATGTAGGCTAGCTGCTACACAAAGATAGATCGCAGTGTCACGCTAGCTAGAAGGCTACATTTAGCTAGCAGATTACTCTCCATTTTTACACAAGTGGGATTTTGAAATTCATCCCCTGCGTATGTCGAAAATCAGACATCGACGCCATTACATGTTATACATTCATATTACTGATGATACATTATGTCCCAATCATTCCATCAACCAGCTTGTCATTCCACGTTATCAACGAATGGCAGGCTAACTGTGTAGCTAACGCCAAACATTCACCGGCCAAATAGCAATTCTGATATTTCAACTTACCTTAAAACATCTCTGATAGTGGGATTGTTCACCTCCCCATCAAAACGTGACCGCAAACTTGTCCACCAGGAGCACGGCTAACATTGCTGCGTTTCCCAATTCAGCGAGTGCGGTTCGGAGTGTGGCGACTCAGTCTGCAGTCGAGGTGGGCAGTCCGGGGATCACATGGGCGTGTAGCGAGCTGGCTACAGAGAGACACGAGTGCCAAAATATCTCCGGATACGAACAGATATTGTACCCAGTGAAATCCGGAGTCCAGATACGTCAATATTTTCATGGATTCTCAAGAAATAAGGATATCGTGAAAATCTGGTCCGGATATGTGGCGTGTCATATAAAATATCCAGTCCAAACACGTCCGGATTCTAGCTTATTTTGCCCAGTGGGGAGAACCATCAATCTTGCCAATTTGTTTTGCAAGGCATGGTCACACATTGACAAAAGTCAATAAATGTATTGCCAATTTGGGTTGGATCAGTTATTTCTTTTTCACCATCCTGAAATTGGGTGGAGGAAGGAGTAGCAGATTGTACAGATAGTATTAAATAGTTCTTTCAAAGTTAATATTATTTGCAGATCTAGTAAACTGATTACTTTAATACTCTCATTTGGTATTTCTAAGAAGATGATTGTATATATATTCCTGTATCTCTTGAAGAGGAGTAGGATTTTGAATATTTTGGTATTTTTTATACAATTGATTCTTTTTTAGAGCTGATTTTCGATGTTCAAACGTAAACCATGGTTTGTTCAAATTAGCTTTTCTTGTATTAGTGCAAGTAATAAGAGACATTGATCAAAAACAAAGAAAAAACTTGGTATAAAAGTAATTCTAAACAGTGTTTACATTGGGCACCTCATAAATTTCTTCCCAGGACAATTTTCGCAACTTATCTCTAAAGTAGTTAGTATTTATGCCCTTGAACCTTTGAAATTATATATTTTTTGGTTTTGTCATCATGTTATTGAGCAGCATAGAGAATTGAAAAACAGGAAGATGATCTGAAATAACGCTATAAAGATTGTCAAATTTTAAAACATTAGTGAATGCATTAGACTTGGTGGTTATTCTTGTAGGCTTGCTAATTAGAGGGAAAAAAATAATTTGAAGACAGTATATTTATTAAACCATCTATTCATATATATTTTTAAGCACACTTAATAAACCTTCTTTGAACTTATTGATATCAGTATTGGGGGAAACGATATATACATCCTACAATCAATCTTTTTGTTATATTCAGTGCAACAAGTTGAACTTTGAGAAAAACAGATTCACTATTACAATTTTGAAACATTGATTCAAGATCAAGTCTTTGTTTGGATTCATGTCCCTTTAGAACATAGAGAGAAACTCCTCCACCTCGACTTCCTCTACATTTGTGTGAGGCTGTGTAATTATCCATTTCGATTAGGGAATTCCTGTCTTCTGTCAGCCAAGTTTCAGACAATGCAATAAATGAAAAGGCATGGTTCAATGAAGAGAGATAATGATCATATTTTTTTGGGAAGACTTCTTATTATCAGATGGAGGGTAGAAAAGGTGCAGCTGTCATGATAGTTTTCAGTAAAATAGTTGATTTTCAGAAAAAATAATCACATGAAGATGAATTATGAACATGGCCTCGCAAATCCCCAAGTACATTATTTTGAGATAAAAATAAATCAGGATCAAAAGAATTAGTATATTCCTTAACATTATTGTTTTGTAGTTCTAATGAATAAAAACATTTTTATCAGAAATTCTATTTGACTAGGCATTTCCAATAGACAAATTGCATTATGGAATATTACCAATATTACAATTGAGCTTGGCTAGACATAGGAAGACAGGACTGATTGGATACCCAAATAACAATGTTTAAGGCAACCATATGCTACTTCTAATTTTGAGAGCTAGCTTGTTGATCTCTCCTGGGTTGCACAATGAGTCTATCATTTTTCAGATAGGCCCACTCTCCTCTCGCTCTAGCAGCTCTCATCCTTGGCAGCAGTTCTTTGCATTTTTGATGCACTGCATCTGAGAAGTCTTCATTCATGTAGATGTTAGTACCTTTTAAACAATTGGCTTTAGACAGGATTGAGTGTCTGTCTTCACTATCATAGATCTTGGCCTCTTCACTTCACCAACAGCCAGTGGTCTTCCAATGCTTGTTCAATTTCGATATGCTTTTGATAAATTTTTATTTTTGTACTTAAAATTTCCCTGAATTTCTTTTCAGAGTCCGATCAGGTTTCGTCTGGTGATTCTGGGATGCCCTCAATAATAAGATTGTTTCGCCTGGACTGGTTTTCTAGATACTCAACTTTTTCCATGCAGTGTGTCTTGGCATCTTGAAGAGCCTTAGTGGCACATTGAAGGTTTTTAATATCATCAGAATTTACAGATTTAATAGAGGCCTTAAGCACATCTACTTCATTTTGAGAGAATTCTAGGCTGCTTTTGACCTCCTGTAACTCATCAAGCCTATTATTGCTGGAGTCATAGATCATTTGTACGAAGCCCCTAAAACTGCTCTCTTGTTGTGCAATCAAGTCTTTAAAGATCCCATGACATGGTACTTCTTGATGCTTTTATATGACGCCTTAATGGTTCCCTAATACTGTAAATGAATCCTTCTTCAAAATCAAGCCTCAGTGCATGAAGACAGTCAGAGTCATAACTATGTCTCTGAAACGCTTTATTCTGGGTGTTATTGCTTGAATGCAAATGAGCAGGACAGAGACAGGCCAGTGCAGCGGGTGGGGGTGTGGCCAAATACGCCGCCGTTTCCTGGATTCGCTGTGCGCTGGCCCCACTTCCGTATGTGTAAGCGCGGAGGAAGATATGAGACATGTTGCATTAAAAAAACACATTTCCACAGAAAATAATAATAATAATAATAAAATTAAACCACTGCTGTTTCAGAGGTTCGGTGGCTCGGATAAAGGATAAATAAAAAACCGCATCTCGCATTTCGTAGCTCGTTCGGGGTCCAAACTCTCTGGGCGTGATTTCCAGAGACGGTGGGTAGACACCCAGACGGGGGGTGGAAACCTTTCTGCGAGTGTGACGTCAGAAAGTTCCCTTATTCAGAATCGCCCGTTTGGGCTGTCTTTTTTTCAAACGCGAAAAGGATCGCAAATGCTCAGTTTACACATTTTGCAACTTTTAGCCATGGGGGGCTAAACAGGGTAAGGGAGCTCACATTAACGTTCAAAAACCTCAGAAAGTGAACATTTCATGCCATGGGACCTTTAATATAGGATTTCTGCTGATCCAAAAGATCACAAACAATTGAGAGATATAATCACCTACTTCATTTACCCTTTTCTGTGGTAGCATTTTATCTTCTTCATCAACCTTTTTCTTTGGCATTTGATCAGATCCTCAATATAGAAAATGTGTATACTTTAAACAAGGTCCAAGTGCTGGCGAAGTCAATAAGCCCTTTAGTACATTGCGAGACCACAAGAGCAGTCAAACAACAGACAAGTGGCAGTGGACAGAAGGTGGATCCAGCTATAGCAGAAACTGATAGCTGCTAGTTGGGCCTGTTAGTGGTGGCCGTACCTATAGCAGGGATGATAGCTGCTAGCTGGGCCTGGTGGTGTGGCTATAGCAAAGCTGGTGGCTAGGCCTGATGGTGGTAGCTCTAGCTGGAGCTGGTAGCTGCCAGCTGGGCCTGATGGTAGAGGCTGGAGCTACTAACTGTGTCTGGTAGTGTTTGCAGTACCTGTTGCAGCTAGCTTGGCCAGATGGTAGAGGCTGAGGCTGTAGCAGAAGCTGGTAGCTGCTGGCTGGGCCTGTTGATGGTCGTAGCCGGACTGCTGGTTCCACTTCAATTTTTTTTAGTCTGCATCAGTTGTGATAACCCAGTTAGTCTTGTATGGTGTAAATCGAAAGTTTATAACAACCAACAGGGTTTTCAGCAAAAAGGTCCAGAGGATTCCCAAGATTTTCAGTGCATATCAAAGAGGCAGAAAATCTGAAGTTGAATAGCCCCGATCTATGCCTGTGGACTTGGGGCTTTTCCCATTGCAATTAACTAATCAGAACAGTATAAAACACAATAGTTAAACCCATATTTACAGTCATACAGTTGCACAACATTTCAGGCATTCCCAAATTTAAACACACATGGACAATAGAATATTTACCAGATGTTCCATTAGTTTCTAATTTTTAAGTGTTGAGACGTATCCAACACTATTTAAGAAGAACATGTCAGTAATCAAGCTTTCTTCTAAACTGAATCAAGAAATCTGTGTTTCCAAAATCAGTCCCACATTGTGTCATCTGTCTATCATTGTCAGCCAACCATCTTTGTCTCCTAAAGACACATTATTTATCTTGTCACATGCCAAATAATTTGACTCAAATAAAAGCATGTTTTTCATTATAGATTGTTTTTTTTATGCACTAGAAAAACATATGACCTTACTGTGAGCAGGTTTGAATCTCCACCAACCTGACTCTTATTTGGCCTGAAGGAGGGCTTCTTCCTGCTTGTTTTCATGAAACGGTCAAAATACTTCCACCTTGTGATGTCATGTAGGTTTGGCAGTTTTCAAGTTAACAGCTACCTTTTTACTCTTTGGTTCAGCAGAGATTGGCAGTTCCAAAAATAAGGTAGTGAAGGTGTATGGAGTTTAAAAACATATTGGAGCATTTTCTGTATTAATAGAGGACATTACAGGGTGGAACTGAGTGCTTTCTGTTTGAGAGAAGAACCCTAAATATGCAGAATATTTTGTATTAAAAGTGTGAATGAAACAAAACACAACTCCAGGTATGTTTATGACAAGGAAACAACATTATAACGTACTGTAATATGACCCCTAAAGATCCCATGACATGGTACTTCTTGATGCTTTTATATGGCTCCTGGTTCCCTAATACTGTAAATGAATCCTTCTTCAAAATCAACACTCAGTGCATGAGAAACAGAGATAAGATGAGAAAGAGTAATTTTTCTCTCTCTGAACCGTCCATAATGGGCGTTGTTGCTTGAATGCAAATGAGGAGGACAGAGATGGCCAATAGTAGAGGGTGGGGGCGTGGCCAAACTCCGCTCTCGGCTCTGAGCTGTCAGCTGTGCGCTCTGATCCATTTCCGTGTTTTTGCACGGGGGGAGAGATTTGAAGCGTTCCATTGAAAAATAAACACATTTCCACAGAAAATAAAATTAAACCACTGCTGTTCAAAGGTCCAGAGGCTCAGATAAAGGACTTCCGAGCCTAGAAACACTCGGACGTGCCTCCAGGCAAATAAAAAAACGCATTTCGCATTGCCTAGCGCATTCGCAGTCCAAACTCTCTGGGCGTGATTTACAGAGACGCTGAGTTCAGACAGACAGGGGTGGAACTGCATTTGCATTTCTTTTTTCGATCTGACGTCAATAAGGTGCCTTGTTCAAAATCGCCCGTTTGAGCTCCGATTTTTTGTAACGCAGAAAAGGATCGCAAATGCTCAGTTTAGACATTTCGCAACTTTTAACCATGGGGGGGGGCTAAACAGGGTAGGGGAGCTCACATTAACGTTCAAAAACCTCAGAAAGTGAAAATTTCATGCCATGGGACCTTTAACCTATTATGTACTGACTGAACCAAAACTATTCAAACCAGAAAATAAAATGAAAACTCACTTACCTTTCACAGTCAACATATAAATGACTGCTTGTGAGAAAGGCAGATGGTTTGCTTTACCAACCCTGAAGTTAAAATGAAAAAACAAAAAACAAGGAGTCCTAATTCATCACTGTCTGTGCTGTCCAAGAGTCTATTATTCTCTCCCCACTGATAAAAAACACTATAGCTAACTCTCCATTTGATCCAGGGCACAGTTTGTATTCCCAGCTGCTTTTGTTGGTCAACTTTAAAAGCTGTTTGACTCTGAAACAGCCTCTTATTCAGATGTAGTTGAAAAGATTTTGGCCCCTTCGTGTTTTTCCTCTTCTCCTGATGTTGGAATTGATTAAACGCTTACACAACCCTCTTGGACCTTTGTCGGCATCTCCAATTGAGTTTGCGAGCTGTGGTGTTCGTCATGGCAACGGTGATTAAAAAACCCTTAGTAACAAGTGCCAGCATCCTCTCAAGGTATTTGCAAGTTTTAAAGTGGCTATACCCATTTATTTACATTTTTTTTCGGTGTATTGCCCAAACTAGTCGCCCTGTACAGATATATTGTAAAAGTTCTCTTGAGGTCAAAATGAGATCGCTGTGAGTTTTATTGTCCAAGAATCAGGAAGTGAGTTATTAGCATGCTAGTTGTTGCTTCACTGCGACAACAAAACTCTCTTCTGTTCATTACGGTGAATAATTAGGATCAAACGGGAGTTGATCTGCAACATGGCATCGTGACAATTAGTGATTCAAAATTGTTCAAACATGCACAAATCATGCCAAATACAACTTCAACCTTAAAGGGACAGTGTGTAAGGTTTTTACCCGTTAATTACTGAAATTGAAGATACCCATTCAAAAATACATTGTTTTCCAAGCCTTTTCACTTCCATCATGAAATCAAAGTATTTTTTTGGACTTAGATATAGTCACATAAAAGGGGGATCTTCCCCATGCAGAGGCAGCCATTTTGAATACGAGAGCCGCAGAAGGACATTTGGGCTCCGCCTTCGCCTTCGGCAAGGCTCGTGGTTTTGGGTAAACAACACAAGCATGCTGCCGGATCAGACGTCGTAATGGATCTAACACAAGTTTTGGACTAAATTGTTTTACTGGATTTTATTCGCTGGATCCTTACGGACAAATTGAGAGCAAGTTTATGGTGAAATACAGAGTTTGACCTGTGCAAAGCATTCTAAGGTAAGCTAACCTCGTTTTGTGCTTTTCCGTATAAAAGCCCCATGTGCTCGGGGAGTGTTTGTTTTGCAGGGAAATGAATTGCATAGTCAAAAAGAGGAGACTGTAAGGTTTCATTTGATGTGTAGAGTGTCATGGTATATGATCAGGAATGTGTGTTTTCATGAGAAAATAAATAAATAAAAAATAACCGGGGCCGCGTTTTATTTATACAGTAGTGGCGTGCGGCTTGTGCACGGGTCCCTCGAGGTCTGCCGTAGCTAAAACAGAAAGTGCAATAGCACCATCCACCTATGCGCCACGAATCCTACACACTGGGGCTTTAAAAGCTCAAAGAATAAAGTCAATTTTGCATAACAGGTCTGCTTTAAAACTTACAAAAGCAGTTGATGCCACCACGCCAATTTACAAATCAGACCTGCTGAGAGGAGACTCACGCTCACAGAAAGAATGCATGTTTTCACATCATTTTACAGCACATACTGTAGCTAACACCTATAGATCAGTTTACTATCATATCGTGGATTACAAAGTTCTGTTTTTCACCTCTTAAGACAGTAAAAATCACACACTGCAACTTTAATGCACATTTAGTCCATTCTCCCTTAGTGTGCGGGCCAAAACTTGTCATATCCTTTGCTGCTGCTGAAAGAATCCGAAAGCTATTGGGAAAACCCTAATCTAAGCTTCAATGGGCCGATTACCATTTCACTGACAGACAACTTCACTTCTCACACCGGTGTAGAGGTGAGAGTGGAAGATTCAGACTGATTATTTGGGGGACAGGTTTTGTAAAGGACCGGGCACAGTGGGCGGTAATCTGGGAGGCCACTTCACAGACACTGCATTAGAATAATAGGATTAAGATTTTTAAGAGAGTTTACAGAAAGGCTTAAAGTGAAAATACTTTGTCTGCAGTCACAACACACTTCCTCAGTATGGCTTAAGATGACAGGCTGACAGGTGAATGTGGAGTTTAATCGGCTCCCGTGCTAGCTGGCGTATTACACGCAATATGTAGCCAGTAATGATTTATTTCAGTAAAATGTCTTTGTCATAACTGCGGATAACCATCCCACATGGGGCCTGCAGTTACAGTCAGATCTTTAATCTTTTCTTCAGGGATGATTTGGCAAATCTTTATACCAGATGCCCTACCCAAACAACCTATGCTACTCTGTGCTTAAAACACTACGCCATTATGTTTCTACAAATAAAAGTCATTTGTGAATGCTGAAAAATTGTACAATGTTGTTTTTATTGTTTGCGTATGTTTTCATAAGTGACACTTCAAAGATTCAGTTTTTTTTTTAAAGGGCTATTTTCTGATCTATGTTATAATGTAGTTTCCTCATCAAACATATCTGGAGTTGTGTTTTGTTTCAGTCACATATGTTTAAGACACAGAGAGTGAAAACATTGTCCCACCTTGTGATGTCACATGGCAATACTGGAAGTTTATGGGCAGAAATATGTGCCACCAGAAACTGAATTTGAATCACATAATTTGAAATTGTATTGAAAAATTGAATCTGAATAGTATTATTTGAAATTGAATTTATTAGTTTGTAACAGGAATCTAATAAAATTTGAAAATTCACTATTTTTATATGCTCATGTTCAGTTCTCGAAATTCAAATTCAGTTCACAAAATTCAAATTCAGTTTACTGTGACAAACATCCGGGTAGTTTAAGGATGAAGGAAAAGCAATCGAGCTCAGATATACAGGACTACAGGATAGTATTTCTATGAGCGCAGATGTTTGGTGCTGAAAAAAAGACCCAAACGGGCGGGTTGGAACAGGCTCTTTATGACGGCAGAATTTTGACCGGCCCTTACACAAAAGAGCTACAAGCTGCTAGCTACGAGCTGCTAGCTACGAGCTGCTAGCTACTAGCTGCAGTTTGTTTTTACTGGAGAGACGTGATAGCTCTGAAATGAGTGAAACACGGCAACTGCTCTGTCCCTGGATTTAATGATGAAGAACAAAGTATGTTTTAGCTCCTTCATCCGAGCCTTTGAAACAGCCGTGGATTAATTTTATTTTCTGTGGAAATGTGGTGACACGAATACCTAAAACACTGTATGCTGCGCCAAACACGGAGAAGTGTTCATTTCATGGGACAATACAGAGCTGGACTTGCAAATTGACTGAAACTGAAGCCTGGGTCAGTACCAACTCTCCACGCCACATCAGCTACAGATGCAGAACAAGTAAGTAAAATATAAAACTACATAATTTTGTGTCTGTGCTGTATATGTTTGTCTGGCTTGTTACTGGAAACTGGTAGAAGTCTGTATCTGTTACACTTAAAATGAGGCTTTACCCGGTGAAAATAGACAAATTCATCTCTTGTAAACCTTTGATTTTAGTACGTGAACTTATAACATTTTATTTTGAATATTATGCAGAAGTTGTAGCATTTTACTGATGAGATGTGCCTGTTAATTCTTCCTAAATCTGCATAGGCCCACTAAAGTTTCCCCCTCACACCTGATTCAAATCCATGAGCTGTTAGCAGGTGACTGCAGGTTTGTTGCATTTGTAATGAGATTAATAATATGAGTTTTTGAGGTGTGTAAAATATACAACGTGTAACCAAATGAATGATGTAATTTCATAATGGGTATATTGAAGTATTAATGTTGTTCACTACACATACTTCTATCTTCTTACAACTTGCACCTGGAGTATATACAAAGTAATAAATGGAGTACTAATTTGTCATTGTTTTCTCTACAAAGACCAGCACATCAACTCTGACTGGATGTATAGGACCAGACAAGCTGGAATAAGGACCCAGATTCTGCAGTACCAGCCCCAGCCCCAGCTCACAAATGAGTAATGGGAGAGATAACAAATGATATTTAGTCTCCTGTCCTATGCTCCTATGGATCATCTTCAATGCTTCAATGCAAGTTTTTTCCCCTGTGATGTAAATAAATCTTTGCATTATCTTTACACTGTTTACACCATTGAATGAAAAGGCACAAGGCTCTAGATTTGTGGGTATAATTAACTGCCAACAGTTTATTTATTCTTTTATTCAGGGCTCTCAAGTTTTGAGCGGGGTTGTGCGTGCGACTGCGATTTTCTGGGCACAGAAGCGCTGTGCGTCGAATTGCGTGTGTCACACTCTCAAAGCGTGAGACTTGAGAGCCCTGTTATTAACTTCTGTAAAAAAGTACTGGTGTATTCCTCTCAATAGTAAAGGACCATATTTGGCCAGCATTTTGCAGAGTACACGTTGAGGCAGACAGGCTCCAATCCAGGATGGTCCACCACACACATGAGCTGTCCCTCGACCTGTCGTAGTCTTCTAGTAACCTAATTAGGATTAGAAATGGTAAGTGTCATTTTTAGGCATAAGTAGTTGTCAAATGAAGATACAAAGTTGTTTTCAATTTAGAGCGTTACCTGAGATATCCAAGCAGCTTCTGAGGGCATGGCACAATTTCCACAGTGGCACCTATCCGAAAAATATAGGTAGAACTTGGTAAATCTTCAGGTAAATATAAGGTAATACAGACAGATGCGATGATGGTAAATCTTCACAAGTCATGAGTTAACATGACGTCAATATACGTGAGCATAGAGAACTTTATCATTAAATATGAGCCAGAATAGTTATAGAATAGGTTAGAATGCCTTCTATTATTACTATACATATGCACAATGACATTAAAAGCAGCCCATTCTCCAGTGCAGACATGTATGTAGATTATTTACATACATTTATAGCATAGTGCAAGAAAAGATAGCAAAAGGGGGGTAGGTGCACATTTCTAAGATGCAACATACATAATATGTATAATATGTAAATATTTACACGCTCTTAAGTATCCTGGCTTTGTATTTGTGCATGTGTTAGAACGTTGTTGTTGGTAAACAGGTTGCACACACGTACAGAGAACAACACATCAGTATACTAGTGTTTTTCATGTAAACCAGGATATCAATAACCCCATTACTCTGTGTTCATGTAAACACAGACACCCCAAGTTCCAAAAACTCATTTCAGACCACCCCCCCCCCCCACACACACACACACACAATAGACTTTTATTAACTTTACTGAGTTCTTAAACATTAAACTTTAAAATTAAACATAAACTTTAAATTAAATTAAATTAAACATTCAATTATTAAATATTAAAATTTTATTACAAATTTAAATTAAAAATTAAATATGTTATTTGTGTAAAACTTGTTAAATTTATGACAGCCTTTAACCTAGTACAGAAATAAAATGCAGGTGATGGTGTTAAATTTTGTCTACCTCAACGTGCCTTTTACATCATTTAGACCGCCATGGGCAATGCTGAAGTCACTGTTACACACAGTGCACCTCACCACAGTGTCATCATTTTTCACCCGAATCAGACAGGGATATATTTTAGTATATTCTGCCGTAAAATTAGTTTTATATTTTCGTTTTTTAGAAAGTAAATTGAAGCCCGCCCACACAGAAAGCTGATTGGTTACACTCAGCAAAACTAGCCAATCAGCGCGTTCTCTGGCCAGCGCTCGCTTAAACACACTCTCTCTCTCTCTCTCTCTCTCGTGCGCATTCTGTTTGAAGTAGTCTGTGTATATACAAGAGTTATTATCTTGTGTGCACGCTCTGCACAGTCCAAAACAAAAAAAAACCCTCACATTGTCTAAAATCCGGGATATTTTATCTGACTCGCGGGCATCAGGGAGCCACTATAATTATCCGGGAGACTCCTGGAACTTCAAGTTCAAGTTCAAAGTTCAAAGTCAGCTTTATTGTCAATTCTGCCATATGTGTTCAACATACAGTGAATCGAAATTTCGTTTCTCTCTGGCCAGGTAGTGCAAAAAGACAGTGTACAAAATACAATATGAAGACAAAACACAACAAAAACTATCTAAGACAGAGATCTAAGTTAAAACTAAAGTCTACGGTCAAAAATCTTAAAACAGTGCAACATAATAAATAACAAATAACCTATACTATATACAGATTTCCAAAGTGTGCAGTGTGCATCAAAATGTGCAATGGAAGATACAGCAGTGAATTGGTCATGTGCAGTAGAATGTGCATTGGAGTTAAAGTGATACTCCGGGATTTTTGACATAGGGTCCAATTTTCTAGTTAGCCAGCGTGTAGGATATGTGTAGAGAAAGTTATTTTGCGATTTCATGCAGTCTTTGTAAAATCTGAGTTGGCTGTTGCTAAGCTAGCGAAAGTGAACGTCCTGCAGCTAGCCAGCCACTAAAATAGACATACCCAGTACAAAACAAACACCCAAACAAATCAGTTATTATGCCAGGGTATCGATTTAAATATCTGTGTTGATATAATAAGATTTTGAACGAAACGGACCTTGCTTCAAACGACTTAATTGACGCATATTGGGGGACTAGTTTCTAAGCAGCGGCGGAATTTTACTTCTCCCTCGTCAATTCATCAGCAGCAGTTGTCATTATTACAAAGAGTAGAGACTGGAGGCATGCATTACACACGTTGGTGAGTAACAGAAACAGGAGGCCTAACTTAGAAGATGTGAGTATAATCATCTCACTGATTTTGCAACTGGCCAAACGCTCCTACATTCAACATTTTTTTCTGGCACACCACTTACCGCATTGATAACTGGCCATTAGGTCCAGCAGGTCTAGGTCGTTTCTTCCAATTTATCTTTTCGACGCAGAAGAATGTCTCCAGTACGCCACGATTGAGATGGGGCAAGAAGTCCTGGTGCTCTGTTATGCAGACATCATTGGAAGTGCTATGGCCACCAGACACATCTAGACTTCGAAACGAAGTATCTAGCTCCAGCTCTTGCATTTGTGGGATAACTAAGTCCCACTCCCTGCAGCAAAAACATTCATCCTCGTTCTCCATAACTTCGCAATTTCGGCACTGACACCACCAATCCCCGGTTCTTCTGTCCCGGCTTTCTGCTGCAGCTTCGGCGGCGGCTGCATTTGCAGACGCGCTCTCTTGTTCTCTTGCTCTTTGTAAATCCATCTCTTTCAATTCTTCGTCCGTATACTCCGGCTCATACAAGTATGGTTCACTGGAAAAATGCAACTGCTCTTCCTCCTCATCAAAATAATCGGGCTCGCCAAACATTGCCATACTTTGAACAGGCTCCGTGTGCTCACTTTTACAGTTGCGAGGTTGCTAGTAAACAAACTATTAGAGCCGGTCGGATTGGGACATGCGGGTGATATCAATCCGCGGCTGTCAAGCTTTCAATGAGGAAGTACGAATTGCTGATGATGATCAAAGGAATACATGCTTGGTTTACTTCCTTAATCATTCTATCAACACAGATATGTACATCGATACCCTGGCATAATAACTGATTTGTTTGGGTGTTTGTTTTGTACTGGGTATGTCTATTTTAGTGGCTGGCTAGCTGCAGGACGTTCACTTTCGCTAGCTTAGCAACAGCCAACTCAGATTTTACAAAGACTGCATGAAATCGCAAAATAACTTTCTCTACACATATCCTACACGCTGGCTAACTAGAAAATTGGACCCTATGTCAAAAATCCCGGAGTATCACTTTAAGATTCCCAAGTCTTCCAGGAGACTTGGGATGTCTGTAAACACTGTATCCCAAATTTGATCAAAACCGGGATAAGCTTTATATTCGCGATATTAAGTGCATGTAAATATAGTCGCATAGTCAAGTCATTCAATCAGAGCAACAGAAAAAGCTAACAACATAGGCTAGATGCTGGCTACATGCTAACTGTAACAGTATACATAAACAAACTAACGAAAGTATTGTTTCCAGACATTAACATTTCAAACTAACCATTCGGAGACGCCCTGCTGAAGCCACTGAGTTGCAACTTCTTCGCATTCGGGATCAGACTCGGGCCGTACCAGCGCTCTCAAGTCTCACGCTTTAAGAGTGTGACACACAATGTGACACGCAATTCAACGTGTTAACACGGTCACACGCTACACATGGTATTTCTCACGCTGAAATTTTGTTAAGCAATTCAATATCTGAGCTCGATTGCTCTTCCTTCCATCCTTAAACTACCCAGATGTTTGTCACAGTAAATTGAATTTGAATTTTGAGAACTGAATTTGAATTTCGAGAACTAAACGTGAGCATAAAAAGAGTAAATTTTCAAATTTTATTAGATCTGTTACAAACTCATAAATTCAATTTCAAATGATACTATTCAGATTTAATTTTTCAATGCAATAATTCAAATAAAAAAATACAATTTCAAATTATGTGATTCAAATTCAGTTTCTGGTGGCACATATTTCTGCCCATAGGAAGTTCACTAGAATTATTTGGTTCATTTCAGCCCTGGAATTGACACTCTATACTGAACTAAGGGTAAAAAGTAGCTGTTAACTTGAAAAGTACCACTTCATGACATCACAAGGTGGAACAGAGCATTTTGAGCTTTGGAGAGGCAGACAGAGCGGGATTACTCAAATGAAATGTGAATGAAAAAACTACTACTCAGGTATGTTTTTAAGGAGATAACAACATTAAAACATGGCTAAAAGCTCACAAGAGTCCATGTTGTGTAATATAGGACCTTTATATACTGTATATTAAAACACTGTAATACTGTACGGCTTTTACCTTTTGCTTAGACAACACAACTTCACAACACAACTCTTGGCTTATTGTAGATCTAGGTTGTGGTCTGTTTTTAAATGTTCAAAGACTTTAACATGTGAGAAAGTTTCTTTTATAAAATGCAGTGATGAAAAGTATCACAAAGTTTACAAGATGTCACATTGTTCTCTTTTGCAAATACAGGTCTGAGTGACCACTAAGTACCCCCCTGTGCTTGGGCATTGCTCAGCGGTTACAATGGAACTCTATGGAGGATCTGGTCACGGGGGACGAGCTGTTCTGCCTGACTTCTCCTGCTCTGAGTCAACACTAAACAATAGTGGTCTCCTCCACAAACACACGGACCCCCAACACAGCAAAGTAAACCAAGAAGACAAATGCAGAGAGACTGCACTGACATAATGCGGACAGTTTCGCAGAATAGCACCCACACAGACACATACACAGGGCCATAGAGGAAACATACTTCAAAGTTCAATATGTAGTGTCTGGAGAGATTTCACAACTCAGTGATTGGGCAATGCTTTGAGCTTTCACCTTAAAGAACACATGCACATTCTTGTGTTCATACTTTTGGTCACCTTGGGATCAGTATTTCACATTTTCTAACTTTGGATGCCTCCATTTGGAAAACTACACCTCAATTCCCAATAAGACATTTACAGTGGAGGAAATAAGTATTTGATCCCTTGCTAAATGTGTAGGTTTGCTCACTGACAAAGAAATGAACAGTCTATCATTTTATGGTAGGTTTATTTTAACAGTGAGAGATAGAATATCAAAAAACAAATCCAGAAAATAACTTTAAAGAAAATATATAAACTGATTTGCATTTAAATGAGTGAAATAAGTAGGTGAACCCTCTAGCCAAAAAAGACTTGTTTGCACAGATGTTTCTTGTAGTTGATGACCAGTTTTATGCACAGATCAGAAGGAATTTTGGTCCACTCTTCTTTGCAGATCATCTCTAAATCACTGAGGTTTCGTAGCTGTCACCTGGCAACTCAGAGCTTCAGCTCCCTCCGTAGGTTTTCTATAGGGTTAAGGTCCAGACACTGGCTGGGATACTCCATGACCTTAAAGATCCCATGACATGGTACAGACACGGGGGGAACATGCAAACTCCACACAGAAAGGCTCCCCGGGTCGCCGGAGCCTTTCTGTGTGGAGTTTGCATGTTCTCCCCGTGTCTGGGTGGGTTTCCTCCGGGCACTCCGGTTTCCCCCACCAACCCAAAAACATGCACCATAGGTACTCCAGCTTAGGTCCTGACCAGGCTGAAGCAGGAAGATCATGGAGATGGTCCCCGGGCGCCCTAATGTGTGTGCTGCCCACTGCTCCTAATATATGTATATATATATATATATATAGGATGGGTTAAAATGCAGAGAAGAATTTCTCCAGTGTGAGATCAATAAAGTTCACTTCTTCTTCTTTTCTTCTACTTCTTGATGCTTTTATATGGCTCCTTAATGGTTCCCTAATACTGTAAATGAATCCTTCTTCAAAATCAACACTCAGTGCATGAGAAACAGAGATAAGCTGAGAAAGAGTAATTTTTCTCACTCAGAACACTCTATAATGGGCGTTGTTGCTTGAATGCAAATGAGGAGAAAAAAGCTGGCCAATAGTAGAAGGTGGGGGCATGGCTAAACGCTCCGCTGTCTGCTCTGAGCGCTCTCTGATCCATTTCCTTGTTTTTGCACGGGGGGAGAGAGTTGAAGAGTTCCATTGAAAAATAAACACATTTCCACATAAAATAAAATTAAACCACTGCTGTTCAAAGGTCCAGAGGCTCAGATAAAGGACTTCCGAGCCTAGAAACACTCGGACGTGCCTCCAGGCAAATAAAAAAACGCATTTCGCATTGCCTAGCGCATTCACAGTCCAAACTCTATGGGCGGGATATACAGGGGCTGGAGCTGTATTTGCCGATCTGACGTCAAGCAGGTGCCTTGTCCGAACTCGCCCGTTTGAACACTGGTTTTGTGTAATGCAGAAAAGGACCGCAAATGCTCAGTTTAGACATTTCGCAACTTTTAGCCATTGGGGGGGGGCTAAACAGGGTAGGGGAGCTCACATTAACGTTCAAAAACCTCAGAAAGTGAAAATTTCATGCCATGGGACCTTTAATGTGTTTCTTCTTGAGCCACTCCTTCTTTGCATTGGCTGTATGTTTTGGGTCATTATCATGTTGGAAGACCCATCTGCAACACATTTTCAGTTTCCTGGTGGAGGGAAGGAGGTTGTCACATTTTAACGGTATATGGCTTTATCCATCCTCCCGTTGACACGGTGAAGTTGTCCTGTGCCCTTGGCAGAAAAACACTCCAAAGCATTCCACCTCCATGCTTGACGGTGGGGATGGTGTTTTTGCAGTCATAGGCAGCATTCCTCTTCTTCCAAACACAACGAGTTGAATTAATGCCAAAGAGCTCGATTTTGGTCTCATCTGACCACAGCACCTTCCCAATCACTCTCTAAATCATTCAGGTGTTTATTGGCAAACTTCAGGCGGGCCTGCACATGTGCCTTCTTAAGCAGGGGGACCTTGATTGCGGCCTTGATTGCGGCGTAAAGTGTTACCAATGGTTTTCTTAGTGACTGTGGTCCCAGCTGCCTTGAGATCATTGACTAGCTCCTCCTGTGTAGTTCTAGGCTGATTTCTCACTCATGATCATTGAAACCCCACGAGGTGAGATCTTGTGTGGAGTCCTAGATCAAGGTTGACTAATGGGCATTTTGTATGTAAATTTTCGATCAATTGCACCAACAGTTGTCTCCTGAACATCCAGCTTCTTGCTTATGGTTCTGTAGCCCATTCCAGCCTTGTGCAGGTCTACAGTCTTGTCCCTGACATCCTTTGACAGCTCTTTGGTCTTTCCCATGTTGGAGAGTTTGGAGTCTGACTGACTGATTCTGTGGACAGGGGTCTTTTATACAGGTGACAAGTTAAAACAGAAGTCTAATTCTGGTAACGAGTGGATTAGGAGTGTCTAACTGGTCTGTGGGAGCCAGAACTCTTAATGGTTGATCGGGGATCAAATATTTATTTCACACAATGAAATGCAAATCAACTAATATATTTTCTATAATGTGATTTTCTGGATTTTCTTTTTAATATTCTCTCTCTCAATGTTAAAATAAACCTACCATTAACATTATAGGGGGGTGTGCGCGGACACACGTGTGATAGCGCAGCATGACCCGGCGCGGGGCTGCGAGCAGAGACCCGTGCTCAAACCGTGCCAAGTCTAAAACAGGTCTAAAACAGGTCTAAACCAGGTCTAAACCAGGTCTGAACCAGGTCTGAACCAGGTCTAAACCACCGCGTGCGGGTCTATTTCCTGGTTTCGTTTCGAGTCACGGCTGAGGCGAGCAGCGAGGACTCCCCTCGGGACCGCACGCAGTCTGAGCACATGGACGAACGCAGGCAAGAGCCACGGTGGTCTAATCCTGGTTTAGACCTGGTTCAGACCTGGTTTAGACCTGGTTTAGACCTGGCACGGATTGAGCACGGGTCTCTGCTCGCAGCCGGGTCATGCTGTGCTATCACACACGTGTCTGCGTGCACATACACCGCCCTCCCCCTTCCCCCCACACTTCACTATTAATACATTTTGTTGAAAATTTATGAAAGTTTGAGTGTTTAAACGAGAGACAAATGTGAGAAAAGTTTAAATTCAGTCTGAGAAAAGCGTGTAATGTGTGTGGCTGAGCGCGCATTATTTGAATTTTTGAGATTTCGCGTTTCGTAACTTGAATTTTCTTTAAATTTGAATTAAAATTGAATTTAACGTGAAGGCGTTTCGTAACTTGAAATTTTCGTTTGTTGGGTCTTTCGTAAGGTGAGGTACCACTGTACTTATTTCCTCCACTGTAGATGTCTGAGCTCCCTCTGCAGTCAGCAAAGGTTATGAAAAATGTGAAAATAAACAATCTCGGTCAAGTGAATGTTATGCTAATAGAGCCATGTATTTGTTGTGAACAAAATTTGACCACAGAATGAATGTTTCTCATTTCCTAGCATCCTTCCACCAAAGACAACTCTGTAGCTCTCCTCCAAAGCAGAGCCAAGTGTCCTTCTCAGCTCCTGTGTATGTGGACTAGGTTCTGGAGAGAGCAACTGCACTGTGTCACGTGACATGATCAAATTAATCAATGAAGATAGAATCACATTTGTAGATGCATATCAATGTGTCTACAAATGAAAAGTATTCACAAGTGTTTTTATGTGTCAACATACATTAACACGTGGAAGATAAAGGCTCTATGAATCATCTGTGATCCAGTGATTCAGGCTGATGATTAAATAAATAAATGCACAGCTTAAAACATTGTCAGATGATCATTTGACCCCAGTCCCTTCTCCAGTCCCTGCTTAAAAAGATTTTGCTCAATGTGCTACATTCATTTGATCTGATAAGTGAGATAGTGTTATCTGAAGCAATGTGGATTCAGCAAAATATTTACTTATTTATTGTGCATTGACTTAATTTTATTAAAATACATTTTACTGCTTAAATCAAGTTAGTAAAAAATGAAGTTGTAGTGCACTGTGGACAATTTCAAGCACTCCAAGGTGGCCAAGGATCCATAAGTCTATCTTGGGTAAATGACCCAAACGGAGGATAGGAGCATGGAGGACGTGAAGTCTGATGACGTGGATCCAAAGTGGTTCAGAGCCCGAGGATCCTGGCAATAGACAAACACCCAATAAGTACTGTGATGGTTTAGGGACTTAGAGAAGTTTTATCTGTTTTATCTGGAGTTTCCAATTCAAAGCCCCAGGGTGTAGGATTTGTGGCGCATAGGTGGATGGTGCTATTGCACTTTCTGTTTTAGCTACGGCAGACCTCGAGGTCCGCGCGCCGCTACTGTATAAATAAAACGCGGTCCCGTTTTTTTTAAATTTTTCTCATGAAAACACACATTCCCGATCATGTACCATGACAATCTACACATCAAATGAAACCTTACAGTCTCCTCTTTTTGACTATGCAATTCATTTCCCTGCAAAACAATCACTCCCCGAGCACATGGGGCTTTTATACGGAAAAGCACAAAACGAGGTTAGCTTACCTTAGAATGCTTTGCACAGGTCAAACTCTGTATTTCACCATAAACTTGCTCTCAATTTGTCCGTAAGGATCCAGCGAATAAAATCCAGTAAAACAATTTAGTCCAAAACACGTGTTAGATCTATTACGACGTCTGATCCGGCAGCATGCTTGTGTTGTTTACCCAAGCCTTGGGTAAGGCTTGGGTAAACGAGCCTTGCCGAAGGCGAAGGCGGAGCCCAAATGTCCTTCTGCGGCTCTCGTATTCAAAATGGCTGCCTCTGCATGGGGAAGATCCCCCTTTTATGTGACTATATCTAAGTCCAAGAGAATACTTTGATTTCATGATGGAAGTGAAAAGGCTTGGAAAACACTATTTTTGAATGGGTATCTTCAATTTCAGTAATTAACGGGTAAAAATCTTACACACTGTCCCTTTCAAGCCTAATGCAAACACATTTTTTTGAGTTCTCAGAGAAGATGATTTTGGATTAATGGATTAATGAAACAAGTGTAAATTAAAAAACAAACAAAAAAACACTCCAAGTATTATTTTTTTTTATCAAAAGCTTTTTTTTTTTTTTTTTTACTTCATTGCCTTACCTGGAATGTACCGCAGTAATGCATAATGTGTTTTTATTGCTCAGAAATGCATGGAAAAAGAAATAGAAGACTCCCATTAACACAGCTCAACATAAACCACGTGGTAAGCTAATGATCTTTCCCCTACATTTCAATTCTGTTTGATACTGTAAATGGCATTAACACAGTATCACCATGTGGTCAAATGATATTCCTATAATCTAAATAAGCCCATTTGATTGGACAGTAAGTTGTATGTACTGTACTGGATGTCAATGTAACCAGTACCGGACTTAGCATTAACGGCTGTTTTGAGGCATTTGGATTTTGAGGGAAATCCAAATGCCTTTCCTTTCACACTAGTCCAGCCATCTCATTACAATGACATAGACATTGGCAGGACATTAACACTGACCCTGTGTAATCTCAATGCTAAGGACACATTAAGGCCAAGTACGTGGTCCAGATCTGTTTTCTATCACAATTCAACAGTTTGAACATGTTCTTGAGAAAAATCTGACACAGTATTGGGAAATTAACCAACAAGGCAGGTGTGAAAAATGTTTTTATGCCTGTTACTGGGGGGTATAACATAGTGTGATAATAGCGAGAGGTTTTGTGTCAAAACTGTGTTCTCCCTTGTGCAGTAAGAAGTCAACTGCTCCAGCTCTGTTCTCTCTCTTTATTCAGTGCGTGCAGCTGTTTCCCCCACCAACTTCTTCTATTGGTTAGCCTCTGAAACGCTCTGAGTAAGCTGAATTTAACCAATCAAAATGAAGGGTGAACTTTCAGATGAAGCGGTTAGATGCTATAGAAAAGTACATAGTGTACATGGATTGTGATAAAAGAGATGAAGTGGTGTGATTATTTTCTGATAGGTGGAATAAAGTACACCCAAACTTTAATCTCCTGGTTGTGTTTTAAATAAACACAACCTTCTCTGACCCACATCTCTCCACTGAGGCTACCTGTCAGAAGCAGTACAGCAGGCTTTCAGACCTTGGTCGGGAGCACAGAATTTGAGGATTAGGCTATTGCGCAAGAATTATGGTTGAAGGCTCCTATTGCAAACACTGCACGGCCTCTTTCCTTTTTGTCAGCTCTGATATCAAACAGAGCAACTTGATCTTACAGCCCCGAAAGACAGCGGTTCTCCTTTAATTAGCTACAACTAATTTAGCCTGGACACATTTGGATATCGCCCTTTTAGAGCTGCAGATGGAGGTCATTTTTGGCTTCACTTTCTGATGCCTTGGATCAGACCAGTCACAGCAAGTCTGTGGTTTGTGGTTTCTTACTGTAAACTTCTTGGTACTCTAACAACTTTTCCCCCACATTGCAGTGCTGTTTGATATTGTTGATGGCATTAAAGCAGACCTATTATGCAAAATCAACTTTTTAGAGCTTTTAACCTATTACAGGGGGTCCTCGGGTTACGACGGTCTCAGGTTACGACGTTTCGTGGTTACGAACGCGCCCCCATTAAAAAAAAATATATATATATTACGCGTCATTCCGTCTTACGCGGTTTAGCGTGGTAAGAGATGTAAACTAACGCGAACGGCGCGCGGCGCACGGCGGAAGAATACGCTCTGTTGTGGTTGTAGGGAGAAGAAGACGGCCTCGTGTGCGTGTCCAATGTGGGCGGAAGTACCTGATGTGGGCTCTGATCTGCTCCTATGAAAGCGGCAGTGATAACCAAGCAGCGTAGTGGTCTAATTATTGAGATGGAAAGGTTATTAGTGCTTTGGTTGGAAGATCAAAGGCAAAATCCGACTTACGACGAAATTCGGGTTACGACGCGTCTTAAGAACGGATCAACGTCGTAACCCGTGGACCCCCTGTATAGTTGTTTCCCCCCACCGTTTACTCACCTAAAGTTGGACTTAGACTGATTCACACTTGTTTGAACAATCTTGTTTTGTTTATTTTCAAGGCGCCACATTGTCATATTAGTAACTTTGTTCTCCAATTTTATTTTATATGTACTCTGTGTTGTGATGACATTTGCAGCGATGTCAGCTTCTACTGGGCACCCCGTTTTTCTAACATGGAAGTCAGCAGACCTGTGTCTATGATTAAGTCATTTTAGATTAATAGTGCGGTGTAAAATAACGGGTGTCATAGAATATAATTATATAAGAGACACAACTCAAGCACAATATGTCTTCTTAACCACAATATCACAATATGTATGACAGACTACTACTACTGCAATGACCTAAATAAGCATTTCTGACTAAACAGTAACTATGGCTCTAGCTCTACTATCTGATGCCATAGATCAGAGCAGTTGCGGTAAGCCTAGTATATTTCATTGTTCTTCTCTGGGGAATGCACCTCCAGGTTGTGTCTCATTTGTCATGTGCTGTTATGGATCACTAATGAGGTCACGAGGCCCTGACCTGGGATCAGTCTGACATCATCTCGTGGTTATGCTCCTGACGTAAAGAGGAGGAAGAGGGCATCTGAGTCAATAATGTTATGGGATCTTAAAACCACATTGTTTACGATGTACATACTATTAGAGGTCAGGATCTGTAAGTGTTGACTGCTGGAAAAACTGACTAGCAGATAATCGGACTGGATCCTTCTTCATTGCCTTTAGTACTGACCATAAATACAAAAACATAACAATGGTGGCTAAGTGGATATCACTGTTGCTTCACAGTAAGAAGGTCATGGGTTTGAGTTTTAGGCTACATTCAGACTGCAGCCTGAAGTGACCCAAATCCAATTTTTTCACCCCTTTGTGACCTGTATCTGATCTTCTAATGACAGTCTGAATGACACAGATCCGATTTTTTCAAATGCGACCCAGGCCGCTCGGATATGTGATCTTAAAACCGATACATATCCGATCTTTTGACATACGACTTCAGTCTGAACGGCCAGAATGGTATTCATCCAACCTGGGCGTTTTTCCTCCAGCGAGAGTGGTACAAGTAGGCGCTCACAAATGTACACAAACGTTCTTCCTGTCATGCGAAAATAGTGTATGAACTCTGTATCAGTGAAGCAGCGAAGCACATAGCAATCATTGGAAATGTGAATGACCTCGCAAAAAAAATCGGATTTCACAAAAAAATCGGAATTGAGCATTAAGCCCTGCAGTCTGGACGTAGCCTTAGAGAGAGATACTAAACTGATCCAGAGGGAATTTCAAGTTTTGCTGCAGTAATCTTTACACTTTACACTGCATTTCTCAGTGGCCTTTTTGTCTCAGTCAAAGGTCTCAGGAGGACTGGTCGGGTAGGGTCAGCAGATCTGTGCCAGGGCACTTTGAGGAGCGGAAGAGCCAAGTGTCTGTCTCCTGTGTCCTGCAACATCACAGTAGTGTCCACTCTTACTCCACTCTATAAGTGTTTCTTATAGAAAGACGGAGAGTATTTCCTTTACAAGGTCTTCTGCCACATTTGCCGCCACATTTGGTGTAAAAAGCCTGAAGCATCTCAAATGTCCATAGCTAGCACCTTAGGACAACGCAGCTGTGAAATCCAGTTTTTATCATCTTTGTCCTTTTATTTCATTATGTCTGAATGACTGCAATGCACTTTACAGCGGAAAAAAAATTGCCTGCAGTTAGTTCAGAACCCTGCTTCACATGTCTGTTGTGGCACGGTGGCTGAGTGGCTAGCGCTCTTGCTTCACCAGGTTCCAGGTTCGATCCCCGGGTCAAGTTTGCATGTGTTCTGTGTGGAGTTTGCATGCATGGTCTGGGTTCGATCCCCGGGTCTCCTGGGCCTTTCTGTGTGGAGTTTCATAGGTAAAAATCCTCCAGCTTAGGTCCTGACCAAGCCGAAGCAAGAAGATCATGGAGATGATAACAGGATGGGTTAAATGCAGAGAAGAACTTCTCCAGGGTGAGATCAATAATGTCGCTTCTTCTTCTTCTTCTTCTGTCCATCCGTCCGTTAGCGCTCTACTGCTCCTGACAGGTTGCCCCATGCAGGGTTGAAGGATGTGTTGAATGCACAGCTAAAATATAGTATTGGTGGTTCTCATATTGTGATATTGTCATTCTCCAAGATGGGGGCATTGTACTTTACCATGAAATATTCAAAAGGTAAATTCACAAATGTTGAGTAGACCCATTAACTGTGTATTACAACAATATTAATTTGATCTCACCCCCATCTGTATTACATATAATTGGTCTATAAAATGTGGTGATGCCATCTGAAACCGAGCAATGCACATGTTATTTTACTGTGGGGTATTAAGGCCTTAAACTATACAGACCCTTTATAATATTATGACATCATATCACATGGACATTAGCTGTTTGTTCAGGGTAATGGAATACCCAAAATACCTTACACATTTTACACAATCAATCATCAATTCAGATTGATTTGTGTTTTTAAATTGTGCATGATAAATAGTTCTCTATAGTAGAACCAAGATGATTTTACTGCAGCCGCTTCCACGTTTAACAAATGCACTTTCACAAATCAGATAATTCTCAAAGTATGACCTATGTGTGAATTCTCTACCCAAAATCCACCTCTTCCATCTTGTTTTGGCTGTATATGATGAATGGTAAAACTGCCAGGAGGTCCATCCGCTCTTTTGCTACAGTAATCCTTTAATGGAGCTGAGGTGAGTTTGGTGAGAGTTGAAGAATGCAGAGAAGGCAACACAACACAGACTGGAGCGATATTACTCACGATGTAGCATTTATCTTCAGACCTGCCTTATCTCAAAGCAATAGGGAGATAAAAACACAAGAAAATAGTGTGAAAATGTAGATGGATCACAGGCTACAAGATAAGAAATCATAACAAGGTGAGGCAAGTGAAAATGAATGTACAATAAGATCTAATATTAAATGATCTGAAGATTTTAAGCTTTTTCTTTATCTTGAATCATCCACATACCTACACTAGTTTGAGTTCTTTCTCAAACTGAAAACACATTCAGGAAGTGTTCTGCTCTTTTTTGAACTCCATGCACCTTCACTAGAATCATTTGGATGATTTCAGCCCTGGAATTGGAATATCTACTGAATCTCTACTTAACTTAAAAACTACCACTTCATGACATAACGCGGCGGAACAGAGTATTTTGAGCTTTGGAGATGCAGACAGATACTAAAGAGTTACTTAAGCATATATGAATGGAACAACACAACTCTAGGTATGTTTTTAAAGGAGAATTAACATTTTTTACAATCTGAGCGTTATTTCAGTAATAAAACAAGTTGTTTTACTCACCCATAGTACTTTGGTGTCATATGGAGCACTTCCGGAGATGTTTTAGATTTACGATAGCCGTAGCGCGAGTTTTCAGGGAATATATGCCCCGTGCGGTCTCCAAATAACACAAACTTTAGCACTTTTCAAATCATAGAAGCTCAATGTCTTAGTCTACACTTTCGTTTAAGTCAAAAGTGGCCTGTAATCCGAGATTTAGCCATAGTTTCGAGTAGATGAGGACGCCAGTGCGCATGTGCGGAGTCACAGCTTATTTCGCTCTCAGCTCCCGGGACCCAAACATGAAACGCAAAGCTGTAAATTATGGATAAATCTCGGATTACAGGCCACTTTTGACTCAAACGAAAGTGTAGACTAAGACATCGAGCTTCTATGATTTGAAAAGTGCTAAAGTTTGTGTTATTTGGAGACCGCACAGGGCATATATTACATTCTCGGGGCATTATTATATGCCCCGAGAACTTACGCTACGGATATCGCTAATCTAAAACATCTCTGGAAGTGCTCCATATGACACCAAAGTGCTATGTGTGAGTAAAACAACTTGTTTTATTACCGAAATAAGGCTCAGATTGTACAAAATTCTCCTTTAATGAGTGAACAACATATCATGGTTTACAGTTCGCAAGTGTCAATTTTGGGCAAAGTCTCTTGCTCAAGGACACAACAACAGCATGCATTACCCTTTATGGGGTTCCAATCACTGACGTTTGGGTTATTAGATAGGCACTCAAACCATCAAACCAATGGCTGCTTATACATGCACATTCTGAATCTGGTTATTACCCGATTTCTTTGACTTATGATATTAAAATGGATCATTGTTTAAAAAAAATCATCAAATTTCTTTCTGAGCATCGTCTCATGATTACTCTCATCAGATTGTGGTTTTCCATATAATTTGAATAGACATAAATATTCATGAATCAGATAATAATCAGATTTTGGTTTGCATGTGAACATAGCCACTGTCTTTCTAAATTAGTGTCTCCAACTATTAATGGAGATTTTTTTTTGTCCATTATTAAGTTATGTTCACCAACACTTAAGAAGCTCTGATAACCTGTAAGTTTCTTGTCTAGAAAGTCATTCTCCCAACAAATTAGAATGTTAAAGAGGGGTTATGGGATATTAACTGTTAACACATAACTTATTTACATCACCATCCATCCATCCATCCATTTTCTTCCGCTTATCCGGGGCCGGGTCGCGGGGGCAACAGTCTAAGCAGGGACGCCTAGACCTCCTTCACCCCGGACATTTCCTCCAGCTCCTCCGGGGGGATCACAAGGCGTTCCCAGGCCAGCCGGGACACATAATCCCACCAGCGCGTCCTGGGTCTTCCCCGGGGCCTCCTCCCGGTGGGACATGCCCGGAACACCTCCCGAGGGAGGCGTCCAGGAGGCATCCGGAACAGATGCCACCTCAGCTGGCTCCTCTCGACATGGAGAAGCAGCGGCTCTACTCCGAGCTCCTCCCGCGTGACTGAGCTCCTCACCCTATCTCTAAGGGTGCGCCCAGCCACTCTACGGAGGAAACTCATTTCGGCTGCTTGTATCCGCGATCTCGTCCTTTCGGTCATTACCCAGAGCTCATGACCATAGGTGAGAGTAGGAACGTAGATTGACCGGTAAATTGAGAGCTTCGCCTTTCGGCTCAGCTCTCTCTTCACCACAACGGTCCGGTACAACGACCGCATCACTGCCGACGCTGCACCGATCCATTTGTCAATCTCACGCTCCATCCTCCCCTCACTCGTGAACAAGACCCCGAGATACTTGAACTCCTCCACTTGAGGCAAGAACTCCCCACCCACCCGGAGAGGGCAAGCCACCTTTTTCCAGTCGAGAACCATGGCCTCGGATTTGGTTACATCACCATGTTATCTTTTATTATTTTGAAATGCTATATTTGCCGAAAACAACTTATTATTATTAGCATGTTTATATGCTTCACTTTCACAATGCAAAAAGCACATAATTATGCTTAATCTACTTTGAGTTTTGAATCATTATATTACACATACCTGGAGTTGTATTTTTGCTTCATTCACACTTGTTTCAATAATTTATTAATCTAAAACACTCAAAAATTCCCCCTTCTCATTTTGCCCAAATAGTTGTGTAGTTGTGTTACATACATAAAACTCCTAACTTATGTATTTAATCATCACCAGACACATTCTGCAGTCAAATTATGTCCACAACAAACACATGGCTTTGTTAGCATAGTGTTCACAGGGAAAAAGGACTTCATTTGTTTACTTTCTGAATATTAATTCCCATTGCAGACAGCAGATGATCTCCAGAACCTAAACACCTCATTGGTTTCTGAAGTATATTTTGTGAAATACTAATCCCAAAATGACCAAAAGCATGCTTAAAATGGAATTAACGCCAAAAGAATGCATAATGCGCTCCTTAAACAACTTTGTGTTTGTGCAGTCATATTCTCGGTAACTTTTCATCAATTCGCCATTTTATTATTTTTATATCAAATAACCATATGCATATTTTCAAATGTTCAACTCTGGCCATGCTTCTGTGCTTGAACCTCTTCCAGACAGAAACCTGTTCCCACACAAATACAGCAGAGAAGAAAAGATGACCGGACACGACAAACTCTTGGCAAACCTAAGTGTATTAAGATGCTTTCTTCATTCCTTTTCCCCACTTGGATTCAGCAGTTATTTCACATGATTTGATATGATTGTTTTTGTTCTTCGCACACAGCCTTTGACCACATTCCGGACTTTTCTATTGTAACACAGAGGGTGTTGAATGTTTGGCAAATTTGAAATTAAAATGTCATTACTTTAAACATGAATTAGATGAGAACTTGACTTAATAAGAGATTCAAAACCTGCACGTTTGAGTTCACTTGAGTTCTGCGGTGCAGTTTTGTATTCTATTCTTTCTGAACATGTGTGACTATCCATTGATGCTGGTAGATTCCTGCTAACTAGTAGCAGGAACTTTATAACTGCTGTGCCCCAAAAAAATTGACATGGAAAGGCTGGCCGGTCATCATTCAATATTATAACCAAAGACATTTTTGCAAAGTTGGTTTAAAGCCTGGTGTCCACTGCACTTTTTTTTTTTTTTTCCGACTGACTGTCAAAATGTGTAGCAGCATGGACTTTGAGAGCACAATTCGGCATTAGGGATTCCTAGATATGTGCGTTTTTACTTATTTTTTTTTCCAAATTTGTGATTTTTGTTTTTTTTGCGGAATGTGCTAGTTGAGATCATGAAGAACCCACTCCATGTTTCAGATAACAACATTGGCTGCTTAAAAAGCATACATTTTGTCTGTGAAACAGGGCTACTTTTTGGTAAAAACCGAGGTGTGTCTAAATTACCATCCTACAGCTGCGGACCAATAACGTGACATTTGCGCTCTTTTGTTTACTTTTTACACCTATCAGCTGTGCGCAGCTCCTGAATATGTAGCTGCATCCATAACTTAAAAATCCTTAAAGATCCCATGACATGGTACTTCTTGATGCTTTTATATGGCTCCTTAATGGTTCCCTAATACTGTAAATGAATCCTTCTTCAAAATCAAGACTCAACAGTGCATGAGAAAGAGAGATAAGATGAGAAAGAGTCATAAATGTCACTCTGGAACACTCCATTATGGGCGTTGTTGCTTTAATGCAAATGAGGAGGACAGAGATGGCCTATAGTAGGGGGTGGGGGCGTGGCCAAGCTCTCCGCTCCGCTCTGTGACCCACTTCCGTGTTTTTGCACGGGGGAGAGATGAGAAGCCTTCCATTGAAAAATAAACACATTTCCACAGAAAATAAAATTAAACCACTGCTGTTTCAGATATCCACAGGCTCAGATAAAGGACTTCCGAGCTTAGAAACACTCGCAAGTTCCTCCAGGCAAATAAAAAAACGTATTTCGCATTGCGTAGCTCCTCCGCAGTCCAAACTCTCTGGGCGTGATTTACAGAGACGCTGAGTAGAGACAGACGGGGGTGGAACTGCATTTGCATTTCTTTTTTCGATCTGACGTCAATAAGGTGCCTTGTTCAAAATCGTCCGTTTGAGCTCTGATTTTTTCTAACGCAGAAAAGGATCGCAAATGCTCAGTTTAGACATTTCGCAACTTTTAACCATGGGGGAAGGGCTACACAGGGTAGGGGAGCTCACATTAACGTTCAAAAACCTCAGAAAGTGAAAATTTCATGCCATGGGACCTTTAACTTTGACTGTAAATGCTACATAAGGAAATGCTGTAAACGCTCTCTTCAGGACATGGGATACAGAGCTCTCCGTAGCTCATGTACAGAATGCGATCGGTTACTTTACTGGGGAAAAGAGGGCGGATATGCGATCCACGGACAACGAGGCAAACAACAATATGTCTGAGGGAACATCAAGCTCCAGCAATGTGTGGTAACGTCTCCGTAATTGTACAGGTTAACTGAGGGTGGCCAACCATTATTTAAAATCCGAAATTGTTTTGTAATTGGACAGCAAAACTGTGCTGTTTGAGAAATCAATTAAATTTGTCTGAAGGAATGATACAATAGTCACTCTCGCTCCTTTTTCTGAATGAATACAAAGCTCCTTTAACCCCGGCTGTGCTATGCTGCAGGGAACAAGTGCTTGCGATGGAGCATGAATGAACATCTCGGTGCAAAGTCTTTCATTTGTGTTCCGTATTTTTGTACTAGCGCTACATGCTACTGGTGTTTTCACATTTGCAAAAGTTTTACAATGAAAGAGAAATGGGGATAGAGGGCCCCATTGAGGAGCTTGTGTTCACTGTTGATCACAAATTGATCGCAGACGCGTTCAGAGGATTCCAAAATGTTGGAATGAAAAGACAGGCTTGATATCAATCGCAGCTCATCTTTGGTTGTACAACTGTTCTGAATTTAATCTGAATGTAATCTTAGATGACCTATGATGATTTTTAGTTACGACTGTTTTCCCTGCTGCCAAAATCTTGGACACCCGGCTTTAGGCAGTGCATGACAAAGATTTAGCCTGTGAAGCGTGGGCTGGAGAGTCTGTGATATGAAAGTATAAATACACGTGTTTGTTGATAGCACCTTTTACGTTGCGTGGCAAGACGTGATAACAAAAACTTGTGGATCAACACGAAAGAGCTCACCAAAAAGTGCATCTGACACATTCATTTATTCCTTGTTTTGGCGGGATAGTACCTGTGGTGAATATTTATCATAGTTTTAGATCAGTCCAGTGGCAGTTTGTGGAAAAAAGTTGTAAAATACAGGAAGTAGCAGTGAATTCTAAAACTGACATCAATTATATCCAAAATTCAAGAAAAATTACTAGGGCTGTCAGTTTAATGCGTTAATTAGATTAATTAATTACACATCAAATTAACGTACAGTATTATAAAAATTAACGCGATTAATTATGAGAGGCAATTCAATGCGCGTACATTTTAAATTTGGCATGCGGTGAGTGAATCGCTGCCAGGGCCTTTGAAAGGGAAGTTTATTTATAAAAAGAATGAAGACGGGACTATCAACGGGACTAGATTTGTAGCTTTTGTCAAAAAGAATTTTCCGATCACCGAAGCAGCTCCAGCCTGACGGATCAATTGAACGATAAACACGTCCGGACAAGTTCCATGGTTACCGGTGATAGTGTGCACTTCACTAAACCACCAAAGTGACCGCAGAAAAACTGATCAACTCAATCGCAAAGTGGGATCGCTCGCTCGCTCACTCACACGCTGTCTATCTCTCCCTCTCTCTCTCTCTCTCAATCTCTTTCACACTCTTAAAATGTGATTAATTTGATTAATTAATTACAAATCCTGTAATTGTGTCCCACCACGGAAGCTGAGGGCACATGTCGGCAGTAAAGATTCTCAGGAAATGCGTTTGTTTTTTTTGTTTTTTATTTGTGATTTTGTTTTTTTTGCATAATGTGCTAGTTGAGATCATGAAGAAGCCTCTCCATGTTTCAGATAACAGCATTAGTGACGTTAAAAACATACATTTTTAATTTTAAAAATGCTTATTAGGCAAGGAGTGCTGAAGAGGCCAAACTTCGGGAAGGATTTTCTCGGATTTAGAAAATGTGGTATGGCTGCTTTCAAATAGAGACAACTTTTTAAAATATGGTCAGATTTTCACATGTAAGATATCATTGGAAAGCTTAGAACCTGTACTTTCAGAACCTGTGAATAACTCAAAACGCCTCCGAGATGACTCGGATTCCGAGATGACTTTGATTCCAACGATTTCGTTTGAATCAAAAGTGGCCTGTAATCCGAGATTTATCCATAGTTTACAGCTTTGCGCACTGGCGTCCTTATCTACTCGAAACTATGGATAAATCTCGGATTACAGGCCACTTTTGACCAAACGAAATCGTAGACTAAAGACATCGAGCTTCTATGATTTGAAAAGTGCTAAAGTTTGTGTTATTTGGAGCCCGCACGGGGCATATTACATGCTCGGGGAATGCCCCGAGCTATGGCTATAAGTTTCGCTAGGCTAATGGCGTTAGCCTAACGCTAATCTAAAACATCTCCGGAAATGCTCCATATGACACCAAAGTGCTATGGGTGAGTAAAACAACTTGTTTTATTACCGAAATAAGGCTCAAATTGTAAAAAACGTTACTTTTCCTTTAATTTAAAGAACTAAAATGAGATGAGAGATTAAGAGGGCTTACAACAGTCATTTCTTCATGTAGTCTGCACTGAAATGGAGCAAAGCATCATGGTCTATGTAGTTCCCTCTGTTTTTAGCTATCGCTGCACCATAACTATTCATTTAAGCGAAGAGATTTGTAATTCGATATATTGTGATGGTCCACGATATTATTGTGAGACTTTTGATGATACAATATCACAATATTTTGACTATTGTTACAGCCCTACTTCATACAATATGAATAAGTTTTCATTTTTGTTTTAGCTAACTGTACTAACAAAATACCAAAACCACGATGACCTCACCATGTGTGATGAAGCTGTGGTTTATCAACACTATGACGAGTACGGCTGAAAAGTAGTTGCCAAATCTTGAACCTGATCATTGCATAATGCTGTTTGAAACACAGCAATTAAAACAGCTTTTGGCTCAGTAGAAAACAAAATCATATTCAGACATCTAATCAGACTGATGTAATCTTAAGGGAGAGTTGAGGAAGTAAGCCATATTTTTTTAATCCAACATAATGTTTTTTGTATTTTATTTTATTTTATTGAGTAAAAATGAGTGTGATTGCTGGTTGGTAGGTCTTTGCAATCAGACATTGCCTAAATGAGGTGGTGGGAAGAACTGAAATGAAAATGTATTTAGTTACAGAACAGTAAATATCTGTATTTTTTTTTTTTCTGATATATGGTTCAATCCAAGTACTGTATTCTGAATATTTAGAAAACTTTTACATCAAGTTGCGTGTAAATTACAGTGTAAAAAAACACAACATAGTATTAAAAACAACTTTATATTTTTTTTCAACACTTTAAAAGCATTTCCTCATCACAGATTACACGAACATTTCCTGTCACTAACTGGAAAAAGAAAAATCACACCTGCCCTCACCACAAGAGCAGCGTTTTCTATTTTTCTCACTAATTTTGTGCAGTCTGAATCTTAAATTACATGATCAAATACCATAATGTGTCCCTTTGATTTTAGAAAAGTAACTGTACTACCAAATGAAAGAGTAACTGTTCCAGAATGCAGGTACTCAAAATTAGTCTCTAGAATACGTATTCTTGGAACATGTATTGTTACTTCCCAACACTGACTAAATGTAGAGCAGAATTTTCACGGTTTTCATTCTAATCTCAAAATGGCGTTGTGGATGGTGGCGTCAGCGCTTGGCCACCCAAAACACAATGAAGTCAGACTGAGTGGCAGCTTGGACCTCAAATCCCTCATAGAAACTGCACTATTAGCTCCCCATTAAAAGTGAATGGGATCTGAGCGTGGCTAACATGCTATGGCAGCGTTCACAGTCCATATCTGGCTCTGTGGGCGGGAGGGCTGCTCACATCTGTCAAATACACTGACCAGAACTTCATTTAAACGTGTGCTATAAAGGCAGGGCAAGGCTTACAATGGGCGGATTTCCATAACATTATTTTATGCATATTTGGAAGTATTGCATCAGGAAGAACAGTAACCTTTTTTTTTTACTATACTGTTTTGTACCTCTCTGAGAACTCAACGCTCTTAACATTAGTGGGTCATCTGTTCAAATGGAGACAGCAAAGGAAAGGAAGGTTAATTGCTTTGCCCAAGGACACAACTAAAGTGTGCATTTCTGTGACAGGAATAGAACCATGGAATCTTTGTTCTGTAATGATGTTTGTAGGTATACAAATGTTATTTGGACTGCAATAATGATGTGCAGAAAGTATATTTGATATGATTTTACAATCACAAAACTATGAAAACTAACATTTTCAGAGAGCCCACCCACTTTGTTTCCATGGAGATGCCTGAAATGTTACATAGGATAGCATTAAAAATATATATCTCCATGGAAACATGCAGGATAGATCTGTGGGTATTTTTGAGCAAAACACCTGTAATTGAATAGATGCAACAAATAAAGTTGTAGTGGCATATTGTGGAACATTCCAGGCTAACTAGTGATATCTCCATGGAGCTAAGCTGATAGCGGATCACCACCAGAAAAGTTACAGAGTGCATCTTTAAAATACCATCTGGATAATCAACTTTCACCAAACAGTTCAACCTCTTTTCCTCACCTAATTATATACTTTATTTTCTGAACCACTTTGAGGAATCAGTCAAATTTCTAACACTTCTAAATATACACTTCTTATTTGGATGGACGCTTGTTGCTTCTTGGAGGTAAATTCTTCAGTTAATGATCAGAAAAAGAACCATCCAATTATACTGTCAGGATTGATGGATTGACTTTTTAAACAGGAGTAATTTTCATAATTCGCCCTTATCATTGAAGTAATTAGGGCTTAAAAGTGGACTAAGTGCATCTTAGAGAGGTCTGTCAGTTTAAATAGAGACAAGACGGCAGCCGTGGTTAACATCATGTCTCTGTGTGTGGCTCTACACACTGCACCTCGCCCAGTATCGTAACAAGGTAGTCACGGGCCCAGGTGCGACATTTCGTACCGGGCCCCTAGTGGTCAGCCTCGTACTTGAGGCTCTAATACATGCAATACAATCCTCTAAAAAAGAGCAGAAGCACAGAGGTAGTTTATATATATTATATTGTAAATAAAAACATACGCCACTACATTGGATCCATTACATGGGTAAACATTAAAAATAACTGTATTAATACAGGGTAATCAAATGTTACTGCATCAACATTAGCTTTCATGGAATTATGGGAACATTCAAAGTGCTGAAACCTTAACCTTCTGTTGAAACAGTGTAGCTTGCTTAAAGGTCCCATGGCATGAAATTTTCACTTTCTGAGGTTTTTGAACGTTAATGTGAGCTCCCCTACCCTGTTTAGCCCGCCCATGGTTAAAAGTTGTGAAATGTCTAAACTGAGCATTTGCGGTCCTTTTCTGCGTTACAAAAAATCGGAGCTCAAACGGGCGAGTTTGAACAAGGCACCTTATTGACGTCAGATCGAAAAAAGAAATGCAAATGCAGTTCCACCCCCGTCTGTCTGTACTCAGCGTCTCTGTAAATCACGCCCAGAGAGTTTGGACTGTGAATGCTCTAGGCAATGCAAAATGCGTTTTTTTTTATTTGCCTGGAGGCACGTCCGAGTGTTTCTAGGCTCGGAAGTCCTTTATCTGAGCCTCTGGACCTTTGAACAGCAGTGGTTTGATTTTATTTTCTGTGGAAATGTGTTTATTTTTCAATGGAACGCTTCAAATCTCTCCCCCCGTGCAAAAACACGGAAGTGGGTCACAGAGCGGAGCGGAGAGCTTGGCCACGCCCCCACCCCCTACTATAGCCCATCTCTGTCCTCCTCATTTGCATTAAAGCAACAACGCCCATAATGGAGTGTTCCAGAGTGACATTTATGACTCTTTCTCATCATCAAGGAAATGGATCAGCTGTGGGCTCTGAGCTCTGAGCGGAGATTTTGGCCACGCCCCCACCCTCTACTATTGGCCATCTGTTTTCTCCTCATTTGCATTCAAGCAACAACGCCCAGAATAAAGAGTTTGAGAGAGATATTTATGACTCTTTCTCATCTTATCTCTGTTTCTCATGTTGATTTTGAAGAAGGATTCATTTACAGTATTAGGGAACCATTAAGGAGCCATATAAAAGCATCAAGAAGTACCATGTCATGGGATCTTTAAACTCGAACCGTGCAAACAAAACTTAATTTAACTTATTTATCTGTGCAGAAACAAAGAAAAAAATGATTCATATGCATATAATTCATATGCTAGTGCGCATGAATTGGGCCACCAGAAGGCCATCTTACGAGCCTTGCGTTGCGCCAAATCGCCAGTAATGTCCCCAATATTTAATTCTCTGGCTCTTGTGTTTTCTCTGCCCCATGCTGCTCCTTAGGTCTTAATAAGTTTGAGTTTGGAAAAAGATTGCTCAGCTCTTGCCACAGTCACAGATAATGTCAGAAACAACATGAGAGAAGTACACACTTCTCTGAATGTGGATGTAACACTGTCACAACCTCTTCCACATCCAGTGCGTCAAAACCAAACAGCTTTCTTTCATTCATCACCAGTCCAAAGCGCACGGTTTGTCCCACAATAACCAGCATCATCACAACGCGGTAAAATAAAATAATAACTGCACGAGAGCGCACGGAACTTACCCAAGTAGAGCAGGACGAACGTAGAGACTTGAGAACGAGACATCATCCTGGAATCCAACGAGAAGGGTGCAAATCCCACTTTATTACGCTCCTGCCGCTTCTTGCAGCCGCTTGAAGGCGGGCATGCTACTTGTTTTGGTCGGAACGATGATTGAAATATGCAGCCGCCATTCATTCGAAAAAACAGCCTACTCAGAATTCATTGCGGTAGAAACAAAGATACTGGCGTAAGATGATGGCAAAAAATGAACATAAATAATTTATTTAGCTTTTTACTTGATTGTTGGATTATTAATAGTGAGGTTTATTAAAAAATAAAAAATAAAAAGCTGAACCGGCTATAGTTACGTGTGTGGCCTTGCCTGAGGCTCAAATGAATCAAAATTCTGGATCTTATGTTTCTATGAAGCTGTCACACTCCAAATTCACTCTTACAAGTACAAATAAATGGAGGCTAATTGGGCCTAAGAGGAGCTGAGGTGGCAGCACATGGTAGACGTGACCTTTGAACCCTGCGGAGAGTTCTTCTCTGTTTATTGCTCTTGCAGCTTTCACAGCTGACAGGAGAGAGGCATGGAGGACCACTGGCACCGATCCTCATTCATGTTGGTAAAGGAAAGTTTCAGTTCATGCAAATTGTTGTCTCTTGAGTTTGGACATAATGTTTAGCCTTTCTATAAATATTCTAACCATGTATTTTCTTCCACTTTATTCAGCACATTTCCTCACACTTCCTCCAGCTGTTTCAGGGGATCCCAAGGAGTTTCCAGGCCAGCTGAGACACACAGTCCAACTCCAAGTTCCTCCGTGTGACCAAGCTCCTCATTCTGGAGAGAAAACTCATTGCGACCGCTTGTATCCACATTGTATCGGTCATTAGAAAGTAAGATCTAAACAGGAAAAAAGCAGGACTGAACTAGGGACCAGTTGGAATATAGACTGACCTGTAAATCAGGAGCTTTGCCTTTCAACTCCCTCTTCCCCACAACAGTCCAGGACTGATCCACGTGTCAATTTCACTCTCCGATCTTCACTCGTGAACAAGAGTCCCAGATACTGCCATGTAGATAATATATTTTACCTAACACCTTTTTATATCGCACTTTCTATGCCAGAAAATCTCTCAGGACTTTGATAAAATTGTTTTTTCTTGAGTCAGTCATATAGTCAATAAATTACATTTTAAAAATACAATAAAAGGAGGTCCCGGGGAAGACCCAGGACACGCTGGAGGGACTATGTCTCCCCGCTGGCCTGGGAACGCCTTGGGGTCTCCCCGGAGGAGCTGGAGGAAGTGTCTGGGGTGAAGGAAGTCTTGGAGTCCCTGCTTAGACTGTTGCCCCTGTGACCTGGCCCCGGATAAGCGGAAGAAAATGGATGGAAGGAAATACAATAAAACTTTGGTGGTGACTGGTAAGACAAACCACAGACTGAATTCCCCAGCTTTGGACATGTGAAAAGTCAGACACATTTACTGTAGATGTACCAGCTCTCCACAGTATTTGGATCTCATCAATATCACTGGTCCATTAGAAGTAACAAGACCTACCTAAACCTTAAAGCTATTAGCAGCACAAAGAGCCTTTAAAACACACTTATTCAAACAGGGAGTGACACTGTGTACCTTTGGAAGATCTCATCCAATAACTCCTGGAGAAACGGTGCCCAGTTTGGACTCAACACTCTGCAATTTAAAAGCAGCAAATCCATAAGAAACACTTCATAAAATTGACATAAGCAAGATGCATGGCCCAGAAAGTTTTAATTTCACAAGCTCAAAAATGCACCGCTCAAAATGTTAAGTTGCTTTGTGAGAATTTGGCTGTTTTTTTGTTGCTGTTGTGCAAGAAAGTCCAACCCTGCATGACTCTGACCTAGCTTGTTTTCTAAAGGGCTTTTGGATCATGTTTGGAGTTTAGATATGGATCTTCCAGTAAATGTCTTAAATATATCTTGTGAATAAGTGTCGTTACTTCTTGGTTGTAATGTTTTATGCCTTCACGCATGACTTCACATGGCTGCTATAACCTCTATGTGATTGCTGGATTAGTTCCACACTCTTTCACTCAAATGTCTAAACTGTTACAGGGAATAATTGTCATGTTTTGGTGGTTGTTAGACACAGCAAATTGGACTTTAATAGATGGTTTTGCTGCCATTTAAAATCTTTATTGTGCAATCTTTTTCATTGGCACATTTAGAGATTTGTGCATTTTAAGGGTTGCTCAGTTATGAAATAAATAATACAAATGGAATCACGTATGCTAATTGTAATGATTATTTCATGCATTTTTAAAATAGATTTTATGTTGTGAAAGAAAAAAAAAGAAAAAATAGGCATGTTTTGTGGGGTAGAACGAATACCAATTCAGACCCTCCAGGAATTCGCGATGTTGCGATTTGCAACTTCAACGCAACTTCAGCCAATCTCCGCGAATTTAGGGCGGTGTTGCAATTTTGACCAATCACCGCAACTTTCCCGCAATTTTTACTAATTTTGACCAATCATCAGCGACGTATTGAACGCCGACCAACTTCCTTCTGTGTAGGACATAACTGAGATGAGGTGCACGGTGCGTTTGTGTGTGTGTGCGCGGCAGAGGCGGTGGGTCACGTGAGTGTGGGTGTGTGCACGTACGGAAGTGTGTGCGTGTAAAAGCGCGCGCTCACCTGTCACACAGAGGAGAGAGTCAGGGTTGGGGTGTAGCCGTATTTTTTGTTGACCGCAAACCATTCATTCATCTTTCACGTTAATCTGTTCATCCTGCTGGTTTTCATGAGTTCCATTTCATCCTGCTGCAACGTCATAGCTGTGTGCGCTCTTTTTGTAATAAATGCACAAAACATATCTGGATCTCAGCGTATCTGTCACCATAGCCTCCTCTTTGCGCGTCACAAATCTGCGAGCCATAGGACCCAACCTCATATTCTCGGCGGCTAAAAGGTTTGAGTTTGGAAGCCGCAACATTCTGCTTTACTTCCATGTGACAAAACGAAACTGCGGCCGTGTCCCCAGTTCCCAGAGCGCACAGCTCGGAGCGCGGCCCGAAGGGGGCTCAGACTGCAGTCAAGGCGGTGCACATTTGCTCAGCCCTGACTGCAGTCCGTGGACCGCTTAACGACTATGGTGTTCGGACCGTGTGTTAACTGCGCATGGGACAAAAAAGAAGTGGGACAGCAGTCGTCGCGCCGGTGTACTGGCGAAATGTGTGACGCACATGCCCTTCGGGCCACGCTCCGAGCCGCGCGCTCTGAGAAGTGAGACACGCTTCTAATGGCAAAGAAACATGTCTGCAGCGCCACCTGCCCACAAAAATAACAGCAAAAGACCGGGCGAAACAGTTCCCCTCCTAGTAGTAATTTATTTTCGATATTGGTAAGGTTGTTTTAGGACCATATCTGTGATCTCTGTGTCTTTGATTATTCTTTGTCAGTAATAACTCAGTATTCAAAATATTATTCAATTTTAATTACAAAAAGCGAAAATCGCAACTATTTATCGCAACTTTCACTTCCTCCCGCAACAAAATCGCAACAAAAACCTTAAAAGCACCGCAACTTTCATCGCAACTTTTTGGAAAAGCTCCAACAAATTCAGGCATTTTAGCCCGCAACAATCACAAAAAATGCCTGCGAAATCCTGGGGGGTCTGCCAATTTAACAATATCTCTAAATGACACAATACGTTTAATCACAGTTAGTTGTATGTTCTAGTAATTATTGCATATGTGACCGGTGAGTATTGATTGTCATCTATTTCAATGACCCACGAAAGCTGCTGGAGTTTGGTGTGAGAGCAGTTTTAATATTGAAGAATAATACTGAAAAAGTTGTTGCGAAATGTAGTGGATATTCACCATGTGCAGGGATGAAAAATTTCTGCTTTTTGGCAGATTTATGCTTTTTTGTCAGCCGCCTGGGTCATTTTTTATATCAGTGCAAATCCATTGAGAAAAAGTTTGGGTGTATATATACTGTATGTATAGTTGTGTTTAGGGTTGCCATCCCTCCCTTGAAAAACGGAATCGTCCCATATTCAGAAACAAAAGTACTTTGTTCTGTATTACCGTGTGAATCAAAAATAGTGTGTAAAACAGGGGTGCCCAATACATCGTCGTTGTGTCCTTAGGCAAGACACTTCACCCACATTGCCTAGTATGAAAGTGGTGTGTGCGTGAGGTGGTCGGAGGGGCCGATGGCGCAGATTGGCAGCCTCGCTTCCGTCAGTCTGCCCCAGGGCAGCTGTGGCTACAGAAAATAGCTTACCACCACCAAGTGTGGAGTGAATGAACAATGAACTGTAAAGCGCTTTGGGTGTCATGAAATGTCGCTATATAAATGCTATGAATTATTATTACATCAGTCGCGATCTACTAGTTGATCTCCAAGGCAGTGTGGGTAGATCAAAGTGTCGTAGTACTCGACACCGGTTTTGGTCTTGAGATTATTGTGATCATATTTCATTACGGCTGCTGTCGTTAGCAATAAACTTTTACCACTGTGCTGGACCACGCAGGGCTTCTCACTGCAGCCTGTGCACTTGAACCCGCGGACACAGCGCGGCACGTCACCACGAGCACCACCAGCACACACAGCTTGTTCGCAACAGCGTGTACCTTTGCGTACCAGCGTGTATCACAGAGCAGGTTAAACTTTATAAAACATCCTACCTGTCTGTCCTCGCCTTTTCACGCTCTCGCTCCTCCTGCCGATAGCGCACACAAGCTCCCTGCTCATTGCGCTCTGGTGAGAAGTGCAAGACTAAGTGCAAAGCAAAAACAAATCTAAATTTATGTTACATTGTTGGCACAGAGCAAGCCTACAGGCCTGGTTGAATTTTGCCTAATAAAAGTGCACAAATGCATCTGATTGTCACGACATGCGTTTGGTAAATGTGCAGAGGCTGGTAAATACCACTACAAAACCAGTAAGAGAATGTGACTCCAGGTAGGAAGTTGAAAAAATAATAAATACGTTAAAAATAATAATAATAAAATAAAATAAATCAAAGAAGGGGTCCTCAAACTGTGGGTGAGGGTCCAAAACGGGGCACAGAGTGTTTAAGTGCAGTACAGTTTGCTTGGCTTATTTTAAGATTAAAATTAACATTTATCAGATAAAATGGAGATAGATTTATGAAAACTTAACATGAAGATCATTAAGCCCAAGTACTGTCCCACCATGACTGATGGTCATTTAGAAGTGTGCTTGAGGCTGTCAGCAGCTACTGCCGGACTACGCATCCCTAGCTGATTCCATCCACTGCAAGTCATCATCAAACATATATATTTGTAAAATTTTGTGAGAAGGCTGTGCAAAGTGAGATCATCAAGAGGGGGAAAGGGAATTTTTAACCCCCAAATGGGTGGCTGACATCTTCATTATAGTGAGCACACATAATAATAATAATCAGGGTATTACAATATTTAAATATCTGTTACAATACTGCAATAACAAAATAAAATAAAAAATAACAATATGTGCCCGGCCACGGAAAAATCAGACACAAATCGTCCCGGAGGTGTTTTTTGTTATTCACAGATTCTGAAAGTGCATGACATTAAGCTAAGCCCTCCCTCACCACTGACATTACTGTGGTGTGGTGTTTACATTCAGGAAAGGTCAGAATTAGAAGGTACTTTGTTAAAATGGAAATGCTTTTATAACAAAATGTCCATATAATCATTCAATAATTCAATAATACACAGGATAAGGTTAAGTCAAAATCATCCGTGTTGTCAATGTAATACAATACAAAATAGTATAGGATACTACACATCCACACACACACAAGCACTCTGGACACACACGCACACCTTTGTCTTGTTTTAGTCCCGGTTTAGTCCCGGTTTACTCCCAGTTTTGTCCCGTTTTAGTCCCGTTTTAGTTCAGTTTTAGTCCTGGTTTACACACCCCAGGCTCTGTACTTACTACGTTCTCCAATTTCATTTTCTTAACTGGTGATACATGTAGCCATTTTGGTACAAATGAAAAGAAAAAAAAAAAACTGAACTTGCTAGCATGAAGCTATCCACTGAAGTCACCAACAGCTGCATGGCTCTTTGTTGTGATGATTTATAGCAACATCAGGTCCCATTGGGCACCACAGTTTTCTAACTTGTGTATTCTATTAAGTCATTTTAGAGGAATATTTCAATTTACAATGTCCAAATTCTAACATAATGAGAGACAGGTGTCATAGATTAGTAGACATAAGGACAATCGTTCTTCTTAAGATGCTTTGTGTGAAGTCAGAACAGATGCAACTCATTTCTGAACAGAACCCAGATCACAGCTTGAATTGATAAGATTTTGGACAAAGACTCGTTGTCATATACCGTTGAATGCAATTGAAATGACTACTACACATATGGCCGCCATAGGTAAAATAGATTATGGGAAATATAACATAAAACTGTATAGTTGCACAGTGGTTAGCCTTCCTCTTTTCTTCAGATTTAGAGCCAAGGCTAATACAATATGTACAGTTTGGATGAAGTGTATGAACTTGTTGGCTCTGTAATCTATTTAGAGCTATGACTTACCAAAACACAAGTGAATGCAATGTAATAATCCTGTCCATGGCAAGCCTCGCTCGCACTTTCTGTGGTTGCATGAGTTTATTCTATTGACATTGGCAGGTCATTTGTTTTGGAGATTCATTGATCCAACAATGTCACAACACAGGATTGAGACACTTAGCAGGTCCTTGGCTGAAGCTAAATCTGAAAATGCAAAGTTAACAAGGATTGATCTCAGATGTGCAAAAGACAAGATGCTCTCATTGAACATTTTAGGAGGTCAGTACTGGGCAAATTAAATACTACCCAACATGCAACAGTTCATTTAAAACAAAGCTTAATAAATACAATTAAAGACAGAGGGGAAATCACACACAATAAAAGCTGCACCTTTTTATTTGTAAGTAGAAATTATATATATTATTGAGACTGATAATGACAAATAACGCTTTTTAGACTTTTTTTTTTTTAAACAAAATGGTATCATTTATATGGTACCACATAATCTTACAGTAGTTAGACCCAGACCATTTTAAAACTGTTCAGGAAATGTCCAATTTTGTACCTTCATTGTAATTTATTTGATACTCAAATTCCTATCTACTTTTGATAATTCACTGAAAAATTTGTCCAAGAGCAGTTGCTCAAATTGCAAACACAAATTTGACAACAATAACATGGCTTTTTTACGAGTCTCAATCCAGTTTAAATCTCACAAAGATTGCTTGATTAGACCTACATAATCACCCTGACGAAACATGACTTTGGCTACGTTCACACTGCAGGGCTTAATGCTCAATTCCGATTTTTTTGTGAAATCCGATTTTTTTGCGAGGCCGTTCACATTTCCAGTTAAATGCGAATTGTATGTGATCTCCAGTGTGAACGCTAAACTCACCAAAAGTGTCCCGCATGCGCCTTGGAGGACACGATGACGTCACACGCAGTGAACGCGCTCAATGTTTACGGAAGTAGCCTAAAGTTGCTTTCGTACCGGAGCCAAAACATGTACAGCTTATTTGTTTTAAGGAGGAGACGGAGAAGGACGAGGTTTTTGGCCACGGCGTTTTGCGGGGCAGTGGCAGCAACGTGTGCAGAAAGGAACATGTGGGTGCGGAGTCACAGGCAGGACGGGTGGGATTGCTACGTGCTTCGCCGCTTCACTGATACGAGTTTATATACTATTTTCGCATGACGAGAAGAACGTTTGTGCACATTTGTGAATGCCTACTTGTACCACTCTCATTGGAGGAAACACGCTCAGGTCGAATGAATGCGACCTGGCCGTTCAGACTGCAGTCGCATGTCAAAAGATCGGATATGTATCGGATTTAGGACCACATATCCAAGTGGCCTGGATCGCATTTGAAAAAATCGGATCTGTGTCGTTCACACTGTCATTAGAAGATCAGATACAGGTCGCATAGAGGCAAAAAAATCGGATTTGGGTCGTTTCAGGCTGCAGTGTGAACGTAGCCTTAGTTATGGTAAATGGTCACATCTTTATATAGCGCTTTTTCACCTTCAAGGCACCCAAAGCGCTTTATAACAAGGAACCACTCACCCATTCACACACCAGTGTACGCAGACACTGGGGGCGAGGGTTAAGTGTCTTGCCCAAGGAAACAACGGCAGCAACCTGTGGGTCAGTGGATCTGACCGCTCAACCACTGATGTTTCTTATGTCAAGAGCGGGATTTGAACCACCAACCTTTGGATCAGTGGACAAACGCTCTACCAACTGAGCTACTGCTGTCTTATAATCTCTGGTGAAGCTCCTCCCTCGGGAATTCCCCTCCCCAAAACTTTGGGAGGGAAAATTGAAATGTATCAGGACCAGTGTTGCCAACTTAGCGACTTTGTCGCTATTTTTAGCTACTTTCTGGACCCCCCTAGCGAGAAAATTAGACAAAAGCGACTAGCGACAAATCTAGCGACTTTTTTTGGTGATCAGAGGCTCCAAGATCGCGGGAGGGGGAAAAAAATAATTGCGCCGTTTTCTCTCTTTCCCCGTTCAGAGAAAGAGACAGAGAGACACAGACAGAGAGGGGCAGTGGAAGAGACACTCACCAGTCTCTCCTCTGCTCCCTCCCATCTCGTCAGATCGCCTCGGAGTCTGGTCATTCCTCTCTCTGTTTCTGTCATTCAGTTTCTCTCGTCACGTGCATATCCCTCTCATTCTTTAGAGCATTTCTTTTTTCTCCTCTTGTATTCAATCGCAATGCCACAACCAAAAGTGTATACACAAAAGTACAGACGGGAGTCTGTACTTTTGAAAAGTACTTTTGAAAAGCACAGAAAAGTTTTAAAAAGCTAGTTCTTTAGCACAAAAAATAAAAAGCTATAGCTTGCCCACTATAGCACAAAAAAAAAAAATAAATAAATAAAAAGCTTTAGTTAAACTACAGCACAAAAAAAAAAAAAAACACACAAAATAAAAAAGCAAGCTATAGATCTTGGACTACAGCTCCAAAAAAAATATCTAAAAAATAAAAAACAAATAAAACAAATAAAAAACAAACAAGTATATGTAATAACAACACCAATAAAAGGTTAGTGTCACGGGTTAGGATGTGCCCCCCCCCCCCCCCCCCCCACGTTTGGATTGGACCGCTCGCTCGTCTAGCTACTTTTAGCTACTTCTGGGCGGGCCAATAGCTACTTCTGATGCTGGGGAGTTGGCAACACTGATCAGGACACAGGACATTTAGGCTACGTTCACACTGCAGGGCTTAAAGTTCAATTCGGATTTTTTTTGCAAAGTCATTCACATTCCCAATTAAATGCGACTTGTATGTGATCTCCAGTGTGAACTTTAATCACCCCAAAAGTGTCCCACATGCGCCTTGGAGGACACGACAAGGTCACATGCAGTGAGCACGCTCAGTGTTTACATAGCCTAAACATGGACATTAGCATTGAGCGGCTGGCGATTTTAAAGTTGCTGTCGTACCAGAGCCAGAACAATATTACTTAAAACAATACAATTTATTTATTTTAAGGAAGAGATTGAGAAGGACAAGGTTTTTGGCCTTGGTGTTTTGTGGGGCAGTGGCAGCAACGTCCGCAGAACGTGTTGGTGCTGAGGGTGGTGGGACTGATAGGTGCTTTGCTGCTTCACTGATATGGACTTCATACACAATTTTTGTATGACGAGAAGAACGTTTGTGTACATTTGTAAGCAGCTACTTGTACCACTCTCACTTGTTGATGACGTGTAGGTCGGATGAATGTGACCTGGCCATTCAGACTAAAGTTGCTTGTCAAAAGATTGGATATGTATCCAGGGCTCTCAAGTTTTGAGCGGGGTCGTGCGTGTGACTGTAATTTCCGAGGACGGGGGGGGGGGCGAGTGAACAATTTTTGGCGCTTGAATTGCGTGAGAAATGCCATGTGAGCGTGTGAACACGTCGAATTGCGTGTTGAGAGCCCTGTTTGTCTAAAGAGCAAACTTAAACTACAAAGCAACTAATGAGAGTTATATAAATGAAGTTATTACCTGATGGTTCTCAGTTTGTTTTATCATCACCGCACTTTGTCAGTGCGCGCTGAGAGGGGCGGGGAGGAGGGAGCGGGACATTTTTAACGGATTCATGTAAGAGTCTGGTCAATGCACCGGGCCCGCGTCTCACCGCGTCTCATCGCGTCTCACCGCGTCTCACCACGGGCAGTTCGGCTCTGGGCCGCGCGTATTCCGCGCGTAAGCCGTCGGGGGGGACACGTTACGCACAGACGGAGACACCGGGACCGGAGTCGGTGCGTCTCAGAGGAGACGTGGCACCGGGACTGAGGCTCAGGACGTGCCCGGGGGACGGCGAGCAGACGCGCCGTCCCCTCCCTGTTCCCCCTGCTCGGGGGAGCAGGGGGAGGGGGCGGCGCTGAAAACGCGCGGAGCCTGCATAAACTAGCCACACAGACCGATTTTCTGGGCACAAAAAAAAACAAAAAACAAAAACAAACACTAATCAGCGTGAGAAATGCCATGTGTGGCGTGTGCGCGTGTGAATACGTCGAATTGCGTGTGTCACACTCTCAATGCGTGAGCCTTGAGAGCCCTGTGTATCGGTTTTAGGACCCATATCCTGGGTCGCATATGAAAAAATTGGATCTGTGTCGTTCAGACTGTCATTAAAAGATCAGATACAAGTCGCATAGGGGCAAAAAAAAAACGGATTTGGGTCACTTCAGGCTACAGTCTGAACGTAGCCTTAGACCTGGATCTGGAGGTAAGACTTTTTATACACTTTATTTTATCCACTTTCTCTGTCCTAAAATGTAAGCACATGCTTGTGGTGTTTATTTGAAATTAGCATTAATGTAAGGAGTGTTTCCATGAAACAAATTGGACATCATGTATCCAGCAGCGAATGTACAGCCCGCCTCCCCTGGAGCGGTACTCCTCCTGAAAAAAGTGTGTCAATTGCATTGAGGGACCAGTTTATCAATTCCATAATTTAGTATTTTGAAAAATCTGTTCCAATAAGGAGAAATAAGACGAACACGAGAGAAGGCACGCAGACACAGAGCAGAGATAAGGGAGGAAGCAGAGACACGTCTGCACACCATGACAGCTAGAACAGAAAAATAAAATAAAATAAAATATTGCACCCAATGGATTTCCTTTTTTTTTTAAAAGTAAATCTTTTTAAAGTGTTGATATTTTAGCATTTAAATTTGATGCATTGCTCTGGTAAAAGCATGTCCAGCTGTGTGTCAGTATGAATTTTAAAAGATGATTTTGTAAATACTTGTAATTATTTTTGAAATGTGTGCCTTGTATGGTGTTTTGCATTGAACATGTATGTGTGACTATGTGAGAGTGTCTTTATCTGTGTTCCTGTGTGGCGAGGGGTGAGAATGTGTCAGTGTGAATGTTTCTTATTGTTGATTGAGATTTTTCACTGTAATTTATTAATGTAATAGGGACTGCAGATGGAAACTAGCTATGTAGCTATAATCTGGTGCAGATCATCTTTGTTTTATGAGCTTAATGTCTCTGTACATTGTCCCTTTTCAAATAAAGACTAAACTAACTAACTAAACGATCTGTGTGCTTGGTTCTGATTGGTGCAGACAGTGTGTGACGAACACCATCTGGTCATATGTCGTCAGCCTCCCTGTCACCTCAGAGACACATTCAGACATGTGCAGACTTTAAACTGCTCCTGTGATCAGAGCCTTGCAGCGCAACTCTAATTCTTTGGAAAGGTGACAATACAACCCACAGATCCATAAAACTTTCCCAGATCACTAAGAGTTCTGACTGAAGGAAATCCCAAATATATTTCACTGTTGCCATGTTTCTTTTCATACTTCATAACTCAAGTTCTGTGCTCACTTTTTTTTTAACCCAGATACAAACTGGTCTGTTATTCATAATGTTATTCAAAAAACAGTAAAATAGTATTTTTGCTAAAACAGGTTGGAATACTTGGGCAGTGTCTCCATGTTTGTTTCGGTTAATTTTTGCGCTTCACCTTTGCCTTCCTTCCAAACCTCAATGCTGCTCTCTGATGGCCGATGTTAAGCCAGATGGGTTTTTGTGACTTTATGAACTCACAAATATTGCCACAAATTCAGCCTGTGAGGCAGGTTAACAGCACATCTGTTGGGGTACCAGTTTTGATCTGGGGTACCAAAGAGAATCAGCCCTGATTGGGTTGAATATAACCTGACTCACTACAGTAGACTGTGCCACCGTGGAGCCCTCTGAATTGAGTTTTGGAAAGCCTCTCGCTGAAAGAGGTCAGGAAAAGGCATGACCAACATTTGAATCTGATTGGTCGAAGGGTCACAGGAGTGGAGCAAGCTGAAAAATTAATTGCTTCCAATTTAGGTTAAGAGGGAAGTGCTAGATATTCCACCTAATCTGTGAAGAACATGCAACTACTAGGGCTTTCTTGTTGTGATGAGCTAAGCTAACCAATCACTGCGTGCACATGGTAGGATTGGATCAGGATTGGGTTGGTTTTTTCACACTTGCTCGGCGGGTGGTCTGTCGTCCAATCCGAGTGCACATGCATGTCGCGCAATCAGATTCAGGTCAGCGACCTGGCACGCTGTGTGGCGCTGTAGTCCAAATACTTACGGGTGATGGCTACTCAATAAAAACACAACACAACACAGCTATCTGGCAGTATACTGCGATGGCTTTTCGAGGAGTTTGACAGAGCGGCAGTGGCGTACTTGTTGTGCATTCTGCAGAGTTAGGTTGTTCGTATGAACGACAAAACAGCGTTTTTGGTTTCTTTAATACGACACGAACTGTGTTGTCGGCGTTTGATATTACAAGCAATCGAGGACAACGAAAATTACGAGGATCGGGAGCTATACCGCACATGTTTTAATCATGTTCTGCCTTGTTGTTTTTTGTTGCGTGCATCTTTTGTGCCACAAATAAAGGCATTAAATTTGTAGCTATGGGTTTATCGTTCATTTATGTAAGGTCTGGGGAAAATTACTTAACCACACTTTCCTTTTGTATGTCTTTGTAATGCTTAGCTTATATTCTGTTGTCTCTTCCACTCTGTTTTGTCCTGTCTGAGTGAACAACTTAAGTAAATTTCCACACTGATTTTAATATTCCTGAAATTCTGGCGCGCCCATGCGCAGTATGCTAATCCAATCCAAAATCGTTCACATGACGACTCCAAGTGGTTTGCTATCGGCCTAGGCCAGGGGTTCCTGGGGGATGGGGCAAACCAATCCCAATCCAAGCCAATCCCTGTGCACATGCAGCTGTTACGACCCCAATCACTTTGCAATCGGCTTGGAGATTTCTATGTGCACGCAGTCAATATAATTATGCTGGCGGTGTTTGCTATCTGATCTTGTTCTATGTCTGAAGTGACAGAAATATGCCTTGAGTGTAAATGTAAAATAACTGCATTATGTCAGCTCCAGTGTGGCCGTTTCCTGGTGTCTTTAAAGTGTGGGGGAAATCTGCCCGCTCATATCAGTTAATACGGAGAAAGTCTGAATAAGCTCGGGTCCTATCAGTGCAGAGGTGTCAGAACTGTGGCCTTTGTAACAGAGCGCATCGACACCTGCTATTTTTACCTCCCAGTGACAGGTGCGACAGGGACAAGAAGCACACTGGAACCCTCAAACAGAACAGACCGGAACTCTGCTGGCCCCTGTCCAACTGAACCATGGGTTGCCAGTGTCTTAGCCTGCAGATAGTGGACACATACAAGTTTTTCTTATTCTCTTATGCACAGAAGCTGCACTAGCACTCATTCATGACAGGTGTTGGAATATAGGTAGTGACCATTCAGATCAGAGAGAAGCACTATATGTTAAACCATCTGGATTTCAGCATTACAGACTTACACTGCACTCACACAAGAGCGATGTGAGTGACGTGAGCAACCGGCTCCTCTTCATTTCCTGTGCAGGCTGGAGCACAGAGGACACAGGGAGGAGAGTGGCTCACTCCTAATTAGTGCGTAGACTCAGGCGTGTTTAAAGAAATAACTTGATTAAAGGTCCCATATTACTTTAAATTAGCTCCTGAGATTTAAAGGAGAATTAACGTTTTTTACAATCTGAGCCTTATTTCGGTAATAAAACAAGTTATTTTACTCACCCATATCACTTTGGTGTCATATGGAGCACTTCCAGGATGTTTTAGATTAGCGATAGCCGTAGCGCTAACATATGCCCTGAGCGGTCTCCAAATAACACAAACTTTATCACTTTTTAAATCATAGAAGCTCGATGTCTTAGTCTACACTTTCGTTTGAGTCAAAAGTGGCCTGTAATCCGAGATTTATCCATAATTTACAGCTTTGCATTTCATGTTTGGGTCCCGGGAGCTGAGAACGAAATAAGCTGTGACTCCGCACATGCGCACTGGCGTCCTCATCTACTCGAAACTATGGATAAATCTCGGATTACAGGCCACTTTTGACTCAAACGAAAGTGTAGACTAAGACATTGAGCTTCTATGATTTGAAAAGTGCTAAAGTTTGTGTTATTTGGAGACCGCTCGGGGGATATATTATATATCGCGCTATGGCTATTACTAATCCAAAACATCTCCGGAAGTGCTCCATATGACACCAAAGTGCTATGGGTGAGTAAAACAACTTGTTTTATTACCGAAATAAGGCTCAGATTGTAAAAAACGTTAATTCTCCTTTAAGCCATGTTATAATGTTGTTTCCTCATCAAAAACATAGCTGGAGCTGTGTTTTGTTTCCCTCACACATGTCTGAGTACTCTGTCTGTCTCCAAAGCTCAAAATGCTCTGTTCCACCTTGTGATGTCATGAAGCTGTAGTGTTTTGTTTTTTTGTTTTTTTTAAATTAACAGCTACCTTTTACGTTTTGTCCAAATGATTCTACTGAATGTGAGTTTAAAAACACAGTGGCACTTCCTGCATTACCACATGACATCGCATGGTAGAACATGCAGTTTTTTCTGTTTGAGAGAGGAACTAAGCCTAAATATGCAGGATTTGTGCGTTAAACGTGTGACTGAAGCAGAACACAACTCCAGCTATGTTTTTGACGAGGAAACATAGACCAGAAAATAACCAAATATCGGTCATTTAATGCAATAATGGAATAAGTAAATCACTGATTATGTGTTCATTCGTTAAAATACTGTGTATTTTCTACAGTGATCTTACTTTAAAACCACATCATTGATTTTCTTCCCTTAAAGCCCCAGTGTGTAGGATTCATGGCGCATAGGTGGATGGTGCTATTGCACTTTCTGTTTTAGCTACAGCAGACCTCGAGGGTCACCTGGGCGCGCACACGAGCCGTGCGCCGCTATGAATAAAACGCGGTCCCGTTTTTTTTTTTTTTTTCTTTTCTCATGAAAACACACATTCCCGATCATGTACCATGACACTCTACACATCAAATGAAACCTTACAGTCTCCTCTTTTTGACTATGCAATTCATTTCCCTGCACAACAATCACTCCCCGAGCACATGGGGCTTTTATATGGAAAAGCACAAAACGAGGTTAGCTTACCTTAGAATGCTTTGCACAGGTCAAACTCTGTATTTCACCATAAACTTGCTCTCAATTTGTCCGTAAGGATCCAGCGAATAAAATCCAGTAAAACAATTTAGTCCAAAACACGTGTTAGATCCATTACGACGTCTGATCCGGCCGCATGCTTGTGTTGTTTACCCAAAACCACGAGCCTTGCCGAAGGCGGAGCCCAAATGTCCTTCTGCGGCTCTCGTATTCAAAATGGCTGCCTCTGCATGGGGAAGATCCCCCTTTTATGTGACTATATCTAAGTCCAAAAGAATACTTTGATTTCATGATGGAAGTGAAAAGGCTTGGAAAACAATGTATTTTTGAATGGGTGTATTCAATTTCAGTAATAAACGGGTAAAAATCTTACACACTGTCCCTTTAAGAACGTACAGGTTTGACAAATCCTTTCTCCAATTTAATATATGCTATCTATAATCATAAAACTGTCCTTTACATCATGGCCAATTTGTAGAATATACCATTAGCCCTGTGCACAATGCTACACCAGCCACACTCCTATTAACATGTATATTTGATTTGGCTTCGAGACGTGCAAAGCTGTCATCTTAACATCCCATAATATGCCCCAAATATCTGAACTCACGCAGCGCCCTCCATCTTGGTCCATGTGATCGATGTAAAGTGGTTTAACTCGGGAGGTTGTCGCTGTAATTATAGGGCAGTCTCGCCAACGTAGAGAGTTTGCGCATGTAAGCGTTTGCAGATTCAATTAATCTGAAAACCCACACACTCCCAAGTGGGTCCTAATAAATCTGACCTCAGTCCAGTGTTTTTTTTTTGTTTTTTTTGTTTGTCCAGAGCTGGTTCATTTCACTTCAGTGTTGTGCTTTATTCCCTCTCCTCCAGCTCCACGTAGTACCTGATTTTTGTCATGCCAAGAGCTGCCAACAGTTTTCCGAAATCTCTCCGTCTTGACTGTCCCGTTGGTGGAGCGAGACATGGCGTTGAGGTGGGTAGGTGGGGGTCCCGCGGTTGAATGGGGTCTTTGTGCGACCCTGTACGAGTGGCTGTAGTCTGTGCAGTGTCACTCTGGGTCTTATCAGGACTCAGATGACTTACAGACTGAGCACAGTGTGAGGTTAAATGTTACTGAGATATCGAGGGAATCCCTTTGAAGAGCGCTGACTTTAATAGGCAGTGTAGGAGTGTAAAAATGAGACCTGGCAGATGATGAACAAATAGCCATTATATTGAACATTGTTAAATAAAAAACAATAAGATTAGGGGTTTCCAACCTTTTTCCTCTGGTGAGCTATCTTTATCAAACAAAAAAGCTACTCATTTTAGCTGTTGCAAGAAATTGAGTAAATATAAGAGTCACAGCAAGCCTTCGATGTGGTACAGTGAGATGCAAGTAAAACATACACCATTATGCATTTATTAGTCCACAGTGTTAGTCAAAATGATATATTTAGAATGGCATTTAATCAGATATTTGTTATTCAGCACACTGCATATCATTCAGAGAACTCTTGGCGAGTTACTAGGAAGAGTGTGGAGGACTACTGGTAACTCCTGAACCAGCGATGGACTGGGACAAAAACATGGCCCTGGCATTTTTGGCTTAGATCGGCCCCTCATAATTAGCGGAGCACAATGGACTGATTTATGTTTGTGTTCCCTGAAGCAAAGTATTTTACTATTGTTACATCTTGGCCGAGGGGAAACTAGGGCGCAACATTTAAAGGAAAAATCCCAGTTCCCAAAAACCACCAGCAAACTCGCAGTGACTACACATTCAATGGTTTATTTAAAATGCATCCTGCACACAAGGTCAGGACAGGAGTTGCCTGGTTTACACCTGACCATATCACAAGTGAGATATGGTCTGGGAGCCACCTTCGAAATATCTCGTAGCGGAGGTGTGGTTTACGATCGCCAACGGCCGTTTATTGGGCGTTACGAATGTCTATCATTTGGCGTATACGTAGCCCATAGCCAATCATGTCAGTTGTCAGTTCAAACTACAAGCTTCCGTTTGTCACATAGTACGCGTCACCGTCTTGCCACCCCTCCCCGCTCTCTGATTGGCTCCCAGAATCGGGAGAGCTCGCTTGCCATAGTTGCCAGGCTGTCTTTCAGATCGGAACGAACGAAAGCAGTCTGGGAATTCCCAGGTTAGGACAAGAGCACATTGGCTGGCCAAAAGGTGAGCGATTTTCATGCCTGTCCATCACCTAAAAGTCTCAGTATTATCCTCACATTACTACTTTCTTACCTGCTGTGCCTGTGCGACACTTCCCTGGTCACTCTGTCCCTCAGGTTCCCTCAGGTTCCCTCGGGTTCCCTGTCCACAGTCTCTGGCTGCTTCTCTCCCTGTCCACCTTCAACCTGGGCTGCAGAGGATGTGGAGGCTCCAGTAGCCCCTCCAGAGAATATGTCTGTTATTTTAGAACATTTTGCAGTGTCTATAGTGAGATTTGTATAACTTTTTAGCTCTCCGAAACCCCTTTCTGCCGCTTCTCCATGTTTCCACGCTCAACAATGAAACTGGCGGGGATCAGCGCAGAGAAAAGGGTGGGACCGCTCTCATAAGCTTCTATATCCTGATTGGTTTAGTTCACTGTCTATATTGAAGATGGACCAATGGGCCGCCTCCTCTAAATTGTGGGCCGGTCTCTAAGTAAAAAAAAATAATGAATAAAAACAAGAGCATCAGCCCCTAGGACTGTTGGCCCACAGGGAAAATGCCCGGTATGCCCGATTACCAGTCCAGGCCTGTCCTGAGCTACAGTTTGTGGACCCCTGAACTAGAAAATACAAAAATATGATTGGTGGATTTGTCTATTATGTTATGTTTTGTTATGTTAAAGGTGCACTATGTAGCTTTTCTGATGGGATTTATCGAGGCAGCATTTATTCAATTCTGTGTTTTTATGGCTCAACAATACCTCCAATATTGTAACATACATTCTGCTGTCTGGAGGGGATCCCGGTGTAATACTGTTTAAGATTCCAGACAAAGTAATAACAACTCCATGGATATAAGCACATGATACCCTCCACCAGAAAAGTTACCTGCATCTTTAAAATGTACTTGACCAGTGTAGTGAAATTCAATCTCTGGGTTATGGCCTAGTCTGTGTATATTCACATTATATTTACTGTCAAATAAACCAATAAAATAAATATAATGTGAATTTGGAAGCTAAGTACTCTGCAACTATGCATTATACAAGAAAGTACACACCAGATAACTTAAATGAAAGCATACAGTATATTTGGTGCAACAATGGCTGTCAAATATTTTAACAAACAATATCTGAGTTCTTCTACTGTGCACCCAATTATCAAATTCAGCCAAATTAAACACACGCTCTACCCACAAGGTACAAAAGTGACGCTTCCATATGAATGATTTCCATCCATTTTCTTCCGCTTATCCAGGGCTGGGTCGCAGGTCCAACAGTCTAAGCAGGGACCCCCAGACTTCCTTCACCCAGACACTTTGGGGGGACCCCAAGGCATTCCAGGGCCAGCCGGGAGACATAGTCCATCCAGCGTGTCCTGGGTCTTCCCCGGGGCCTCCTCACGGTGGGACATGCCCGGAACACCTCCCGGGGGAGGCGTCCAGGAGGCATCCGGAACAGATGCCCGAGCTACCTCAGCTGGCTCCTCTCGATGTGAATGATTTCAAATAATTGAATTGATTGCTGGGACATTGTTGAAAGTATATGAGACCGTATTTCAAGTCTGCCCTTCTATAAAAACCTCTTTGGTGGCTGTGTAGTAACGGAAACTCCAGCCGTTCGATCATATTTAACACCCTCTCCTGACAAACGCTCAGAGAGAAAGGTGAGATTCGGTGCTTCATGCTTGTTCAATCAGCGTGTCCATATCTGTCATCGCCGTGGAAACATACGCCTATAAAATACAGCGCCCAACAGCCCCAGTGAACCACAGCCTCCCCGCTCGGCACGTCCTGAATGTATGTTAAATATACAGCACTGATAAATGCATTAGGGGGAGCCAGAGTTCGATTACATTCTTTTTCCAGACAGAATATTCATCACCCCATTCACTGTTTCAGAAGCTGGCACCATTCAAACATCTATTTAAATTTATGGATTTTTGAACAGCATACTTTGTGCGTTGTTGAAACTGGAAGTGGTGAGGGGAAAGAGTGGCTCGTTGGTTAGAGCGTTTCACCATAAATTCAAATGTTTAGTGGTTCAGTCCTAAACTTTAAAGCTATAACCAGTGTTTGGGAGTAACTGAATACATTTACCAAAAATACACATTCTGAATACTAATTTTGAGTAACTGTATTTTGTCACAGTTACATTATTTTAGGGGTATTCAGAATACAGTTACTTTTCTAAATGAAAAGGAATACATGGCAGTACTCCATCATGCAGTTTTAGCTTTCAACTGCGTAATATTAGATTAAAAAAAGAAAAGAAAACACAGCTCTTGCAGTGCATAAATCGGTGATTTTTCGTCAGAATTTTAGACATAATTTAATACATAACAAACAGTGCAACAAAAACAAAGCATAAAAGTACTCCAGGTATTCAGAATACAGTACATAGATTAACCCATATAACAGACTTGATTGATTGATTGACTGATTTGTATTTATTTCAAGTTTGTGCCAAGACAGAAATAATAATGATATACATATTATATACACTGTAAACAACAGAAAAGCACTTTTTTTTAAAGGAGTGGGAAGAAGAAAAACTCATATTAACCCACCCCTATTTGTTACATAGTTTCAACATTTGTGTGGTTGCTTATGTACATTGATCACATCTTTACAAATATCTACATATTATATATAATATCTTTTATTTTATTTTATTTTTTTGATCATCCACTGGCACTCACCCTTCCCCTTAAAGAGATAGTCATTTCTTCTGAAGCTGTGAATATTTGGGCACTGCTTCAGGTTTTCTCCAAACACACACACACACACACACACTTTTCCTTAATCTGTATGGGTTTCCTTCTAAAAGTTACGTGTGTTGACACCGGCTTACCTCTGACAGTCTCAGTTGATCCCGGTTCGGCTCGCTTTCTGGAGCCCACGTAAGTAGGTCCGGTAACTTCCGTGGAACATGAAATAAAACTTGTTTTTCTTCTCAAAACAAAACATTTGTTAGAAAGGTGATATATTTGCGTCCCACGAAACATCCAGCAGCGTATTTCGCATTCGCGTATTGTCTCTCTCCACTCGTATCACTACGCCCATGTTAACTCTATCAGCCTGTTCACTTGTAAACTTCGGCGTAGACATCCGCTGAAGCCAAACCGGGATCAGCTGAGACTGTTAGAGGTAAGCCAGTGTCAACACACGTAACTTTTAGAAGGAAACCCATACAGATTAACATTTTTTTTTAAAACAAAAAAAACGCACTATCCCTTTAATTCATAGTGTACTTCCTGTGTACTGAACAGTTTTTGGATATTGAGTGGTAGTACATTTTTGTTTGCTTTATACAAAAGCAAAGCAGTGTAGAATTTTACAAAATCAAACATTTTTAATAATTTAATTTAAAAAAGTAATTTGTATTGTTGTTACTAAATAAAGTATTCTTCCCATCCCTGACTATAACCAATACATAATGGTGTTAATGGTGTGTTACACATTTCACCCATCTATATTGCATTTGAATGTCGTAGGTGAATGATTGGTAGTGGTTGAAAAGAGGCATAGACTGGCCATATTTCAGTCACTCAAAATGTATTTATTTAGTCTGGTTTTAGTCTGGTTTAGTCATGGTTTTGTTCATGAAAGGTCCCATGGCATGACATTTTCACTTTCTGAGGTTTTTGAACGTTAATGTGAGCTCCTCTACCCTGTTTAGCCCCCCCCCCCATGGTTAAAAGTTGTGAAATGTCTAAACTGAGCATTTGCGATCCTTTTCTGCGTTACAAAAAATCGGAGCTCAAACGGGCGATTTTGAACAAGGCACCTTATTGACGTCAGATCGAAAAAAGAAATGCAAATGCAGTTCCACCCCCGTCTGTCTGTACTCAGCGTCTCTGAAAATCACGCCCAGAGAGTTTGGATTGCGAATGCGCTAGGCAATGCGAAATGCGTTTTTTTATTTGCCTGGAGGCACGTCCGAGTGTTTCTAGGCTCGGAAGTCCTTTATCTGAGCCTCTGGACCTTTGAACAGCAGTGGTTTAATTTTATTTTATGTGGAAATGTGTTTATTTTTCAATGGAACGCTCTCCCCCCCGTGCAAAAACAAGGAAATGGATCAGAGAGCGCACAGAGCGAGAGCGGAGAGTTTGGCCACGCCCCCACCCTCTACTATTGGCCAGCTCTTTTCTCCTCATTTGCATTCAAGCAACAACGCCCATTATGGAGTGTTCAGAGTGAGAAAAATTACTCTTTCTCATCTTATCTCTGTTTCTCATGCACTGAGTGTTGATTTTGAAGAAGGATTCATTTACAGTATTAGGGAACCATTAAGGAGCCATATAAAAGCATCAAGAAGTACCATGTCATGGGATCTTGAAACGTTCTTGCTATTTTCCAAGTTGACTACCAGTTCTCATGGGCAGTATTTATACCTCAATGTGGGGATCAAAACATACACATCATGAGACCTTCCTTCTACATAGGGACGAAACTAGGTCCCTAATGACATAAATTCTTCAGTATTAGAGCAACAGCATGATTTAGAGCTGAGATAGAAGTTAAAATATTTTAGGATATTGGCGAGTGGTAACTATGGTTAGGATTATGGCTAAAGTGGACCTATTATGCAAAATGGACTTTCCAGAATTTGTAACCATGTAATAGTTGTTTCCCATCACTATTTACTCACACCGAGTTGTATTTGGAGTTATTCATGCATGTTTGAGCAATCTTTAATCAGTTCAAGATGGCATATTGCAGGTATGTTTTAGATGTTTCCACTGGTATTTGCCGGCTGCTCTGTACTTACTTCATTCTCCAGTTTAATTTTCGTTATCACTGATATATGTAGGATGTAGCAATGTTACATAGTAATTCTGGTACAATCTGCACCTATCAATAGGAGATGCTGACAACTTCACAGATCTTTGTTGTGATGACGGTTATAGTGCTGTCTGTTCCCATTAGACACTGCAGTTTTTTAACACAGAAATCGGTCGACTTGCTTCTTCTATTAAAGGAGAATTAACGTTTTTTTACAATCTGAGCCTTATTTCGGTAATAAAACAAGTTGTTTTACTCACCCATAGCACTTTGGTGTCATATGGAGCACTTCCGGAGATGTTTTAGATTTGCGATCTCCGTAATGTGAGTTCTCGGGGCAAATGTTTGCGGTCTCCAAATAACACAAACTTTAGCACTTTTCAAATCATAGAAGCTCGATGTCTTAGTCTACGCTTTCGTTTGAGTCAAAAGTGGCCTGTAATCCGAGATTTATCCATAGTTTCAAGTAGATGAGGAGGCCAGTGCGCATGTGCGGAGTCACAGCTTATTTCACTCTCAGCTCCCGGGACCCAAACATGAAACGCAAAGCTGTAAATTATGGATAAATCTCGGATTACAGGCCACTTTTGACTCAAATGAAAGTGTAGACTAAGACATTGAGCTTCTATGATTTGAAAAGTGCTAAAGTTTGTGTTATTTGGAGACTGCTCGGGGCATATATTATATGCCCCGAGAACTCGCGTTACGGATATAAACATCTCTGGAAGTGCTCCATATGACACCAAAGTGCTATGGGTGAGTAAAACAACTTGTTTTATTACCGAAATAAGGCTCAGATTGTAAAAAATGTTAATTCTCCTTTAAGTCATTTTATATGAATATTTAAAACCCAATCCAAGTTTATATCTATAGCACATTTTATATACACAACTTCCAAAGTGCTGCACATACAGTATGTAAAACATTTAACTAAAAAAACAAAACAGAAATATGTTCCAGACAAATGGAACTGATAAAAACTATAGCTAAAAATAGTCAAATCAAATACCCAAATTAGAACAAAATGATCCAAGGGTGTCATAGATGATGATTACATAGCAGACACAAGCACAAGATGAATGTTTTTATTCTCTATATTTGACCCTTCTTTCAACCAGTCATGCTGGGACAGCCTGTCAGGAGCAGTGAGCTACTGCCACATACACAGCGCTCCGGGACCATCTCCAGATCTTGAGCTCGGCTGGGTCAGGACCACCTAGCTGGACGAGTGCCTGTGTTGTGGGTTTATTGGTATCCAGGAAATGAATTTAAGTCAATACCATAAAACCAACAATTGTGTGTGTGTGTGTGTGTGTGTGTGCAAAGTGAATCCATACTCTTCTATAAAATAAGGGCTTGTCCTCTTCCCATAAGAAAAAAGTGATATTTAAACAGTGATGTCATGCACAGTGCTGCCAAGACAGTATGTTGAACAGGTGTGGCTGGGGAAACATGGAGTCTGGACTGAGGAAAAAAAAAAAAACATGACATGCTACACAGACATCCAATCCATCAGTATCAGACTTGTGACACAGAGGGGTCATAGAGGTCATCCTGGGGTCATACAGAGGTCATGGGGTTGCTGCTGTGGGTGAAAGGCTGTAGGAAACACACCAGACAGCTGAAAAGATAAAGAAGCTGCTACAAGCCTGAACTGAACTGCTTCACCTCTTTGTTTAAAGCAACACATTTGGTTACAGAAGGATTGGACTTCTCAGCAGCAAAATGAATTGTGGTGGTGATATTTTGGGTTCTTTTTTCCCCCTCCATCTGATTTAAAGGAAAAGTAAAAATTTTTACAATCTGAGCCTTATTTCGGTAATAAAACAAGTTGTTTTACTCACCCATAGCACTTTGGTGTCATATGGAGCATTTCCGGAGATGTTTTAGATTAGCGTTAGGCTAACGCCATTAGGCTAACGCCGTTAGCCTAGCGCGACTTATAGCCATAGCTCGGGGCATTCCCCGAGCATGTAATATGCCCCGTGCGGGCTCCAAATAACACAAACTTTAGCACTTTTCAAATCATAGAAGCTCGATGTCTTTAGTCTACGATTTCGTTTGGTCAAAAGTGGCCTGTAATCCGAGATTTAGCCATAGTTTTGAGTAGTTTCGAGCCAGTGCGCAGAGTGTGCTCTCAGCTCCCGGGACCCAAACATGGAACGCATAGCTGTAAACTATGGATAAATCTCGGATTACAGGCCACTTTTGACCAAACGAAATCGTAGACTAAAGACATCGAGCTTCTATGATTTGAAAAGTGCTAAAGTTTGTGTTATTTGGAGCCCGCACGGGGCATATTACATGCTCGGGGAATGCCCCGAGCTATGGCTATAAGTCGCGCTAGGCTAACGGCGTTAGACACCAAAGTGATATGGGTGAGTAAAACAACTTGTTTTATTACCGAAATAAGGCTCAAATTGTAAAAAAAAAAAGTTACTTTTCGTTTAAGCAATTTACTTCAAATGGCCCATATTACGCTATTTTCTGATCTGTTATACTGTTGTTTCCTCATTGCCAACATAACTGGAGTTCTGTTTTGTTTCGTTCTCACTTGTGTAACTCTAAAAGTGTAAGATATCACTTGATAACACAGGAAGTGCTCCACTCTATTTTTAAACTCCATACATCTTCACTAGAATCATCATCAGGATCATTTTCAGACCTCTCCACTGACCAAAAAGTAAGAGGTAGCTGTTAACTTTGAAACTACATGACACCACAAGGTGAAACAGAGCATTTTGAGCTTTGGAGATGTGGACAGGTTGCCTGGAAGAATCCATGACTCATCGCTGTACCAGCGAGTGAGTCTGGTAACGCTTGGTCCAAAATGCGCTGCAGTTGCGCGTAGACAGACAGCTAAGTGAACCAATCAGAGATTGCGCCATCTTGATTCAAAACTGAGGCGGAACTTCCGCTGCCTAAGAGCGACTTTGCGGGCAAAGGCGGGTGCACTGACGTCACCATCTTTGAACGAATCAGAATCGCGGAGTCCGTTGTTAACCGGAGGAGCGAGAGTGGATGGAGGGTGTCCAAATGGTATCGCGGTGTATAGGAAATACAGAGAGATATCATTTGGCTGGCCAGGTAAGTGGACAGGCCAATAATGCAGGATTTCTCAAACATGTGTGAATGAAACAAAACACAATTCCAGAGTCACACAAGAGTCAATGAATTAATATAAAACAGCCCTTTACATTTTGGTTTACTTTTTCAGTATAAGCTGCTCATATTGAATTGCTCATTTGCTTCTAAAATTGTTACATGATAATATTGTGACGTGTTAAATCGCTACTGTCGGTCAGCTAAATAATCTTAACATTTCTCTTGCTACCCATGCCTTTGTTGTAATTTCAAATGTACAGTTCATGACAGGATTACTGTAAAATACGACCTGAGATGTGCAAAACATTTGAAATTGTCCATTGTTTTAAAGTTACTCAGTAAAAACAAACACAATCCCTCTATTCCCATACAGTGTGATTAGTCCTGTGCCCCAAATCTCTGTGAACGTCTGAAGAGTCATTATTCAACTCCAGTTTATCTAATCTAAAGTCAACAGAGCCCCAGTGCTGTGTGGTCAGATCAAAGACAAGAGGGACCCAGGCTCGCTCCACTTCTGCCTCGAGACGATGAGCCATGAAGACGTCTGATAACTGCCCCAGATGCTCCAGGGGTGAGAGTGCTACCTCAGGAGTGAGAGAGACACTCCGGATGGTCAGTCTATCTGCCCCACTAACGTGACGATAAGTTGGGTTCATATTTTTTAAAATCTACATAGATTAAAATGGAGCCGGAACACAGAAATGTATGTCAGAGATTTTTACCTGATTTCTGGTTAATATCTCAGTAATTACCGGGTCTATACACATGAAACAAAAACAGGCTCAACGTTTTCAGCATAGAAAACGTCCAGAGGAGCCAGCTGAGGTAGCTCGGGCATCTGTTCCGGATGCATCCTTGACGCCTCCCTCGGGAGGTGTTCCAGGCATGTCCCACCAGGAGGCCCCGGGGAAGACCCAGGACACACTGGAGGGACTATGTCTCTCTGCTGGCCTGGGAATGCCTTGGGGTCCCCCCGGAGGAGCTGGAGGAAATGTCTGGGTGAAGGAAGTCTGGGAGTCCCTGCTTAGACTGTTGCCTGTGCGACCCGACCCCTGATAAGCTGATCCTTTACCAGTGAAAGGTGGGTGAAATAGTGGGAGATGTTTGTTTTTTTTCTTTTCTTCCCCTGGGACATTGAAAAGTACCTTGACCTATTGTTGGTATACTCTTTAAGACAGGCCAGGTGAAAAGACACTACATTTTGGTCTTCAAGTTTGCAAGAGCCTTTTGTGGTGTTGATTGGGGCTTTGATTATACTTGAATTACTTTTAGTTGATAAAATATGCCAATAAAAACAAGTAATATTATTTTTTAGTAGTGCATTTAAGGATAACAGTCTATGTCAAAAACAGATTTTAAAACCACATGGTCTTTTCCGGTATGTTTTTTGCATTGTAGTTAAAGACCCATATACTCTACAGTATCTTACTCCATTCAGCTCAGGTCACGTTTACATTCCTCCACTTGGCAACGTAAAGAGGGCAAAAAGTTCGAGTGTAACATTAGTGCCACCTGCTGTTCAGATGCAGGAAATGCACAGGAAACGTTTAAAACGGCAGGATTTAAATGACATGAAAACTTGAAAATAGTTTGAATATAAACAGAAAATAAAACATTGTAAATCATCCTTAAGAACGTTACGATCTTTTATATGGTAACAAGACATTTTATTAATGTTGAACTGTTCAACACAACCCAGAGTGTCTTAGAACATGTCCATGTTCACTTTTATCACGCAGTACATTTTATGACCACTAGGTGTCACCAGATTATTTATAATATGAACGCTTTCCATCAGTACAACAGCATATCTGTCTGTCTAACACTTTACATGGACAAGACAAGCACAAGCACTACTTGAGCTCAGAAATTGAGCTACTACATAGTTTGACTTCCTGTTGGAGATGACTTAGACTTAGACTTAGACTTAGACAAACTTTATTGATCCACAAGGGAAATTATTTTGGGTATGGTAGCTCACTCATCAAATATAATATACAATATAAAACAGAGGGTAAAAGAACAAAAAGAAAAATGGATGGAATAGCAACCAAAGAGCAATAGACCTGTGTCAGATGAGACACAATTATATACATAAGATAATGGTGATAAATATATATGTACAATCAGATTTAAATAGAAAAGTAGCAGTCAAATACAAAATACAGTATCAAATATGATGTTCAGTAGCAGCTGTATGCAGTTGTAGGGAGTATTATTTGTTACATAAGGGTGAGTTGTTGTACAGTTGTATGGAGTATGGTATGAATGTAGTCCTGTATCTCTCACTGTTTGAGCGGAGCTGTAGGAGCCTGTTGGAGAATGAGCTCCTCTGTCCCTCTATGGTCTGGTGCAGTGGGTGAGCAGGAGTGTCCATGATGGAGAGCAGTTTGTCCAGTGTCCTCCTGTCCCTCACTGTGACAAATGTCTCCAGCTCACAGCCGATCATGTGACCAGCTTTGCGGATCAGTTTATCAATCCGTCCGATGGGCAGCAGATATGACATAATTATGTGCATCTAAATACGTAATATAATAAATGCAGTGGGAGTGGAGTGTGAGGTCTTGTTAGCAGAATCATTCAAGGAGTGTTTTCACTCCTTTGGACCCGACCTGCTGCCCTATTGTTTTTTGTTTGTTTTGATTTAGGTTTGATGATAGAGTTATAGATGGGAGACAAATGATGTCTGAGACCTCCATTTCTGTTCAAGGAAGGATTCTCTTTCTTGACAAATATAGCCTTTTTAACTGCCCTCTCAAACCAGTTCTTTTCTCTGGCTAAGACCTGTGCCTCACTGTCCTCAAAGGAGTGGCCCGTGGCTTTTAGGTGGATGAAGGTCCACTATGGCTCTCTCGTCTGTGTTGGTACATCCTCTTGTGAAGTGGCTGTTTTGTTTCTCCAGTGTAGCGCTCGCTGCAGTCTTCACTACACTGAATGGAGTAGACCACATTGCTTTGTGTGGCTCGGTGTTTTGTCCTTTCTAGACACACAACAGTTGTGATTGGACTAATAAAAATAAAAGCCAACCTCTTTATTTTGTTAAAAGAAGGTGTAAACTTTTCGAAAAATCCCTTCCTTGTGTGTACATTATCCCTGCATTTTTGATGGAATTTTCTGTGTTAAAGACACGGCATTACTTCCTGTATGTTTGCTCTTTTCTTCTCAAGTTCACTCAACTTGGATCACAAGATGAAAAATGGGAAAAACACAAAACAAATAAAAAACTGTCAACTCCTCTTGACAGCAGCACCACCTCCAATGCCCTACATTCAGTTTAGATCGAGTTCTGTGATGCGGGGCCAGTGACACCCAGGCCACATCTGACAGTGCAAATATTTGAGCAGACTTTAGCTGTTCCCAGAGGCGCGATGAGGTACATCTGAGGCAGGTTCAGTGTGTTTGGGCTCTCTGTAATTTATCTGTGTCTCTGTGGTGGATTAGAGACAGACAACTGGGAGTGAGACTGGGCCAAACCATTAGGGGAGTGGGCTCTAACTTTGTGACTGGTGTGCAAAACAATTTACAAATTACACATTTTTATATTATATTTATTCTAGCAGATTTAAATGTATAGCAGTAATACAGTTACAGAGTTCATGGCATTACAGGTAAAAAGAACAAAATACTAAATGGTACGTACTTATTTATAGGTGCAGTGATCGATTTTCAAACCACAAAAGGTATTAGGTCAGTAAGTATTTACAAGGCTTATATGATGCTATTTTCTGATATCTGTTATAATGTTGTTTCCTTATCAAAAAGAGACCTGGAGTTGTGTTTTGTTTCATTCACACATGTTTAACACACAAACCCTACATATTTAAAGGTCCCATGGCATGAAAATTTCACTTTCTGAGGTTTTTGAACGTTAATGTGAGCTCCCCTACCCTGTTTAGCCCCCCCCCCCCATGGTTAAAAGTTGTGAAATGTCTAAACTGAGCATTTGCGATCCTTTTCTGCGTTACAAAAAATCGGAGCTCAAACGGGCGAGTTTGAACAAGGCACCTTATTGACGTCAGATCGAAAAAAGAAATGCAAATGCAGTTCCACCCCCGTCTGTCTGTACTCAGCGTCTCTGTAAATCACGCCCAGAGAGTTTGGACTGCGAATGCGCTAGACAATGCGAAATGCGTTTTTTTATTTGCCTGGAGGCACGTCCGAGTGTTTCTAGGCTCGGAAGTCCTTTATCTGAGCCTCTGGACCTTTGAACAGCAGTGGTTTAATTTTATTTTCTGTGGAAATGTGTTTATTTTTCAATGGAACACTTCAAATCTCTCCCCCCGTGCAAAAACAAGGAAATGGATCAGCTGAGAGCTGACAGCGGAGAGCGGAGCGTTTGGCCACGCCCCCACCCTCTACTATTGGCCAGCTCTTTTCTCCTCATTTGCATTCAAGCAACAACGCCCATTATAGAGTGTTCAGAGAGAGAAAAATTACTCTTTCTCATCTTATCTCTGTTTCTCATGCACTGAGTGTTGATTTTGAAGAAGGATTCATTTACAGTATTAGGGAACCATTAAGGAGCCATATAAAAGCATCAAGAAGTACCATGTCATGGGATCTTTAATAAGTATTCTTCTCTCAAACTGAAAACACTCGTGTCATCTGGTGATACAGGGAACGCTCCACTTTTTAAATTCCATACACCTTCACTAGAATCATTTGGATAATTTCAGCCTGGGAAGTTCCAATCTCTGCTAAGCTAAAGGTACAAGTTAACTTGAAAACTACCACTGCATGACATCACAAGGTAGAAGAGTGTTTTGAGCTTTGAAGACGTAGACCAGGGGTGTCAAACATGCGGCCCGGGGGCCAGATCCGGCCCTCCAAGACCTTTAATCTGGCCCTCAGCTGATTTTCTATTCAAATATTTTAATTATATTTTAATTTTCTATTAAAATATTGCTAATTTTCTGCGCCACTTTCCTGCACAGCACAAATTATCTTTTTCTTAAAGGACCATCATTTCATTTTTACTTTTGACCGTGACACCCTCATCAGCAAAATATCAAAAATGAGAAAAGTGGACGCCGAGTGCAGGATTTTCCAAGAAAAATGGACTAATTCCTATTTGTTCATGAAGGTGAATGGGAAGCCTGTATTATTGTGTTGAAATTAAAATTTTCTTAAAGTTTCAGGTTGTTCATAATATTTTGAAAAAGGAAAGGATTGATCAAATAAAAAATACTTTTGTAATAGATTTGAGTTTCTCTGGACAAATATTTGGACTTATTGCAATTTTTGGGGTAAATATGCCATGAGTTTTCTGATCCAAAGTAGGTTGGATACAGCCCCCGGACCAAAATGAATTTGACACCCCTGATGTAGACAGACTAATAACAAAATGTACTTATTTACAAGACGATTAAACAAATGAATATATTCCATTACTAAATTTACTAAATGTTAATCATTTAAAGTATGCTGTAATCATATCAGAAAGGGTTAAGACGGACTTCAGTCTAGGTAGGGTATTCATTTTTGTCCCCGTAGTTTGTTGACCTATCCTTCAATGTCGTCAGGAGCAGGTTCTTTTGAAACACACACAAATAAGATAGATGTCAGAAAACAAGGCACGGACAGCATCAACCTTGGTGACGGAGCCTTCCTCCTTTCACACACCTGGGACACCCTCCTCCAGAGAGCACCGGGCGACAAGAGGCATGGTCAGTCTGAGAGACTTGCCAGTTCTATCAGGTTGACCACGTCTACAGGAAGTAACAACAGCTGATGTACGGCACGTCGCCACCAACTGTCACCGGATAATGATGGCTTGCAGCTAGCAGCCGAAACATGTCAACAAGGTAAATGCACCTCCTACTGTACTGTCTTTTATAAAGAACCCTAGTTGCTACTCTGCCACCATGTTGACCATAATATCCTCCTGGGACCCAAAGAAAAAAAGTGTATTTCAATTTTTTTTAAAAATTTATTTATTATATTTATTTATTTCGATATTTATTATTATTATTTTTAATTATTATTTTTTTTGTGATATTCTATTTGGAGGTTTACATTTTGTTAATTTTATTTGTATTCAGAATTTTGTAACATGTCCTCTGTAACAGACTGTATTGGTGTTAAAGCCATAAAGCCATGTGACGTTAACAACCTAACAAAAACTCTTTTTTTTTGATGACCAACATCTCTACAGTCGCCTCAAAACGTTTTTAGACTCCCTTTGAATTTGATATTTATTTATTTTTAATCATAGACTAGTTTGTGGCTACAGACACTCCTCAACTTACGAACGAGTTACGATCCGGACGCCCGTTCATTAGTTGAATTTGTTCGTAAGTCGTTATTATATGTTTAAGGCTTGTATAAGTTATCTATATGGATTTGTACTGCATTTAAATAACACTAATATCACTAATAACACAATAACACTCATAAATAACACTAAATAATACTAATATGCTTTTTAAAAATATGGAAAACTGATGAGATAAAAAGAAGAGAGGGACACAGAGGCAAACGCAGTCAGCTGAGATAGAGAGAGAGAGCGCACGTGTGTGTGAATGTATGTGTGAGACTGTGTGTGTGTATTTACCTCCTATTTTCCTTGAGCTCTTGGGGAAAGCCAAATACCAAGAAGTTTCTCCATCTCTTCCATGAGTTTCCCTCTCTTCTTGCTTATGATGGTGGATTGCATACCCGCTGCACTTTTCACATGCTCCATAATGCGGTCCTTTTGTTTGTACCAATTGTCGAACGGTTCATGTTGTACGCGTGTGCCACATTCACCATCTTCTCACCAGCTTCAAGTTTCTTTATTATCGCCACCTTCTTTTCAAATGAGATGGCTTGCTGCTTTTTCACAGAAGCTTCACTAGAAGCTTTTCGCTTTTCACCAACCATATTGGATTACTGTACGCATGCAAGAAAAACAACAAAGTTCATAACACCGCACCGTAGTAACACCGTAGTATGCCCACTCAGTTGAAGTTCTGAACACTTCTACTGAGTGGGCGTGACGCTTGGGGGATGTTGCGCAGCACCTGCCTGTGCGTCAGCGGCGGAAATACGCACTACGTACTGTACCCGGAAGTCGGAATAGGCGCTAAATACAAAAACTCAAACATTTAACTTTTAAAAAAAATTTTCTACCCTGTTCGTAACTCCGAATGTTCGTATGTCGAGGAGCGTCTGTACACTATCTCAAAACACACACAGATAGCCTGGTTAACTCAATGTCCACTATAAAGGACACAAATGAATGGGCCGGGTCTCAGGAGGATATGTTTATGTGAATGCGGCACATCCTTCAAATGCCCAAGAACTAGGAGAACATACAAGTTCACTGTACAAATCTTCTATTGAACCATTTAGTATATACACAGTTTTGTATGGCATATATTATCTGTAGTGTAGTCAGTGAAAGTTGAAAGTTTCTCTGATATTTGTCCAGTCTTGTATTTGTGGTGGCCCTTTGTTTCCAAGTGAAAACCTCTATTTAAACTGAGCTGTAAGTCCAAGGCCTTTGAACTGGCTCTGGTCCAACTTACACATGTTCTGACAAATAAATGACAAGCCCCGCTGTACTGTACAACATGTGGAGTTTAGGATTACCTTTCCATGCATGAACTCTGCACAAACAACATAGACACATTTTGGAACGCCGCCATTACCCAAACATTTCCTCTTTTCCGATTTTTTCCTTTGCATCAGTCATTTTGTCAGGAGTACTTTTGAACATCCACTTTTGGCTTCACGGTTAGCACACAAGTTGTCTGCCTCAAAATTCAGTGTTCAAATGTAATACAGCACTTTATTAATAAGATTTGAGCATTTAAAGGAAAAGTAACGTTTTTTACAATTTGAGCCTTATTTCGGTAATAAAACAAGTTGTTTTACTCACCCATAGCACTTTGGTGTCATATGGAGCACTTCCGGAGATGTTTTAGATTAGCGTTAGGCTAACGGCGTTAGCCTAGCGCGACTTATAGCCATAGCTCGGGGCATTCCCCGAGCATGTAATATGCCCCGTGCGGGCTCCAAATAACACAAACTTTAGCACTTTTCAAATCATAGAAGCTCGATGTCTTTAGTCTACGATTTCGTTTGAATCAAAAGTGGCCTGTAATCCGAGATTTATCCATAGTTTACAGCTATGCGTTCCATGTTTGGGTCCCGGGAGCTGAGAGCACACTCCGCGCATGCGTCCTCATCTACTCGAAACTATGGCTAAATCTCGGATTACAGGCCACTTTTGACCAAACGAAATCGTAGACTAAAGACATCGAGCTTCTATGATTTGAAAAGTGCTAAAGTTTGTGTTATTTGGAGCCCGCACGGGGCATATTACATGCTCGGGGAATGCCCCAAGCTATGGCTATAAGTCGCGCTAGGCTAACGGCGTTAGCCTAACGCTAATCTAAAACATCTCCGGAAATGCGTGTGAGTAAAACAACATGTTTTATTACCGAAATAAGGCTCAAATAGTAAAAAACGTTACTTTTCCTTTAACCAGTTACACAATCCAAGAAAAGTGGTGCAAAAATAAATAAATGATGATAAAGTTTAATGCTATACTCATTTCACACAGCAGGGCTCTCAAGGCTCACGCTTGAGAGTGTGACACACGCAATTCGACGTATTCACACGCGCACACGCCACACATGGCATTTCTCACGCTGATGAGTGTTTTTATTTTTATTTTTTATTTTTTGTGCCCAGAAAATCGGTCTGTGTGGCTTAGTTTATGCAGGCACCGCGCGTTTTCAGCGCCGCCCCCTCGAGCAGGGGGAACAGGGGGAGGGGGGGGCGGCGCGTCTGCTCGCCGTCCCCCGGGCACGTCCTGAGCCTCAGTCCCGGAGACGCACCGACTCCGGTCCCGGTGTCTCCGTCTGTGCGTAACGTGTCCCCCCCGACGGCTTACGCGCGGAATACGCGCGGCCCAGAGCCGAACTGCCCGTGGTGAGACGCGGTGAGACGCGGGCCCGGTGCATTGACCAGACTCTTACATGAATCCGTTAAAAATGTCCCGCTCCCTCCTCCCCGCCCCTCTCAGCGCACTGACAAAGTGCGGTGATGATAAAACAAACTGAGAACCATCAGGTAATAACTTCATTTATATAACTCTCATTAGTTGCTTTGTAGTTTAAGTTTGCTCTTTAGACAAACAGGGCTCTCAACACGCAATTCGACGTGTTCACACGCTCACACGGCATTTCTCACGCAATTCAAGCGCCAAAAATTGTTCACTCGCACCCCCCCCCCCCCTTCCCCCCCGGTCCTCGGAAATTACAGTCACACGCACGACCCAGCTCAAAACTTGAGAGCCCTGCACACAGTCCAACAGTCCCTCGCTCAAAGTATTTCCTGAGTCCTCTGCCACATTTGCAGCCACATACAGTGTAAAAATTGCCTGGAAGAATCCATGACTCATCGCTGTACCAGCGAGTGAGTCTGGTAACGTTTGATCCACAGAATGCGCTGCGGTTGCGCGTAGACAGACAGCTAAGTGAACCAATCAGAGATTGCGCCATCTTGATTCAAAACTGAGGCGGAACTTCCGCTGCCTAAGAGTGACTTTGCGGGCAAAGGCGGGGGCACTGACGTCACCATCTTTGAACGAATCAGAATCGCGGAGTCGGTTTGGAACCGGAGGAGCGAGAGTGGATGGAGAGTGTCCAAATGGTATCGCGGTGTATAGGAAATACAGAGAGATATCATTTGGCTGGCCAGGTAAGTGTAAAAAGCCTGTAGCATCTCAAATTATCATAGCTTAGTTAACTCCTCAGCTAGCCTCTTGCAGGTTCTCCATGGTTACGGGAAAAAACATGCACTGCTCATTTCACAAAATCCAATAGTGTCTTATTTATTTCCTTTTGAACTGCACATGCGGCGTTTTAAAGGAAAAGTAACGTTTTTTACCATTTGAGCCTCATTTCGGTAATAAAACAAGTTGTTTTACTCACCCATATCACTTTGGTGTCATATGGAGCATTTCCGGAGATGTTTTAGATTAGCGTTAGGCTAACGCCGTTAGCCTAGCGCGACTTATAGCCATAGCTCGGGGCATTCCCCGAGCATGTAATATGCCCCGTGCGGGCTCCAAATAACACAAACTTTACCACTTTTCAAATCATAGAAGCTCGATGTCTTTAGTCTACGATTTCGTTTGGTCAAAAGTGGCCTGTAATCCGAGATTTAGCCATAGTTTCGAGTAGATGAGGATGCCAGTGCGCATGCGCGGAGTGTGCTCTCAGCTCCCGGGACCCAAACATGGAACGCATAGCTATAAACTATGGATAAATCTCCTTTAACATGCAATGTTAAAAACTGAGCTCGAAAAAGAATTTCAAAAACTGTTCAGCCAAGTATTGTCACAGTTTAAATGTGTTCTAGAAAAATACTGAATACAGTGGTACCTCACCTTACGAAAGACCCAACAACGCCTTCACGTTAAATTTTGGTCTCTAGATACGACAGAAAATTCAAGTTATGAAACGTAAAATCTCAAAAATTCAAATAATGCGCGCTCAGCCACACACATTATACGCTTTTCTCAGACTGAATTTAAACTTTTCTCACATTTGTCTCTTGTTTAAACACTCAAACTTTCATAGATTTTCAACAAAATGTATTAATAGTGAAGTGTGGGGGGAAGGAGGAGGGGGGAGAAGTGTGCGATACGACACGTGTGTGATAGCGCAGCATGACCCGGCGCGGGGCTGCGAGCACGAGACCCGTGCTCAAACCGTGCCTCCTCTAAACCAGATCTAAACCAGGATTAAACCAGGATTAAACCACCGCGGCTCTTGCATGCGTTCATTGATGCGCTCGGACTGCGTGCCGTCCCGAGGGGAGGCACATCTTCTCCCCTCCTCGCTGCTCGCCTCAGCCGTGACTCGTGAGGTACACCGGTGCTGCTGCTAATAGCAGAACTAGCACAAAACCAGGAAATAGACCCGCACGCGGCGCTTTAATCCTGGTGTCCAGTCCTGGTTTAGTCCTGGTTTAGTCCTGGTCCAGTCCAGGTATAGACCTTGTTTAGACCTGGTTTAGTCCATGTTTAGTCCTGGGTCTACAGTCTCTTAGCCAATCAGGACGCAGAACACAGTGTTACACTATAAAAAAAAGTTACACTATAAAAAAAAAACTTGGAATGGGGCCTTGGAACGAATCAGGCTTTTTCCATTGAAATAGCTACTCAACTTACGAAAAATTCACGTTACGAAACCACTTCTGGAACGAATTAATTTCGTCAGGTGAGGTACCACTGTACTTTAATTGGTTCAGTCCAAGCTTGTGTGTGTTGTAGCAAACTTTTTGTAGAAAGATCTCAGAGCATTGTATAGGGAAACAATAAAACACAAAAAGCAAAAGGTTGTTAATAAAAGGTTGCTATGGAAACAACCCCACTGGCCTCTGCAGCTCTTTTTTCTCAAACCCATCTCTCATTTCCCATTTGCATGAGATAAATTAGCAGAATATCCAATGATTAGCAGCACTGACACTCTGTAAATGTATAGCTGCTCAGGGATTTGACAGTCATTTCCATATAAATAAGTACAGGAAGAATGCGTGCATGAAGTCTCAAAGCTCGGTGAAGAGACGGGTTATCAGTTTCAATGCCACATAATCAGACAGATTTTACAGCATGGAAAACTCAAGCTCAAAGTCAAAGTATCATTTAAAACAGAACAAATGTAAACAAATCTATAGCAATGATCTCGTTATATTTCAGCAGTTTTTGTTCTGAATATTTTGTGCTGATGGGCATTAAAATAGGGAGGGGTGGACAAAATGCTAAAGGTTAAAGGAGAATTAACGTTTTTTTACAATCTGAGCCTTATTTCGGTTATAAAACAAGCACCCATATGGAGCACTTCCAGAGATGTTTTAGATTAGCGATATCCGTAATGCGAGTTCTCGGGGCATATAATATATGCCCCGAGCGGTCTCTAAATAACACAAACTTTAGCACATTTCAAATCATAGAAGCTCAATGTCTTAGTCTACACTTGCGTTTGAGTCAAAAGTGGCCTGTAATCCGAGATTTATCCATAATTTAGAGTTTTGCATTTCATGTTTGGGTCCCGGGAGCTCAGAGTGAAATCAGCTGTGACTCCGCACATGCGCACTGGCCTCCTCATCTACTCGAATCTATGGATAAATCTCGGATTACAGGCCACTTTTAACTCAAACGAAAGCGTAGACTAAGGGGCCGTTTAGACGAGGACGATTGCGACTGAATACGACAAAATATTCTATCGGAAGTGTCTTTCGTTTACACGGCGGCGGCGCTGTCGGGCTCTGAAACCGCAAAAATCTGAAGACTCCTTCCATAGTGTGGAGTTTTGAAGACGGCCCGGGTCGCGTCTCCGTCTAAACGGCAAGAAGCGCAAAACATGTTCACGCCGCATACACCTGACCTGATGCGCCAAGCCGGTAAAAACAATAACAATACGTCGCAGGCGACAGAGGCGAGTTTGGACAAGACCGGGCAGAACCAGTCAGTGGTGGGACAATTTTGAGAATGGATTAGTTGCTGACAGTGCTTGGGTGGAAAACTTCAGAATTACTAAACAAGCTCTTGCATTAAGCGAAGAGCTCCCACCCTACATCGAGGGCGAAACAATCGTGATGAGAGCCCCTGTGGTGTCCTGAAAAAGGTAGCTCTGACATTATATTAGCGGCCTGGCATGCATATTCAATCGAATTCGCCCACTTTTGCGTCTTCGTATAAACAAACATTTCCTGTTGAGAACGCTCGTCTAAACGGGAATACAAAATTGAAGACGAGACGCCACTTTTGCATCTTCTGCTTTTATCGTCGCCGTATAAACGTAGCCTAAGACATTGAGCTTCTATGATTTGAAAACTGCTAAAGTTTGTGTTATTTGGAGACCGCAAACATTTGCCCCGAGAACTCACATTACGGAGATCGCCAATCTAAAACATCTCTGGAAGTGCTCCATATGACACCAAAGTGCTATGGGTGAGTAAAACAACTTGTTTTATTACCGAAATAAGGCTCAGATTGTAAAAAAAAAAACGTTAATTCTCTTTTAATACACAAACTTGCCATATTAATCTTCTGTCTTAAAGTCTCCTCAACTAACAACAATCATGTTTTTAGAGTTGATTAATGGCGCCACTATCTGAGACTATTATGAAGAGAGAAAAAACAACAACTTTTATTTACTTACTGACAGAGAAGTATGAATGTAAAATCTCTCGACCTTTGCTACTGACAGAGAAGACTTTGAACATTGTGCCAGTTTTTGTTTCATGTGGACAGGCCCACTAGAAAACGAGCTATTCACCATAAACCAGGTCAACAAATCTGAAATCTGACAGATAAAGGTCCTATATTATGCAAAATGGGCCTTGTGATGTCATGAAGCGGTAGTTTTATTACAAGTTAACAACTAGGTAGACAGAGAAGGGCATCTGGTATATCATTGCTTCTATAAAAAGTGACAATCTTATTTAATTACGAGCTAATTAAATGTCATAATTGACAAACCCTTCCTTCGATGTCTCATTTTGTTTTCAAAGTGATTCACAAAACATGCTTCAGAGTTGTCATGTTATCTTGACACTTACTACATAATTAATCTCATTTTTAATTATCTTCAGTCTTAACTTTCTCCATCTGAAGTTGAAGACAGGAGGCTAATTACGTTTGACTTTGTGCAGCTTGTAAGAAAACTAATTATCGGGTCTTGGTGATAAAGCAGAGTGACATGTCATTTACTTGTTTCTCCTAAAATACAAGAGCTGCGCTGATTAGCTGTTCTGAGGAGATGCTAACACGTACTGTCACGTAAAGGTGCATTGCGTAGCTTTTCTGGTGGAGGCTTCGTCAAATGCTTTTCTTCATGGAGATGTTACTGCTTTGTCTGCAATTTCACAGAGTGGCATTAAACCTGTCTATCTTCATGTAGATCAAACCAGACCAAGTTGCAGGTCATATCTGTGGAGAGGCAATCCCGCTCACAGTCAGAATGCTGGTTTAAATTTCGTATACATTTTCATAAATGGAAGGTAGAGCTATTTAATGTCATACTGTGTAACTGTAACACAGGGCTCTCAAGTCTCACGCATTGAGAGTGTGACACACGCAATTCGACGTGTTCACACGCTCACATGCCACAAATGGCATTTCTCACGCTGATTTCTTTTTTTCCCTTTTTTTTTTTTTTTTTGTGCCCAGAAAATCGATCTGTGTGGCTTATTTTATGCAGGCTCGGCGCGTTTTCAGCGAAAAAAACTCCCCCTGCTCCGGGCGCACGGTCCGAGCGGAGGCCGGAGCAGACGCGCCGTCCCCCGGGCACGTCCTGAGCCTCAGTCCCGGTGCCACGTCTCCTCTGAGACGCACCGACTCCGGTCCCGGTGTCTCCGTCTGTGCGTAACGTGTCCCCCCCGACGGCTTACGCGCGGAATACGCGCTGCGCAGAGCCGAACTGCCCATGGTGAGACGCGGTGAGACGCGGTGAAACGTGGGCCCGGTGCATTAACCAGACTCTTACATGAATCCGTTAAAAATGTCCCGCTCCCCCCCGCCCCGGTCCCTCCTCCCCGCCCCTCTCAGCGCGCACTGACAAAGTGCAGTGATGATAAAACAAACTGAGAACCATCAGGTAATAACTTCATTTATATAACTCTCATTAGTTGCTTTGTAGTTTAAGTTTGCTCTTTAGACAAACAGGGCTCTCAACACGCAATTCGACGTGTTCACACGGCATTCCTCACGCAATTCAAGCGCACCCCCCCCACGCCACCCCACCCCGCTCCTCGGGAAAAATTGTTCACTCGCACCCCCCCGTCCTCGGAAATTACAGTCTCACGCACGACCCCGCTCAAAACTTGAGAGCCCTGTGTAACTGTGTGTTTACAAGCAGAGTATTGACACATCCATAGAAACGAGCAAAGGATGGACCTTCCACAAGAAAAGTTACACAATGAACTTTAACAAAACAGGTGAACTCTTCATACACATGATACATTGATCTGACATGTATTAAAGGTTTACAAGTGTTTTTATTGCTCAAATATACATTGAAATACAGGTTTACTGTGGCCAGGGCAAGTTATATGATGTACCTTTTAAATTGGAAAAGTGTGCAGTTAGTTAACGGGCCCATATTGTGCTATTTTCTGATTTATGTAATAATGATCTATGTAGTTTCCTCATCACTATACCTGGAGTTGTGTTTTGTTTCAGTCACGCATGTTTAACACACAAACCCTGCATTATAGGCTGAGTTCTTCTCTCAAACGACTATCCACGTTCATATTATATAACAATAATAAGCATATTACAAAATAGTATTTCTGTTAAAAAAGCTAATCACAATTATACAGTAATCCCTTGGTTATCGCGGGGGTTAGGTACCAGAAATAACCCGCAATAAGAGAAAACCGCGAAGTAGGACAACTTTATATTTTACAATTATTCTACATGTTTTAAAGCTGTAAATGCCTCACCACACACATTATACATTTTTCTCAGACTGGCATTAACCTTTTCTCACATTTCTCTCTCGTTTCAACACTCAAACTTTCATAGATTTTCAACAAAATGTATTAATAGTGAAGCGTGGGGGCTCCTGCGGGGCTCCCGGCACAAGGGGAGTGGACACATGCTCGTAAGTCACTGGATCCCAGTGACTCGCGTCCCGGGACGTGATGCGAACCAACCCCTTGGAGAAGTGCGCGACACGTGCACCCCTCATCGTGGTCAAATCCGTGGCAGAGCAGCACGACCGGCGCGAGGCCGCGTGTACACCGGGGCTACGAGCACGAGATCGAACCGCAGCGCCTGGACCGCGTCCTCTCAGCCCGAGCCACAAACCAGCCACATGAAACCAGCAAAGAGCGGCATGTGGTGGTTTAATCCTGGTTTAGACCTGGTCTAGTCCCGGTTTAGTCCAGGTCTAGACCTGGTTTAGTCCAGGACCAGTCCAGGTTTAGACCTGGTTTAGACCTGGTCCAGACCTGGTTTAGTTCTGGTCTAGACCTGGTTTAGTCCAGGACCAGTCCAGGTTTAGACCTGGTTTAGTCCAGGACCAGTTCAGGTTTAGACCTGGTTTAGACCTGGTCCAGACCTGGTTTAGTTCTGGTCTAGACCTGGTTTAGTCCAGGACCAGTCCAGCTTTAGACCTGGTTTAGACCTGGTCTAGACCTGGTTTAGTTCTGGTCTAGACATGGTTTAGTCCACATTTAGTCCTGGTCTATTCCTGGTCTAGTCCCGGTCTAGTCCCGGTCTGGTCCTGGTCTAGTCCCGATCTAGTCCCGGTCTGGTCCTGGTCTAGTCCCGGTCTGGTCCTGGTCTAGTCCTGGTCTAGTCCCAGTCCCCCCTGCGTCCCCCATCTATCAATCAGCAAAGGTCTACAGTCTCTTAGCCAATCAGGACGCAGAACACAATGTTACACTATAAAAAAAAATTGGAAAAAAAAATAAAATCCGCGAAACAGCGAGGCCGCCAACAGTGAACCGTGATAGAGCGAGAGACCACTGTATTACAGACATTCCAACCAAGTGACTTAAAGTGTGTTACAAATCAATTAACGCTCAGTTCAAATGAGTTAACGTAACATATATTTTCCTTTTTTTTTTGTAACTCATTTGAAAGGGTCATGCTAAACTTTCAGCAGAACTGAGTAACTGACTTCATTTAGTAAGTTGAACTGTTGGGTTTTACAGTGCAAAAAACACTCCCTACAAACAGTGTCTACTGAACTCAAGGTAAAAGGTAGCTGTAAACTCCAACTTCATGACATCACAAGGTGGAACAGCATTTTGATCTTTGGAGACGTAGACGGACAGACTAACAATAAAGGATTGCTCAGTGAAACAAAACCCAACTCCAGGTATGTGCTTTGATGAGATAACAACATTTGAACATGGCTCAAAGCTAAAGAAAAAAAAAAAAAGAGTCAAATTTAAAGTAAAAGTAATGTTTTTGTTTTGTTTTTTTTTTTTACAATTTGAGCCTTATTTCGGTAATAAAACAAGTTGTTTTACTCACCCATATCGCTTTGGTGTCATATGGAGCATTTCCGGAGATGTTTTAGATTAGCGTTAGGCTAACACCGTTAGCCTAGAGCGACTTATAGCCATAGCTTGGGGCATTCCCCGAGCATGTAATATGCCCCGTGCGGGCTCCAAATAACACAAACTTTAGCACTTTTCAAATCATAGAAGCTCAATGTCTTTAGTCTACGATTTCGTTTGAACAAAATTGGCCTGTAATCCGAGATTTAGCCATAGTTTCGAGTAGATGAGGACGCCAGTGCGCATGCGCGGAGTGTGCTCTCAGCTCCCGGGACCCAAACATGGAACGCACAGCTGTAAACTATGGATAAATCTCGGATTACAGGCCACTTTTGATTCAAACAAAATCGTAGACTAAAGACATCGAGCTTCTGTGATTTGAAAAGTGCTAAAGTTTGTGTTATTTGGAGCCCGCACGGGGCATATTACATGCTCGGGGAATGCCCCGAGCTATGGCTATAAGTCGCGCTAGGCTAACGGCGTTAGCCTAACGCTAATCTAAAACATCTCCGGAAATGCTCCATATGACACCAAAGTGATATGGGTGAGTAAAACAACTTGTTTTATTACCAAAATAAGGCTCAAATTGTAAAAAACGTTACTTTTCCTTTAAGTACCATAATCATTTTTGTTTTGTTTGTGTACTGTTTGCATTGTGTCTCCATGGTAATATAACTGCAAAGTATCAATAGCAATCATAACTTTAGAGCAGCTCATTTTTTGCACCCAATCCAGATTTCAAGGACACATTTGAGTCCTTTTTGTTCTACCAAATGAGCTGACATGAATGAAGCAGCTCCTCTCGCTGCATACATTTAACATAATCCAAATTGCTTGCGTTTATAATAACTTCCCATGGATTTAAATTCCCTGTCATCTGAGTCTATAACTTGTGTGACACTCCACTGTGGCTGCCTGGATTAATAAAGGCCACATTAAAGAGCCATAACAGAGCATTTTGGCTGAAATATAAGGCAGTTTCCCCAAGACGTATTACAGTCAATGGAGCACTTGACCTAGCGGCATCTCGGCGCATTCATCCACAGTTTAACAGTCACACTGCACTTCAAACTTTAACACATTGTCATCTATAGTACTATTTCACAACCTATCTTTATCATTACTCATCTTTATGATAGCAAAGCCAAGCGTGCTCACAGCTACATGCAGAAACAGCGAGGCGGTTTCATGTCACTAAATGTGTAATTACCAGAGAGTCCATTTGCATTTTTAATTATGTGGATCCTAATGGGATTGTGGGCGCAGATATGGGTGAGTTTTAATGGTGCAGAGGCAGGACGATGATGGTTAATTAAAGATACAGTCTGATTGCTTTCAGGAATCTAATGAGACGTCTGAGAGGATGGATGGTCTAATGCACCTGTGTTAAATGAATAAAGGATTAATGGGCAAGAAAGACAAAGTTTTGTTTTACCAAAATAAAGATTCTATAAATCTAATGAAGTGTAGCATCATTTTATGGGGATTGAGAATAAATACAGAGCAAAGGGAGGGGAGACTGTTAATATGTTTTTTGGCAAATACAGCATTTTCAAAAGTGTGTTGGTTTGCTTCCCAGGTTGGCTGATTAAGAAGTGCAGAATGTGCAGTTCAAAGGACACAAGTAAGAAAATGTTGGATTGTGTGAAAGTAAGTGTTTTTCCCATATCATGGAGACCTTTCTAGAGGTTAAAGGAGTTAGCTGAGGAGGTAGCTATGGATAGTTGAGATACTACAGGCTTTTTACACCATATGTGGCAGCAAATGAGGAAATACTGCTACACCTTCCAGCAGAAACACCAGTGCAGGATAAGAGTATAAAGTATAACCACCTCTCTCTCGTGGCAGTAAAGGTGCATTTACATTTGTCCTTATCTGGTGCTTTTGAGCCAGTGTTAGTCCTGGTGTGGGCTTGGCTTTGTCTTGTTCTAGTCCTTGTTTGAGCTGGTCAAGTCCAGTTTTACTTAAGGTCCCATGACATGGTACTTCTTGATGCTATTTATATGGCGCCTTAATGGTTCCCTAATACTGTAAATGAATCCTTCTTCAAAATCAAGACTCAGTGCATGAGAAAGCCTCGTGAACACAGTCAGAGTCAAAAATATCTCTCTCAAACACTTTATTATGGGTGTTGTTGCTTGAATGCAAATGAGGAGGACAGAGACAGGCCAGTGCAGCGGGTGGGGCCCAAACTCTCCGTTCTTTCCTCGTTTAGCGGTGCGATGTGCGCTGGCCCTACTTCCGCGTTTAAAGGTCCCATGGCATGACATTTTCACTTTCTGAGGTTTTTGAACGTTAATGTGAGCTCCCCTACCCTGTTTAGCCCCCCCCCCCCCCCATGGTTAAAAGTTGTGAAATGTCTAAACTGAGCATTTGCGATCCTTTTCTGCGTTACAAAAATCGGAGCTCAAACGGGCGAGTTTGAACAAGGCACCTTATTGACGTCAGATCGAAAAAAGAAATGCAAATGCAGTTCCACCCCCGTCTGTCTGTACTCAGCGTCTCTGTAAATCACGCCCAGAGAGTTTGGACTGCGAATGCGCTAGGCAATGCGAAATGCATTTTTTTATTTGCCTGGAGGCACGTCCGAGTGTTTCTAGGCTCGGAAGTCCTTTATCTGAGCCTCTGGACCTTTGAACAGCAGTGGTTTAATTTTATTTTCTGTGGAAATGTGTTTATTTTTCAATGGAACGCTTCAAATCTCTCCCCCGTGCAAAAACAAGGAAATGGATCAGCTGTGGGCTCTGAGCTCTGAGCGGAGTTTGGCCACGCCCCCACCCTCTATTATTGGCCATCTTTTTTCTCCTCATTTGCATTCAAGCAACAACGCCCAGAATAAAGAGTTTGAGAGAGATATTTATGACTCTTTCTCATCTTATCTCTGTTTCTCATGCACTGAGTGTTGATTTTGAAGAAGGATTCATTTACAGTATTAGGGAACCATTAAGGAGCCATATAAAAGCATCAAGAAGTACCATGTCATGGGATCTTTAAGCACGGAGGAAGATAGGAGTCGATTTCCATTGAAAAATAAACACATTTCCACAGAAAATAAAATTAAACCACTGCTGTTTCAGAGGTTCGGAGGCTCGGATAAAGGACATCCGAGCCTGGAAACACTCTCACGTGCCTCCAGGCAAATAAAAAAACGCATCTTGCATTGCGTAGCTCGTTTGCGGTCCAAACTCTCTGGGTGTGATTTCCAGAGACGGTGGGTGGACATCCAGACAGGGGGTGGAACTGCATTTGCATTTTTCCCTGAGTGTGACATTAGAAATTTCCCTTGTTCAGAATTGCCCGTTTGGGCTGTCTTTTTTTCAAACGCAGAAAAGGATCGCAAATGCTCAGTTTACACATTTTGCAACTTTTAGCCATACCCTAAACAGGGTAGGGGAGCTCACACTAATGTTCAAAAACCTCAGAAAGTGAAAATTTCATGCCATGGGACCTTTAAGTGTTTAGTCCTGGTTTAGTCCCAGTGTGAACAACCCTTTAACTCTACAAATTAGGCTTCCAGGTAGTAATAAAAAGCAGAATTGTATTTTGTCCAGCAACTTGTAAACAACGTAATCTATTCATCAGTAATTTGTAGTCAAAAACAAATTAGTTTTAGACACAAGTTAGCCACCAGATCGTGTCAAGATATGCAGTTCTGAATAAACAACTTATTTTGTCAGAGTCCAAAGCTAATAAGGGAATATCTTTGAGTGATTTTATGAGATCATAAGGTCATAAGGTTTTTCCTTTTTTTTCTTTTTTTTAAAGGTCCTGTACTCTGCCAAATTGACTCTTGTGCACTTTTGATAGAATGCTAATGTTTAATTCAGTAGAAATTGGCAATTCCAGGTCTGAAATCATCCAAATGATTCTAGTGAAGTTGTATGGAGTTTAAAAACAGAGTGCACTTCCTATTTTACCATATGACATCACAAGGTGGAACATAGTGTCTTTGTTTGAAAGAAGAACTCAACTTATGTGTGTGAATGAAACAAAACACAACTTCAGGTCTGTTTGTAATGAAGGAACAACATTATAACATAGATCAGAAATCAGCATAATATGGGCTCTTTAATGTATATTTATTGTACAAATGCAAGATGTTCACTGTCCATCATTTGGTATTTCAAAATGCTAAAATCTTGCCACTAGGATAGTCACAAAAACTAAACAAAGAGAAACTCCCTCCCATTGCTTCCGTTTCCTCCCTGAAATACCACTATTTGTCCTTATAAAGTTAAACTTTGAAAACTTTAGTAGAACGTCATAGGGCAGAGTTGGAATCACTCTCCACATATCTCCAACACCTTCCTCCGCTTTCTGAAAACTCCTCTGTCATCCTTCCACATTTCCACACAGTTCGGAGCAGCTGTCCCTGTTTCTCAGCCTCAGAAATCTAGTAAACTTGGGCGTACCACCACTGCAAATGCTACAAGTTCTATTACTAGTTTTAATTGCCTAATATTACTGCTACCAGGACTACTACTAGTAACATTTACAGTGGTCCCTCATTTATCGTGGGGGTTACATTCTAAAAAGTATGACAGCTTTATATTTTACAATTATTATACATGTTTTAAGGCTGTAATTAACATTTTCTCACATTTCTCTCTCATTTAAACACTCAAACTTTCGTAGATTTTCAACAAAAAATGTATTAACAGTGAAACGTGTATTTCACAGTTCCTCTGACCGTGCTTCTTCGTCCTGGCGCCGCTCTGCCTAGGTGCAGGCGTCTTTTTCCAAGTGTGTTCTTTTTTCTTTTGGGCTTATAAACAGACATGCCACCTTTGATTATATTTGAGAATGTTTCGTCGACATTGTGGGTTTTGTCGGTGAGAAAACTTGCAAACATACAGCACTCCAGAGACACACTGCGAGCGATCGAAAACATAGATGCACGGGATAGCGTCACCAGGGTACAGTCTGTAATACAGCTGTAACGATAAGAGGAGACCGGCGACTCCAAGTAGAAGTCTTCAGGAAGCCCACACACACAGACCAATACCTGCTTTTTGATTCACACCACCCACTGCAGCACAAACTGGGTGTTATTCGGACATTACAACACAGGGCCCAAGTGGTTCCCACAAGCACAGAGGGTAAGGAGAAAGAAGAACGACATGTGCAGGAAGCCCTCTCTGTGTGTGGATATCCTAAATGGGCTGTCAACAAAACCAAGAGAGACAAGGGCAAGAAACAAGACAACAGAGAATCTGAACCCAGGAGGAAAGGGGTAGCGATTCCTTACCTGTCCGGCGTTTCGGAAAAACTACAGAGGATTTTCAGACAATATGAAATCCCAATTTATTTCAAACCCACAAACACTTTAAGACAAAAACGCGTCCACCCAAAGGACAAAACACCGAGCCACAAACAAAGCAATGTGGTCTACTCCATTCAGTGTAGTGAAGACTGCAGTGAGCGCTATATTGGAGAAACAAAACAGCCACTTCACAAGAGGATGTACCAACACAGACGGGCGTGCCAGAGTGGACCGTCATCTGCCGTACATCTTCACCTAGAAGCCACAGGCCATTCTTTTGAGGACAGTGAGGTTCAGATCTTAGCCAGGGAAAAGAACTGGTTTGAGAGGGGAGTTAAAGAGGCAATTTTTGTCAAAAAAGAGAATCCTTCTTTAAACAGAAGTGGGGGAGTCAGACATAACTTGTCTCCCATTTACAATTCCATTCTTAAACCAAAATCAAAACAGACAAAAGAAACAATAGGGCAGGCAGGTCAGGGCCAGAGGTGTGGGGACGGTTGTTAGGGTGAATAGGTATGCTAAACTAGATGCCAGAGAAATTCGAAATACAAAAGAGAGAATTGCAATACAAATTTTTAAAAAAAATTTAGAATTTAGTGTAGTGAGCCGGATGAGTGGCGAAACGTTTTCGACCTAACAAACTTTGTCCATTTCTCCTTTTATCACAGTACTTCTCAGAGTTTTCAGATACCGTATGTTTCCTTTTACAGTGCAATAGAACTTTTTATTGAGTAGCAGTTCTGGTTATGTCCGTAAATGGCAAAAGTTTTATGTGAACAATAGTGGGTGATTGGAGCACAGGGAGGTAGAAGTACAATGCCTCTTAATATTTGATAGCATACTTCAAAGTGGGCAGGGCTGTTGAGCTCCATTCATTTTATAGATGAGAACAAGTTAACCACCATGTTGTATTAAAATGTACTTTTCTGTAAAAGGTCACCACTTTATTTTCTACATTACATTTCTTCATGTTTAACTATGCGATAATGTCAGGTATGGCAGAATGAAAATGAGAACTATAACTTACCTGTTATCTGTCTGTTCAATGGTGGAAGAAGTACACTTAGACTTAGACATAGACAAACCTTATTGATCCACAAGGGAAATTGTTTTGGGTGCAGTATCTCACTCATCAAATATAATATATAACAGAGGGTAAAAAAAAATAGATGGAATAGCAGCCAAAGAGCAATAGATTAGTGCTGTCAGGTGATTAAAAAAAATAATCTAATTAATGATAGGATTTGTAATTAATTAATCTAATCAATCACATTTTAATCTTGTGTGTGAGCGAGAGAGAGAGAGAGAGAGAGATTCAGAGAGAGAGAGAGAGATTGTGAGTGAGTGAGTGAGTGAGCGATCGAACAAATGAACGAACGAATGAACCCACTTTGTAATTGAGTTTGTTGCTTTGCTCATTCATTTCCCATATTCTGCAAACTTGGTTTGTTGAAGTGCGCTCATGCTCGCTCTATCACCGGTAACAATGGAACCTGTCCAGATGTGTTTAGCGTTCAAATGATCCGTCAGGCTGGAGCAGCTTCGGTGATAGGAAAATTATTTTTGATAAAAGCTACAAATCACAGCATTCTTGTTGATAGTCCCGTCTTCGTTCTTTTTATAAATAAACTTGCCGTTCAAAGGCCCTGGCAGCGATTTGCTCGCCGCACGCCAAATTTAAAATGCGTGCGCATTGAATTGCCACTCATAATTAATTGCGCTAATTTTTATTACAGGTTAAATTGCAGCATAATTAATTAATCTAATTAACGCATTAAACTGACAGCCCTAATAGTTATAAAAATAAAAAAGTAAGTAATAAAGTATAAAATGCAATATCAAATAAGATGTACAATCCCAGCTATATACAGTTGTAGGGAGTATTGCCTAGACCAGGGGTCGGCAACCTGCGGCTCTGGAGCCGCGTGCGGCTCTTTGAGCCCTCTGATGCGGCTCAGTACAGTGGTCCCTTGTTTATCGCGGTGGTTACGTTCTAAAAATAACACACATTCTACACTTTTCTTAGACTGGCATTAACATTTTCTCACATTTCTCTCTTGTTTAAACACTCAAACTTTCATAGATTTTCAACAAAAAAAGCACAGTATTATAGAATGAAACCAAAGAGCCAAACCCGTTTTCAGGCACTAAACATATTGCCTGTGTTTCACAGTTCCTCTGACCGAGCCTCTTCGTCCTGATGCCGCTCTGCTGTCGCAAGTTTTGTTGGGGAGAAAACTTGCAAACATACAGCACTTCAGAGTCACACTGTGAGCGATCGAACATTATATAAATTTGGCTGAACACATTCTGTACTGTACAGGAGACACGGCACGGAGGAGAATGACAAATCGGCAAAGGTCTACAGTCCCTTAGCCAATCAGGACGCAGAACACAATGCGCGTTGATACACTATAAAAAAAACTGGAATAAAAAATTCACGAAACAGCGAGGCCACGAAAAATGAATGATATAGCGAGGGACAACTGTATTTAATTAAAATGTATTTTATTTTAGTTTGTTCATTTTCAAAATGTAATTCTATGGCACAAAGGTAAAAAAAAAAAAAAACGTTATGCAGTGTTATTTCATTTTAAATTTCAAAAGGGTTTTGTGGCTCCCTTTACTGTGTGAAACGGGTCGAAATGGCTCTTTGAGTGGTAAAGGTTGCCGACCCCTTGTCTAGGGTTGCCTGGTTTACACCAGACCATATCACAAGTGATATATGGTCTGGGAGCCACCTACTGAATATCTCATAGTGGAGGTGTGGTTTACGATTGCCAACTGCCGTTTATTGGGCGTTACGAATGTCTATCATTTGGCGTATACGTAGCCCATAGCCAATCATGTCAGTTGTCAGTTCAAACTACAAGCTTCCGTTTGTCGCGTAGTACGCACCACTATCTTTCCACCCCTCCCCGCTATCTGATTGGCTCCCAAAGTCAGGAGAGCTCGCTTAGCCTAGTTGCCAGGCTGTCTTTTAGATCGGAACGAGAGCAGCCTGGGATATCCCAGGTTAGGTCTAAGGAGTATTATCTGTTACATAAGGGTGAGTTGTTATACAGTTGTATGGAGTATGATATAAATATAGTCCTGTATCTCTCACTGTTTGAGCGGAGCTGTAGGAGTCTGTTGGAGAATGAGCTCCTCTGTCCCTCTGTGGTCTGGTACAGTGGGTGAGAAGGAGTGTCCATGATAGAGACAAATGTCTCCAGCTCACAGCCGACCAGCCGATCACGTGACCAGCTTTGCAGGTCAGTTTGTCAATCCGTTCAATGTCTCTTTTACTGGTGCTGCTCCCCCAGCAGACTACAGCAGAGTACCGGGTGCTGGCAACCACAGACTGGTAAAAGATCTCCAGTAACTTGCTGCACACATTGAAAGACCTGAGCTTCCTCAGGAAGTAGAGTCTGCTCATGTTCTAGACAGCATTACAGTTGTCCAGCCTCCAGTCCAGCCTTACTTGTAGCAGTCCACAAACTCCACATTATGACCCTGGATGGTAATGGGCTCCACTGGTGTCCTCTTTCTCCTGAAGTCAGTCACCAGTTCCTTGGTCTTGTCAGTGTTCAGGAGCAGATGGTTTGCCTGGGACCACTCCACAAAATTTGCAATCAGCGTCCTGTACTCCAACTCCTGTCCATCCCTGATACACCCAACCACCGCAGAGTCATCAGAGAACTTCTCCAGATGGCAGAACCCTGAGCTGTACTGGAAATTAGAGGTGTACAGAGTGAACAGGAACAGAGACAGGACTGTACCCTGGGGGTCTCCTACATTACTGACCACAGTGTCAGACAGGGTGGTCCCCAGTCATACATGAAGCCTGGCTGACAGGTAGTCATCAATCCAGGAGACAATAGAGGGGCTGACACCCATCCTGAGCAGCTTCTCACTCATCAGAGAGGCCTGGATTGTGTTAAAAGTGCTGGAGAAATCAAAGAACAATATCCTCACAGAGCCCTTAACACTGTCCAGATGAGAGTGAGCCCGCTGCAGAAGATAGATTACAGCGTCCTCCACACTCATGTGGGCCTGATAGGCAAATTGTAGAGGGTCCAGGGATGGTGCCACTAGGGGTCTGAGCTGAGCCAGAACAAGTCTCTCAAACACTTTCATGACATGTGGTGTCAGCGCAACAGGTCTGAAGTCATTAAGGCTACGTTCACACTGCAGGGCTTAATGCTCAATTCCGATTTTTTTGTGAAATCCGATTTTTTTTGCGAGGCCGTACACATTTCCAGTTAAATGCGAATTGTATGTGATCTCCAGTGTGAACGCTAAACTCCCCAAAAGTGTCCCGCATGCGCCTTGGAGGACACGATGACGTCACACGCAGCAAACACGCTCAATGTTTACGGAAGTAGCCTAAAGTTGCTTTCGTACCGGAGCCAAAACATGTACAGCTTATTTGTTTTAAGGAGGAGACGGAGAAGGACAAGGTTTTGGCCACAGCATTTTGCGGGGCAGTGGCAGCAACGTCTGCAGAAAGGAACATGTGGGTGCGGAGTCACATCCAGGACGGGTGGGATTGCTACGTGCTTCGCCACTTCACTGATACGGAGTTTATATACTATTTTCGCATGACGAGAAGAACGTTTGTGCACATTTGTGAGCGCCGACTTGTACCACTCTCATTGGAGGAAACACACTCAGGTCGGATGAATGCGACCTGGCCGTTCAGACTGAAGTCGCATGCCAAAAGATCGGATATGTATCGGATTTAGGACCACATATCCAAGTGGCCTGGGTCACATTTGAAAAAATCGGATCTGTGTCGTTCAGAAAAAATCGGATTTGGGTCACTTCAGGCTGCAGTGTGAACGTAGCCTTAGTCCAGATGGGACAGGCCCTCCAGAAGTATTTTGTTATTTAAGGAAAAGCACAGATACAGGGGCAAACAATAAGTAAAAGTATCACATGAAAAATCTACTGAAGTAAAAGTATTAAAGTGCCAGTTTAAAAATGTACTTAAAGAGTAAAAAGTAAAAAGGCAAAAGTATTTTGGGTCTTTTGGTTTGAGGTCTAATATAGCTTCAAATGTAGAGATTCATGCTGAATTTTGTTCAACAAAAAAAAAAAAGAATCAATTGTTTTTTTTCTGAGTAGTTTTTATTTGTATATTTTTGTTTGCTCAAACAATGAACATGTTAAAAATAAACCCTCAGCCTTTGATCTCAAACAATAATGCTTTTATGACAACAGGAGAAATTCAATTTGTCAACTGGACAAAAGTTTATTTGGTCAAATAAATTTTCTCAGCTCATCCAAGCTGCTTCTTCAGTTCTGGTCAGACGCTGGTGGACACTGTCTGTATCTGCCTGAAGGAGGAGCTAACTACAATGAAATTACTCTGAAACTACCACACCTACTTGTTTACAGTACTTAGTAGGGACTGTGCATATTAGCATAATCATGCCCATCAGGAGCCTTCAGGCAGATATAAGGCAGTGTCCACTAACAATCTGACCAGAACTGAAGCATGAGCTGGATGAGCTGCAGAAACTTGGCAGAATTGAATTTCTCCTTTGTGAAGGCACCTTTAAGTACAGTCTTACTTTTACTTAGTTACGTTCCACCACTGGTTGTCCTGCACTCTTCAGTTTGTAATATTTAGGCTTTACCAATACTATACAACTTATGCTACTGTTATAATACTTCTGTTTTTCTTTTCCACTCAGCTCCAGATAACAGTGCAGACATTGACACGTGTGGTCTTAGCAGTGTTCCATCTTCTCTGATTATCTGAAGAGTGCTGTAATTTGTGTGGATAGCCCTGGACACAAAAGCAGAGTGACCTGAGCACAGTCCTGATACAGACACTGTGTTAAAGAGGTCAGGGCGCTCTGACAAACAAAGAACAGCATTGTGACCACTGTTATTATCAACAGGAAAAACACGTGCAGATCCACAACACACAGAAGACAGCAGTTTACGGGAAGTACAGGCAAAACATATCTCAGGATATAAGCTTTGATACGGAAACAACAAAACAGTCAGATCTGACCCTTACGATCCTTTATTGTTTTATTAAATCAGTCTGCATGCATTGATTTATATGGGACCTTGTAACTTCTAAGGCACTTTTCTCCAAATGCATTTTTCTCGGGACCCCTTAAAGTAGCACCTACACCAAATTTTACAGTCTTGTACTTAACAAGATTTTGAAGAACAGAAGGATTTTATTACATTTAAATCCATGCCTGATTTATTCAAGTTAAAATTCAAAAACACTTGTGAAATTTGAATTTTTAGACAAAATTCCCTATGTATTTTTGTAACATTATAACAAAATGGGCATAGACAACAAATGACAACATAACACTCTTATGTATAACTCTTCATTATACATAATAAATGTTTTTTCTTATATTTTATTAAAGCGAGAAAACCTGGGATACTGGAATAAGGCTGATATTGATTTTGGCTTGAAAATAATTTACTGATCAGACTGAATGAATAAACCAATAAGGTTAAGGTTAAAGTTTAGGTAAACTGTGGTGCAGAACACAGAGGAAATCCACTTTGACACAGAGAGAACAAGCAAAGTCCACAGTTTAGCGAGCTCTTCTACTGTAAACTTGCCCTCTTTTGCCCCATAGTTTCTTCCTTTGACCCTTAAAGGAAATAAATGACAGAAAACCACCAATCCTGTGATCAGTGTATAAAGAAAACGCTTTTACTGTATGCAGAGCAATTTTTCACAGCCATTTTTTTAATTTAGTTTTAGTCTTTTAGATACAATGTCTACTGCCAATCATCAGAAAAGTGAATTCATCAACCAGAGCTTTCCATTTAATTCATAGCCACATGTACGCAGACTTGTTTCTTGAGTGTTGAGCTGCTGTACACATGTTGGACTCCTTTTGCGATGAGATAAATGTGAATGTGTGCTATTAAAGCTTGTCCTTGGTGCTCATTCACTTATCTTTAAAGGTCTTATAATACACAAATTGGACTTTTGTGACCTTTAAGCCATGTTAGAATGTTATTACCTACATCTCTAAAGCTCAAAAAGCGGTTAACAGCAATCTTTTACCTTTAGTTCAGTAGAGATTGGCATTTCCAGGTCTGAAATCATTCACATGATTCTAATGAAGGTGTATGGAGTTTAAAAACATAGCGGAGCCCTTCCTGTATTACCAGATGTCATCACAAGGGGGGAAAGAGTGTTTTCTGTTTGAGTTAATAACTCAAGCCTTAATATGGAGAGTTTGTGTGAAATAAAACACAACTCCAGGTATGTTATTGAGGAAACATATTAAAACAACAATCAGGAAATGGTGCAATATATTTAAGAGTAATCTACCCAATTTTTCCCATGTGTTTGAGCAAAATCTTTCATGTCGCAGCAGACAGATATTGTATAAGCAGCTCCTGAGGTCAAAATATCTCTGTGTCTGTATCTGTCTAATTAGAAAGTGCCATGACAAACCTCTTAAAACAAACTGTGTTTTTAAGACAGTAAAAATCAAGTACAACACCTGAGATTTTAGAGCCCAGGCTACAGTATTTTCACACATAACCTACATATTTAAGTTGAGCTCTTCTCTCACAGAAAAAAACACTGTTGCACCTTGTGATATCATGTGGAAATACTGTGTTTTTAAAGATCCCATGACATGGTACTTCTTGATGCTTTTATATGGCTCCTTAATGGTTCCCTAATACTGTAAATGAATCCTTCTTCAAAATCAACACTCAGTGCATGAGAAACAGAGATAAGATGAGAAAGAGTCATAAATATCTCTCTCAAACACTTTATTCTGGGCATTGTTGCTTGAATGCAAATGAGGAGAAAAGAGCTGGCCTATAGTAGAGGGTGGGGGCGTGGCCAAACTCTCCGCTCTCGGCTCTGAGTGCTCAGCTGATCCATTTCCTTGTTTTTGCACGGGGGAGAGATTTGAAGTGTTCCATTGAAAAATAAACACATTTCCACAGAAAATAAAATTAAACCACTGCTGTTCAAAGATCCAGAGGCTCAGATAAAGGACTTCCGAGCCTAGAAACACTCGGACGTGCCTCCAGGCAAATTAAAAAACGCATTTCGCATTGCCAAGCGCATTCACAGTCCAAACTCTCTGGGCGTGATTTACAGAGACGCTGAGTTCAGACAGACGGGGGTGGAACTGCATTTGCATTTCTTTTTTCGATCTGACGTCAACAAGGTGCCTTGTTCAAAATCGCCCGTTTGAGCTCCGATTTTTTGTAAAGCAGAAAAGGATCGCAAATGCTCAGTTTAGACATTTCGCAACTTTTAACCATGGGGGGGGCTAAACAGGGTAGGGGAGCTCACATTAACGTTCAAAAGCCGCAGAAAGTGAAAATTTCATACCATGGGACCTTTAAACTCCGTACACCTTCGCTTAGACTCATTTGGATAACTTCAGCCTAGGAATCGCCAATCTCTACTGAACAAAAGGCAAAAGGTAGCCGTTAACTTGAAAACCACCGCTACATGACATCACAAATGGAAACGGAGATGTAGGCAGACTAATAATATGTGTGTGAATGAAACAAAACACGACTCCCGGTATGTTTCTAGCAGGTAACAACGTTCAAACACAACTAAAAGCTCACAAGAGGCAATTTTGTAATACCTTTAAGTATGAGAACAGATAGAATGAAACAGCCACCACTGTAAATACAATCTGACATATACTAAAACCATATATACGAGGCTATATTTGAGCGTATCCCTGGATAGATTTCTGAAGGTGGGTTTCAAACTAATACATTTTTCTCATCTGATTTCTGACAGTCAAACACTTTCAAACCAAAAATATCAGTTTGTTAAAGACGGGTGAGTGGGGTCATGCCTCTGAAGGATCTGACAGTTCACGTAGGTGGTGGGGCTGAATGAGAGGAGCTTTTACATTTCTCTGGGTAATAATGCTGGCTACTGTCCATGCTTGAGTGATGGACGATTTATAACAAGCCCGGCCAAGATTGCATCACAAGAAAATGGCAAGAAGCAATGTAGGTGTAAGGAGGTATATTTGAAGATACATTTTATTGCATGCATTTATTCATTTTTGTCACTATCACTGTCTAAAATAGCTAAAACTGAGGGTTATTTTAAAGGTGGAATAATAAGAACAAATCAGTAGTTGGTAGAGTGTTTTTCCGCTGATCCGAAGGTTAGTGGTGGGATTCCAGCTCCCACAGGTGAATTCTGTCATTGTGTCTCTGGGCAAGACATTAACGGCGGCACGGTGGCTGAGTGGCTAGCGCTCATGCCTCACAGCAAGAAGGTTCTGGGTTCGATCCCCGGGTCGCCCGAGCCTTTCTGTGTGGAGTTTGCATGTTCTCCCCGTGTCTGGGTGGGTTTCCCCCATCAACCCAAAACATGCAGCATAGGTAAAATTCTCCAGCTGAGGTCCTGACCAAACTGAAGCAAGAAGATCATGGAGATGGTCCCCGGGCGCAGTAATGTGCTGCCCACTGCTCCTAATAACAGGATGGGTTAAATGCAGAGAAGAATTTCTCCAGTGTGAGATCAATAAAGTTGCTTCTTCTTCTTCTTCTTCTTCTTCTTCTTCTTCTTCTTCTTCTTCTTCTTCTAACCCTCCTTGCTTCCAGTGTCTGTTCATTTTCATGTACCATGACACTCTACACATCAAATGAAACCTTACAGTCTCCTCTTTTTGACTATGCAATTCATTTCCCTGCAAAACAATCACTCCCTGAGCACATGGGGCTTTTATACGGAAAAGCACAAAACGAGGTTAGCTTACCTTAGAATGCTTTGCACAGGTCAAACTCTGTATTTCACCATAAACTTGCTCTCAATTTGTCCGTAAGGATCCAGCGAATAAAATCCAGTAAAACAATTTAGTCCAAAACACGAGTTAGATCCATTACGAGTCTGATCCGGCAGCATGCTTGTGTTGTTTACCCAAAACCACGAGCCTTGCCGAAGGCGAAGGCGGAGCCCAAATGTCCTTCTGCGGCTCTCGTATTCAAAATGGCTGCCTCTGCATGAGGAAGATCCCCCTTTTATGTGACTATATCTAAGTCCAAAAGAATACTTTGATTTCATGATGGAAGTGAAAAGGCTTGGATAACAATATATTTTTGAATGGGTATCTTCAATTTCAGTAATTAACAGGTAAAAATCTTACACACTGTCCCTTTAAAAAAAATGCCTTGCTTTGCCATATATAATTAAATTTTGCCAAGTTGGTTTTGTAATTTTACATGTGCCTTTTTACATTGAAATGTTTGTGGCCTGTAATATTTAAAGATCCCATGACATGGTGCTTCTTGATGCTTTTTTAGTGGTTCCCTAATACTGTATATGAATCCTTCTTCAAAATCAAGCCTCATGAGAGAGCGCATGAGAGAGCCTCTTGGAGAGCCCTATTCAGAAATATGGTTCTGAAACACTTTATTCTGGGCGTTGTTGCTTGAATGCAAATGAGGAGGACAGAGACAGGCCAGTGCAGGCAGGTGGGGGTGTGACCAAATATGCCACTGTTTCCTGGATTAGCCGTGCGATTTGCCGGAAAATACAATTAAACCACTGCTGTTTCAGAGGCTCGGAGGCTCAGATAAAGGACAAAAAAAAAACGCTGCTCGTATCTCGTAGCTCGTTTGCAGTCCAAATTCTCTGGGCGTGATTTCCAGAGACAGGGGAGGGGAGCTCACATTAACGTTCAAAAACCTCAGAAAGTGAAAATTTCATGCCAAGAGACCTTTAAAGCAGCAAAGACCTATTTTGCAAAATCACCTTTTCAGAACTATATTTATACTAGAGTTATACTTATTATATAATTTAAGTTTATGTGATACAGAGAATTCTTAGTCCTGTTTCTTTTATTAAGTCCTGTTAGATGAATATTAGGATTTACAGTAGAATGTAAAAATGATAATGATCCATGGGTGTCATATACTAGTATTATAACTACTATACAGTATAGCAAACACAAGCACAATGTCATCTTTAATAAAACATATGTAATTATTAAAATGTCATGATGAATCAAATGATCTCAAGATGAAACTGGAGGATTCATATTTTTAAATTGATTGATGACCTGGCCTTTGCATCAGACCGAGCTTTGTTCAGACCTGGATGTTACCATGGAAACCAGAGAAAATCACTGCATTTACCTCATTCATCTCCAGACAGGAAAATGACAAAGAATGAGCTCGCTCAGCTCTCGTGTCTTCTGATTGGGAACAGTAAGTTTGATCCGTAAAAGCTCATGCTGAACACAATCAGGACAGGAGGACTTTAGTGTTGTTTTAGCATCGTGGCAGATGCAATCCCTGAACTTTGACCCCTGTAGGCTGCATAGACGAGGCCACTCTTGAAGGAATTGTGGGTTTTACTGTAGAAGTCTGGAATCACACAATATTGGCTATTCAGGAGAGGCATATATAATATATATTTTCTTTTTTTCCTATTAATCGGCCAATAGAATCTTAGTCAATCAAAATTTGTATAAGTCGTGTAATAATTTTATTTAGATCATAGGATTTATATGGGAAAGCCCGCAACAAACCTAAACACACATGCACCAGGGACTAAAGGTGGAAATTAATTCTAGTGCTATAACCTGTCCCTATCTCATAAATAAACTAAATCAAATAAATAATAATAAAAAGAATAAATAAAAAGAAAGGAGAAATTAGTGATGGAGTGAGTTAGCTGAAGACGTGACTTTTTTTTGGTATTTATATGTAAAAAAAAATAAAAATAAAATAAAAGTCTGAGCTCATGATTCACAAATGTAATCTGTCTTTATATAAATATGCTGTTTTCTAGTACTTTTTTCTATATAAATAGTAGTTTTTGCAGGGGTAGTCTTCTGAGGGCAGTTTGGGTCAGATACATAGAGATACATAATAGTTTGAGGTCTTTTTGCCACGTCCCCTTTTCGGCAGGACATGTCTTTCATTGACCAAGACTTTCTTGCGTTGACGACAGGCCTACTGCCTACACTTTACAATTAATAAATCATTTTGATGGTACTCAATACATTATTTAACATCCAGACACTTAGTTTTAGTTTAGATTAGTGACATACTACAGTATTAGAAGGGTGAATACGCTAGTACAGGGGTCCCTCACTCTATCGCGGTTCACTGTTCGCGGCCTCGCTGTTTCGCAGAATTTTTTTTCCAATTTTTTTTAATAGTGTGTATACAGGAGGTCCTCAGGTACGACAGTCTCGACTTACGCCGTTTTGTGGTTACGAACGCGCCCCCATAAAAAAAAATAAAAAAATATTACGCGTCATTCCGTCTTACGCGGTTTAGCGTGGTAAGCGACGTAAACAAACGCGAACGGCGCACGGCGGAAGAATACGCTTTGTTGTGGATGTAGGGCGGAGAAGACGGCCTCGTGTGCGTGCCCAATGTGGTCGGAAGTACCTGATGTGGTCTCTGATCTGCTCCTATGAAAGCGACAGTGATAACCAAGCAGCGTAGTGGTCTAATTATTGACATGGAAAGGTTATTGGTGCTTTGGTTGGAAGATCAAAATCAAATTCCGACTTACGACGAAATTCGGGTTACAACGCGTCTTAAGAACGGATCAACGTCGTAACCCGAGGACCCCCTGTACCTTGTGTTCTGCGTCCTGATTGGCTAAGAGACTGTAGACTTTTGCCGATTGATAGACGCGGGGGGACCGGGACTAGACCGGTACTAGACCGGGACTAGACCAGGCCTAGACCTGGACTAAACGTGGACTAAACCAGGTCTAGACCAGAACTAAACCAGGTCTAGACCACATCTAAACCAGGTCTAAACCTGGACTGGACCTGGACTGGACCAGGTCTAGACCTGGACTAAACCGGGACTAGACCAGGTCTAAACCAGGATTAAACCACCACGTGCCGCTCTTTGCTGGTTTCGTGCGGCTGGTTTGTGGCTTGGGCTGAGAGGACGCAGTCCGGGCGCCACGGTTCGATCTCGCGCTCGCAGCCCCGGTGTACACGCGGCCTCGCGCCGGTCGTGCTGCTCTGTCACGGATTTGACCACGATGAGGGGTGCATGTGTCACGCACTTCTCCAAGGGGTTGGTGCGCGTCACGTCCCGGGACGTGGCAGTGCCGTTGGATGAGCGTGGTGCTTCCTGCGGATCCAGTGGCTCATGTCTCTGCTCCCCTCGTGCGTCCAGCGGGGCTTCCGGAGCCGCATCTCCCCCTCACGCTTCACTATTAATACATTTTGTTGAAAATCTATCAAAGTTTGAGTGTTTAAACGAGAGAGAAATGTGACAAAAGGTTAATTCCAGTCTGAGAAAAGCGTATAATGTGTGTGGTGAGGCATTTACAGCCTTAAAACATGTAGAATAATTGTAAAATATAAAATTGTCCTACTTCGCGGATTTCTCTTATTGTGGGTTATTTCTGGAACCTAACCCCCGCGATAAACGAGGGATTACTGTATATCCATACTTACACTATACTACAGATTAAAATGTTGTTGCAAAGATTATAACAATATAGCAATATTTTCTGCTTCTTTATCAAATACTGTTGATTTGAAAATCCAGTTAACGCACAAATCTAGTGTTATAAAGTACATTGTTTTATGTACAGTCATAGTCATAAAGTACAAATAGGTCTAATCTCCTACGTATTGCCCATTATGACCCAATATTCTCAAAACCTTATGGGAGCAGACTGGTAACAATGTCAAGTTTTCCAATGAATTTTAAATGAGAAAGCCGTCACCATTGCCTCATATCTCACTGCACAGATTTTCTGAAATTCATATTACAAGCAGCCATTCAGAGCCTGAGTCCAATCAATATAAATGAACTCTGCTTCTGAAAGGCTTATTTCCACAGAGAATACAGCTGTTGTGAATGGGGAGGTTGACAGTGTTAACCGCTGACTCTGGGCCACTGAGAAGGTACAATTACAAGTGAAAATGTGTTACTGGAAATACAGGAATAGACAGAGGAGCGAGCAGATTCTGTAGTTTAGCTGCAAATGAACGTGGCAGAGGTTCAAATGTTGAGAATGAAGATTGTATTCTTGGCCCAAGTGGTAGGCTCTGTGTCCAAGAATAGTTTGCTAAATGTCTCTTATAGAAAACATATTGTGCTTTTGTGTGCTACAGAGTTAATCTACCTATGATACCTGTGGATCATTATGTTTTCATTTGCATATATCATTTGCATGTGTATTAGTTTCATTTTAGTTTTTGATTTAATTTAGTTTATTTGATTTATTTGACAGGGACAATGTACAGGAGCATTAATCACAAAAAAATGAAAAGATGCTTTGTACCAGACTTTAGCTCTCGGAGATCATTTCCATCTGATTAGAAAACTGCAGAGCCCAATGAGAGCAGACATCACTGTAAACGTCTTCAGTAGCTGTCAGCACCTCCTATGGATATCTGCAGATCATGCTAAAGAGCCAAAGATTTTTATTTTTTTTTTCATTTGTATCAAAAAGACTTCCTACGTCTATTGCAGGTTAAGTAAATAAAATTGGAGACAAACTAAGTACAGAGCATTTATGGCGGTTAAATATTGTTAAACATGCACAAATCGCGGCATGGTGGCTGGTGGCCTTTCGGTGTGGAGTTTGCATGTTCTTCCTGTGTCTGGTAGACGATACAGGAGCCTGCCAGCACGCACAAAAAGACTCAAAGATAGCTATTACCCCCAAGCTGTCAGACTACTGAACTCTGTATAATACTCTAAATAATACTGAACTCTCAATAATACTGCACTAAACTACCTTTCATTATGCATAATTATGTTTACTGCTGCTGCTGCTCTGTATGAATATATCATGTTTGTCACTACCTCACTGTAAATTGCCGTTACCTGTGCAATAATCAGTGCAATAACCTATGTGCAATATTCATACCATACTATGTGCAATACGAAATCCATATGCAACACCTATACCACACCATATTTTGATCTTTGATTTAATCCTACCTGCACCTTGTACATTGTACCTTGTATTTTTTATTACATTTTATTAAATATTCTATTATATTGTTTATTATATTGTTTACTTATTCCCCTGCACTTTTGCAACACTTTTTTTTACCATGTACTATTATTGCATGTTATTAGTACTTCTGACTATCTTAGCGAGTCAACGGTTCTACTGATCCTAAGCATTTCATTGCATTGTTGACCTTGTGTTGATTCTGCATAAGACAAATAAACAATTTTGAGGTTTCCTCCTCCCCCATCAAGGACCTCCAGCTGAGGTCCTGACCAGAGCCTAGCAATAAGATCACGGAGATGGGTCCCCAGGCGCTTCAAAGATGAGCTGCCCACTGGGTCAAATGGGCAGAGAAATAATTTCCGTACAGGGATAAATAAAGGATTTAAAAAAAACAAAAAAAAACATCAAATACAACTTCAAGTAAATGAGCTATGACATGGTTAAACGCTCTGAAAAGTCCATTTTGCATAATAAGTCTGCTTTAAGACTATTTAAGTCATTGTTACAAAGTGCTACTTTGCTCCTGGCCATTTCAAAACATTCATTATTATTCATTAATTCATTTTCTTCCGCTTTTTCCATTTTCTGGGTCGCGGGGGCAGCAGTCCAAGCAGTGTTCTGCTGCCCAGAACACAATGCACCAGCCCCCATGAATCCATGAATCCAGCCCCCATGAATGGTGGGTCCACAGGAGGACGGCTCACGTCACAACAGGCCTTGATGTATCTTCTGCCATGGGGGCTACTAGTGTCCACAGATACTGGGGGCAAGGTGGGGTTAAGTGTCTTGCCTAAGGATCACTAGGCAAACGCTCTACCAATTGAGCTACTGCCGCCCCAACATTCATTCATTATTATTATTGCATGGATGTCTGGATCAAATAAACAAATAACATTCATTATTATTATTTGTTTATTTGATCCAGACATCCATGTAAACATGTATGCCTGATTATAGCCCTGGGCTGTGCTTCTGTTGTCCTGAATTCACTCCCGCAAACACACACTTGTCTTGCCCAAGAACACAAAGGCAGTATTCACTAGTCCGAACAGGACAATAACAGTCATCACAGTCAACTACCATTGTTTTTTTTAATGTTTACATTAAAACTGCTCATTAGGTAATCAGAATTTCTTTGTTAAAGGTACACTGTGCAACTTTTCTGCTGGGCGGGGCACCACTTGATTGCCATGGCGATGTATACTTTGCTAGAAATGTCCCACAGTCATTCAATTGATCTTGTATGTTTTCAGTTACATGTTTTTATTGCTCCAAACCATTTTAATACCTTAAAATGCATTCTTACTTTGGGTAGAGTCGCTTCTCCTCAGAGCTGACCTGTAACTTGGCCTACTGGTGATACCTGATCAAAGACTGGTACATCTCCACAGAGCCAATCAGATAGCAAAACCCCACCAGAAAAGTTCCACAGTGCGGCTTTAAAACAAAACTTTGAACATCTAACAGGCACCTATGTTTATGTGCACCCGCTACACCTTCCCATTTATGGAGTCACTTCATATAAGGTGCCAATTCCACTGTCATCACTCTTCACCACAGCTTTTACCTTTACGTCATTTCCCACAGTCCTTTGCTTGGGTTACAGTGAGCGGTCATGGTGCCCACCCGGTGAGCATTTCAGGTCAGCAAAAGTGAAGGAACATCAACACGTAGCAGACACCTGTATCAACAAACTCCCATAGAAGGTTTAAGAGCACCTGCAATCCTGGATTTGGATCGCATTATTTTAGATCCTGCCAACAGATTCAGCTTTCATTCCTCAACAAAATTATTCTACTCCAAGGTTGGCTGTGAACTACAGTACTGCTACTACTACTCACCTAATACCCCATGTACACTGCAAAAACTGATTACCCAAGTGAGAAATAGATTTGAGAATGAACTGCTAGCCCCACCCACTGAGAAATGACTGTCTGGTTTATAGTCATTGGCAGTTGTTGTTCTCAATAATGTTTCTGACTCAAAAAAAACCTCCTTGGATGGTCAAAAGTGTCATACATAAACACACAAACATTGAACAGACAAAGACAATCATAATCAAAATCACCGTACAACTATTAAAGGTTCAATATTATATAAAATTGACTCATTTGAGCTTTAATCCATGTCAGAATGCTGTTACTTTCTCAAAAACAAAGCTGGAGTTGTGTTTTATTTCACTCACACATGTTTAAATAATCCTGAATTATTAGTATGTTTACCTCTCCAAAGCTCAAAATGATCTGTTCCACCTTGTGATGTCATGTAGTGGTATCTTTCAAGTTAAAGACCACCTTTTACCTTTAGTTCAGTAGAGATTGGCAATTTCGGGGTTGAAATCATCAAAATTATTCTAGTGAAGGCGTATGGAGTTTAAAAACACAGTGGAGCACTTCCTATATTACCACATGACATCACAAGGTGGAAGCGAATGTTTTGTTTGAGAGAAGAACTCAAAAGAGCCTAAATACAGTATGCAGAGTCTGTGTGTTAAAGCCCCAGTGTCTAGGATTCGTGGCGCATAGGTGGATGGTGCTATTGCACTTTCTGTTTTAGCTACGGCAGACCTCGAGGGTCACCCGGGCGCGCGCACGAGCCGCGCGCCGCTACTGTATAAATAAAACGCGTCCCATTTTTTTTTTTTTTTTTTTCTCATGAAAACACACATTCCCGATCATGTACCATGACACTCTACACGTCAAATGAAACCTTACAGTCTCCTCTTTTTTACTATGCAATTCATTTCCCTGCAAAACAATCACTCCCCGAGCACATGGGGCTTTTATACGGAAAAGCACAAAACAAGGTTAGCTTACCTTAGAATGCTTTGCACAGGTCAAACTCTGTATTTCACCATAAACTTGCTCTCAATTTGTCTGTAATGATCCAACGAATAAAATCCAGTAAAACAATTTAGTCCAAAACACGTGTTAGATCCATTACGACGTCTGATCCGGCAGCATGCTTGTGTTGTTTACCCAAAACCACAAGCCTTGCCGAAGGCGAAGGCGGAGCCCAAATGTCCTCTCGTATTCAAAATGGCTGCCTCTGCATGGGGAAGATCCCCCTTTTATGTGACTATATCTAAGTCCAAAAGAATACTTTGATTTCATGATGGAAGTGAAAAGGCTTGGAAAACAATGTATTTTTGAATGGGTATCTTCAATTTCAGTAATTAACGGGTAAAAATCTTCCACACTGTCCCTTTAAACATGTGTGAATGAAACAAAACACAACTCCATGTCTGTTTTCCATGAGGAAACAACATAAGATCAGAAAATAGCGTAATATGAGACTTTTAAAAACATAGAAAACAATAAGACTCAAGATACGTTAATTTAGAATAAGAAATCTACATCTGGTTGCTTGTCTTTCCTTTGTTCTTTTGTTTGATTGTTTGTCCATCTGTTTATTTGATTGTTTGTTTGTCTATTTGTTTGTTCGTCTGTTTGTTTGTTTGTTCGTCTGTTTGGTCGTCTGTTTGTTTGTTTGTTCGTCTGTTTGTTTGTTTGTCTGTTTGTTCGTCTGTTTGTTTGTTTGTCCATCTGTTTGTTTGTTTGTTCGTCTGTTTGTTTGTTCATCTGTTTGTTTGTTTGTTCGTCTGTTTGGTCGTCTGTTTGTTTGTTTGTTCGTCTGTTTGTTTGTTTGTCTGTTTGTTCGTCTGTTTGTTTGTTTGTTCGTCTGTTTGTTTGTTTGTTCGTCTGTTTGTTTGTTTGTCTGTTTGTTTGTTTGTTCGTCTGTTTGTTTGTTTGTTTGTTTGTTCGTCTGTTTGTTTGTCTGTTTGTTTGTTTGTTCGTCTGTTTGTTTGTTTGTTCGTCTGTTTGTTTGTCTGTTCGTCTATTGGTTTGTTTGTTTGTCCATCTGTTTGTTTGTTTGTTCGTCTGTTTGTTTGTTCGTCTGTTTGTTTGTTTGTTCGTCTGTTTGTTTGTTCGTCTGTTTGTTTGTCTGTTTGTCTCTGAGGTCCTGACCAAGCCTAAATAACAAAATCATGGGGATGGTCCCCGGGTCAAATGTAGAAACAACTTCTGCTGTGTGAGATCAATAAAAGTCAATCTTCTAATCCTTAACCACTGTAAGGCGCTTTGTGTTACAATTTTGTATGAAAAGCGCTTTATAAATATTGTTTGTTTGATTGATTGATTGATCTCATCTGTTAAAAGTCAGTTAAAAACAGTATGTATTTAGGAGTGATTTAAAAACAGGTAGAGACTTGTCTAATCTCCAATGGCAACGGGTTCTACAGTCATGGGACCTTTGGTAGGAGAAACTTCAAGTGATCTGCTGACCTGTGAGAGGGGGCGTGAGGGTGGACCAGGCCAGAGAGACCTTAGAAAATGTATGAGCAATATCACTCGGTCTAATTTATTTATACATAACTGCCCATGCTTGGAGTAAAAGGATTTTTCTGTTCTATAGAAGAGTCAGGCATGCAACTGAAATATATTTAATGACATTTTTAAAAAGCTAGAAAAAATATTTTAAAATACCAAAAATACACTGGAACAAGTCAAATATTCTAGAATAACAAAAATCTGAAAAAGTCTCCAAAAAATAAAATTATTATTCTGAATTCAACTTATGTTAACTCACATAGTTATATTTTGACAGTGTAGATTCAATATGAATGTAATGGCTCCTATATATTATCATAACCCGCGTTTTGGACACGTTAAATGTAGCATACCACAAAAGTACACACCCGATGGGCTCAATTTATAAACGAAACACAATTGGGCCAAATAAAAGAAAAATGTTTGGGTTTTCAGGTCATAATGTGCAGAGAAAATAAACCTGCTGCCAATGCACATACACTAATATTAACATAGAAAAGTTCCACCTAAAGCTGAGCAGATGCAGGTGTTCTTCTAACAGGCATCATCCAAATATGATACTGATCCAAATATTGAAAATAAAAGTGATGCCTGCCTTCAGTTAAGATCACCATGTTACCTTTTAGTGTTCTGAAAATGCTGTACAGTATTCGCCAAAAACAACGTGTTAAAATGTTGAATTAGTTTCACTTTAGTGTTTGACTTCCCCTTCGGAGCGCTATTACAATACAATCACCATGCATCTATTTTTTATTCTTTTTATCATAGTTATCATGTATATTTATGAAAAATTGCTGTGTGAGACACGGACGGCTTTGGCTTACGGTCTTGGAGTCTTGGATAGTATTACAGTGGTCCCTCGCTCTATCGCGGTTCACTGTTTGCGGCCTCGCTGTTTCGCAGATTTTTTTTTTTTTTGGGAGGGGGGGGTCACTTTTTTTTTTTTTTATAGTGTAACATTGTGTTCTGCATCCTGATTGGCTAAGAGACTGTAGACCTTTGCCGATTGATAGATGGGGGATGCAGGGGGGACCGGGACTAGACCAGGACTAGACCAGGACTAAACGTGGACTAAACCAGGTCTAGACCAGGTCTAAACCAGGTCTAAACCTGGGCTGGTCCTGGACTAAACCAGGACTGGACCACGTCTAGACCTGGACTAAACCGGGACTAGGCCAGGTCTAAACCAAGATTAAATGACCCCGTGCAGCTCTTTGCTGGTTTCATGCGGCTCTTGCGTTTGTTTGTGCGTGTTCGGTTTGTGGCTCGGGCTGCGAGGACGCGGTCCTGAGGGGGAGGCATGGTCCGGGCGCCGCGGTTCGATCTCGTGCTTGCAGCCCCGGCCTCACGCCGGTCGTGCTGCTCTGTCACGGATTTGACCACGCGCACTTCTCCAAGGGGTTGATGCGCGTCGCGTCCCGGGACATGGCAGTGCCGTTGGATGAGCCGCTCCCCTCGCGCGTCCGGCGGGGCTCCCGGCGGAGCCCCCACGCTTCACTATTAATACATTTTGTTGAAAATCTACGAAAGTTTGGGTGTTTAAACGAGAGAGAAATCTGACAAAACGTTAATTCCAGTGTTTTAAGGCATTTACAGCCTTAAAACATGTATAATATTTGTAAAATACAGGGGGTCCTCGGGTTACGACGGTCTCGGTTTACGACATTTCGTGGTTACGAACGCGCCCCCATTAAAAAATATATATATATATTATGCGTCATTCCGTCTTACGCGGTTTAGCGTGGTAAGAGATGTAAACAAACGCGAATGGCGCGTGGCGAACGGCGCGTGGCGAACGGCGCGTGGCGAACGGCGCGTGGCGAACGGCGGAAGAATACGCTTTGTTGTGGTTGTAGGGAGAAGAAGACGGACTCGTGTGCCTGCCCAATGTGGGCGGAAGTACCTGATGTGGGCTCTGATCTGCTCCTATGAAAGCGGCAGTGATAACCAAGCAGCGTAGTGGTCTAATTATTGAGATGGAAAGGTTATTGGTTGGAGGATCACAGGCAAAATCCGACTTACGACGAAATTCGGGTTACGACGTTGATCCGTTCTTAAGACGCGTCGTAACCCGAATTTCGTCGTAAGTCGGATTTTGCCTTTGACCCCCTGTATAAAGTTGTCCTACTTCGCGGATTTTACTCATTACGGGTTATTTCTGGAACCTAACCCCCCCTTATAAACGAGGGACCACTGTATTACATTTGTACATGCTCCAGACAGAGCAGTGCTTAAAGTTAGCTTCACATCCCCAGGGAATGTTAATGACATCAGCTGCTAAGTAACACTATGAAGTATTTGGGGCCCATATTACTGCCAAGATACCAACCAATATTTCCAATGATTATCTGGTCCCACTGAATTAAGAATGAGAATGAGTTATTTCAATTTTGCTCATTCTCCTTTGTGGCTCCATTTTAGTTATAGGGCCAAATATGTAAAAGTCAAAAAGTAAAACATTTGGAGAGGGGACTTTCCCAAACAAACACGGTTTCCATGTTATCCCAGTATTTTTATCCTCTCATCTGTAAACCCATGATGAACTCTGCATATGGAGTTTCAATGCAGACGCTCCCAAACTCTTTGTGACAAGATAAACGGGCTAGTTCAGCTCCTGGCAGCGCTCTGGGAAACAACATGTCAGCTTGAATGAATATAATCGGATTCAAAATAAAACAAACTACAGTATTTCTCTACTTATTGTAAAGTTTTGGAGCGGGGAAGAATATGGCTTACATTGATTGACAAAGATGATGGAAAGTTCTATAATGGCTCTTTTCCAATATGCGGTTATCTTGGAAAATAAACTTGGAAAATTGCATTAATACGAATATACAATGATAGTCTTTACAACAATAAATGATTAACAAAATATGTGTATGTGCTCCAAGTCTCAGTTTCCTCTTTTGCCCACTGAACGGCCTTGGTTCTCGTACTGTAAGTGCTAATAATTGTTCATCTGGCTGCAGTTAAAATGGTTTGTATTTGGCACTGGTAAACTGTACAGAGCTGAAGACATTTCACATTCCTCTAGCAGACGTACTGGTTTAGTTCACAGAAAAAAATTAAAACAAAGAACTTAATATAATAAAGATATGCAATACAGAGTGTAGTAATGAGGTTAGTAACTACTACTACTACTACTAGGCGACTAGGACTTAAGCATGGTGGTGGTTGCATGTTCAGTTCAAAGAGTGAGGCCATTCCTGTTGTGTTTACCTGGCTCACCTCACCTGGACAATGCTGTGATGCTTCTGGAAAAAGAGGGGGGACACTTTTTGGCTTCTTCCTCTCCTCAAACTGTTCTGACACAGACCTGCTGACTCTGGTGACAGTGGACGGACAGGGTCAGCAGATCTGCGTCAGGACACAGATCTGCTGACCAGTCCTCCTGTTAAACCGCGCTGAGACCTTTGACTGAGAAGTGCAGTGTAGTGCAACGAAACTTGAATTTGTCTCTGGATCAATAAAATCTCTCTTTCTCTCTACTACTACTACTACTACTACTACCACTACTACTACTACGACTTCAGAGTAAGACGTTATACAGCAATACTTTTTGAGCCTTAAAGGATAATTAACGTTTTTTTACAATCTGAGCCTTATTTCGGTAATAAAACAAGTTGTTTTACTCACCCATAGTATTTTGGTGTCATATGGAGCACTTCCAGAGATGTTTTAGACTTGAGATCTCCGTAATGTGAGTTCTCGGGGCACATGTTTGCGGTCTCAAAATAACACAAACTTTAGCACTTTTCAAATCATAGAAGCTCCATGTCTTAATCTACGCTTTCGTTTGAGTCAAAAGTGGCCTGTAATCTGAGATTTATTCATAGTTTCGGGTAGATGAGGACGCCAGTGCGCATGTGCGGAGTCACAGCTTATTTCACTCTCAGCTCTCGGGACCCAAACATGAAACGCAAAGCTGTAAATTATGGATAAATCTCGGATTACATGCCACTTTTGACTCAAACAGGAGTGTAGACTAAGACATTGAGCTTCTATGATTTGAAAAGTGCTAAAGTTTGTGTTATTTGGAGACCGCTCGGGGCATATATTACATGCCCCGAGAACTCGCATTACGGATATCGCTAATCTAAAACATCTCCGGAAGTGCTCCATATGACACCAAAGTGCTATGGGTGAGTAAAACAACTTGTTTTATTACCGAAATAAGGCTCAGATTGTAAAAAACGTTAATTCTCCTTTAAGATCTTAAAGGTCCCATGGCATGAAATTTTCACTTTCTGAGGTTTTTGAACGTTAATGTGAGCTCCCCTACCCTGTTTAGCCCCCCCCCCCCCCATGGCTAAAAGTTGCGAAATGTCTAAACTGAGCATTTGTGGTCCTTTTCTGCGTTACACAAAACCAGTGTTCAAACGGGCGAGTTCGGACAAGGCACCTTATTGACGTCAGATCGACAAATGCAGCTCCAGCCCCTCCCTCTGTCTCCGCTCAGCGTCCCTGTATATCCCGCCCATAGAGTTTGGACTGTGAATGCGCTACGCAATGCGAAATGCGTTTTTTTATTTGCCTGGAGGCACGTCCAAGTGTTTCTAGGCTCGGAAGTCCTTTATCTGAGCCTCTGGACCTTTGAACAGCAGTGGTTTAATTTTATTTTCTGTGGAAATGTGTTTATTTTTCAATGGAACTCTTCAACTCTCTCCCCCCATGCAAAAACACGGAAATGGATCAGAGAGCGCTCAGAGCAGACAGCGGAGCGTTTAGCCACGCCCCCACCTTCTACTATTGGCCAGCTTTTTTCTCCTCATTTGCATTCAAGCAACGACGCCCATTATAGAGTGTTCTGAGTGAGAAAAATTACTCTTTCTCAGTTTATCTCTGTTTCTCATGCACTGAGTGTTGATTTTGAAGAAGGATTCATTTACAGTATTAGGGAACCATTAAGGAGCCATATAAAAGCATCAAGAAGTACCATGTCATGGGACCTTTAATGTGACATTCATTATTCACTTACTGTACTACTACATTTAAAAGGCATAGTTCAATGCTTTCTCTTTCACAGATAGTTCCCAAGCTTGTGTGATACAAAACACTGGATGTTGTCAGATTCGTTGAAAATGCTGGGTGGCTGTTGACTGAGATGTTGGGGAGATTAGAGGAAGTGGAAGAGGCAGGGGCTGACGGATCAAAATGCACTCAGGGATGATGCATGACACTGGGGCAGAGGCACAGTGACTCCGGCCTGCCTGCTGGAGCACTCCCGCCCACACGCACGACAAACGCACAATCCTTATGACGCAAGAAGCAACCTTATCCCTCCATTGTTTCAAAACACATCTCCGGAATGACAGTTGCTTTCTCTGCAGGTGGAAGCACAGAAATGATGTTATTTCCAGGGCCAGTTTGGTTCAAAAAGTGGTGCTAGCTTTAAAGGAGTTAGGCAAGATTCATGGATTTCTAACATACTCCGTTCAGACATTTTTACTGCAGTTGGTAATAGGAATTGCACACTATTACACAAAGCAAAATGGGAAAATAAAAAGGATCAATCATACGTAGTGCAAATGGAGACTTCCCACTGTAATGTAAGTGTTAGTGTGGGAGTGTGGTCTTTCATGTCATTTTTCAAGCCTTTCAAGGAAGCTATGGTTTCAGAAATTACATTGTTGGTCAGGCAATATCCTACCAAACCATTATTTTAACTGTTAAAGGTGTGCTGCACAGCTTTTCTGGTGGAGGGTCTGCTACCTGCTTGTCTCCCTGGAGATGATATTGCTTTCCGTAGAATGTTTTTTGCTATGACTTTAAAGGTCCCATGGCATGAAATTTTCACTTTCTGAGGTTTTTGAACGTTAATGTGAGCTCCCCTATCCTGTTTAGGCCCCCCCACCCCCACCCCATGGTTAAAAGTTGCGAAATGTGTAAACTGAGCATTTGCGATCCTTTTCTGCGTTAGAAAAAAACAGAGCTCAAACGGGCGATTTTGAACAAGGAAACTTATTGACGTCAGCTCAAAAAAAGAAATGCAAATGCAGTTCCACCCCCGTACTCAGCGTCTCTGTAAATCACGCCCAGAGAGTTTGGCTACGCAATGCGAAATACGTTTTTTTATTTGCCTGGAGGAACTTGCGAGTGTTTCTAGGCTCGGAAGTCCTTTATCTGAGCTTGTGGATATCTGAAACAGCAGTGGTTTAATTTTATTTTCTGTGGAAATGTGTTTATTTTTCAATGGAAGGCTTCTCATCTCTCCCCCCGTGCAAAAACACGAAAGTGGGTCACAGAGCGGAGCGGAGAGCTTGGCCACGCCCCCACCCCCTACTATAGGCCATCTCTGTCCTCCTCATTTGCATTAAAGCAACAACGCCCATAATGGAGTGTTCCAGAGTGACATTTATGACTCTTTCTCATCTTATCTCTCTTTCTCATGCACTGAGTGTTGATTTTGAAGAAGGATTCATTTACAGTATTAGGGAACCATTAAGGAGCCATATAAAAGCATCAAGAAGTACCATGTCATGGGATCTTTAAACATTTCCATCTAGCATTTATTTATTACAGGTGTTTCTATTGCTCAAAAATACCATAATCCATTATCAAGTTGAATATTATAGTTTTTCTTAAGATCAAGGTGATTCATCATTCATAAGCACAGTATATTTGTATCCCACCCCGGAAGCTAAGGGTGCATGTCGGCATTACAGATTCTCAGGGAAATGCATTTTTTGTGTTTTTTTTTTTTTTTTTTTTTTCAAAATTTGTGATTTTTGTTTTTTTGCATAATGTGCTAGTTGAGATCACTAAGAAGCCTCTCCATGTTTCAGATAACAGCTTTAGTGACGTTAAAAACATACATTTTTAATTTCAAAAATGCTTGTTAGGCAAGGAGGGCTGAAGAGACCAAACTTCGAGAAGGATTTTCTCAGATTTAGAAAATGTGGTATGGCTGCTTTCAAATAGAGACAACTTCTTTAAATATGGTCATATTTTCACATGTAAGACATCATTGGAAAGCTTAGAACCTGTACTTTCAGAATCTGTGAATAACTCCAAACGCCTCCGAGACGACTTGCGGGCTCAGAGTCCGTGGTGGGACACATTTGTTCTTGAGAATAAAATTGCAGATCTAAATTTAGGATAATCTGCAATTATTAAAGGTAATACATTACACAAAATTTACTTGTTTGAGATTTGAGCCATGTTAGAATGTCAAAAACAAAAACATACGCATGTTTGAGTAACCCTTTATTGTTAGTCTGTCTACATCTCAAAATGGCCTGTTCCACCTTGTGATGTCATGAAGTGGTGCTTTTCAAGCTAATACATTTGACCTTTTGTTCGGTAGAGTATGCAATTCCAGGGCTGATATAATCTAAATGATTATAGTGAAGGTGCATGGAGCTTAAAAACATAGTGGAGCATTTCCTGTAATACCACATGACATCACAAGGTGGAATAGAGTGTAGGGTTTATATGTTAAATATATGAATGAAACAAAACACAACTCCAGGTATGTTAGTGATGAGGCAACATTATAACATAGATCAGAAAACAGCTTAATATGGGCCCTTTAAATAACTACACATCAATGACACAATGGTTTAGGGTCCCAAATATAGAGGTCTCAAAACTGAACCTTGTGGAACACCCCTGATCTTATGGCTAACAGCAATAGAAGTTGTCGTATACTGATGTTTATTTTTTTATTATTATTTTTTATTATTATTATTATTATTATTATTATTATTATTATTATTATTATTATTATTATTTTTACCTTGAGGCCTACTTAATGCAGCTGTGTTCAACTAATAACAGGATTCCACAGACAAACAAAATGACCCTGACTCACACAAAAACAGCCTCCCCCAACTTGTGCCTTTTATTTAAATAAGCAAAACTCTGTCACTCCAATAGAACCCGCTCATCTTATTTTATATATGTGAACATTTTCACCTCTGTACGCAGAAAATTTTTAAATTAGTTTGAATCAACTTAAAGGCTTTATAACTTTTCTAATGGAAAATCTGTAACATACTTGTCTCCATGGAGATGTCTTTGCTTGGCTTCGAATGCTCCACACTATGGCATTATAATTAGCTTGGATTTACTCTATTGCTGGTGTTATGGCTTAAAAATACATTGGGTTCTCTAAAGGCCCTATATTATGCACAACTGACTCTCGTAAGTGTTAAGACATGTTAGAATATTGTAAGCTCATCAAAAACATGCCCAGAGTTGTCACAGATATTTGAGCAACCCTTTATTATTAGTTTGTTTACATCTCCAAAGATCAAAATGATCTGTTCCACCTTGTGATGTCATGTAGTGTTAGTTTTCAAGTTAATAGTGACTTTGTGTTTTATTATGATGTTTTTCCAGAGGTTTGAAGAGATGAGAGATGGGATTCAACATTTAAAAGTCTCTGCATTACTTCTCAAATAGTGGTGAACAATTACTAAACACAATGGAAATATGATTGACGTGAGCATTTTACAGTTCAATTTTAACTTTGGAAACCATTCTATCTGTAGCTAGTATGACATAATGCTCCATACCTACAGCACACTCCATCTGGTACAGTGTTTTTACAGTGACTTCAGCTACAGCCGTGGCATAATCATAACCATGAACTCAGCACGAATAAGAGTAATTACAGTAATCAGGCGTCTCTGTGGGCAGCCTAATATTGTTGAGGACCTCAGGCACATGCCGCGCTAACATCTTTGCTATTTACTTTAACTTGTAGAGCTTCAGCAACCTCAAGAGAGTGAAAAATACCTGTAATCAGTACTCTGCTCCATGAGGCAGGCTTGAAATATAATTATAAAAGCATTACAATGTGCTGAGACAGGCAAGAAGTAACTAGCAATGAGATCATTGTCTGTGTCGTCATTTAACCAAGGGTAGAAAAGGTACTGAAAATTTGTACTCGACTAAATACACTTCTGTAACTTTCTGGCATAATTCCATGGAAATAAAAAGTAAAAAAATAAAATAAAACAAATAACATTCTCTATGAAGATTACATTTTATGCCATACTGTGAAAGAGTTATCAAATGAACAACATTTCCATAGAAAGAAGCAGGAGGAGGCCCTCCTTCAGGTCAAGTAAGAGTCAGGTTTGTGGAGATGCAAGCCTCCGCACAGTAACGACACATGGTTTTATATATGTGAGTGCCTAGCCTTGAGCCTCTCGAAGTTTGTTTTCGACGCGGCACGTAACAAAAATAAAGAGTATTGAATTCAAAGTTTGTCTTTTCTATTTTTACTTAAGTGAAAGTCATACAGAAAGGAACAACAAAAGAAACAAAAAGGAATTTTAAAGCTTGTAACTTCCCTACAATGCGTCCTGACGTCCTTATGTGCTACGTGACGGTCAAAAGACTGTGTAGCTTCTGTGCCCAAGGCTTCTCACATCTACCTCGTCGTCTATCTTACCCCTCAATTTGACTGAAGTTAGATCAAGGATTAAAGATTAAAGATTAAAGCGGAAGATCAAAAAGATCAATGTACAGCATAGCAACGCATAGCAACGTAGATATAACATAGAAAATGGCTCTAACAATATGCTTTTCATTGCAATAAACAAAGCCTCAAAAAAGCATAGCTAAAAAATTGCATACTGTGGCTTTAAGTAAAAGTTAAAACTACACATGAAAAATACTACTATAATACTAAAATGCTAAAATATTACACTCAAGGAAGCCATTAAAAAAGAACGAAAGAAAAAACATCAATAGCATCTAAAACTGAATTTAATCCTTTGTAAGCTTGATTGGATGCTGTAATTAGAATAACTAATTTTAGTATTTATGCTATTAGATTCAATTAGGGTTTAACAAACTATTCCAAATACAATACAAAAATACTCAAAGTAGTTGCTTTTAACAGATCTGCAAATCCAAGCAGCTAGAGCCTTTTGTGGTCACGTTTCCATCTGGTGTTTTTGAGTCTGTGTGACTGATGAGGAGGGGAGGAGGAGGAGGAGGAGGAGAGGTGGAGAAGAGGAGGAGAGGAGGGGAGTGGGTGAAAACCAGGCCAGAGCTGGTACAAGCGAAGGAAGGAATGAGAGAAAGTATGGTCAGACCACAAATGATGACGGGAGTGTTATTACAGAGTCAGTGCCACGTCCTACACAATGGGCAGCTCTATATAAAGTACAGGGCTACGGGAACAGCAGCGTCAGGGAGTGGAGGTGGGGGAGAGAGGAGACCAAACACAAGAAAAGGTTAAGGCAAGCATGAAATGGTCACGACTATCACCGTCTATTAAGTCTGAGTTGCGTAGTCAAAGTTTTATTCAAAGTTAGAGGTGCTTAAAATTGAAGCACAATTTCCATCAGCTGTTGCTTGGGTTTCAGAATATACACGTCTGGGAGTCTGGTCACTGAGTTTAGATGGGGTCATTTCATTGGTTTCACATGTGTCACTGAAGAAAATAAAAAAATAAAAATAAAAAAACATGTTTGGTTCTGGCTTGAGGTGTGGCGAAGGGCATAGAGACCAGACTGATATGAAATTTCTCTGTTAATAAAATACACTGAATTGGCCAGGCAATGTGAACCCTACTCTCAATATCCATAGATAATTGTGGTGAAGAAGGAGCTGTGTCGAAAGCCAAAGCTCTCAAGTTACCTATTAATCTACGTTTTTACCCTTACGTGTGTTTATGCTTTTGTCTAAAGAGTTATTCCGAGTCGAATGACCAAAAGGACAAAGTTGTGGATACAAACAGACGAAAAAGGCCACAGGGTGGCTGGGTACTCTCTTACAGATAGAGTGAGAGGCTCAGTCACACAAGGAGGAGCTCGGAGTAGAGCTGCTGCACTTCCTTCATGTTAAGAGGAGCAGCTGAGGCTCAGGAATCTGCTTCAGATGCCTGCTAAACTCCTCCCTAGGGAGGTGTTCCGGGCATGTCCCATCTAGAGGAGGTTCCAGGGAAAACTCAGGAGGGACTATGGGTGTCTCAGATGCCAGGATCCTCGGCTCCTGAACCACTTCGGGGAGATCCACGTTATCAGAGCTCTGCCAAGTGATGTTCCAGTACTCGACTCCTCCATTTGGCTCATTTTCCAAGGATGCACCTGTGGATCCTTGGCTGCCTCGGAGCACTTGGAATTGCCCACAGTGCACTTCAACTTCCTTTAAGCAGGAAAATGCATTTTACTAAGATTACACAATAAAAAAAAGAAATACATATTTTTGCTATTTTAGCCACATAGCTTTAGATAACACTATTATCAGATCAAATGAATTCAAATCAGGACAATTGCAGCACGCTGAGCAAAGAAGGCACTGGGGATGTTTTAGGCTGTGTATTTATTTAATAATCAACCTAAAGGACTGGATTACAGATGAGTCACTTCATTATTCATGCATGTTTGAATGCATATTGACACATAAAAACACCTCTGAACACTTCACATTTGTAGAAGCATCTGGATTTTATCACGTTTGATTTGGTCACATGACAGTGCGGTTGCTCCCTCTGGAGCCTGTTCCACACACACTCCAGGAGCTGTGAGCAGAATATTTGGATCTGTTTTTCGGATGATCCGACTTTGGAGGAGAGCTACAGAGTGGTTTTTGGAAGAAGGATCCTGCGAATTGAGAAATGCCTTATGTCTCTTGGCTGACCTAGGAACTTCTTGGGCTCCCCCTGGAAGAGTTTGAAGAAGTGTGTGGAATGAAGGAGGTCTGGGAGTCCCGCCTTAGAATGCTGTCCCCACCCTATAGCCCCGGATAAGCGGAAGAAAATGGATGATGCATGCTTTTATCACCAGTCGAATAGACTACTGTAATGCCCTGCTCTCTGGTCTTCCCAAAAAGAGTATTTCAGGTTTGCAGTTATTACAAAATTCAGCCGCACGTGTCCTGACTAGGACCAGAGGGTGGGATCCCTGTGAGCTTCAGGATCGATTTTAAAATTCTTTTACTGTTTTTTAAATGGTCTTGGGCCTTCTTATCTTTCAGAACTGCCTTTACCTTACAAACTTTCACGGACCCTGTGCTCCTCCAGCAGCAGGCTCCTGGTCATTTCCAAAGTCAGGACACACACTCACGGAGAGACGTGTTTTTTTTTTTTTAATGTGTAGTTTTATTTTACATTAGTATGTGTGTGTGCATGTGTGTGTTACTGTTTGGGTACTGGTTGGGTGGGTGGAAGGAAATGTGGGTTGTTTTTAATCACTGTAAAGCACTTTGTGTTACATTTTTTTGTAGGAAAAGTGCTTCATAAAGTTTTGAATTGATTTGAAGTCTACATGCCAAATATATCAAGAATAGGACTAGACAATTGCTAAACAACACATTGGGAAAATCCAAAGATGGAAGTGGAATTTGCAAACCATCCATTTATCCTTTTATGAGTTCATGAGGTGTTTTTTGTTTGTTTTTTTTGTTTTTGTTTTTTTATTGACTGGAACAGGCACAATTTTTAGTAGTCAGCCAGTTCTATCCCGGCCAAGCTGGTACAAAACAGATTACAGGTCAGTGACTGGTCAGCAGATTGTCCTGGACAACTGTCAAATAAAGAATAGTATTGCTTTAGTGTGTTATACAGTCTAAATAGTGAGCCTGTTTCTTTTAGGCCACACAACATAATGGCCCCAGTCCAGTCAGTTTTAAAATGTACAGTTGGATTGGCACCATTATTCCTAATTACCCAGAATAACTTGCCAAATGACACTATTAAGCTCCTTAACATTAGTATTCTGACAATGACAATACAAGGAACATACACCCTGCAAAGTTTATTCATAATAGACTAATAAATAAATAAAATCTAATATAATTTTAGTAATATTTAATATAATAGTATATTTCAGCCCTAATCGCAATCTCTACTGGAAGTTAAAATTTCTCTACTGACGATAAAATGTAGCTGTTAATGAAGCTACTGCTTAACGACATCACATGTTTGAAACAGCGTGTAGAGATTTGGAGATGTAGACAGACTAATAAAGGGTTACGCAAACAAGTGTGAATTTCAAGATTCAAGATCAAGATTGTTTATTTGTCATATGCAGGATCAACACAAGGTCAACAATGCAATGAAATGCTTAGGATCAGAAGAACCGGTGACTCACTAAGATAGTTAAGAAGTACTAATAGCATGCAGTAATAGTACATGGTATAAAAGTGTTGCAAAAAGTGCAAGGGGAAAAGGTAAACAATACAATAAAAATATGTAATAAAATATAATAAAATACAAAGGTACAGGTAGGATTAAATAAGGTGTAAGTAGAGTATTTCACAGATTGCACATAATATAGTGTAGTATAAATATTACACGTGGGTTATGAAGCAGGTTATTGCATGGGTAAAAGTAGCATTTACAGTGAGGTAGTGACAAACATGATACATTCATATAGAGCTGCAGCAGTAAACGTAAAGTAAACAAACAAAGTAGTTTAGTGCAGTATTATTGAGAGTTCAGTATTATTTAGAGTATTATCCAGAGTTCAGTAGTCTGACAGCTTGGGGGTAATAGCTGTCTTTAAGTCTTTTTGTGTGTGCTGGCAGGCTCCTGTATCGTCTACCAGAGGGTAGCAGACGGAAGAGTCCTTGTGCCGGATGAGTATGGTCCTTAGTGATGCTGCGTGCCTTATGCAGACCCCTGCTGTGGTAAATGTAGGACCTTTAAAGGAGAAATAACGTTTTTTACAATCTAAGCCTTATTTCTGTAATAAAACAAGTTGTTTTACTCACCCATAGCACTTTGGTGTCATTTGGAGCAGTTTTGTAGATGTTGTGTTGTAGCGGTATCCGTGAATGTGAGTTCTCGGGGCAAATGTTTGCAGTCTCCAAATAACACAAACTTTAGCACTTTTCAGATCACAGAAGATCGCTGTGTCAGCGTACACTTTAAGTGGAGTCAAAAGCGGCCTGAAACCCAATATCCAGCTATAGTTTCACCTGATGACGTCATCATAGAGGACAGTGCACATGCGTGAAGTCCCAGCTGTTTAGCAGATAAACACCGCTAGTCCGAAAGAAGCTAACACCGCTCTGAACTTTTATGTTGCGAGACATGGCTGAAGATTTGGACTTTGAGATTGAAGAGGACTTATTTGAGTATGATGGCCGTCCCTATCGTTTTGAGCCTGAGTATACGGAGGAAGAGATATTAGAAGGAAGCGGAGACAGTTTGAGGAGCAGCGCACAAGAGAACAGCGAGCGACGGCCCGTCTACGAAAAGACAGTACCTTGTGGTGTTTATGTGGACATTGTATGTCGATGGCCACAGAAGAAGAATTGCTGTCTCGAGTGGGATATCGGGGTTCAGGTCGCTTTTGACTCCACTTAAAGTCTACGCTGACACAGCGATCTTCTGTGATTTGAAAAGTGCTAAAGTTTGCGCAAACATATGCCCCGAGCACTCACGTTCACAGATACCGCTACACCACAACATCTACGAAACTGCTCCAAATGACACCAAAGTGCTATGGGTACTCACCCAACTTGTTTTATTACCGAAATAAGGCTCAGATTGTAAAAAACTTTAATTCTCCTTTAACATTTACAAGCCTTCCTTTAACAAGTATTATACAGTGTTCCTGTGTGGCTACCTGGAGACTAGAGTGCACATTTGTTTTAATGAAATGAAAGTCAATTAAATAAACATTATCTCATTACCATGGGGCGATGCAGTGGGTGGGGATGGTTGTGCTCAATTTAAAATCTGATCCTTTAAGTACAAGTTGTGTGGGCAGTGTGATAATGAGTTTCCATAAATCAGGCAAGACATCTAGTCATTCTAACATGATTTTGGTGTCTCTCTTTCTCCAAAGTTTCTCAAGGTTATTTGGTATTACTCACCATCTACATCCCAGTAGCCCAATAGTTATGATGAATGATAGGTGCAGGTTAGGTGCAGGTTGTGCAGGTAGTAATTATGGCAAAAGTAAGGATCTGTGTCCAGGAAATGAATTAAAGTCAGTGTGATGTATTAAATGCTGAATTATCCTGATCCAACTGCAGACAATTTATTATAAGAAAAGAGCTGATTACAGACATATACTGCAAAATAAAAATAAAAATAATAATTAAAATAACAATAATAATAGCAAAATAGAATACAATAGAAAAAATAAAATGCAATATAATACAATGCTGGGCAATGAAAGGGAGTTTGAAAAAAATCTTATTGTGTATCAAGGATTCTTATGAAAAATATTATTCCTGTTTTACTTGCAAAGCAGACTTATTGTGCAGTTACAACAATTGGCATATCTCATTCTAATTCAAAATCAGATTACATATGTATACAAATGCTACTGAAGGCAGTTGCAATTTCTTTAAAATTAGGATATGATAAAAATGAATATGTAGATCTTACCCCTATTTGAAAAAACGAGCAGTCCCGGTTCGGCCTTCAGTTAAAACCGTAATCACCGAGTATGCGCAAAAGAATCGAGATTTTATTTTTTTGACAACATCTCTCAGGGCTTTTAGAATAAAATGAAATGAAATGAAGACTCAATATGGATACATTCAGAGGTAGCCAGAACCAAGACATGATTATGAGTGTAAGATGTTCCGTCTCAATCATGAGTCAGTTATGAAAAGAGCAATGTAAACCCAGCCAACGCAGTCCCATCTGTCCTAAGCAGCATATTAAACCATGAGCATGTTCATCTGTCACATCATACACAACCACGCAATAATGCCCAGCTATAGCCCGGTGTGTGGGCCATAAGTGGGATTGAAAGGACCTGATCTGTAGGGTCCTGTCACAGAGATTCAACACAGGTTTGTGAAGAGTGAGACTAATGTATACAAAGCCACAGAAGGTGTAAATAAGGCTATGGCATTAAATGGACTGGTGCTATTAAGGATCCCATGACATGGTACTTCTTGATGCTTTTATATGGCTCCTTAATGGTTCCCTAATACTGTAAATGAATCCTTCTTCAAAATCAACACTCAGTGCATGAGAAACAGAGATAAGATGAGAAAGAGTATTTTTTCTCTCTCTTTACAGGCCATAATGGGTGTTGTTGCTTGAATGCAAATGAGGAGAAAAGAGATGGCCTATAGTAGAGGGTGGGGGCGTGGCCAAACTCTCCGCTCCCCGCTCAGAGCTGTCAGCTGTTCGCTTTGATCCATTTCCGTGTTTTTGCACGGGGGGAGAGATTTGAAGCGTTCCATTGAAAAATAAACACATTTCCACAGAAAATAAAATTAAACCACTGCTGTTCAAAGGTCCAGAGGCTCAGATAAAGGACTTCCGAGCCTAGAAACACTCGGACGTGCCTCCAGGCAAATAAAAAAAATGCATTTTGCATTGCCTAGCGCATTCGCAGTCCAAACTCTCTGGGCGTGATTTACAGAGACGCTGAGTTCAGACAGACGGGGGTGGAACTGCATTTGCATTTCTTTTTTCGATCTGACGTCAATAAGGTGCCTTGTTCAAAATCGCCCGTTTGAGCTCCGATTTTTTGTAACGCAGAAAAGCATCGCAAATGCTCAGTTTAGACATTTCGCAACTTTTAACCATGGGGGGGGCTAAACAGGGTAGGGGAGCTCACATTAACGTTCAAAAACCTCAGAAAGTGAAAATTTCATGCCATGGGACCTTTAAAGGAACAGTAAAGTTTTTTTTTTACAATCTGAACCTTATTTCGGTAATAAAACAACGTGAGTAACTCACCCATAGCACTTTGGTGTCATTTGGATCATTTCCGGAGATTTTGTAGTTGAACGATATCCGTAACGTGAGTGGTCAGGGCATGATGTTGCGGTGACCTAATAACAAAATCTTTAGCTCTTTTCAAATTACAGAAGCTCATGTGTCAGGGTAAACTTTCGCTTGAGTCAAAAATGGCCTGTAATCCGATACCATCCATAGTGTCGATTAGATGACGTCACCGTGGACAGAGGATATACTCAGGCTCAAAACGATAGGGGCGGCCATCATACTCAAATAAGTCCTCTTCAGTCTCTCTTCAGCCATGTCTCACTCAAAACAGAGAAGTTGAGAGCGCACGCAGTGTTATCACAAATCAGCTGTAAATGCGTGCATACGCGCTGTCCACGATGACGTCATCTAATCGACACTATGGATGGTATCGGATTACAGGCCATTTTTGACTCAAGCGAAGGTTTACCCTGACACATGAGCTTCTGTAATTTGAAAAGAGCTAAAGATTTTGTTATTTGGTGACCGCAACATCATACCCTGAATCCAAAATCCCCGGAAGTTACTCACGTAGTTTTATTACTGAAATAAGGTTCAGAATGTAAAAAACGTTACCGTTCCTTTAAGATGGCTGTATGCTTCATGCCAAATATAGAGAAATGTCATTTTAAATCAGGAAGTGAAAACCTCTGACCCCAATTTTGAACTCTGAATTTAAACATTATATTAAAAGTTGCTAGTTACAATTATTTAAGTATATTTATTTTTCAAAGTTCAAAAGTTCAAAGTCACCTTTATTGTCAAAAAAACATATGTACAGGTTGCACAAACAGGATTTGAAATTGCAGCGCTTCCTAGATTCACAGTACACATTAACCATGTGATAAACAAGACAATAAACACCATGACTAAAACATCACATATACCCATAGCAAAAGTACAGTTTCACTAACGTGTTTTCAATTATTGTAGTAGTTTTCAGACACCATGCTGATACTACTCCTTAAAGCCACATAATGTAACTTTTTAGGCAAAATAAATAAGAGTAACCCCATGTTTTATTCATTTTGGCTCTGTTTATTGCACTGAAACATCCATTCTTTGCTTACATGTCCACATATCTGACCTGGCCTGCTTGTTTTCATAGAGATGTTCTTCTGCCTGTAATATTCCACAGTATCGCATAAAACATAACATAAACATGTGCTTAAGTATGGTTGGAGAATGGAGAACGTGGTAAAGTATGGTTTTAACTTTCTGTTTCCATGGAATCATTTTGCTGGTGTACAGTATCAGAAGTGGTATGCTATATGTTTAAGTAATATTAGGTATTTAAGTTACTTTCCCCACACTGGGACTTTAAATAGCAAGTTTTTAGTTTAGGCAATCCACCTATACCAATGCCTAAAAAATACATTTAAAAAAATGCATTCCTATATAGTTTAAAAGTTCCTCAGACTTCACCTGTTCCTATGGCTGGTTCATGGGACAGCTCAGGAACAGTGGTGGACTGTACTGCTGTACTGGGATGTCCCAGACACGACCAGGACCAGGACCAGGGCTCATGCCAGACTGTGGTTTGGACAGATCAGGAGAAGGAGATCTGGACACCGTCTATTTAGCCTTTCCATAGAAATAAACTTGGGCTTGTAATGTTGACTTTATTCATTCAGAGAGAGTGACAGTTACATAGAACAGGCGGGTTATTAGTGAGAGACAGGTGCTGCTGGCGGGTGCTGCTGGCGGGTGCTGTTGGCGGGTCCTACTGGCTTACCTGTTTTTTTTTTTGGTCACGATGTGAGAGGACTGAACTCCTGGACTATGACATAAATAGGTTCAATTTAGAGACAGTGCTGTATTATAATAAGTTAGGAAAATGTTTTGAGCAAAGTTATGAGTCAGGTCTGTGGTGATGCAAGCTCAAGCTCATTAAAGGGACAGTGTGTAAGATTTTTACCCGTTAATTACTGAAATTGAAGATACCCATTCAAAAATATAGTGTTTTCCAAGCCTTTTCACTTCCATCATGAAATCAAAGTATTCTTTTGGACTTAGATATAGTCACATAAAAGGGGGATCTTCCCCATGCAGAGACAGCCATTTTGAATACGAGAGCCGCAGAAGGACATTTGGGCTCCGCCTTCGGCAAGGCTCGTGGTTTTGGGTAAACAACACAAGCATGCTGCCAGATCAAACAAACAAACAAACAATATTTATAAGGCGCTTTTCATACAAAATTGTAACACAAAGCGCCTATCAGACGTCGTAATGGATCTAACACGTGTTTTGGACTAAATTGTTTTACTGGATTTTATTCGCTGGATCCTTACGGACAAATTGAGAGCAAGTTTATGGTGAAATACAGAGTTTGACCTGTGCAAAGCATTCTAAGGTAAGCTAACCTCGTTTTGTGCTTTTCCGTATAAAAGCCCCATGTGCTCGGGGAGTGATTGTTGTGCAGGGAAATGAATTGCATAGTCAAAAAGAGGAGACTGTAAGGTTTCATTTGATGTGTAGAGTGTCATGGTACATGATCGGGAATGTGTGTTTTCATGAGAAAAAACAAAAAAAAAAACATACCGCGTTTTATTTATACAGTAGCGGCGCGCGGCTCGTGCGAGGGTACGAGAGCTGTCCGCGTTATGGCGCGCCCGGGTGACCCTCGAGGTCTGCCGTAGCTAAAACAGAAAGTGCAATAGCACCATCCACCTATGCGCCACGAATCCTACACACTGGGGCTTTAAGGACATGTTATTAAAGGTATGTTTGAGGAATAAATTGTGAACATTTTGGATGAAAATTATGATTTAAATTGAGTAAATTACAGCATAATGATCCATAGGTGTCATAGATTATAACTATATAGCAGACACAAGCACAATGTATTCATGAATGCCATATTGCGGAACATTTCAGGCAAAGCCATTACATCTTTGCCCGCCTTGCCTTGATTCATGTTTCACTGTTTGTTTGTTTTTAAGAGAAGTTGTGCAGTTAGACTTTCTTTTACAAACTTCACAAACTACAAACTGTAGTCTGTCATTATGGAGATACTTGAGTTTATCATAATTGCTTTTGGCCTATAACGGTTCTTAAAGTTAAATCCTTTGCTGCTGTAGGTCTGTGTTAGCTTTTCTAAGGCAGAATTACACCAAATGATCTATGACCTCCTATGGGTCATATCTCTCTAAATTATTCTCATTAGTGCAGTTCAAAGTCTATAAAAGATTTGCGCATTCTTTCCTAGCTCAAACTTAGCTAATTTAATTTAGCTGGGCCAATCCGAACTACGCAAGTCAGTTTTTATCACTATATTTAACAACATGAGACAATTTGCACTGACATAAGAAAGAGAAAACCCCAAATTATACTGAAGTCTGGAGGATTGGGTTCATCTGTGGCTTGGTTTGCTCTCAAAAGCATTTTCCACAGCTAAAGATGAAGCGATAGGAGAGTCCACTAAACTCAAGTGGCTTTGGAAAACTTTGGAATGATTCATGCTCTGATATGATAATGTTCTTATTCTTGTTCGCCAGATTTATGCATCCCCTGAGTTTTTTAAATTCTAAGATCACAAAGATGACAACTGAAGCAATTTTTGACTACTGCATATGTTAAGATTGAAGCACACATGGCACACAAAGAACTCAAGTTAAAATGCTAAAATGGACTACATGGAACATTTCAGGCGAGGGAATTGCCACCAGCATGTCTCCATGTTTGGGTTCCTTCATGAAAATGTTATTGCTTTGCCTATGATGTTCGGCATTAGGCCTTGATACTTTGCAGCTGACATCATCAACATTCCTTGGAGGTGTGATGCTAACTGCAGGCACTGCTCTGGCTGAAGCTCTGTTACTCAAATTAGACTTTATTTTGAGTTTGAGTACCTGGGTGTTCACCTCAACAATAAACTGGACTGGTCCTATAACACCGACGCCCTGTACAAGAAGGGCCAAAGTCGCCTCCACCTCCCGAGGAGACTGAGGTCCTTTGGAGTGTGCAGGCCTCTACTCAAGACTTTTTATGACTCTGTGGTGGCCTCTGCTCTCCTCTACGCTGTCGTCTGCTGGGCCCCGAGCAGCACAGAACGGGACAGGAAGAGACTCAATAAGCTGGTCAGGAGGGCCAGAGCTGTCCTGGGCTGTCCTCTGGACTCTGTAGAGGACGTGGCTGAGAGGAGGGTGCTGGCCAAATTCACGTCCATCATGGACGACACCTCTCACCCTCTGCACCGGACTGTAGAGGAGCTGAGCAGCTCCTTCAGCAGCCGACTGAGGCACCCCCAGTGCAAGAAGGAGCACTACCGCAGATCCTTCATCCCCACCGCCATCAGACTGTATAATTCTACTATATAGGCCAGTATCCTCTTTTCCATGTTCTCCTTGTTGATGCTTGTATTCTTCTTCTTCTTCTTCTTCTTCTTCTTCTTCTTCTTCTTCTTCTTATTATTCTTATTATTATTATTATTATTATTATTATTATTATTATTATTATTATTATTACTACTATTTTTATTATTACTTACTTTTTTCCATCATTGCCTGCATGCACTTTTCTTTCTTGTTCAAACTTTCCTGAAGCTACTGTGGCAAGTAAATTTCTCCATTGTGAGATCAATAAAGTCTTATCTGATCTTATCTTATTTTTTTGGGAAGGGGGTGGCAGTTGTGGCACCCGCAAGCAGATAGTCCGTAGTTTCAAGCGCCTATTCTCTTGCAACATCAGTCTTTGCCAGTTCCAATCAGATTCGCAACTCCATCTTCTTTCACGAGGACCAATCAGGCCGCGGAGTCAGTCCAAACAAATTGCTATATGTATAGACTTCTGGCACACAGACTAATCATATGCATAATATTTGTTTATGATTTCAGATAGAAAAGTGCCCTCTGCTTTCAAGTAGGTAGACAGGCCACTCTTTGAAGCACACGTCATTCATGCTCATGTGGATTTCACATCATTTGCCATCATTTACCCTACATTTCTATTAAAAAATAAAAAATAAAAAAAGCAGCATTAGACGCTAAGACTTGTCCTCCACCACGTCCAGGAGCAGAGAGCTGAGTGCAGTTATACCTACACTCTCCACCTCCACCAGTGAGCTGTCCACTCCTTCCTTTAACAGTTTGAAAAGCAGAGATTTGGGGCTCACATGTGGTCAAACCAAATTTGTCTGTGCAGAGGAAACTCCCTCAGGTAATAATATAATTTTATTTAACTGAAAATTGAGTACATGTAAATTAAATTGTCATAATTATACAACTTTATTTCACTAAAATGTAATAATAATATTCTTTCATTTAGACTTCACAGGTTCCATAGACACATATCCCTGTAACAGTCTCATGCCTGCCCGCTGCTCCTCAGACCTCTACCGATCAGACTTTCATCAAGCCCTCCTCTTCCTTCTTTCTACCACCAGCAACACGAGCAATGGTAAGATGCCATGAAAAATGCACATGCCATTATCAGTCAATGTTTTCTTTGTTTCTTATACCTATTTTCTCAATATAGCCAGAACCAGCGGACCTCCCGTTACTATGGCCACAGATCATGCCACAACAGGATCACAAGTGGGTGGCAGAAACACTTTTTATGGTGGGTGCAAAAGGGAAGCTGGAGCAGAAAGACCGCTGTGGTACCATCCCCCACCACCAGCTACCTTGTACCATCAGGCTCCAACACCCGAGCGCTTCTTTGCCCAGCGGCTGCTGGTTTGGATGCCGTACAGGATCTGGAAGGTACACCTCCAGTGTATCAAACCTAATTGTTCTGGGCATCAGTTGTCCGGTGTTGGTCTGCACAGGAGCGTTCGGCAGGTGCTGGACATTTACAGCTTTTATAACATGATCACGAAAGCCCTCTTTTGCACCAGATGTAGATCCAGGGGGTCATGCTGTGCTCCAGCAGATGGACCAGGCCCATCGATCAGAGTTCAGAGTTATCCTCACATGCAAGTAATAATATTTGCCCATTCACGTATGTCTGAGGAAATACTTCTGCATGCTTTTGTTGGTATTTAGTGTATTAGAAAATATAAATACCTAAAAATATGTCCATTCCATTGTTTATGTAAGGCATGACTGTGACCTCAAATGTATGTCATAAATGTGGGCAGTTTCGCACTGTGGAAACCAGCCACAGTCAGTATAAACGCAATGTATATTGTTCAAACACAGAGCCAGTTACAAAAGAGGAGTGGCTTCAACATATGAGGATATTGGGTTAGCTTTATTTACTTTAATATTAATAAATGTTTTTATTACCATCTAGTGTTAATAACTGTCCTATTCCTATTTATTTTTATTTACTTATTGTGGACCTTGTATATCAATGTCTTTATATTTCTAATATCTTTGTGAATCTAAAATGCATGTTTTTATTTTCTGGTTCCTTTTCAGTTAGAAAATAATCACTGACCTGACTGAAATTACTGACTGCCAAGAAAATGTGAAATTTTGGGCATACTATATGTTAATAAATATATTTCTTTGTGGAATTGATTGTGTTGTATTAATTTACAGTACGTTCTAGAACAGGGGTGGGCAAACTTTTTGACTCGTGGGCCACAAAGGGTTCTAAAATTTGACAGAAGGGCAGGAGCAGGTGGATTTAGTGTTTTGGTAAAAACACTAAAAATAACATGGGATATGTAGAAAACATGTGCTTTATTTCAATTAAAAATGAACAAAAGCATTACAACAAAATGTCCATCTTTCAAGTTCCATGGTATTTAGCTATTTATTGAAATGACTCTTAAAACAGAAAAACAGAGAAACAGAGAAAATTTAATTAACAAAATACAGCTTTTTTAAAATTACTAACAGCTACTATTTTAAAGCATTGAAAGTTCTGTTCTCATTCAGTTTCTTTCGTTCTTTCGTTGACTGTTTTGTGGCAAAGTGACGGCTGATATTATATTCTTTAAAAAAACGCTACAGTCTCTTGGCATATCAGGCATACAGCAGCTGATAAGTATTCGGTGAAAAAATATTTACTTGTCCACTCCTTATTAAACACTTTTCTTTTCTTAGCTCCGCTCATCTTTACAGGAGGGCTGAGGGATCAAAGAGTAAAGCACAAACGTGGAGTATTACGCCGCAGCTCAACAAAGGTCAATGTATGTAGTGCGCCAGCTATTGGAAAATGCCAGAATTGCAGGGAAATCAAAACATTAAAACATTAACAAGGTTTATTAATATAATTTCTTCAAGTTCGCCGGGCCGGATTAAAAAGCTTAACGGGCCGCATATGGCCCCCGGGCCATAGTTTGCCCATGCCTGTTCTAGAAGCACTTATAATATCAAGAAGCTGCTTGCAGTTTGAATTAATGGATAAATATTAGTAGTTTGGACAAAGTTTTTAATAATGTCCCTGAAAAATGACAAAACATTATGAAAAGATAAATAACTGATTTTAAAATAAGCAAGTTTAAAAATTTAATCTGTTCATTTACTCTTGCTCTGGTCTGGATTCGAACCTGCATCTTGCTGGACTTTCTTCCCTTTTTCTCTCCCCTTTTCCCCCTTCTTATACAGGCCAGTGTTCCCCAGCTTTAGCTCAGTTGGTAGAGTGTTTGGCCGCTGATCCAAAGGTTGGTTTGCCTGGAAGAATCCATGACTCATCGCTGTACCAGCGGCGAGTCTGGTAACGCTTGGTCCAGAATGCGCTGCCGTTGCACTTAGACAGACAGCTAAGTGAACCAATCAGAGAACAGTTAACGGACAGCGACGTGAACCAAGCTGGTAGGAAGCAATGCAAAAACATCTTTTTTGAAAAGAAAGGCCTCTAGAGCTGTCAGCTGCTGTGGTTTTAAGGAATCGATGTGTTTTAGGTCATTTAAGACCAATTTTACAGCTGAATGGAAGGGACGTTGCGGGCAAAGGCGGGTGCACTGACGTCACCATCTTTGAACGAATCAGAATCGCGGAGTCCGTTGTTAACCGGGGGAGCGAGGGTGGAGCGAGGGTGGAGCGAGGGTGTCCAAATGGTATCGCGCTGTATAGCAAATACAGAGAGATATCATTTGGCTGGCCAGGTAAAAGGTTGGTGGTTTGAATCATTGGTTGAGTGGTCAGATCCACTGACCCACAGGTTGGTAGTATGATTCCAGCTCCCACCTCCCACAGATGAATGGTGCCTTGAAGGTGGAAAAGCGCTATATAAAAATGTGACCATTTACTTTTTTTTTTTTAAACACAATCTTACCATATTGTACTGACGGGACCATGTGTCAGTCCACGTGAGGATCAGCTGTGTGCTTTGGTTCATTTGCATACACAACTGGACATTGTATAGTAGTCTACTCTGTTTAAAATGTAAATTAACATAGTTCAAGTATTGAAAAGTTTCAAAGTTCAAGACTCCATGCACAGCTTCCAGGTGCTGGTAACATTCCCCCCCCCCAAAAAAAGAGAAGGTTTACCGCACACTTGCTTCACTTTATTCTTTATTACGCTAGAGAAAAGTTTCTTCATAATATTGGTCATTAATTTACATTTTAAAAAATCCAGGCAAAGAAAAAAGAACTGTTCAGGAACCGGTATCAAAGAGTAGGTATTGTTAAAGAGGTATTGAAAAAAATCAAACCGTTCCCAGCCCTAGATCTGTGTGATTGTGGTGTTTTATTTCACTGTTTTGTCCCTAAATTAAGATATGAACATTTATACCGGTGCCTGTTTTCCCTGAGGTCACTCCCGCTAGTGTTAGCAACAGGTTAAGTGACAGCCAAACCAGTAGTGCAGACAGGAAGGGCTCTTTGGTTTCACACTCAGATTTACAAATTGCTATAACTGCTGGCCTCGATGAGCTTCATTTTTATGCATGATGTCACACTCCCTTAGTCCACGTCTTTATACGTTCACTGGTTTCACTGGTGGCTCTGCGGCATAGGAAGACCTGTGTGTCCTCAATACGCTCAGTTACGTTTTAGTTTTTAAATAAGCAATATCTCAGAATACTTACAAGACACCAGCCACACATCAGACACTCAACACTATTTCTTATCTGTCAGAAATCCATGAATAAAGTATAAAATAAAGTGAGTGAATAGGTGTTAGATGGAACCACTCAGAAGATGAATGGTTTTGGAGAGCTGTAATTGTCATCTTTTGTCGCTATAACCCCCGTGGTTTATTCTGGTGACATTTATTTACATATAAAGTGCCTACTTGTATTGAAGATGTCATTTTCAAAGTACAAAACTCAGCTGGAGGTCATTCACGATTTGTTTTTCCATTGTTATTAATAGTCTCAGATGCCAAATACCCACTTAGCTGAGATCTATAGTGATATAAAAAGTACTTGGACATTTGCAATACAGTATACTGTACGCAACTGCACTTTTTTGGCTAGTGTACACATATTTCTCTGCAGTTCAAACATTTGTTGAATTTAGAGCCCATTTAATTCACAGTTTTGTCTTTGGGTTAGTCTTTGTTTAGAACTGGAATAGTAATTGTAGTCTTGTTTTAGAACTAGTCTAGACCTAGAATATACATGGTTTTGATACAGGTGGTGCTCAGAAGTTCAGATATGTACTTAAGAGGTACGTGGTCTGAAAAGCTACCGCACTTTTTGTTCACTCCATAGTAAATTTGATCAAATGTGCATCAGTACTTTGGTAGTCATATTGTCAACAAATAACGTAAGAAATTAAGGTCGTTTTCACACCTGCCTTGTTTGGTTCGTTTAAAACGAACCAGAGTTCGTTTGCTCCTTTGATTCGGACCTTTTGGGCTGGTGTGAATAAAAACCAAAAAATCTCGATCCGGGGCAAACAAGCGCTGGTGCGGTTCGTTTGAGGTGAGAATGCAGACCGGACTCGATCCGACAAAAGTTGGCTTTTTGTACTTAACGAGCTCCCGTCATATGTCGATGGGAAACCATGGCTGATGAAACGAAACGAAACTAAACTAAATTTACGAGGCTTACTTACGTTTTGCGTGAAGAGCAAGAGTCACAACTTGATGTGCGCACACATGAGCTCTGTCCTCCATAGTCATCTTGCCCTGTGACTTTGTCATTTGGAAATTGATTGAATAGATTGAAAACAGCAGATAACACCATGATTCTCCTTCTTCCAGCTTTGGACACGACGTTATTCTTTTCTTTTTTTTAAATTTATTTATTTAGCACATACATAACATAATAAAAAAAAGAAAACATTAGATCAAAAGTAAGGCTTATATTAAAGCCTCAACCCTATGAATACAATAAACATGAACAGCCGTGCATTACTAAAAACTAACATTTACACACATTAAATACATTCGATTCAGTCAGGCATTAAAATACAATAAAACATCCCACAATTGAATGATTAACAAACACCATCATGAAATATCAATCATTTCCTCAAACTCTTTTTAAATAATGCTTCTGAAATGCCCTCACTAACCAGATGAGAAAACCGGCTCCACAGTTTACAGCCTCTGTATCGGAGGCAAAACTGAGCTCTTGATGTGACACATTTTGGAACATGAAAATTACAATTTTGACGAGTATTATAACTATGAATCTCAGCATTGGTTTTAAAGTAAAAGGTGAAATGTTTATAATCATTGGATTATAAAGAATTTTATATATAAAAATACAGATTGGATAAATATTAATATCATAAATATTAAGAATGTTAAGTTTAATAAATAGATTTGCAGACGATGTTAATGGCTTGGAATGAGTTGCAATATGTACAAAACGTTTTTGCACCAATAATATTTTGTTCAGAGTAGTTGAGAAAGTGCTTGCCCAGACTATATTACAATATGAGAGATAGGGATAAATTAGACTATAGTATAATGTAAGTATAGATTTAGAGTCCAGAAATGTACAAACTTTTCTTATAATACCAAGAGGTTTATTAATTTTTCTGGTCACCCAGTCGGTATGCTCTTTCCAGTTTAGTTTATCATCGAGAATGATTCCCAGAAATTTGGTGGATGAGACACGAGTTATTTCATTTGAATGAATTTTGATATTAGGGTTAGTTGAAATTGACTTTTTGCCACAAAAAATCATATAGTTTTTTTGATATTAAGAGATGATTTATTAATTTTGAACCATTTGGCATAGGCAGATAAAGCAGCATTAGTCTGGTTTATGAGAACATTAAAATTTGAATTGGATATGAATAAAGTAGTGTCATCAGCAAACATTATTGGGGTAAGATCTTGAGATATATTACATAAGTCATAAATGTACAATAACAATAATAAAGGACCCAATATGGAACCCTGGGGGACTCCACACTGTATAGCAGCTCGATCAGAATTGCAACCACTGATATAAACAAACTGAGATCGATTAGAAATATAATTCTGTAGCCACTTTAAAACTGTATTATGAAAACCATATTTATGTAATTTTGCAGTTTTGACATGGCTCATTTCTGTCCAATGGCTGAGTGACTTCAGCACACGTGGTTTTGTTTATAGATGTTAGTTCGCTTGGGGAAAAACTGTTACCTGGCCAGCCAAATGATATCTCTCTGTATTTGCTATACAGCGAGATACCATTTGGACACCCTCGCTCCACCCTCGCTCCCCCGGTTAACAACGGACTCCGCGATTCTGATTCGTTCAAAGATGGTGACGTCAGTGCACCCGCCTTTGCCCGCAACGTCCCTTCCATTCAGCTGTAAAATTGGTCTTAAATGACCTAAAACACATCGATTCCTTAAAACCACAGCAGCTGACAGCTCTAGAGGCCTTTCTTTTCAAAAAAGATGTTTTTGCATTGCTTCCTACCGGCTTGGTTCACGTCGCTGTCCGTTAACTGTTCTCTGATTTGTTCACTTAGCTGTCTGTCTACGCGCAACGGCAGCGCATTCTGGACCAAGCGTTACCAGACTCGCCGCTGGTACAGCGATGAGTCATGGATTCTTCCAGGCAAGAAAAACTGCAGTGTGAAAGTGAACCGCACCAAAATAAAAAAAATGTAAAAAATTTGGTCCGGACCAAAGCATCGGACTTTCCTGGTGTGAAAACAACCTAAATATGATTTAGGCTTAGTAACCCCGTAAAGTAGACCTATTATGTAAAATTGACTTGTCAGAGCTTTTAACCATATTATAGTATAGTATAAATGAAAAAAAATAAAAATAAAAATCCACTGCTTGCTAGCGTGATCTGCAGATATCCATCTGAGGTGCCGACAGCTGCACAGCTATTTGTGATGATAGCTCCTATTGGCCACCACAGTTTTCTAATGTGGATGTCAGCAGACTCATTTCTTTTATTACCTTGTCTTAGATGAATATTGTGATTTAAAATGTTTGAACTTAATGATCCACAGGCAGGTCTGGACTGGGAGAAAAAAATGGCCCTGGCATTTTTGGCTTAGATCGGCCCCTCATAATTAGTCCTGGTTTAGTCCTGGTTCACACCTGTTTAGTCCTGGTTCAGACCTGATGTAGTCCTGGTTTAGGACTGGTCCTGGTTCAGTCCTAAATTGTGGTCCGGTCTCTAAGTAAAGTCATCGGCCCCTAGGACTGTCGGCCCACCGGGAAAATGCCCGGTATGCCCAATTACCAGTCCAGGCCTGTCCACAGGTGTCATAGATTAGAAATGGCAGCCACAAGCTCAACGTGTTTTCTTTAATAATTATTTAGCCTAAATAATTCCACTTTGTGAATTGTTGTTTATACTTTATTAACGGTAATTAAGAAGTAGTTATTTCACAGAGTTATTCCAATTCAACATGTTTTGGAGTTTACTTATCCCATCTTGCAGTGCACTTACCACCCAGCAGGGGCCACTGTGAACATACCCCTTCCATCAGTCCATCAATCAACCCTAACCCACATGAGTATATAAGTAAAGGCATGATTTTCTATGATTTTGCTTTATTTTTAAAATTTTTGCTTTGAGAGTGGGTGTATTTGTGTTACATAACGGAAGATCATTAAGGGAATGTCAAAAGTTGTTGCTTTGGTTTAACTGTAACTTTAATTAAAATGTTCTTAGTAAACCCACTTGTTTTTATGTTTCCTGTTACATAATATTTTTCAGTGAATTCTCAACATATGCAAACTGAAGTGCTGCAAGAAATAACTTAGCAAAATAACTTATTACAGTAAAATACATCTTTTATATCTTCGTTTTTCTTCACATACGATCATAGAGTGGATTAAAGTTCAATGCGTTTTACTACAAAAAATATTGGTATCAGTGTCAGATCAATTTTGCGATTCTTGCCATTGTATTTCCTGGTACTGGATCGAAACAAAATCACTATACATTAATAACAGTAATGTATTTATTGATCAAAAAATGAGGGCTTAAAGGGCCCACATTACACTATTTTCTGATCTATGTTACAATGTTTCTTCATCAAAAATATACCTGGAGTTTTGTTTCACTCACATGTGGCAATACAGGAAGTGATCCACATACACAATGACTAAAATCATTTGGATAATTTCAGCCCTGGAATTGCCCATTTCTACTGAACCCAAGTTAAAGGAGAATTAACGTTTTTTACAATCTGAGCCTTATTTCGGTAATAAAACAAGTTGTTTTACTCACCCATAGCACTTTGGTGTCATTTGGAGCATTTTCGGAGATGTTTTAGATTAGCAATAGCCGTAACGTGAGCTCTCCGGGCATATAATATATGCCCCAAGCATGTAATATATGCCCTGAGCGGTCTCCAAATAACGCAAACTTTAGCACTTTTCAAATCATAGAAGCTCAATGTCTTAGTCTACACTTTCGTTTGAGTCAAATGTGGCCTGTAAACCGAGATTTATCCATAATTTACAGCTTTGCGTTTCATGTTTGGGTGCCGAGAGCTGAGAGTGAAATAAACTGTGACTCCGCACATGCGCACTGGCCTCCTCATCTACTCGAAACTATGGATAAATCTCGGATTACAGGCCACTTTTGACTCAAATGAAAGTGTAGACTAAGACATTGAGCTTCTATGATTTGAAAAGTGCTAAAGTTTGTGTTATTTGGAGACCGCTCGGGGCATATATTACATGCTCAGAACTCGCGTTATGGCTATCGCTAATCTAAAACATCTCCGGAAGTGCTCCAAATGACACCAAAGTGCTATGGGTGAGTAAAACAACTTGTTTTATTACCGAAATAAGGCTCAGATTGTAAAAAATGTTAATTCTCCTTTAAAGCTGCTGTGAAAACTCCATCTTGCTTACATTATAATATAACATAATAAAACAGAGCATTTTGAGCTTTGGGGATGTAGACAGACTAATACAGGTTTACTCAAAAATGTGAAAGAAGAGTCAAAGTTTAAAACCACTGCAGCTTGCGTCCTCCCCCTTCTTGTCGCAGTTGTAGCAGTATTGCGGATGAGAGAGGCTATAGGTGTATACGCAGTCATTTTCACAGCCGCATTGGAGCTATACACTGCAGATGCTTCATGTTATCACATCTGAACACAGCTAATGTTCCATAACACAGGCAGGTGTGAGGGAGGCTGTAGAGACTAGGGACTTTAATGGATCAGAAACTGCAACAAGGAAATCACTCTTTTCCAAACATTACACTGCCTTTCACAAAAATACAAAATATTTTAAAAACTGTCCATCATTTGTCAAGGGCTAATTTCAGTGTTTCACAGTGTTGGACATGGTTTTTGGCAAGGGGGTATTAGCTTTCTACCATGTTATAACGTTGTTCCCTCATCAAAAACATGTCTGAAGAGGTTTTAGATGTGGTCCATGCATGTTTGAGTATTTCAGTGATTTCTCCTCCTTTCGCCCTACTCGAACACTCCTTACTGTTACCTGTACGATCTGTCCAATACTCAGCCCACAAGCCTACATCACCCATGCTCCCACACAACAATTCTCCATAAATGCAAAAAAGCTTGATGCAAAACTGTACACAACAACGCGATAAACCTGATGCGATGTGCAGTAGATTGATAAGAAGAAATGCACACCAATTCATTTCCCTTGTGGATCAATAAAGTTTGTCTAAGTCTAAGTATGTCAATTATAACGTGATAGCGCTCTGAAGGGTCAGTGACTCAGTGTGGAGAGCAGAGGGAACGCTGACTCATCTAAATATGTTCTGTGTTAGCAGTTAATACCCCATAGAAGTAAAATACCTTGTCTTAAAGTGATTTCTAAGTCTTGGTTTCAGACAAATGAGGCAATCAATGAACCAAAAGCACAGGATGGGTAATGAACAATACTTCTCTTTTTTACACTGATTGTCCATAGTTTACACATTTTTAATTGAGCCGTGAGCCCCATTTGAAACCTAACTTAATCTAGTCTGTGAAAATTAAATATTCATTTTTCAATCACTATTATTTTATATTGTTCCTCTCACTGGGCTCCATGGCTTGCTGTTGCTCAAATGGGGCCATTACAGTTTAAAGGGCCTGTATTATGCTATTTTCTGTTATAATGTTTCCTCATCACAAATATACCTGGAGTTGTGTTTTGTTTCATTTACGTTTAACACACAAACTTACTTAAACATACAAACAAGAAACAAAACACAACTCCATGTTTTTAATGAGGTAACATTATGGCTTAATGCTCACAAGTCTATTTTGCATAATATAGGATCTTTAAACCTGCATTTTCTCCCCATAACAAGCCAAAGAAAGTGTTTACTGCGTGTTTACTGTCCAATGGAAAAACCTTACATCTTGTATCTCACTGTTTACAAAAGCACTCCAAAGCTATTGTCTATGCGGTAATTTATTTAGGCTTGAAAGTCCAAATTAGTTACACAGTGAAGCAGAGGGCACATGACGATCTGTTTATAATGGAAATAGTGGTGAACTTGATCACATGTGTAAAATACACAGGCACTCCCTTAAAAACTACTGACATCAGTGTTTATCATGCTCAAAGGGACGGTAATGGAGAAACCGAACTGTGGAACTGTGTACAGTGGTACCTCAACTTACGAAATTAATTTGTTCCAGAAGTGGTTTCGTAACGTGAGTTTTTCATAAGTTGAGTAGCTATTTCAATGGAAAAAGAGAGACAAATGTGAGAAAAGTTTAAATTCAGTCTGAGAAAAGCATATAATGTGTGTGGCTGAGCGCACACTATTTGAATTTTTGAGATTTCGCGTTTCGTAACTTGAATAGAGACCAAAATTTAACCTGAAGACATGTCGTAACTTTCGTAAGGTGAGGTACCACTGTATTTATAAATTAAATTAAGTAAGTTGGATTTTGGACATGGCATTGGATGTCCAGTCAAAAAAAAAATTATATATGTATATATATATATATCAGACGTATTATGCAAAATCTATTTTTCAGAGCTTTTAACCATGTTATAGTTATTTCTCAATTTCCTCACCCGGAGTTGTATTTGGTGTGATTTGTGTACTTAGTCAGGGTAGGCCCAAGGCATAAGAAAAGTAAGCGGCCGCTTAGGGCCCCTATGCTACCAGGAGGGCCCAAGACCAGTTGGAATGGCCACTCACTCAATGATATGATATTGCAGAAACAAAAGAAACAAAAACACCTTACTTACCTTACTTACAAATAGTTTAACATGCTACACATCACTCTACATATTTTTTATTGCAATAGCCATAACAGGGCTCTCAAGTGTCATGCTTTGAGAGTGTGACACACGCAATTCGACGTTCGAAATTCACACGCTCACACGCCACACATGGCATTTCTCACGCAAATTTTGTTATGCAATTCAAGCGCAGCACACAGCGCTTCTGTGCCCAGAAAATCGGTTAGATAATGGAGGCCCTGCGCGTTTTCAGCGGAAAAAAGCCCCCCCCCCCCCCCCCCTCCAAAAATACGAAGTCTCACGCATGACCCCGCTCAAAACTTGAGAGCCCTGAGCCATAATGACACAAGTTACAGTATAATGTAAACCAATTAAAACACAGATGATAGTGGGTGGTTTAGACTAACTGGGTAGCCTATGAAATGATAAAGCAGCTAGTAGTGCAGGTTTGGTGGTGTGGGAAGGCCCCCAAATTAAATTCTGCTTAGGGCCCTATAAAGGCTTGGGCCAGCTCTGCCTAGTTCTACAATAACATTTTCTTCAACTGGTGATTTGTGTAAGATTTCACAGTGTCACATTTTGGTACAAATGAAAATGCTATGCTATTGAGAGCTACCAACATCTTCACTGCTCTTTGTTGTGATGACGTTTATGGCAACATCGCCTCCTATTGTGCAACACAGTTTTCTAACATGGAAGTCAGGATTTGTTTCTTTTATTAAGTTGTTTTAGATGAATATTATGATAGAAATTGACCCATTGGTGTCCTGGATTATAACTGAACAGCAGATACAAAAAAAAATACTGTATATATGATCAATATTCAAACCACATGTATTATTTTATTCTATACAAAAATGACTCTGCAACTTTAGGACATGACCCCGGTTTTCAGACCGGATTGGACTTTCGGGACTTGGAACAAAATCTTTACGACCAACTGGAGACCTAATAAAATACTCCTCTATCTTCCTCAGGGGAGTTATGAAGAAAGGTTTCCAAACCAAAATGGCTGCCTCTGCGTCTGCTTGGCCTGATCACTGTGATGAAATCAGTGAGCAATCACAGACCAATCCCAGAGAGGAGCCGAGAGCCACCCACATCCACTCGAGTCCACAAACAGAACAGAAGAGTATTTGGAATGTCACAGTGGATAAAGGTATTGTCACTCATACAAGATACTGGACCATTATTCTCTACAGTGGAGAGAGCTTGTTTGGCTCATGACAATGGGTGAGTAATAGATTTATTTTTGTTATTTTTGTATTTTTGTTTTTATTTGTGTCATAGTTTTTGTCAATATCATTTTTGCTGAATAACAACTAAATAAAAAGTCATCATAGACTGAAACTATGACTAAAATGTCATTTCCACTGACTAAAACTAGTAGTATGAGAGTCAGGGTTAGGTTAAGGTGGAAGATGTACTCAATTTTGTTACTTAAAATGTTGTTATTTAAGGTACAGATACCGGATCAAAATAATACTCATGTATCACATGAAAAAATCTACTTAAGTAAAAGTATTAACGTACCCATTTAAAAATGCCATCCATCTTCTTCCGCTTACTCCATTTCTGGGTCGCAGGGGCAACAGTCCAAGCAGATCTGCTGCCCAGAACACAATGCACCAGCCCCCATGAATCCTCCCGCAGGTGGTGAGTCCACAGGAGGACGGCCCACGTCACAACTGGCCTTGATCTACTTGTCATGGGGGCTACCAGTGTCTGCAGACACTGGGGGCGAGGTGGGGTTAAGTGTCTTGCCCAAGGACACAACGGCAGCGCTCATCTGTGGGAGCTGGGATCACACACGGTCAACCGGTCAAGAGCGGGATATGAACCACCAACCCCTGGATCAACAGACACACGCTCTACCAACTGAGCTACTGCCGCCCCGTTTAAAAATGTATTTAAAGAATAAAAAGTATTTTGTGCATCTTTTGAGGTCTAATATGGCTTCAAATGTAGTGATTTTGAGATTTGTGTTGAATTGTGTCCAACAGAAACAATTGAATTGATTGTTGTTGTTGTTGTTGTTGTTGTTGTTGTTGTTGTTGTTGTTGTTGTTGTTGAGCAGCTTTTATTAATATATTTTTGTTTGCCCAAACTGCAAATTTGTTGAAAATAAACCCCTCAGCCTTTTCAGCAGGTCTCCAAAAAAAAAAAAAAAAAAAAAAAAACTTTGACTTTTCAGTCCAGTTCAAACATGTAGTGGAGAAGAAAGTACAGATACCTGCTCTCAAGTAAAGTAAAAAGTAAAGAACAGATACCTATTTTTTTATTTGTATTTTTTACTTAAGTACAGTACATTACTGCTACCATAATTCCCGGACTAGTGAGCGCACCTGAATATAAGCCGCATCAACTAAACTTTCAAAAGAATTTTATTTTTGTACATATATAGGCCGCACCTGTCCGCAAGAACGTTTTCAAGTTCCGAGCATCTGCTTTTATTGCCTCTGAAAGCTTTTGTCGTCTTTTTGCATTGAGTCAGTTCGTCATGCTGCCGTCGCCAGCGTGTCACCATCGACTCATCGATGCCAAGCTCACGTGCAGTAGCGCCGTTTCCTTCTTCATCAGCCAGATCGATGCTTTTAACTTAGAAGCTGCATCATATGCATTTCTTTGTGTTTTCCATGACAAGGGTGTGTGCAAGAAGTGCAAACTAACTGTTCAAAACAAAATCAAACTAGCATCTCCCTCGGCACATCATCTCTTCACCTGTCTGTTTCACTCTTGCACCCCATCACTTTGCGCTCTACAGCACATGTCTCGTGCAGAAAGAGCCGCTCTCCTGTCTGTGTCTGGGATCATGTCTGTGTCTCGTAGGATTTAATCCGATTTCCTGGGGGCGGGGCTAGTTGTATTGATCAGGTATGAGTGGATGTCCAACTACTGAAGTTTGAGATGTTTCTTCTCATCTGCATTTAATGCATACGAGTCATTAAGACGTATCCCACTCACTAATGTTCATTTAGCATCATAACTTATTTTATCACACAGCGATAAACTGTTTTAGTGCTGTCAACAGCGCTTGCTAGTGTAGTAACTTCATGTTCACTGCACAGAGAGTGGTGTTTTCTGCACTCAGGCTGCGCACACATCCGCTGTGTTCATAAACAAATAATCCGTCCAAAAGTAGCATTTTATAGTCCGGAAATTACGGTATTTAAGTTCCACCAATGATTAGAGGTTAAACTCAAGGTCAGGATCATGGTTAGGGTTTACGGTTGGGTTAGGGTTAGAGTAGGGGTAGGGTGATGTTAAAAGGTCTTTTTGTGAACTAAAAGTACTGATATTTTGACTTGAATAATAAAAACCAAACATTATTGAATGAAAGAAACAAGGGGAGACTAGGTACAAGTTCCAAGTTTTCAATCCCAGAGCCTCAAACCAGACCATAAACAAACTCAATGTCCAAGAAACACAACTGCACATGTCCTGAAAGAGGGGTTATTCTGCAAAATGTATTCTTTTGGGCTTTTGACTATGTTATAATGTTTCCCTTGTAATGTGTTTTTCAAGGCATTTTAGGTAAATGTCTTGCTCAAGGACACAATGACACCATTCATCTATGGGAGCTGGAATCAGACCACCAAAATCAGTGGATCTGACCGCTCAAAAAATCAACTGAGCTACTGTCACCCCAACAAAACTGAACTGTAATGTGCTAGATATACTCAACAAAAATATAAACGCAACACTTTTGTTTTTGCTCTCATTTTTCCTGAGATGGACCCAAAGATCCAAAATTCACTCCAGATACACAACACTACCATTTCTCTCAAACATTGTTCACAAATCTGTCCAAATGTGTGACAGCGAGCACCTCTGCCCCGCCGAGACAATCCACCCCACCTCACAGGTGCGCCACATCAAGATGCCGATCCGACATCATGACCAGTGCACAGGTGCCCCAGACTGCCCACAATAAAAGGCCACCCCGAAATGTGCATTTTTTTTTGCTTTATTGGGGGTCTGGGGACTCAGTATCTGGTGTGACCACCATTTGCCTCATGCAGTGCAACACATCTTCTTCGCAGAGAGTTTATCAGATTGTCAATTGTGGCCTGTGGAATGTTGGTCCACTCCTCTTCAATGGCTGTGCGAAGTTGCTGGATATTAGTGGGAGCTGGTACACGCTGTCGTATACGCTGGTCAAGCACATCCCAAACATGCTCAATGGGTGACATGTCCGGTGAGTATGCTGCCATGCAAGAACTGGGACATTTTCAGCTTCCAAGAATTGTGTACAGATCCTTGCAACATGGGGCCGTGCATTATCTTGCTGAAACATGAGGTGATGTTCATGGATGTATGGCACAACAATGGGCCTCAGGATCTCATCACGGTATCTCTGTGCATTCAAAATGCCATCAATAAAATGCACCTGTGTTCTTCGTCCATAACAGCCTTTGAAGAGGAGTGGACCAACATTCCACAGGCCACAATTGACAATCTGATAAACTCTATGCGAAGAAGATGTGTTGCACTGCATGAGGCAAATGGTGGTCACACCAGATACTGACTGGTTCTGAGTCCCCAGACCCCCAATAAAGCAAAAAAAAAAAAAAAAAATGCACATTTCGAGGTGGCCTTTTATTGTGGGCAGTCTGGGGCGCACCTGTGCACTGGTCATGATGTCGGATCAGCATCTTGATGTGGCGCACCTGTGAGGTGGGGTGGATTGTCTCGGCGGGGCAGAGGTGCTCGCTGTCACACATTTGGACAGATTTGTGAACAATGTTTGAGAGAAATGGTAGTGTTGTGTATCTGGAGTGAATTTTGGATCTTTGGGTCCATCTCAGGAAAAATGGGAGCAAAAACAAAAGTGTTGCGTTTATATTTTTGTTGAGTGTATATAGTTTAATATCCGACTTTGGAACATTTCAGAAAAAAATGCATGTACAGTAGTTGCAAACTTCTGTGAGTTATACGGTCTTCAATTTTCAAGATTTCATAACGTTTTGAGGTTTTGACTCTTTTTTGCCAGTGAAATCATCAACTTTTGGCAAACTACAGCACTAGTAATCATAATATGTTTTCTCAATTCAAGTAATATCGAATTATTATTTCTTGTTTATCATAGCAAGCACCAATTCGCTCTGACCAAGGCTCCTCTTGGCACGTCTGTTTCCCCTCTTGCAGACTTCTCATTTAAGGTGTATTTATTTCCTGTGTATTGACATTTAAATATGATTACAGAATCACCATTTGAATGAGTCATGTTTAGCCAGCACGCCGATATACACACATAAGTGGTAAAATAATGAGACAGATGGAGCTGGGAGATCAACTGAATGAGAATATTTGTATAATAATGATGTGGCAAGCTCTCAGTTCTTGTGCTGAGTCAAGCAGGATCAGCCATTAAACCAATTATAAGCTTTCACTCACACAGATACAGGTCTAATGTTGCGGCGGTTAAAGAGATGTGGGCTCCTGAATATTGTAATGGGAAGAAAAAAGGAGAATAGATAGAAATTTGATCACACAGGTGGTGAAAAATATGTCTGTTACACAATTTCCAAGATAAGACAAGATGAGATTTTGACTTTGTTTATGATAAATAAACTGTGCCTTCAGTTGATGTGCTTCATATTTTTGCTGTCATTGTAGCACTGCTTTTTCAAACTCCATTTCTGTCTCTACTTCCTCACTGTCCAGTAGTGACATGGTACGTTTTTCAGATCAGTCTTTTCTGGTTTGAAAAGACACAGATTGAGAGAGAACAGTACCAAGGACACCTCCATCTCAGGCTACGTTTATACGGCGACGATCGAAACAGAAGACGCAAAAGTGGCGTCTCGTCTTCAATTTTTTATCCGCGTTTATACGAAGACGCAAAAGTGGACGCAAAAGCCAGCGAAGGGAGGCGCTGGACTGAAATAAAAAACAAAACAAAACATCACAACAGCGTCAAGTTACATTTCTAACCACGACTGTACCGGAAAAGAGAAAGAGGTAAAACTTCAAAATAAAATGTTCTAGTTGCGTTTTAAATGAGTTGTTAAGTTCCGCTCCAAACATTTCAGTGACTTGTATTTTTGTTTACATGTTTTTGAATATTGTACTGAAAATAGTGACATTACAGAAGGATTACGGTGAATTAGAAAATATAAAATCACATGGGGTTTTACATTTGAAGTGCCTCATGCGGAAGTCGCTTGTCTTGGCGTCTGTGTGGCTGTGAGAGTGTGAGAAAGACTTGTACGGGAAGAAGAGAAAAGACCGTAGACGTGTGTGGGTGCGATTTATACAATTGTTGAAATAACTCTTGTATGTTGACTAGAGCTGTTAGCGCAGCTTGAACATCCGTGGTATCAAGGTATGCCGCATCTATGTGACGTAAACGCGTACGAGACGTGAGCAGATCTGACCAGTTTTGCGTCTTGGGCAGTTTACACGGAAACGCTACAGCGGAGCGTATTTAACTTTTCCACTCTGGAGGGTGGTTTCAGATTTTTGCGTTTTTAGGCCCCAAAAACGCTATCACCGTGTAAACGAAAGGCACTTCCGATAAAATATTTTGTCGTTTTTACCCGTAAGCGTTCTCGTGTAAACGGGCCCTCAGTCCTTATTATCTGGCCTGCGTCATCAGAGGTATAATACTCCCTACAGTGGAAGCATACAGACTTGAATGGACAATACTACCACAATATCTTGAGAAATGGAAGAGTGGAAATGGAAAGAGTTATAGTAAGAAATGCTTAGTTATCTGGACAAGGTTAAAAAAAAAAGAAAAAAGAAACAAACAAACAAAGAAAATAATAAACAGGAAACTATTATGTAATCTCTGTAGTAGTAGGAGAACAATTTAAACTGTGTTTCTTACAAATGTGCATTGGATATTGTATATAAAATGTCTGATAATTCATTTTAAGGGCCTGTAAGCATTATTTATTTATTTATTTACAGTAATCCCTCGTTTATCACGGAGATTTGGTTCCAGAAATAACCTGTAATGAGTGAAATCCGCGAAGTAGGACAACTTTATATTTTACAATTATTATACATGATTTAAGGCTGTAAATGCCTTAAAACACTGGAATTAATGTTTTCCCACATTTCTCTCTCGTTTAAACACTCAGAACTTTCGTAGATTTTCAACAAAATGTATTAATAGTGGAGCTCCGCTGGGAGCCCCGCCGGACGCGCAAGGAGCGCAAAGACATGAGTCACTGGATCCGACGGAAGCACCGCGCTCATCCAAAGGCACTGCCACATCCCGGGACGAGACGCGCACCAACCCCTTGGAGAAGTGCGCGACATGTGCAATGTTCCCCCTAATGTTTTATGTGTCTGAGCAAACACACTAACTCCCTGAGCGCTCCTTGGACCCCTGTGCGCGACATCCGACATGCACCCCCGCTACACGCTGTTGCGAAAGAGCTGCGCGTGCTCACGGCTTGCGCGGCTCGCACATCGGTAGAAGTTTAATACGAGACATGTACTTTTGTTTCTGAATACGGGACGATTCCCCCGTATTCAGATGACCCCGCGGCTGAAAAAAAGCGGAACTCTTTCATCCCTGCGCTGCATAGGTTTTCTTGTGTGCTGAGAATGTGCGAGCAGTGCGCAATTGCACAGGCGCGCAGCTTAGAGGGAACGTTGGACATGTGCAGCCCTCATCGTGGACAAATCCGTGACAGAGCAGCACGACCGGCGCGAGGCCGCGCATACACCGGGGCTGCGAGCACGAGATCGAACCGCGGTACCCGGACCGCGTCCTCTCAGCTCGAGCCACAAACCGAACATGCACAAATGAACGCAAGAAACGCATGAGACCAGCAAAGAGTCGCACAGAGTGATTTAATCCTGGTTTAGACCTGGTCTAGACCTGGTCCAGTCCTGGTTCAGTCCAGGACCAGTCCAGGTTTAGTCCACATTTAGTCCTGGTCTAGTCCCGGTCCCCCCTGCATCCCCCATCTATCAATCGGCAAAGGTCTACAGTCTCTTAGCCAATCAGGACGCAGAACACAATGTTGCACTATAAAAAATTTAAAAAATCTGCGAAAGAGCGGGGCCGCGAACAGTGAACCGCGATAGAGCGAGGGACCACTGTATATATTTATTTATTTATTTATTTATTTGTTGCCCAAGTATATATAGCTAAAGCGTTTTCATTGTCCGATAATCAGGAAGTGTGCAGTCAGCATACTCGTCGTTGTTATCATGACCCCTGATGGCAAACTCCACTCTGGTCTCTGAAAGTTGCAAAACATGATTATAAACTTATCCCAGTGAGTAAATAAGATGCTCTGAATGCACAGGGTAAGTGATCAAATAACAATGGACCGCCGTTTTAAATAAACTAGTTCTGTTTTTCACATTTTTAAATCCGTAAAAATCAAGTACGGTGACTTTAAACTTGGGAATGAAGATTTGTTGAATTCATATCAAAGGAAGACTGTACAGATGCACATACTCAGATGCACAAGTACTTTTTCAGTTCTTGATTTTCCCAAAATGGCGTCCCAAGTTTTGCTATTCTTTCCACTGAGACAACAGAGCCTGGAATCTGAATCTGAAACCTATAATGTTTTATTTCTACAGTATCTTTTCCTCCTCTCAGAACACTTCACCCCCCCCCCCCCAGCACAGGCTTATGTTATGAGAAATGTGACACTGTTATGTTTTATGATCTGCAATCTGCTTTTTATTGACAATAGGCACAACTCAGAGAAGAAATAGCAAGTTAAATGAGTCTGAAAACAAAAGCTGACTACATCAAAGTCAGTCAGCTATGTTGTTAAAGATCTCATGACATGGTACTTCTTGATGCTTTTATATGGCTCCTTAATGGTTCCCTAATACTGTAAATGAATCCTTCTTCAAAATCAACACTCAGTGCATGAGAAACAGAGATAAGATGAGAAAGAGTAATTTTTCTCTCTCTGAACACTCCATAATGGGCGTTGTTGCTTGAATGCAAATGAGGAGAAAAGAGCTGGCCTATAGTAGAGGGTGGGGGCGTGGCCAAACTCTCCGCTCTCCGCTCTCGGCTCTCAGCTGATCCATTTCCTTGTTTTTGCACGGGGGGAGAGATTTGAAGCGTTCCATTGAAAAATAAACACATTTCCACAGAAAATAAAATTAAACCACTGCTGTTCAAAGGTCCAGAGGCTCAGATAAAGGACTTCCGAGCCTAGAAACACTCGGACGTGCCTCCGGGCAAATAAAAAAACGCATTTCGCATTGCCTAGCGCATTCGCAGTCCAAACTCTCTGGGCGTGATTTACAGAGACGCTGAGTACAGACAGACGGGGAAACAGGGTAGGGGAGCTCACATTAACGTTCAAAAACCTCAGAAAGTGAAAATTTCATGCCATGGGACCTTTAAATCTGTACTCTTTTCTGGTCAGGGTCTCCATGGCGATGCTATTGGCTATTGCTGAGCCTGAAATGCTCCACAGTATAGCATTAAACATACTTATCTGGCATTTAGTCACATACAAGGTTCCAAGGCATGCTAAACATACCTTCAAAATATGTATTCTTGCTTGGAGTTGGCCCACCTCTCCATAGATCAGACCTGTAATTGATTGTGTCATCTGCTTGTCTTCCAGGCAATAGATAAGTTTAATGCCATACTGTGGAACCCTCCAGGCAAAGCATTAACATCTCCATGGAGACAAGGCGGTGGAAATGCAGACACCCAGAGTTCTCTTTAAAGCAATTTGAGCACTTCAGTAATGCCAAGGTAATGAGGTATAGGATTACTGAAACTTAAAGTGTGAATGAAAAGAAAATGTAAAAATGTTTAGTGAAATAGTGGTCCTTTAAAGGTCATATATTACACAAAATTGACTCTTGTGCACTTTAAGGCACTGTTTCCCAACCAGGGGTACAAGTACCCCTAGGGGTACTCGAGCACACTGCAGGGGGTACTTGGCAGTGTCGCTGACAGACACAGGGGGAGATTTTTTGGAATTTTTTTATTCTAATTTGAGTAAATTTGAGTTAAAGAAAAGAGAGAAAATGCCTGAGAATTAAATTTTCAAATTAAGGAGATGAAATAAAATGATTTTCATTGAATAATCTGTTGTGTCACGTTCTATTTTTGGAGAATTATCAACATGTATGAGTGAGGGGCAGGGCTCTCAAGTTTTGAAGTTTGGTTGGAGTGAGATTTTTTTTTGGAGGGGGGGGGGCTTGAAATGGACAGGTGTACATGTTGGTCTAAAGAGCAAAACTACAACGCAACTAAGGAGAGTTATATAAATTAATTTATTACCTGATGGTTCTCAGTCCTGAGTGGACAGTGTAGTGCGCGCTTAGCTGAAACTAGACTCTACGGTCTGCCCGACAACAGAACAATCTACTTTCTGATTGGCTGAAAAGGGCGTGGTGCCTGGATAACTCTTCTGCGCCACACAGACCGATTTTCTGGGCACAGAAGCGCTGTGAACAGTGACTAGAGTTTCATTGAATTGCTTAACACAATTTTAGCGTGAGAAATACCATGTGTGGCGTGTGAGCGTGTGAACTCGTTGAAATGCATGTGTCACACTCTCAAAGCGTGAGACTTGAGAGCTGTGGTGAGGGGGTACTCGAGGTATGACAAAAAGGCTCAGGGGGCACACGAGACAAAAAAGGTTGGGAAACACTGACTTAAGTCATGTTATAATGTTGTTACCTCATCCAAAACAAATCTGGATGTGTTTTGTTTCATTGAGTATTATTAGTCTGTCTACATCTCCAAACCACACATGGTATTTTAACCTGTTTTTAACCTGTTTTAACCTGTTCTTAACTGTTTTTATAAGAACCACACACTCTGCGCTGGTATATGAAAGATCAGAGCTTCTGAAAATTAAAGAATACACGGACTTACACCCAGATTGTGGCCGCGATGACCCTAAAGCCCCGCACCCCCCTTACCTGGCAGATGTGCCCGAGTTTCTGCGCAGGATCCCGGCACTCCCTTCCAGAAGACGCCGACGCCGCGGGGTGCGCAGCGGGCGGCTCGTCAAGCTGAAAGCTGTGCTAGCGCTTTGCCCTGAACTATTGAGCTCTCCTCAAAAAATCCCGACGGATCTGAGAGCCTGCTTTTATCGTTTCGCCTCCAGACGTAACCTGGCTCCTCTGGGTGCGTCGCTGATCCTCTGTGGCGAACATGGAACGGAGATGACCGTTTGCTCCACGGTGCGTCCTCACCGGCTTTGGCGTCGAGGCCCGCGCGGTGCTAGCCTCGGGAACCTGAAGCAGCTAACTCGAGCTGCCCCGGCGCTGGAGGTTTCTCCACCTTTAAAATGCGGCCTTTTTAACGCCAGATCCGTGGCGAATAAGACTTTCATTCTCCAGGATTACATCGTCACGCATCATCTGGATATGCTATTTCTCACGGAAACCTGGATTAAACCCGGTGAGTCCAGTGTGTTTTCTGAACTTGCTCCTCCCTGCTGCACGTTCATCAATGTCCCTAGAACATCTGGTCGTGGTGGAGGTCTTGCAACTATTTTAAAAAATCGCCTGTGTTTTAAGCCGCTGTCCGAGTTGCGCTTCTCTTCATTTGAGCTAAGCTGCTTTACACTACAGGCAAGGAATCCTGTGCTGTGCGCAGTGATCTACCGCGCCCCTAAGTATAACAGAAACTTTCTTAAGGATTTCTCGGATTTTATTGCTTCTGTTTTAACGGACTACGACAGACTTTTAATTGTTGGTGATTTTAACTTGCCTATTTATTGCCCTTCAAAGCCCCTTGTGAAGGAGTTTTTAGAATTACTTGATGGTTTTAATTTGGAACAGCATGTAACTGGTGCTACGCACTCACATGGTAATACACTGGATCTTGTTTTATCTTACAACTTGCACATAGACAATCTATCCATATGTGATGCAGTTGTCTCTGACCACAGTCTGATTGTGTTTAACTGCACTCTAAATGACTCCGTGAGTGCGCCACAGCCTGCGCGCTTCTGCCGCTCCTTCAAGCATGACACAGCAGCTCAGTTTTCGTCTGTGTTTTCCACATTGAACAATGATAGCGCCCCTGCAACACTGGACACTGAGGAATTAATGAACACTTTTAAAGTTACGTCGTGCCAGGCTCTGGACAGTGTGGCTCCGCGCAAAGCCGTGCGCCCTAGAGCCAAACTCGAACCCTGGCTGAATGACATTACGCGCGAAGCTAGGCGCGTGTGTAGGAGAGCGGAGCGCAAATGGAAACAAGACGGGCTCCATGTTTCCTATCAAATTCTTCAGGACAGCTGGCACAATTATCAGAAAGTTGTAAAATGTGAGAAAACTAAATATCTTTCTGACCTGGTGTCAAGAAACTTAAAAAATCCTAGAGCTCTTTTTAAAACCATTGGGGATGTTCTTAACCCCATCCAGTCCACTGCTGTAGAGTCCTCATCTGAGGTCTGTGAAAAATTTCTTAATTTTTTCATTGGAAAAGTTGCTCACATTAGGGCCAATATTGTGACTACATCTGTTCACCTATGTTCAAACAAAGTTTGCTCTAATACACTATTGCACTTTGAACCTGTATCCATGGACTGTATTTCAAATGTGGTCAGTAAGCTTAAGCCTTCTTCCTGCCCAATTGACCCTATCCCATCACATCTTTATAAGGAAGCTTGGACAACTGTTGGCTGCAGTGCTTTAAAAATTGTTAACAGCAGCCTTGTTTCTGGTGTTGTGCCCACATTCTGTAAAGAAGCTGTGGTTGTTCCCCTCTTAAAAAAACCCAGCCTTGACACGTCCGTAGTCGCCAATTATAGACCAATCTCCAAGCTTCCTTTTGTGGCCAAAATTCTGGAGAAATGTGTCCTCCTGCAGCTCCAGTCTTTTCTAGAAGCACATGGCACTTTTGACATCTTCCAATCAGGCTATAAGGCATTACACAGCACAGAGTCTGCACTTTTAAAGGTTTTTAATGACCTGTTTTTAGTGACTGATTCTGGTGACTCTGCCATTTTAGTGCTTTTAGACTTGACTGCTGCCTTTGACACAGTGGACCATGCAACTCTTTTAAATCGGTTGGACAACTATGTTGGTGTCAGGGGGACTGCACTTGAGTGGTTCAGGTCCTTCCTCAGTGGGAGATGCTGCTCAGTCAGACTGGGGACTCCACCTCGTCCACTGCTCCTCTTAACTGTGGAGTCCCCCAGGGTTCCATTCTCGCGCCTATTCTGTTCGCTTTGTACCTTCTCCCACTGAGTGAAATTTTTAAAAAACACAATATTCAATATCACTTTTATGCAGATGACTGCCAAATTTACCTGCCACTCAAAAAACGTTCTTCCGGTCCCCTGACACCTCTCCTTGCTTGTCTGAGTGACGTCAAGGCTTGGCTGGCCCACAATTTCTTAAGTCTCAATGAGGGTAAAACTGAAGTTGTGTTGTTTGGTAAAATTGACCCCCTCTTGGACTTGGGCCCACTTAAACAACAAGTCAAATCTTCTGTTACCAACCTTGGCGTCACTATTGACAATGATTTTAAGCTTGATAAGCACGTGAATGCGGTCGTCAAATCTGGCTTTTATCATTTAAGGCTTTTATCCAAAATCAAATCCTTTTTATCTTTTAAATCTTTCGAACAAGTCGTGCACGCTTTTATCTCTTCTCGTTTAGACTACTGTAATGCACTTTTCTCTGGCATTAGCCACCACGCACTTTCTCGTCTACAGCTAGTCCAAAACTCCGCTGCGCGCCTTTTAACCGGTACCAAAAAACAAGAGCACATAACTCCGATTTTAGCATCTTTGCACTGGCTCCCCGTTCGTTTTAGAGTTGATTTTAAAATTTTATTGTTTGTTTTTAAAGCTTTGAATGGACTGGCCCCGGATTACATCTCGGACCTCATCCAGATTTACACCCCCGCCCGCGCTCTGAGGTCCGAGGGCCAGCTCCAGCTCGTGGTTCCTAAGACGAGACTTAAAACCAGAGGAGACAGAGCCTTTTCTGTAGCTGGACCAAAGCTGTGGAACGCTCTGCCTCCTCACATCAAAACAGCTCCCACTGTGGAGTGTTTTAAGTCTCGTCTTAAGACCCACTTTTATTCTCTGGCTTTTAATCCCGCATGAGTTGTGTGGTCCTCTGTGTTTTTATTGTTTTTAGTTATTTTATTATTATCACTTTATTTATTGCTTTTTTAGTAATGTTTTTATAATTGCTTTTGTTTTTAGTGATTGTATTATTAGCACTTTATTTATTGCTATTTTAGTAATGTTATTAAGTTCTATTAATTTTATGTGCAGCACTTTGGAAACTGTCTCTGTTTATAAAATGTGCTATAGAAATAAAGTTGGATTGGATTGGATTGGAAACCTCAAAATGCTCTGTTCCTCCTTATGATGTCATGAAGTGGTAGAGTGCTAGAAGTTAACAGCTACCTTTTACCTTTTAGTAGACATTGGAATCCCTGCAATAAGCAAAAGTAGTCTTGTGAAATGTATGAACTTTAAAAACCCAGTGGAGCAAATCAGAATTTAGGAATTCTCAAACATGTTTCTATAAAACAAAACATAACTCAAAGAAAAAATTAAGAGCGGCTTTTTTTTTTTCTTTTTCCGAATTCATTTTAACTGTTGTAATTTCCCTTGACAGTTTTCCTGTCTGGAATTCTAATTCTGTTTTCATGAAAAATTGCCCAAATGTGTCGCTGTCATGTAGGTCTTTGCCTGCTCTGTTCTTTCAGGTTTGATTGTTTTTCTTGGAAATGAGATGTAATGCTCTGGAGATGTTGTAATGTAAAGTTATATGAAAATTTCCCCTTTTTGAAAGTACAGGGCCAACAGGAACAGAGAGCATTATGGGTGGTTTTTCATTGACAAGAGAGACTTCAACGGGAACATTGTCCAGGCTCGAATATGAACAGTGACAAATATTTCAATTTCCTACATCTTAATTTTGTTAAAGCTATAAATAAAGGTAGTAGCAGTGGTAGTAGTATTAGTAGTAATAGTAGTAATAGTAGTAGGCCTAGTAGTAGTAGTTGTATCTTATCAAATCTTGGAATTTGACAGATTTCATAGCTTACCAATCTAAATCTATGAAACTGTAGATTTGATTTTTTTATTTTTTTTTCAGTTTGGTTAATTCTTTCAGAATATATAAGCCCCTGCCCTCCATCTGAAAGTACCACATCAAATACTACATTACAACATTCTAAAATAGGAAGCGAGCATGGGCCAGTCAAATGAAGCTCATGATGCTAGCGCTTATAAGAGCAAAGTTGGAGCTAAGTTCCTTATTAGGAATAGGAATTTATTAATGGACAAAATAGTGAATTAAAAACAACAGTTTCATGCAGAGTGGGTTAATACAAAATATTTTAGGGGTTGTATAGAGGATTTTTCAAGGAAGGAGAAATTCAGTGACTGTTTATCCTTTTTCAAATGTTGCACATGCAGTAATGCCTCCTCCCGCCTCCTCCTTACGCTTTATTGGTTTATTGTTTATTGTTTATAGCCGGTGCGTGTTCAGAATTACTGTTACTGCTGTAACTATACTGTACTTTTTCAAATCATAAGCAAAACTTTCCTGTTCAGAAGTAATTTAGTGACCAGCATGTCAGTCTTTAGACCTTCTGCGTCAGTGCACGCCATCGCTGGAAGTAATCTTTGAGAATCACCATAGTTTAGCTTCGTTCCTTTTCCCCTTCTCTTCTTCTTTCAGGGACCTCTAAAAAAGGACTTTATTTTGCAGCTAACTGGTAATGGTAAAGGGAGAACTGGACAAAGTTTATTTGATCGAAGACATTTCGCAGCTCATCCAAGCTACTTCGTCAGTTCTGGTTAGAGTGCTGGTGGACACTGCTTATATCTAGCTGCAGGGGAATGAAATTACTATGAAACTATCACACCTCTTTGTTTTCAGTTTCTGTCTGGGGTCTTGAAACTGAAAACAAAGAGGTGTGATAGTTTCATAGTAATTTCATTCCCCTGCAGCTAGATATAAGCAGTGTCCACCAGCACTCTAACCAGAACTGACGAAGTAGCTTGGATGAGCTGCTAAACGTCTTCGACCAAATAAACTTTGTCCAGTTGACAAATTGAATTTCTCCCTTTACCGTGGATTCTACCTGGACGACTGAGGGATTCTTCACACATCTGGTAATGGATTCTTGTTTGCCATTGCAACAAACTTTGTGCTAACTGTGAGGACGCTACAGTTGGAAAAAGCCACTAAGAACTGCTGCGTTGGTCGAGTAAACAGCAGCTTGCGTCTGTGGAATGCGTGAGGTAGCCTCGTTATCTATTGGCTAATGTTTATCTGGCTCCACCATGTCCACAGTTGATGGATTTTCATTCTTTTTGTTTTGTTCATCATAATTACAAGGCTGCTGCATCTCTATAATGCTATCATTGACAATTTGAAACAAAAACAAATCCTCCATACAACCTTTAAAGGTCCCATGGCATGAAATGTTCACTTTCTGAGGTTTTTGAACGTTAATGTGAGCTCCCCTACCCTGTTTAGCCCCTCCCCATGGCTAAAAGTTGCGAAATGTCTAAACTGAGCATTTGCTATCCTTTTCTGCGTTAGAAAAAAACACAGCTCAAATGGGCGATTCTCAACAAGGCACCTTATTGATGTCAGCTCGAAAAATGCAGCTCCACCCTTGTCTGTGTCTACTCAGCGTCTCTGTAAATCACGCCCAGAGAGTTTGGACCGCGAATGCGCTAGGCAATGCGAAATGCGTTTTTTTATTTGCCGGGAGGCACGTCTGAGTGTTTCTAGGCTCGGAAGTCCTTTATCTGAGCCTCTGGACCGTTGAACAGCAGTGGTTTAATTTTATTTTCTGTGGAAATGTGTTTATTTTTCAATGGAACGCTTCTCATCTCTTCTCCACGCAAAAACGCGGAAATGGATCAGAGGGCACAGCTGAGAGCTGAGAGCGGAGAGTTTGGCCACGCCCCCACCCTCTACTATAGGCCATCTCTGTCCTCCTCATTTGCATTCAAGCAACAACGCCCATAATGGCCTGTTCAGAGAGAGAAAAATGACTCTTTCTCATCTTATCTCTGTTTCTCATTTTGAAGATGGATTCATTTACAGTATTAGGGAACCATTAAGGAGCCATATAAAAGCATCAAGAAGTACCATGTCATGGGACCTTTAAGACCAAAATTATGCCACTCACTGCAGCAGATACACAGAGAGGATCAATTTGTCAATGTATAGTCAGTTGGAAACAAAGCCAGAAGCATTTCCATGCTCACTTCGTGGAATGTGACAGCTAAGTATGTCCATTTATATATAGAATTTATGGCTCTACGTGATCTAGCTGTTTTTAATTTGTTTTGTCCAAAAATCAATTCATATTCCTAATGTGGATCTCTGCTCCAAATTCACCTCGATAACTGCTAGCTTCTGTGATCATTTCAAATTATAGACTCAAAATCTATAATACTATCCTCTTACTTGCCCTGATAGTCAAAAGCAGTATATAGGCCTGTCATGATAACACATTTTGAAGTGCGATATATACCTGAAGAAGTTATAGACATTTACAGCTCAAATATTATTAAATAGCCAAAAAATAACCAAAAAATTCCTAGTAATGCAAAGAAAAAACATTCACCCACTATAACTACTGACCCCAAAAAAACACTGTTCCAGCGCTTTCCTATATTGAACCATAACTCGATATAGTAATTACTGAAACAGGCCTCTAGGATATGATCTAGCTTCTGTCTTCAGTATTGTCTCAAAACATCTGGAAAGAGTTGAGCAGCCACTTATTCTCAGAAATATCCAAGAATGTGGAACAAAGTGTACTGCTCGGTACTGTAAACCCCCCTGGCATATACAACTGCACACCGAGAAGATGAGGTTTATGTTGGGGCCAGACTTTTCAACATAATACTGCATACTTGTCTGCAAAAATATTTGTAAGGAGCAAGCACTTCGACAAATGATCCCGCAGTATCCCTAGCCTTTGTTGTGTGGTTTTGACACGAGATACTGAAGAAATCAAAATAGTATTTGTCTGGCAGGGATCATAGTAGTAAGTTTTACTTTAGATGCCCTTCCAGTAAGTAAACTTTATTTTGTAATATGTATTTACATTTAAAACACAGTGGCGTGCCTCCTGTATTACCACATGACATAACCAGGTGGAGCAGAGTGTTTTCTGTTTGAGGAAAAAAACTGTTATTGTTTTACTTGAAATGTTCCACACTTAATGATCGTTAGCGAGACGCCAGAGAAACAAAAGACGGAAACCAATGAGATAGTTCCGGAAAGTAGTTAGCTAGGTACACTGGGAAAAATGGCATTGTTTCCGGGGGTGTTTGTAGTCGTATATCCCAGGATATTCACAATATCTGTAGATATTCGGATTGACACGCTCCGGATACGTTGGTGTCAGTTCTCGTATACGGAGCATTTCCGAACTCCGGAATGGCACTGTGTCGACACGCTACATATCCGGTTCTCCGGATACTTACTGGATATCGTCCGTGTTTCACGTATTCACTGTTCGTATATCTCCGGATACGTCACGTTCTGGTACTGTGCTCACCTCCGGATATGTCAGGATACACAAGCTAGCATTCACTAGGGAGCTTTATTTTTCAAGCATTTATAGGCTACTGTATCGTGAAACCCATAGCCTTATGACCATGCAACATTTTCATACATTTATATACCATTTATATACCAATGTTTTACAGTGTACTACTGACTAGGCGGCTGGTAACTCGGTTAATATTTTAATTATATGCCTTAGTTATTTTAAAATAGCACAGACATTGACCAAAATGACAAACAGATTAGCATTACTAAAACTCACAATTACTTTGAAAAAGCTAAGTCTACACAGCTGACAAACTTTAGAGGTCATGGAAAAATGTAACCAATTTAAAGTATTTTTTTTTTTAACTCAAAATACATTAACAAGTACTGTTTTACTTTTACTCAAGTAGATTTTTAGATGGGTACTTTTAATTCAGTAGGCTTTAAGCAAGTAAAGATACTTAGATCACATTTTTTCTGCATTTTTCCACCTCTGCCAATGTCACTAATACAATTTATACAACAGACAAGAACGTTTGATAAAGTTGTGTTTGATAAAGTTGTCTTTATTAATTAACCCATTTAGACCTAAAACGCCTGGGGAAAAAGGCCTGAAAATCTTAAGGGCGAGATCCTGAGGTTTTTCCTGGAAATTCAACAATGTCAACGACTATTAAATAAGTGATTTCTCAGCCTCTGAAGCACAGAGACAAAATTCCAAAAGTATTTGAAAGCTTACACTTGTGGGTTTCATGAGAACTGTGTCTTATTATTCTACACCTTAAGAAAAAAATATAAAATAATCCAGAAACACAATAATATGGAAAAAATAAAAGAAAACAGTCACAACATGTACAGTGCACAATATTTTCAAGTTTTAAGAAATAAAGAACAGCTCTTATTCAGGTCAAACTGTAAAAAATAAAGTGTCCCAAGGCCATAAGGCAGTAAGATGAAGTGCACCACATACTGCACAGGTTACATCCCTTACATATACCAGCGATAGTGCTTGCCAAAGCACTCAATGTGCAGAGGTAGTTTGCACTGTTTGCATCCAAAGACTGTTGGCCCACCTACTTTCTCGTTCTCTGGGACCAGTTGACATTCCCGGCACAGCTTGCGCTTGTCATATATCTTTCCACAGTCATGTTGTGGAGGTGGTGTGGCTACTATGGCCCCCAAACGTCCTACAGTCGGGTGGAGGAGGAGGAAGAGAAGATGGAGAAGGAGGAGAGGTCACAGGAACAGCCCTTGTTGTCATTGGTGTGACAAGTTCCTCCAGCCAGTTCTTGTACCCTCTGTACTTTCTGCTGAAGGCAGGTCTTGCAGCGATGTATGCATTTTGGCAGGACACAGACAAGAAGAAAAACACTCGCCTCCACCACTTCTTCGTTCGATGCTGGAACCCATAGTAGCCAACCATTTGATCAAGCAGATCGACGCCTGGAACACACAGCACACATTACACACTCACAAGGCAACAGTGGAAATATACATAATAAATAATTATATAGTCACATATTTTGCCATAAAACCAAAAAGGCAAACAAACCTTTCATATTTTTTTGATAATCTGCAAGGCAAGCTGGCACTTCCACCTGTTGCTGGATGGCTCCGTTGCCTTCGATTGGCTGAAAATGCAGAAACAGACACAGGAAAGTCACTTTGGATGAAAGTATAATATAAAACAGCATAATTTACATTGTACTGTGGCTTTGTGAGATATTCGGTCTATTGTAATAAGATGGCACCGCAAACTATGTGTATGTAATGAATAAAAATATGATGTATTTTTTAAATGTCTACAGGTACTGTAAATTACATTGTTCTCTTGTGTTACAGCTTGTATTTGTATGATGGTATGTATCTATTTTTGTATTATATTTGTATGCATGATTATGGTTGAATAAAAGTTCAATGCATAATACCAATACCTCTCTCATCATTATGCCCAAAGATGTAAACATGAAATGCTACATAATTAGAAAAAATGTAATTTGCAATGATAATATTAATAATCACCGTTTGTTATTACATAATTATCACAATCAATCAGTATTTTAGTTCTTACCTCCATATAGCATAGAATCTGCCATGGCGTCAGAGAACTGAGTCTTGACGAGATTTTTGGTGTGTCTCCAATAATCTCTCTGTGCAGGCAGAACAAGTAGACCCATGCCGATACATAGCCCAATAAACGTCTTCATTTCAGGGACAGTTACATTCGACCACTTAAGCGTCTTTGCCCTTGCTGGAGTGTGATCACGTTCGGTCTGTTCACGGTAAATATTTGTCCCTTTAATGAGATGCGCCCAAAGTTCGTCTGTGAAAATGTGATTGAATACCTTTAACTTTAACTCCCGGCGTGCGGTTGAATAGAGTTCTGCTCCTTTCAGATACTGCAGGTCATCAACATCAAGGAGGTCCTTGGCCACCTGAAGCCGCTGCTTGAAAAGCTACACAGAAGAGGGCAATATTAAGCAACACATTTCAAAAGAATGTAGAATGCAGACCTACCTTAATTTCAATGCTTGCACCCAAATAATAGTTCATGGCAGCCAGGAAGAATTTCACAACCATCAACTGGATTTTTTTTTCTTTGGTCAAGCAGTGATCAAAGATAGTGATGCCAACAAAAAATAAAGGGGAAAAAAGGCACTTGAGTTGATTTACTGTAAAAAGTCCAAAACAATCTTTTATGTGGGCTAATAAAATCACCAATGTGAATCAGCTCTACGGCCTTAATCAGGGTGTGATGCCAGTGTGAGGTGTGTTGGGGGTCGTTTTACCTACCCGGTCACGTCGGCTGTTCATTTTTTTCTTCTTTACTTCATCGGTCCTCCCAGCTAGGTCCATTTTTTGGGGGGCCTTCAGGTGTTCATAGAACCTATTTCAAGCTTCTGCAAGACAGTAAGAAGTAGAGTTAACAGACTTTTGAGTGATTGAGTAGACCTTATTAATCCCCAAAGAGGAAATTATGCCACCTGACCATTCATACAACATATACACACAATAGTAAGACAATTACACAAGTTAGTGTAACAGATAAAAAATAAAGAGCTAAAAATAAATAAGTGACATCCCATCATAGAAATACAAAAAGAACCACAACATTAAAATAGTGCTCAGCTATTGTTGAAAAGTCTGACTGCTGCAGGAACAAAAGACCTCCTAAATCTAGTGGAGCACCTAGGTAGGAGGAGCCTTTGGCTCCTACCACGTTTAGTGAACATGATGTACAGTGGGTGATCATCCTTACACTTCTCCCTATTCACCTCTCAATCACCCACTCCTTTAAGATTTGCTCCACAGTACTAAAACACACCAGTGATGGACCCTGCTTTCTTTATAAGCGTAAGTGTTAGATTGTGTGTATCATGCCTCTCTGAGGTTCATCACAAACTGTAACCCTCGCACACACCACTGTGAACTTTACACACGTGTGGGCTGGCCAGCATTGGAGACTCGTAGGCTCACTCACTGGTATATGTTCATTTATAAGGGTATCCACTGCAGTTCCCCAACCCCACAGTGAAGGCGCCTCACCCGTGCCTGAATAAGAAAAAATCATTATACAACTGTATGTGGTTAAGACGACCAATATAGAAAGAAACAGTGGATAATGATGTCAGCCTAGTTATGGGACACATACATGAGTCCAGTTTGTGTCCTATTCTCAAAAACACACAATCAAGTGTTACCGCCAACTCCAAAGGGACTTTGTGGTTCTCCTGGGTCATGCAGGAGTGTTGCTGCTGCATCATGGCATCCTGCATGGTCCTCAGTTCCTTTCTCAGGTCATCCACTGAACTGCGAAGGTCACCGATTGCCCTGCAGCATTCAGAAACATTAATTTCAACATCTCATTGTCTTTTGTAATGTTTGCGATTAGCTACATCTATCTTGGGGCAAGAGCAATGACTGATCCGCTTTGTCACACACATGTTTAAAAGGTAGTTTATTTCCAGAATGCATGCTGCTCATTCACAAATGTTACCTTTTCATGAATACTTACCACCACCATCAAATTCTAAGTATTAATTTTGACTGGGAAAGGAAAGAAATCTTTTCCATGTCTGTCATTTTGAATTTCCAGTAATAGACATTTTTTAATCTGCAGAACTACTTTGGTCATACTAGTAACTATAATTTTATGTATTACTTACTTGGTCATACTAGTAACTATAATTTTATTTATTACTTACTTGGTCATACTAGTAACTATAATTTTATTTATTACTTACTTGGTCATACTAGTAACTATAATTTTATTACTTATTTACTTTTATTTACTTATTTACTTTGACTAAATAATAATCATGAAAAGATTTTGGAAATAAGCAGCACAGTTGCAATGTACTTACCTACTCTGGCCACAATCCTACATATTACCTTCAAGTCTCCTGGCGGCTCTAAAACCCACCCAAAGCCCCCAGTTGGTTTGTATGGTAATGGACTAAGAAATAGCGTATTTTTACCCACAGATTATTACGCTAAACACTTGGGTGGGAAACCTACTGTATGTAGGCTAGCTGCTACAAAAAGATAGATCGCAGTTTCACGCTAGCTAGAAGGCTACATTTAGCTAGCAGATTACTCTCCATTTTTACACAAGTGGGATTTTGAAATTCATCCCCTGCGTATGTCGAAAATCAGACATCGACGCCGTTACATGTTATACATTCATATTACTGATGATACATTATGTCCCAATCATTCCATCAACCAGCTTGTCATTCCACGTTATCAACGAATGGCAGGCTAACTGTGTAGCTAACGCCAAACATTCACCCGCCAAATAGCAATTCTCATATTTCAACTTACCTTAAAACATCTCTGATAGTGGGATTGTTCACCTCCCCATCAAAACGTGACCGCTTGTCCGCCAGGAGCACGGCTAACATTGCTGCGTTTCCCAAATTCAGCAAGTGCGGTTCGGAGTGTGGCGAGTGGCGACTCAGTCTGCAGTCGAGACGGCGCATACTCGCTCGCTCAGCCCTGAGGGCAGTCCGGGGATCACATGGGCGTGTAGCGAGCTGGCTACAGAGAGACACGAGTGCCAAAATATCTCCGGATACGAACAGATATTGTACCCAGTGAAATCCGGAGTCCAGATACGTCAATATTTTCATGGATTCTCAAGAAATAAGGATATCGTGAAAATCTGGTCCGGATATGTGGCGTGTCATATAAAATATCCAGTCCAAACACGTCCGGATTCTAGCTTATTTTGCCCAGTGGTAGCTCCTCCCTACAGCAAGATATAAGCAAGTGTCTTACCAGTATTCTTATTAGAGCTGACGAAGCCTCTCGGATGAGCGGCGAAACGTTTTCAACCAAACAAACTTTGTCCAGTTGACAAATTGAACTTTTCCTGTTATCATGGATTCTACCTGGACGACTGAGGGACTTTTCACGCGTTCCACACTTAACTTGTAAATCTCCATAGAGACAAGATGATTCCACCAGACCAAATAAACCTAGAATGTTTTATTTTTATCAATACAAAACTCCTCAATACGCATATTACAAGGCAAAGCAATAGCATCTCTTGCCTCAGCATCTTTCTATCCAAATTCATTCAGTCCTAACCCTGTCCGTCCTCGTCATGAATATAGAAAACAGACACATCTTCAACTCCCAACTATGAACCATAAACTGATGGTATATTGCCATCAGTTTGCTCATTATAAACCTGTCTCATACTTGCCTGTTCCCTGTCATGTCTAGTGTGATTTCTTATGATCCTCTCCTTGCATTGGGATGTTAGGAGGACTGCCCTACACTTTGGCACTAGAACAAGCGTGCCTCTTGTGAGTCTTGTATTGACTTTTTCCACATAGCAGCCACATTCAGGGCCCATCGCACCTCTCTGGCTCAGTGCATGTATTTATGGTGCTGCATGAGGGCTTGTTTACTGTAAGGACTCTAAAGTTGTTTCAGATTTGGGCTTTGCCCGGGGCAGGGCCAGAGAACCAATGAAACAAGTGGTGCCAGCCTTCCTGTTTTCTTCATCAACACAGAGCTTAAAGGAAATACAGCCGTCTTTAGCACTTTATGAGAGAGATTACAGAAAAACACATATCAGAAATAAGGCCACAGAGTGCATATTCCTTGTTTGCTTTTATAACAGGCATGCTGTTGGGTATTTAGTATTGTCAGTCTGTGGGTTTCAAGGTAATGAAACATTAGGATCATTAACATAGCAACTAATGATTCAAAACAAAATATTTTATCTTCTAAGTGAACAAAGTCCTCAGGAAAAGGTTATGTGTGAAACTCATGAATAAAAAGACAAGACTTCAGTCTGAATTAAAGGTTGCCATGTTTCAACTACAAAACCTGCCCACCAGAAGGTGGTTTTGAAGCATTTTATTGTATTGTGAATATTTCTGCTCAATCTACTGACATGCTTTTTGTCAAGACCCAACGCTGCATGAAAACATCTGATCTGGCAACCCCTGGTTTGGTCAGTGCATTTACTGCATGTATTTTATTTGTTGGTAAATGTGTAAAAACGTCACGATTTCCTATTTGCTCGGAGCTAGCTGCTCTCCACTTGATGTTTTGTGCTCTTTCACAGCCACATACAGACTATTGATTCTGTCTCAGAATGTTTCCTCTGGGCACTGACCGAGAGCTTAAGATGAACACATTCAAACACATAGGCTCATTCAGGATACACTGCTGTATTTAGACACCCTATCAAAATCACTTGTAAAAGTGTCATGTTTTCTTTTTCTGACTGGATTATTCCAGGCATGTACATGACATATACCTCCAATGACATCTCATATGTAATCGAGGGGAAAATTAACTCTTGCTAAGGGAGGACTATATAAACCATTGAAAGTGGTTACTTACTCTGACATGTAAGTACTATGCAACTTTTTTCTTCTTCTTCTTTCTTTTTCTTTTGTGGAGACCATGCAAGAGGCTAGCTAAGGACCTAGCTGTGGACATGAGATGCCACATGAGATGCTAGTGGCTTTTTACACGATATGTGGCAACAAATGTGGCAGAAGATCTTCCAGAAGAAACACTTTGAGGGAATGGACTATTTTTTCACCAACTGAAACACCAGAAAGGAGTAAGAGTGAGACCTTTCCTGTTGTGTTCACCTGGCTCCTGGACACTGCTGTGATGCTGCAGGACACAGAGGTGGGACACTTTTGGCTCTTCCACAGGATCTGCTGAACATACCAGACCAGTCCTCCTGTTAAAGGAAAATTAACGTTTTTTTTACAATCTGACAAAACAAGTAGTTTTACTCACCCATAGCAGTTTGGTGTCAATTGGAGCGGTATCGCAGAACTTATGTTGAGCCGTTCTGTTCTACTAATGATCCCGTATCCGTTAACATGGTGCTCGGGGCATTACTTTGCGGTGTCCAAATAACACAAACTTTAGCACTTTTCAAATCACAGAAGATCGCTGTGTCAGGGTAGACTTTTAGTGGATTCCAAAACGGCCTGAAACCCGACATCCAGCTATAGTTTCATTTGATGACGTCATCAGAGAGGACAGTGCGCATGCGTGAACTCAGCTGTTTTGTAAACACCGCTAGTCCGAAAGAAGATAACACCGCTCTGAACTTTACTTTTCTGTTGCGATATCGGGTTTCAGGCCGTTTTGGAATCTACTAAAAGTCTACCCTGACACAGCGATCTTCTGTGATTTGAAAAGTGCTAAAGTTTGTGTTATTTGGACACCGCAAAGTAATGCCCCGAGCACTCACGCTAACGGATACGGGATCATTAGTAGAACAGAACGGCTCAACATAAGTTCTGCGATACTGCTCCAATTGACACCAAACTGCTATGGGTGAGTAAAACTATTTGTTTTATTGCCGAAAGAAGGCTGAGATTGTAAAAAAAATGTTACTTTTCCTTTAAACTGCACTGAGACCTTTGACTGAGACACAAAGGCTGTGGAAATGTTGCATTAACATCAACTACACACAACAGCAAAACTTGAATTTCTCTCGGGATTAATTAACGTCTCTCTCTCTCTCTCTCTCTCTCTCTCTCGCTCTTGTTTAATGCCATACTGTGTAACATTCTAGGCAAGGTAATAATATGCTAGAAAAGTTACACAGTGCATCTTTAAAAGAGAAGAATGCAGGTAGAATTCTTTTGGTCATACGCACAGCGAATCACTTTTGACTTTTATAGCGTGATATATAATGAAATTGACATAAAAATACAATGGGTTTCAGCAAAGATATATTGCAATGATAAGTTGCTTAAAATACTCTTTTCCACCTTGTGATGTAATGTAGTGGTAGTTTTCCAATTAAGCCTTTTACATAATATGGGCACTTAATTAATTTAGGCCTATTGGTTCAGTCCTATTGCTTTTATTTTTATTATTTATCTATCTAGTCTGGTCGTTTTTAAACACCTTTATTGTAGTAAACAGCAGAGAAAAATTTTTATGAAGAGATACTGGACATAAAGTGCTCTAGTCCACAGAAATGTACTGATATTTTACAGCAGCAGGTGCCAGTCCCTGTTCCAATTTAGTCCAATCACAACCACTGGGTCTGGAAGTATCACTCAGTATTGGTTTTATTATTTCACCTTTGTCAAATGCTTACTATTTTTATAGCAATACTGACCTTATTTTAAAATCCGAAATGCCAAATAAAGTTTCAGTGATACTGAATACTGAATACTGAATCCTTGACAGTATTTATGCACACTTATAAGTAATAAAATTCCCCAAATATTTGAAAACAACATCTATTTTGATTCAGAATCCTTATAAAACCCGTGGACTTAACATCCCCACTTGTACTCCCCTATGTAGTGTTTTTCCAAATATTTCTGTCTTGTTTTCACCTTCTTCCTGTCTGTAGCTCCACTTTTATGAGCCAGTCCCTCCGCAGCTCCGACCATCCCAGAGAGGACAGAAGACGCATTTTGTGCCCTCCCGCCCCTCCTCCCGCACCCTTTAAAATATTCATTCATAAACTCTTTCACAACATAAAAAGCAGAGCCATTGGAAAAACACTGAACCGAAGCATCCAAGCAACAACAAGCTTGACCTGAAACCATAATTCATATAAATATTGCCTTATATTTATTATATTTATTAGATTATATTCACATATGCTCATAGTGTGTTTGGGGAGTTATGGCTTGGATTGAACCAACAGGATTTCAAACAGGAAATGTGTAAACTGATTTTATAGAGCCGCTCTGTTTATCTCCCAAATAGTCCCAAAAACATTTCAATTTTTTTCTATTTGTATGTTTAAATGAAGAGGAAAACAGTCTGAGAACAACTCCAGGTGCCAAAGAGTGTGCATTTTAAGTGAACAATAAAACTGGGCATTTATTTATAATAGTTTAATTGTGTAATTAATCTGAAATTCATAAACGATAAATAGGTTGTCTTTAGTGTTGCCAGAAAGATAAATTCTCTGGATTTTTATGAGTTCACAAACTCTTGAGAATCCATCTTGAACAGCTCCAGCTGAAGAGTTTGCTTGTGATACGTTTTAAACTGTCCAATCACAGGGCAGCACTGTGGTTTGTATGGAAGCCAATGCTGAACAAGCCAAAACATGGTGACGCCGACAGACATACTTCGGTCTGTTTCAGAAGAAATATAGACTTTGTTGTTCAAAGGGAAGCACTTTGTGCATTTGTGGATGGGTAAGACACATGCTTTTCTCTCAACTGGATGTAAAAAAAAGTTAGATTTTTTTTGGCTTGTTTCACTGTTGCGATACTTCGACTAATCAGCATGAAGTCTTTGTCTGAATGTTCTGATCACTGGTTCCACACACTTTCAGCGAAAGCCTTACCTGGCCAGCCAAATGATATCTCTCTGTATTTGCTATACAGCGCGATACCATTTGGACACCCTCGCTCCACCCTCGCTCCCCCAGTTAACAACGGACTCTGCGATTCTGATTCGTTCAAAGATGGTGACGTCAGTGCACCCGCAACGTCCCTTCCATTCAGCTGTAAAATTGGTCTTAAATGACCTAAAACACATTGATTCCTTAAAACCACAGCAGCTGACAGCTCTAGAGGCCTTTCTTTTCAAAAAAGATGTTTTTGCATTGCTTCCTACCGGCTTGGTTCACGTCGCTGTCCGTTAACTGTTCTCTGATTGGTTCACTTAGCTGTCTGTCTAAGCGCAACAGCAGCGCATTCTGGACCAAGCGTTACCAGACTCACCGCTGGTACAGCGATGAGTCATGGATTCTTCCAGGCAAGTGAAAGCCATCACTGATGTGTAAAACTATTCAGAGGTCCATACATACCAATCTGGCGAGTGATACAAGCAATAACATTTCCATCCCCAGACAATTTACACAGTGCATTTTACAACTGAACATATTTTGTATCAAGAATAATGCCTGTAAGAAACAATGAAAAAAAGTAAACATTTTTGACAAGACGATTTTATTAGATGGCTGAGTTAGCGGAGGTGTCTAGGGAGAGGGAAGTCTGGGTGTTGTTAAGAGTTATTGTGCCTCTTATGTTCATAGTCAAAAGTTGGATTGCACTTAGAGCAGTGTTTCCCAACCAGGGGTATAAGTACCCCTAGGGGTACGCGAGCACATTGCAGGAGGTACTCGACAGTGTCACTGCCAGGCGCAGGGGGAGATTTTTTTCAATTTTTTAATTCTAATTTGAGTAAATTTGAGTTAAAGAAAAGAGAGAAAATGCTTGAGAATTAAATTTTCAAATTAAGGAGATGAAATGAAATTATTTTCATTTAATAATCTGTTGTGTCACGTTCTACTTTTGGAGAATTATCAACACGTATGAGTGAGGGGATACTCGAGGTATGCCAAAAAGGCTCAGGGGGTAAACAAGACAAAAATGGTTGGGAAACACTGACTTAGAGAATGGCCTTTATAACCAAATGATCTGAGCTTATTTGTTCAAAACTATGTGTACAAAGCCAGTTCAAATGTTTTCTTTCACACTTCCTGAAAGTTCCATTTTTTATCCATGGTTGAATGCAGTTTGTCACGGCAGAGGCTCTCCCCATGCAGGCCAGCCAAACAGCCCATTGAGAGCGGGGTGCAGGGTGCTCCCTCCTGCGACCCCATAAATCAGCTCCTGTCTGCTAAGGACTGACCCGTGAGTGAACCAGACCTGCTTTAACACTCATTTAAATATCTAATGCTCACCACAAACACACATACACAAACAGGGATAAGTGGAAGTCAGAAGGTTATAATGTAATCGCATCTTAAAGGTCCCATGGCATGAAATTTTCACTTTCTGAGGTTTTTGAACGTTAATGTGAGCTCCCCTACCCTGTTTAGGCCCCCCCCCCCCCATGGTTAAAAGTTGCGAAATGTCTAATGTCTTTTCTGCGTTAGAAAAAATCGGAGGTCAAACGGACGATTTTGAACAAGACACCTTATTGACGTCAGATCGAAAAAAGAAATGCAAATGCAGTTCCACCCCCATCTGTCTGTACTCAGCGTCTCTGTAAATCACGCCCAGAGAGTTTGGACTGCGAATGCGCTAGGCAATGCAAAATGTGTTTTTTTTTTATTTGCCTGGAGGCACGTCCGAGTGTTTCTAGGCTCGGAAGTCCTTTATCTGAGCCTCTGGACCTTTGAACAGCAGTGGTTTAATTTTATTTTCTGTAGAAATGTGTTTATTTTTCAATGGAACGCTTCAAATCTCTCCCCCCCGTGCAAAAACACGGAAATGGATCAGCTGAGCGCTCAGAGCCGAGAGCGGAGAGTTTGGCCACGCCCCCACCCTCTACTACTGGCCATCTCTTTTCTCCTCATTTGCATTCAAGCAACAACGCCCATAATGGACTGTTCAGACAGAAAAAAAATACTCTTTCTCATCTTATCTCTGTTTCTCATGCACTGAGTGTTGATTTTGAAGAAGGATTCATTTACAGTATTAGGGAACCATTAAGGAGCCATATAAAAGCATCAAGAAGTACCATGTCATGGGATCTTTAAATGTGCAAAATCTAGTTCAAAGATGGGGTAATGGGCAAACTTTTGAAGACTTGTTGAAGCTTTCTACCATGTTATAATGTTCCCTCATCAAAAACATGCTTGGGGCGGTTTTATATGTCAACCATGCATGTTTGAGCAATCTTCCGATCTGTCCCAGGCTCTATTTGAACCCCCTTACATTTAGCAGTATACGATGTCTGTGTAATGATACAAAACAAAACACTACTACTTCACAAACCTGATGCAACGTACTTTCATTTCATTAGCAGAAATGCTTGCTGATTGTGTTGTGATAATGCTCTGAAGGGGGAGTGACTTGATGCAGAGAGCAAAGGGAGGGAAGACTTTTGTTCTGGACGTATTAATACATTGTTTATGGCAAATATAACATTTTCAAAACAATAAAAATTTAGCAAATCCAGGTCAAATCCAGGTCTGGAACTATCCAAATGATTCTAGTGAACCTGTATGGAGTTTAAAAACACAGTGGAATACTGTATTACAACATGACATCACAAGGTATATTGGAGTGTTTTAAGTTTGAGAGAAGAATATATACAGAGATAGATATAAGCAGTGTCCATCAGCACTCTAACCAGAACTGACGAAGCAACTCGGATGAGCTACGAAAGGTTTTCGACCAAATAAACTTTGTCGAGTTGACAAATTGAATTTCTCCTTTTATCTCTGAGAGAAGAACTCAGCCTAAATATGCAGGGTTTGTGTGTTAAACATGTGTGAATGAAAAAAATATCAATATACATTATATATATATATATACACATAGATCAGAAAATAGCTTAAAGCCCCAGTGTGTAGGATTCGTGGCGCATAGGTGGATGGTGCTATTGCACTTTCTGTTTTAGCTACGGCAGACCTCGAGGGTCACCCAGGCGCGCGCATGAGCCGCTACTGTATAAATAAAACGCGGTCCCGTTTTTTTGTTTTCTTTTCTCATGAAAACACACATTCCCGATCATGTACCATGACACTCTACACATCAAATGAAACCTTACAGTCTCCTCTTTTTGACTATGCAATTCATTTCCCTGCAAAACAATCACTCCCCGAGCACATGGGGCTTTTATACGGAAAAGCACAAAACAAGGTTAGCTTACCTTAGAATGCTTTGCACAGGTCAAACTCTGTATTTCACCATAAACTTGCTCTCAATCTGTCCGTAAGGATCCAGCGAATAAAATCCAGTAAAACAATTTAGTCCAAAACACGTGTTAGATCCATTACGACGTCTGATCCGGCAGCATGCTTGTGTTGTTTACCCAAAACCACAAGCCTTGCCGAAGGCGAAGGCGGAGCCCAAATGTCCTTCTGCGGCTCTCGTATTCAAAATGGCTGCCTCTGCATGGGGAAGATCCCCCTTTTATGTGACTATATCTAAGTCCAAAAGAATACTTTGATTTCATGATGGAAGTGAAAAGGGTTGGAAAACAATGTATTTTTGAATGGGTATCTTCAATTTCAGTAATTAACGGGTAAAAATCTTACACACTGTCCCTTTAATATGGGGCCTTTAACAATATTTTTTTTAACTGCCCCTGTGTTATGAACTAATATTTGCCTGTAGCCCATGTTGTGATGTCATCTGAAACACAGCAAATGATGTAGTACCCCCATGTGTCCACTAGTGTGACTAAAGAGTTGATCAAAAAGGAACAGCATGTTACACCCACCACCACCCACCTTCATAATAAGGCCTACTTTCCTTTTCTTTTTCTTTTTTAGTCTGTTATTCTGTGGTCTATTCACCATCTGTCACCTGGTTAGCAACACCTGCTACACCCATAAATTATCACAGTCACCCAAGATGACATTAAAATAAAAAACATGTATATAGGCCAGGTGTGGAGTAGTCGCAAGGCTTTATAGGAAAAACACAAATCCTGTTGTCGAATTGAAGTCCCAGAGCACGTTTGTTCAGTGGGTGACGTGAGGTCCGAGGGCAGCTGAGGTGAAAATACCAGACATTCCTGACTTTATTCACTGTCCATCATTATACAGTCTGCACAGGGAGACCTCATGCAAGCTCTACTGCTGCGTTGAGAGAAAAATATTGTAAATCTTTTTGTAATCCGACAACATAAATTTAGCTCATTTGTATATATCTTATCTTCAAACTTCACATTTTCTTTCATTCTTTCTTGTTAATCTGTGTTTTTCCCCATCTTAAAGAAGACCTATTGTGCTTGTGTCAGCTATATAGCTGGAATCTATAACTACTATAACTATGTATCGTTGCACATTTAGCAATATTCATCTAAAACGACTTAAAGAATAAAAGAACCAAAGTCCGCTGACTTCTGCGTTAGAAAAATGGGATGCCCAATGGGAGCTGACGTCACCATAAACGTGATCACAACAAAGAGTCTGCACCTCCAATGGGTAGCTGCGCATCATGGGAGTGAGCAGCAAATTTTCTTTTTCATTTGTACCAAAATGACCAGAATTGGAGAAGTAAGTACAGAGCAGTGTGCATATACATGTGACGGTGAAAATAAATGATTAAAGATTACTCAGACATGCACGAATGACACATTTGGGTGCCTAAATGGTGAAGGAGAATTACTACAACATGGTTAAAAGCTCTGAAAAGTCGATTTTGCATAATAGGTCTGCTTTAACAATACAGATTGATTTGTCATTGTGATCAAAAACAAGTACCGTATGTAAAATCTCTTTCACTTATTTTCAATTGTTTTCGAGGCTCGCAAATTGAAAGGTCACCAAACATACACCCACATCTATAGGTTTATTGCTCTTCTAGGATAAATATTACCACTTACAATATATCAGGGCTTATTTTCATATCAAACCAAGACAGTATTTGGAGAGATCATGAATATAAACCATTACTGATATCAGCACTCATATATTACCCATCCCTATGTCTGTGTAATCTCTCACTCCTCCAGGTATTATTTATTTTTCTTTTGCTTTGCTTTTGCTATCCATCCCTATCAACACACTGATGGATGGATGTTCACTTAACAGCCATGTCCTGAATTAGTGATATGAAATGATTTATTCATTATTAAGAAACACATCGGTTTAGTCTGTGCTCTTGAGGCATTGCTACACTAGACCATGAGTAATTTCACAAATGTTGAAGCTGGATTCATCATAACTTCCATTAGTTCATTTTGCATGCTAGGGGATTATTTGTTATGATAATGATTGCTTCTATGATGATATTCAAAGTAGGAGATTATGCAAAATCTACTTTTTGGAGCTTTCTGCCATGTTATAATGTTTCCTCATCAAGCACGTGCCTGAAGAGGTTTTAGGTGTCATCCATGATTGACTGAGTAACCTCCTGGCTCAATATGAACTCTCCTTATGGTTAGTAGGAAATTTCTGTTCAATTCTCACTGCCTACATTGCCCGTGCTCCCATATGGCAATTCTACAAGAGCACGATACAAACCAAGAGGAATGCATGCTGATTGTGTTGCGTGCATTCTGAAGAGGACGTGACGCACGGAGAGTAAAGGGATGGGGGACTCACAGCGTAAAAACTAACATATTTGTTATGTTAAGAGAGAGACATATGTGACGCACCACGGACTTTGAGGGCACAACTCGTGATTAAGTCATCTTAGATACATGCGTTTTTACAAAAAACTTTTTGCAGAATGTGCTAGTTGAAATCATGAAGAACCCACTCCATGTTTCAGACAACAGCATTGGCTGCTTAAAAAGTATAAATTTTGTCTGTGCAAGATTTTCCATGAAAAATTGAGTAATTCCTGTTTGTTCACGGACGTGAATGGGAAACCTGTATGCTTGTGTTGAAATTAATTTTTTCTTAAAGGTCCAGTGTGTAGGATTTGTGGCGCATAGGTGGATAGTGGCTATGGCACTTCCTGTTTTAGTTACGGCAAACCTCGAGGGTCACCCGGACGCGCCGTAGCGGACAGCTCGTGTACCCGCGTGCGCACCCGGCCGACAACAATGGTATTAATAAAACGCGGTCTCCCGTTCAGTTTTTTTTTTCTTTTCGCATGAAAACACACATTCCCGATCGTGTACCATGACGATCTACACATCAAATGAAACCTTACAGTCTCCTCTTTTTGACTATGCAATTCATTTCCCGGCACAACAATCACTCCCTGAGCACATGGGGCTTTTATACGGAAAAGCACAAAACAAGGTTTGTTACTTAGCTTACCTTTGAAGGCTCTGCACAGGTCAAACTCTGTATTTCACCACAAGCTTGGTATCAATCTGTCCGTAAGGATCCAGCGAATAAAATCCAGTAAAACAATTTAGTCCAAAACATGTGTTAGATCCATTACGACGTGTGATACAGCAGCATGCTTGTTGTTTACCCAAAACCACGAGCCTCCCCCCACCCCACCCGCACCTCTCTCCCTCTCTGCTTCTCTCTTGCGGCCGCCTGCTTTGCCTCCGGTGCTACCACGAGCCTTGCCGAAGGTGAAGGCGGAGCCCAAATGTCCTTCTGCGGCTCTCGTATTCAAAATGGCTGCCTCTATATGGGGAAGATCCCCCTTTTATGTGACTATATCTAAGTCCAAAAGAATACTTTGATTTCATGATGGAAGTGAAAAGGCTTGAAAAACAATGTATTTTTGAATGGGTATCTTCAATTTCGGTAATTAACGGGTAAAAATCTTACACACTGTCCTTTTAAAGTTTCAGGTTGTTCATAATATTTTGTAAAAGAAAGAGTTACTCAAATAAAAAAGACTTCTGTAATAGATTTGCTTTCTCTGCACAAATATTTGAACTTATTGGTATTTTTGGGGTATATTTGCCATGAGTTTTCTGATCCGGCCCCTTTGGGTTCAAAGTAGGTTGGATACGGCCCCCAGACCAAAATGAGTTTGACACCCTTGCTGTCAACGCTCTCTTCTGCCCATGCTTTCAAATAGAAAAAACTTTTTTTTAAATATGGTCAGATTTTCACATGTAAGACATCATTGGAAAGCTTAAAACCTGTACTTTCAGAATCTGGGAAAAACTCAAAACGCCTCCGGGATGACTTGGTATTGGTTTTCCTGCGGTTGGACACATAAACTTTTTACTCAAGTTTTGCTGCAGCAACATTTACATTGCACTTCTCAGTGGCCTTTGTGTCTCAGTCAAAGGTCTCAGTGCAGTTTAACAGGAGGACTGGTCAGGGAGGGTCAACAGATTTGTGTCAGGGCTGTTTGAAGAAAGGAAGAGATTTAAAAAAAAAAAAAAAAAAGTCCCTCCTCTGTGTCCTGCATCATCACAGCCGTCTCTCAGAGTATTTCCTCTGGAAGATCTCAGAGTCTGTCCTCTAGAAGGACTTCTGCCACATTTGCTGCCCTTGCACTGACTGCACTGTATGATTTTCTGTTTTTATGCTGTCATCTGTTCTGTATTTGTCTATTTGATAGTATGCACCTGGCACCCAAGACAAATTTACACTGGTCGAACAATAAAAGTTAGCTTATCTTTTCTCATATGGTGTAAAAAGTCTGTATGTTGCATTATGTTGTTTCCAGCAAAAAATAATACCCCACCAAGTGTAACATTTTCTCTACATATAGATCTGAACTTATACAGACAAAAGAAAATATTACCAATGTCACTGTTGCGACTTTTATCCAAACCTTGAAAAAGCTATTCTTCTGTCTACAAAGAGCGTGTAGAGCATGCTTTCCTGTATGCTCCATAACCAAAGCACTCAGGCTCCATTTGGCTCGTGTGCTGCCTTAAATAGCCCTTACTTAAGCAGACAATGTGCACGGGCTTCACTGGGCTGCAGCATTTCGGACGTGTTTCCTGCTCCGTGCCGTGGCCAATGTAGATGAATGATTTATCAGTCTCCCCTGTGTCCCCGGCCCATCTGTGAGGAGGTGTCTGCAGATCCAAATCCCATCAAGATTTTCCCCACACATCCTCAGGCTTCTGTTGTTCAGTGTTTCTGTTAAATTATCTTTTGTGAAAATTGCTCATGTTCTCTCTCTTGTGAGCTTTAAGACATAATAGAACGCTGTTATCTTGTCAAAACATATCTGGAGTGGTGTTTTGTTTCATTCACACATGTCTGAGTAATCCTGCATTATTAGTCTGATTACCTTGTATTGTTATGCAGTGGTAGTTTTTCAAGTTAGCTACATTTTACTCTGACTCTCTCTCTCTGAAATTTTCTGTCTCTCTCACCCTCTTGTGTTTTATTCATCCACTTTTATCTTTTTATCCCTCTATCTCTCACCCCTCTCTTCCTCCCAGACTTCATCTCATTCTCTCTCGCTCTCAATCAACCATTTCTCTCTTCTCTCTCTCTCTGTCAGTTTCTCTTTCTCTCAATCTTTATCTTTTGTCTCTCTCTCTCTTTCCATCTTTTTATCTCTGTGTCTGTCTCTCAATCTCTCTCTCTCTCTGTCTGTCTCTCTCAATCTTTCTCTCGCTGCCTGTTGCTCTCTCTCTCTCTCTCTCTCTCAATCTTTCTGTCTCTCTCTGTCTCAGTGTTTCTCTCTCTCTATCGTAATCTTTCTCTCCCGGTCTGTTGCTCTTTCTCTCTCAATCTTTCTGTCTCTGTCTGTCTCTCTCTCAATCTTTCTCTCTTTCTCTCAGTCTTTCTCTCTCTCTATCTTTCTGTCTCTGTCTGTCTCTCTCTCAGTCTCTTTCTCTCTCTCTCTCAATCTTTCTCTCTATGTCTGTCACTCACTCAATCTTTCTGTCTTTGTCTGTCTCTCTCTCAAACTTTCTCTCTCTCTCTCTCTCAGTCTTTCTCTCTCTCTGTTACTCTTTCTCTATCTCTTTCTCTCAATCTTTCTTATCTCTCTCTTAGTCCCTCTCAATCTTTCTGTCTGTCTGTCTCTTTCTCTCTCAATCTTTCTCTCTTTCTCTCAGTCTTTCTCTCTCTCAATCTTTTTCTCTCTGTCACTCTCAATCTTTCTGTCTCTGTCTGTCTCTCTCTCAGTCTCTCTCTCTCTCTGTCTGTCTCTCTCAATCTTTCTCTCTCTGTCTGTCACTCACTCAATTTTTCTGTCTTTGTCTCTCTCTCTCTCAAACTTTCTCTCTCTCTCTCAGTCTTTCTCTCTCTCTGTTACTCTTTCTCTCTCTCTTTCTCTCTATCTCTTTCTCTCAATCTTTCTGTATCTCTCTCTTAGTCTCTCTCAATCTTTCTGTCTCTGTCTGTCTCTCTCTCTCTCTCAATCTTTCTCTCTTTCTCTCAGTCTTTCTCTCTCTCTCAATCTTTCTCTCTCTATCTGTCACTCTCAATCTTTCTGTCTCTGTCTGTCTCTCTCTCAGTCTCTCTCTCTCTGTTAGTCTCTCTCTCTCTCAATCTTTCTCTCTTTGTCTGTCTCTCTCTCAATCTTTCTCTCTTTCTCTCAGTCTTTCTCTCTCTCTCAATCTTTCTCTCTCTATCTGTCACTCTCAATCTTTCTGTCTCTGTCTGTCTCTCTCTCAGTCTCTCTCTCTCTCTCAATCTTTCTGTCTTTGTCTGTCTCTCTCTCAAACTTTCTCTCTCTCTCTCTCATTCTTTCTCTCTCTCTGTTACTCTTTCTCTCTCTCTTTCTCTCTATCTCTTTCTCTCAATCTTTCTTATCTCTCTCTTAGTCTCTCTCAATCTTTCTGTCTCTGTCTGTCTCTCTCTCTCTCAATCTTTCTCTCTCTCTCTCAGTCTTTCTCTCTCTCTCTCAATCTTTCTCTCTCTATCTGTCACTCTCAATCTTTCTGTCTCTGTCTGTCTCTCTCTCAGTCTCTCTCTCTCTGTTAGTCTCTCTCTCTCTCTCAATCTTTCTCTCTCTGTCTGTCACTCACTCAATCTTTCTGTCTTTGTCTGTCTCTCTCTCAAACTTTCTCTCTTTCTCTCTCTCTCTCTCTCAGTCTTTCTCTCTCTCTGTTACTCTTTCTCTCTCTCTTTCTCTCTATCTCTTTCTCTCAATCTTTCTGTCTCTCTCTCTCAGTCTTTCTCTCTCTCTCTCAATCTTTCTCTCTCTATCTGTCACTCTCAATCTTTCTGTCTCTGTCTGTCTCTCTCTCAGTCTCTCTCTCTCTGTTAGTCTCTCTCTCTCTCTCAATCTTTCTCTCTCTGTCTGTCACTCACTCAATCTTTCTGTCTTTGTCTGTCTCTCTCTCAAACTTTCTCTCTCCCTCTCTCTCTCTCTCTCTCTACATTTTACCTTTTTGTTCACTAGGCAATTCTAAGGCTGAAATTATCCAAATGATTTTAGTGAAGGTGTATAGAGTTTAAAAACACATTGGACCATTTCCTGTATTCCCACGTGACACAGACTGCGAAAATATGCAGCATAAGCAAAACACAGCTCTTCTTATGTTTTTGATGTATTTTAATAGGAGCCCTTTAAATTAAACTACCAATTAAACATTTTATAATGGCTATAATTCTATAATACCCCCATAAACCTGTTCCTGTGGTCCCATCTCCAGATCTTGAGCGAGCCTTGGTTAGGACTACCTTAGCTGAAGGATTTTTAGCTATTGTGCATGTTTTGGGTTGATGGAGGAAACCAAAGTCCCCAGTGGAACCCAACCCAGACACAGGGAGAACATGCAAACTCCTCACAGAAGTCCAACTCAGAACCTTCTGCTTTTCTTCACAGCAAATACACCTGATTTTGCCGGATTTCTACCTATGTTTACAAGATCATCAGCTCATATTGTTATGGCCTCCTCATCCACCTCTTCCTTGCTAGCTCTCCTCCTCCTCTCTCTCACTCAATCAACCATTTCTCTGTCTCTCTGTCTGTCAGGTTCTCTTTCTTTCTCTCTCTTTTTGTCTCTCTTTCAATCTTTCTGTCTCTGTCTGTCTCTCTCTCTCAAACTTTTTCTCTCTCTCAGTCTTTCTCTGTCTTTAGTCCTTCTCTCTCTCTCTCTCTCTCTCTCTCTCAATCTTTCTGTCTCTCTCTGTCTGTCTGTCTGTCTCTCTCTCTCTGTTAGTCCTTCTCTCTCTCTCTCTCTCTCAATCTTTCTGTCTCTCTCTGTCTGTCTGTCTGTCTCTATCTATCTTTCTCTCTCTGTCAATCTTTCTGTCTGTCTCTCTCTCAAACTTTCTCTCTCTCTGTCTTTCGCTCTCTGTCTGTCACTCTCCCTCTCAGTCTTTCTCTCTCTCTATCTCTCTATCTCTCAATCTCTGTCTCTATCTCTCTTAGCCTTTCTGTCTCTGTCTCTCTCTCAAACTTTCTCTCTCTCTGTCTTTCTCTCTCTGTCTGTCTCTCTCTCTCTCTCAGTCTTTCTCTCTCTCTCTCTCTCTCTATTAGTCTTTCTCTCTCTAACTATCTCTCTCTCTCTCTCAATCTTTGTCTCTCTCTCTCTCTCTCTTTGTCTTTCTCTTTCTGTCTGTCTCTCTCTCACACACTCTCTCTCTCTCTCTCTCTATTAGTCTTTCTCTCTCTAACTATCTCTCTCTCTCTCAATCTTTGTCTCTCTCTCTCTCTCTCTTAGTCTTTCTCTTTCTGTCTGTCTCTCTCTCACACAGTCTTTCTCTCTCTCTCTATTAGTCTTTCTCTCTCTAACTATCTCTCTCTCTCTCAATCTTTGTCTCTCTCTCTCTCTTAGTCTTTCTCTTTCTGTCTCTCTCTCTCTCACACAGTTTTTCTCTCTCTGTCTGTCTCTCTCTCACAGTCTTTCTCTCTCTGTCTGTCTCTCTCTCCCTCTTCTTGCGTCTTCCTCTCCTTCTTCTTCTCCTTGTGTTTTGTCTCTCACCTGTGTGTGAGGACAGAGATAGAATCAGATCTAATAAAGTTTCTGTGTGGGACAGCAGAGATGTGAGAGATGAGAGCGACAGCGCTGCAGCACACAGGAAATAACAGGCTTTAGCTCAGATTTCACATGCTCCTCACAACATGGCCTCTTCAGTGAACACAGGACCAGACAGAGCCTTTAAATGTGAATGTCCATCATCACAGGTATAATACTCCCTACAACAAAAGCATTGATCCTTTGCAGCCGATGTCATTAATATTCAAGATGGGTGTGATGCTACCTGAAGGCACAACTCTGTTAGAAGCTTTGTTATTCAAGTTAGAGTTTAATCTGACCTTTATTTGAACACAATCTGACCTGATTTAGCTGGAGATACAACAGATGAGCTGATTTGTGCCGTCCCTTTCAAATAACATCACACACTCTCACGTTTTTGTTGAAATTCAAACACCTGAAAAGGACCATGAACGCTTGTGGGTCATTCCAGAATTGGAGGACATTTTACGTCCCACCCATCAAATATTAAATAATCCACATACAAAATACTAAAACATACAGTTTCTGAGTGAATTTACTTGTCCTGAGACCAAATCTAAAAAAAACTAAGAGAAAAGAATGTTTGAAAATACTAACTAATACCTAATAAGTCTGGAATACCCCCCAAAATGCCATTTTCCTCTTGTCCCACCTCTAATGGCCAAATTGAATCTCAAATATTGAAATTTCTTGTTTTTTCTATAATTTGTTTCATTGCCATCTCTTGTAACTGTGGGAACATTTGTTTTAATAGACATAATATTTCAAATAATAATTATTATTCATGGAACATGTGTCCCACAACATGCACGCAACCCTGTTACCAGAACATTTTAGCCTGGTAGAAGAAGAAGAAAACAGAAAACCACATGATCCCCTGGACTTGACATCATCAAACAGTTTTCCAAAAGAATAGGTAGAGCAAAGGTTTATCTTCTCTCCTATTTTTCATATTTTTATAAAACAGTTAGCCTTGATTGAATGTCTCACTCTACCTCATGCAACCCTGTAATGCAAATGATCAGAATAAGACATTTTTTTTTCCCTTTACGTATTTGCATAAATAAGTTTTTCCTCTTGATTAGTAATAACAGCTAGCTAAACAGCTAGCTTCTATTCCTGAGATAAAGCGAACATTAGTGCGATTTTGCAACCCTGTTACTTGCAACCCTGTTACTGTGATTAGAGTAAATAAATAAATAAACCATATAAATCATATAATAAAAAATTTACCATTGATCGTAAGCTGAGCTAAACAAGCATTTGGTAGTTTATTACCTATTATTGATGAATATGTAGCAGAAAATCTGAAAAGTGAAGGTTTATTTTTCAAGAATTTTAAAGCCAAAATGTCCTCCAATTCTGGAATGACCCTTGTATTCATCACAGGCTCCTAAAAATGTGTTGTTTAAATCAATTTTGTATTTTTCTTGAGCTTTTAAATGATCTTGGTAATGTTTGCTAATGTGTGCATTGTGTCTCTGTGGTGACTGGTGAACATTCAGCCTATTCACATACATGGAACAGCTCTGGCATGATGTTACTGCAAAGCCTCAATAGCTAGGCTTGAATGCTTGAAACTAGTATCACTTCTAATGCAGAACTCGGGATACACTAAACAACCAAACACTATAAACTCTGACTATACATTGTGTATAGTCAGTCGGCTCCTCCTCCTTTAATGGAGAAATAACGTTTTTTACAATCTGAGCCTTATTTCGGTAATAAAACAAGTTGTTTTACTCACCCATAGCACTTTGGTGTCGTATGGAGCACGTCCAGAGATGTTTTAGATTTGCAATCTCCGTAATGTGAGTTCTCGGGGCACATGTTTGCGGTCTCCAAATAACACAAACTTTAGCACTTTTCAAATCATAGAAGCTCAATGTCTTAGTCTACGCTTTCGTTTGAGTAAAAAGTGGCCTGTAATCTGAGATTTATCCATAGTTTCGAGTAGATGAGGAGGCCAGTGCGCATGTGCGGAGTCACAGTTTATTTCGCTCTCAGCTCCTGGGACCCAAACATGAAACGCAAAGCTGTAAATTATGGATAAATCTCGGATTACAGGCCACTTTTGACTCAAACGAAACTGTAGACTAAGACATTGAGCTTCTATGATTTGAAAAGTGCTAAAGTTTGTGTTATTTGGAGACCGCTCGGGGCATTTATTACATTACAACTCACATTATGGATATCGCTAATCTAAAACATCTCCGGAAGTGCTCCATATGACACCAAAGTGCTATGGGTGAGTAAAACTACTTGTTTTATTACCGAAATAAGGCTCAGATTGTAAAAAAACGTTAATTCTCCTTTAATGCTCACTTCACAGGAAACAAGTGCACCCTGCTCCTTAGACCACTCCATTGGAGAAGGAGACATCCACTACCATGGACGGACAGGCTGTCGATATGGTCAAGACCAAACCAGGAGTGAGCCAGGACTAAATCAGAACTAAACCAGGATTAAACCCGAGACTGAACCAGGACTAAACCAAGACTAAACCACGTCTGAACCGGGACTAAACCAGGACTAAATGTGAGACTGAACTAAGACTAAACCAGGACTAAACCAGGACTATATGAGGATTAAACCAGGACTAAATCAAGACTGAGGACTAAACCAAGACTAAACCAGGTCTGAACCAGGACTAAACCAGGACTAAACCCAAGACTAAACCATGTCTGAACCAGGACTAAACCAGGATTAAAACCGAGACTGAACCAGGACTAAACCAAGACTAAACCATGTCTGAACCGGGACTAAACCAGGACTAAATGTAAGACTGAACTAAGACTAAACCAAGACTAAACCAGGACTATATGAGGATTAAACCAGGACTAAATCAAGACTGAGGACTAAACCAGGTCTGAACCAGGACTAAACCAGGACTAAACCCAAGACTGAACCAGGACTAAACCAAGACTAAACCACGTCTGAACCGGGACTAAACCAGAACTAAACCAGGTCTGAACCAGGACTAAACCAGGACTAAACTCAAGACTGAACCAGGACTAAACCAATACTAAACCAGGACTAAACCAGGACTAAACTCAAGACTGAACCAGGACTAAACCAATACTAAACCAGGACTAAACCAGGACTAAACTCAAGACTGAACCAGGACTAAACCAATACTAAACCAGGACTAAACCAGGACTAAACTCAAGACTGAACCAGGACTAAACCAATACTAAACCAGGACTAAACCAGGACTAAACTCAAGACTGAACCAGGACTAAACCAATACTAAACCAGGACTAAACCAGGACTAAACTCAAGACTGAACCAGGACTAAACCAATACTAAACCAGGGCTAAACCAATACTAAACTGGCAGGCTGCATCCATTTGCAGATAGAACAGTCCAGTTGTTTACTGGTACCTGTGGTGCTGACATTTATACAACGCAAACATGGCTTTGTTATAGAGAGTTGAATGAATGGCAGAAGTCAGTAATGGCCCATGAGCAGAACAGTTCCCACCATTTATGGTTCTTCTCATTCCTGAAAAATCCATCTTTGTCTGGCCCTTTATCTGAGCGTGTAACCCCATCAGACTACAGCTGTGGGCTACTTATCTCTGTGCACTCCCCTTCACCACACACGGGGACGGCTGCTCTAAACAGCCCCACATGAGCATCGAACAACATCCTCATATCAACCACGAGAATATCAGCCATATGAAAAGATGTAATCTGAAATGAACAGAGAGCTGGTAGAAAAGTCTGTGTCTCTGTGCTATCGCTGGGCAGGACGGGAAATTGGACGTGATGGGTGTTTGTGTGTGTGTGTGTGTGTGTGGGGGGGGGCTAAAATGTGTACACACTCTTACTGTGGAGGCAGGTCACTTTATCTGTGTCAGTGCTGAAAAGTGTGGCTGACTGCAGAGGGAGGGATGGGGGTGAAAGAGATAAAGAAGGAAAGAGAAGGAATAGGGAAAGACAAACAGAGATTGCCTGGAATAAAGAACATGATTGACAGGTGGATTAGCCAATCAGGGACATGCATGGTCTGTTCATATCTGAAAAAATAAGTGAAAAAATCTCACAAAAAACATAATGGATTTCTGCAGAATCAATTAGCAAAGCACTAAACTCAATTACGCATTATTTTATGCTGTGTTTAATGTTTTGTCATGTTGTGTGTCTCAGGGATGGAAATGAGCTCAAAGTGCTATAGTCTGGTACAAAGCATCTCTTCATTGACTGTGATTAATGCTTCTGTACATGGTCCCTGTCAAATAAATTAAATAAATTAAATGAAAATGAAATGAATCTAAAGTGATTTTATTAGTGAATGATGTGTGACCAATGATCTCATTCGTTTCACAGGCATCACTGAAAACAAAACAAAAAAACAAATTTGATTATACAAACAGGTTTGGTCGGGCTTGAGATGGTGTGGGACCAGATAGAATTCCATCTGTATAAAAATATAAAAATACAGAGAGATATCATTCTGGAGATGCCAGGCAAAAAGGAGAGAGAGGCGACGAGGAGGAGTGTGAGAGGGTAATGAAAAGGGGAAGAGCGAGTCGAGCGGGGAGAAGGAGAGAAAGAAAATGTTAGAAGGTGAGAGAAGTAAAGACCCTCTTGGGGAATGGGGGTGAAGAATGAGACAGGAAGCAGAGAGAGTGAGAGATAGATCTGAAAGAGAAACAAAGAGAGGGACAGAGAGGTGTGTAGAATCCCTCAGTCGTCCAGGTAGAACTCATGGCAAAAGGAGAAATTCAATTTGTCAACTGGATGAAAGTTTATTTGGTCAAATACATTTCCACAGTTCATCCAAGCTGCTTCTTCAGAACTGAAGAAGGGACAGAGAGATAAGAGAAGGAGAGGTCATATGAAGAAAGAGAGCATAGCGTATGTGATGCTAAATACTTTAACAGGCCAGTAGATGCAGTCTTGAGCTCATTTTGTTCACAATTTTCATTCCAACTAATCTGTTCAGTTATTTCCAAAGGACATACTTTTTGAAGGAAAATGATGTGCTTTGGAAGCTTTAGGCTACGTCCCCACGACAACGCTCCTGGATTTTTTTTTTTATGCGGGTGGAAAAAATACGAGTCCACACGTGTCGGATCAGTAAATATTTGCGTCCAGGCGAACACGGAGCGCTGAGTGAAAACGATGTAATACTTATGCCACACCGATAAGTGGCGCTGTAAACAGGAAACAACCAGAGCCCCCAGACGCGCAATACTACAAAGAGCGCATGCACATAAAGTCCTTTCTCTTCTGTAAACAAGCAAACACGTCTATGTTACAGACCGTCAACAAATGCGAAATTATTTTGATCCCCCTGCTCCACCAACGTTGCAGTGACTCCCTCCAGTAATGTGAAGATCATTTGTTGACGGTCCCTAACACAGACTGTAGCCACAGAACGAAGGTTGGAGCTGCGTGAGCAGAGTTTTTGCCTATAAATCGATAGTTAGTATTACTTGCTATCGTTTTATTAGATAGACATTAACAAGTAGAACTCTCGTTAACCTTGGTCGTGTTATTTAAGATCCCATGACATGGTACTTCTTGATGCTTTTATATGGCTCCTTAATGGTTCCCTAATACTGTAAATGAATCCTTCTTCAAAATCAACACTCAGTGCATGAGAAACAGAGATAAGATGAGAAAGAGTCATAAATATCTCTCTCAAACACTTTATTCTGGGCGTTGTTGCTTGAATGCAAATGAGGAGAAAAGAGCTGGCCTATAGTAGAGGGTGGGGGCGTGGCCAAACTCTCCGCTCTCCGCTGTCAGCTGATCCATTTCCGTGTTTTTGCACGGGGGGAGAGATTTGAAGCGTTCCATTGAAAAATAAACACATTTCCACAGAAAATAAAATTAAACCACTGCTGTTCAAAGGTCCAGAGGCTCAGATAAAGGACTTCCGAGCCTAGAAACACTCGGACGTGCCTCCAGGCAAATAAAAAACCCCATTTCGCATTGCCTAGCACATTCGCAGTCCAAACTCTCTGGGCGTGATTTACAGAGACGCTGAGTACAGACAGACGGGGGTGGAACTGCATTTGCATTTCTTTTTTCGATCTGACGTCAATAAGGTGCCTTGTTCAAAATCGCCCGTTTGAGCTACGATTTTTTGTGACGCAGAAAAGGATCACAAATGCTCAGTTTAGACATTTCACAACTTTTAACCATGGGGGGGGGGGCTAAACAGGGTAGGGGATCTCACATTAATGTTCAAAAACCTCAGAAAGTGAAAATTTCATGCCATGGGACCTTTTAGGCAAAATGCTTGTTTGGATCTTAATACGGGAATGTTAAACCCCGAATATCAAGCGAATGACAAACATGAGCCAACTTCATTACGCTGAGTCCTGCCCAAGCAAATACTCGGATGTTATGTTGACTTTTCGGCGAGAATATACAACCAGGGACCATCACCAACGGGCAGCTATATAGTTGTGTGAATTTGTGTAAAGAAAACAGAAATGCTTTTATATATTTTTGTGTGTGATACTGCATGTGCCTGTTTGTAAAAGGTACAAATTCATTCAATAAAAAAGACAAGAAATGGTTGCTCTTTTTCTTTATTTACAGCACACAACACCCTCAAATTGGTATGGGCTCCTCATTGTCCACTATCTGCCTTTTCATTGATGGGATCTTTCCAGTTTTAAAATACGTGTTTAACTTTGAATTGGCAAACACTCGTGCGTCGTGCGTACTGCCAGGCCACTTCACAATTACGTCCATAAACCGGTACCTGCAGTCACACACCGCTTGTATGTTTAGGGAATGCTTGCCCTTTTCTGTTGATGTAGTCCGTGGCGTTGGAGGACAAGAGAAGCTCTGGACATCCGGAAATTCGCTCTCCATTCATCATCCATGACAACGCCATTGACGAAGTTGTCCCGATGTCCCTTACCTTCTGGTCACGTGATGATGACAGCATCGCGACGTCATCGTTTTCCCAAAAGTCAGGTCAAAAAACACAGTTTTCACCCACCCAAAACGCCGGCGCCGTGTAGACGAAAGGCCAAAGGAATACAAACTTCTCCGTTTCCACCAAAACACGTCGTGTGGACAGGGCCTTAGTTGCTGTTTGTGAATGTGTCCCAAGAATAAGAAGACAATGTTCTATTATATTACTTTACAATAAGCCTTGCACTGTGGCAACTCATACTGATCACCTAAGAAGGTTGTTGGTTTAAACCCTGACCTATTTATGCAAGGCACGTTTATTGGTACATAATAAAGATATAGGTTGCAGATGTAGCTGTAGAGCACCTGGCTGTCAGTATGAAATAGAGTGCTCCAGCTTTTACAATGGAGCACATTCTGTTCTGGAGATAAAGTACTGCCAACCTGCAGCTGCCCCACCATCAGCTGTTATCAGGCCACTCGCTCCTCCCTCTCTCCCTCTCTTTCTCCTCTTTTATCCATCTCTTCTCGCTCCTCTCACCTCTGTCCTCTGTATCTTCTCTCTCTCTCCTCTCTCTCTCTCCTTCCCCCTCTTCTCCCACCCTCTCTCTCCCTCCTTACATCTGCATAGGATTAATTTGACATCTTTCTCTGTACTCTGTATTTACCTCCTTCTCTCTTTATCTCCTCTCTCTCTCTCTCACTCACTGTTTCATCTCCATCTACTCTCCCCCATTTCTCTCTCTCTCTCCTCCCTCTCTTTCTCTCTCTCTCTCTCTCTTCCTCATCTCTCTTACCTCTTTGTAGGACTGCTGGGGGCCTGTCCTGTATAGCTCTGAATCTCTCTTGCACCTCACTATCTTTGGCCCTTACTCCTCTTAACCCCCCTCCCCTTCAGCTCGTCATGTGACTGTTGGGGGCCCTGTTCTGTATAAATCTCCCTCTCACCTCGCTATCTGTGGCCCCTGCTCCTCTGCTCTCCTGATAAACTGTGTGGGTGCTGTTATCAGGCTGTTGTTAACCCAGAACCCTTTCTCTGCACTCTCAGCTCTCTATGGGGCTTTCCTCAATATTGTGTGAACTCATGAGTGCCAATGGGATTTTTTTACAAGAGTTAAAGGGGAACTATGTTACTTTTTGGTTGGGGGGGTCCTTCACCTGCTTGCTTCTATACATGTGCCATTGCTCTGTCTGGAATGTTCCATAGTACGACATTAAACAACTCTACCTTACATTTACAGTGGTCCCTCGCTCTATCACGGTTCACTGTTCGTGGCCTCACTGTTTCGCAGTTTTTTTTTTTCAAAACTTTTTTTTTATAGTGTAACATTGTGTTCTGCGTCTTGATTGGCTAAGAGACTGTAGACCTTTGCCAATTGATAGATGGGGGACGCGGGGGGACCAGGACCAGACTGGACCTAGACCAGGACCAGACCAGGACTAGACCGGTACTAGACCAGGACTAAACGTGGACTAAACCAGGTCTAGACCAGAACTAAACCAGGTCTAAACCAGGTCTAAACCTGGACTGGTCCTGGACTAATCCAGGACTAAACCAGGTCTAGACCAGAACTAAACCAGGTGTAGACCAGGTCTAAACCTGGACTGGTCCTGGACTAAACCAGGATTAAACCACCACGAGCTGCTCTTTGCTGGTTTCGTGCGGCTGTTTTGTGGCTCGGGCTGAGAGGACGCGGTCCGGGCGCCGCGGTTCGATCTCGTGCTCGCAGCCCCAGTGTACACGCGGCCTCGCACCGGTCGTGCTGCTCTGTCACGGATTTGACCACGATGATGGGTGAGGGGCACTTCTCCAAGGGGTTGGTCCCAGCGGAGCCCCCACGCTTCACTATTAATGCATTTTGTTGAAAATCTATGAAAGTTTGAGTGTTTAAACGAGAGAGAAATGTGAGAAAAGGTTAATTCCAGTCTGAGAAAAATGTATAATGTGTGTGGTGAGGCATTTACAGCCTTAAAACATGTAGAATAATTGTAAAATATAAAGTTGTCCTACTTCGCGGATTTCTCTTATTGTGGGTTATTTCTGGAACCTAACCCCCACGATAAACGAGGGATTACTGTATTAAAAAATATCTAGAAAAACAGACATTTTGACCGTGCACGGTGTTGTCTCTCCACAGATCTGACCTCTAACTTGGTCTGGCTCGGTCTCCATGAAGAAAGGTTTAATGCTATACTGTGAAACATTCAAGACAAAACAATAACATTTCCACGGAGAAAAGCATTTAATCAAATTTGCCAGTCATTGAGGCATGAGCTAACTTAAAAGGAGCACTGTAACTTTTGGTGGATGGTTTTCTTCTCTCCACGGACTTGTAACTGCTATGCCTGGAATGTTTCACAGTATGATATTAAACATATCTATCTCCATGGGGACAATCCGGTGATCGCCAGAAAAATGACATGGTGCATCTAAGGGTCCAAATCAAGCTATTTTCTGATCAGTGTTATAATGTTGTTTCCTCATCACAAACATATTAGTACCTGGAGTTCTGTTTTGTTTCATTCACATATTTTTAACACACAAATCCTGCATATTGAGAAAACGCTCTGTTCCACCTTGTGATGTCATGTGGCAGTGGCAGCTGGTGAAAAAAAATCTTGGTGGGGCTGATGTGCTAATAGATTTCCCTGCCTATTATTGTGTTATGTGAGAGAGACTAACCTGAGTTCTTATTACACATTTATACTAGTGTGGTTACACCTTTTAGTACAGTATTATGGCTATTAAAATGCACAGTACACATGAAATGATTCTTATTAGTGTAATGTGAGTAAACTCTTAAATGAACTACTTTTGTACTATATGTCTTGTGTTTAAAGGGTTAACCTCAAACAAACATGACACTCAATGACCACAACAAAGTTATAAATAAATATGAACTATATTACATCTAATGAAAAAAGTGCTTTCAAGCATTTAGATGAATATCTCAAGGGTAAACCTCAACACACAAAATGTTTAACAGTCACAATATTCTAATGGGCCCAAATAAACAATTTATCCTATAGCCGGCAAAACACTCAAATATAATTCTCCAACCCCAAGTTCTACCGTTGCAGGCCTGGTTCGTAGCTTAGGCAAACAAACAGGAAAAAGGTACTGTACCTCCGCCACTCGCGCGTTGAGAAATCATAGGCAGCGGCAGTGAAATCCAGTCAGTGTTGTTCCACTCTCCCTCGGGCAACGTTACTTACTCGCAAAGTCCATTAACAAGCCACTTCAGACTGAAAACTTGACTTATCTGGCAATAAAGCATCAAATTCACCTACAGTTAATCAGTTTAATTACTAAGGCTTGGGACAAGCTGAAAACGTGACTTCTTCCAAAATGCATCTCCCGAATAAGACCCGTGCTCATCCTCTGCATTACTTCCTGAGTCCTGACTGACCTTTCAACTTGCTCGTGATTATCTTATCACAGATGGCACAGAAAATAAATAAATTAAAAACAATAATTCAGACGTCCTTTCACAATAATTCTTCCGCGTATTCCCTGCGGATAATACGTGGATACGCCTATCACGTGACTAATCAGTCTGGGACAGGGCGAATAGTGATCCATATTTTCTGTAGCAGGGGCGACGCACACGGGCGCCCCAAAACCATTTTATTTGGCGATGCTGATAGGCTGATAGGAATCATATTTTTTAAATTTTCCCCTAGCAACCACACACGATTGACTATTTCGCTAGAGTTCGAGGGCGCTCTGGACGTGAGCCCCAAGGAGAGAATCAACTATGTAATTCACTGTTGAAGAGTAATTTGGTGGAAATGTTGTTTGAATAATTCAGATTACATGTAGAGACACACAAATAATTAAAATTGACATTGATAAAAAAAAAACAACAACATATTTTTAGTATTATACATTTCATATTTTTCCTCTCCTCTTTGGGAAGCGCCCCCTATGGACCAGCCGCCACTGTATAATGTGGTAACGCAGTTAGAGCTTCACTGTGTTTTTAAATTCCATACACTTCACTAGAATCGTTTTGATGATTTCAGCTCTGGAATCACTAAATTCTACTGAACAAAAGGTAAAAGGTTGCTGTTAATTTGAAAACTTCACAAGATGGAACAGAGCATTTTGAACTTTGGAGATGCAGACAGAGGGAGAATGCAGGATACTCAAACATTTGTGAAACAAAACACCACTCCAGGTATGTCTTTGATGAGGTGACAACATTCTAACATGGCTTAAAGGTCCAGTGTGTAGGATTCGTGGCGCATAGGTGGATGGTGCTATTGCACTTTCTGTTTTAGCTACGGCAGACCTCGAGGGTCACCCGCGCGCCACTACTGTATAAATAAAACGCGGTCCTGTTTTGTTTTTGTTTTTTCTCATGAAAACACACATTCCCGATCGTGTACCATGACACTCTACACATCAAATGAAACCTTACAGTCTCCTCTTTTTGACTATGCAATTCATTTCCCTGCACAACAAACACTCCCCGAGCACATGGGGCTTTTATACGGAAAAGCACAAAACGAGGTTAGCTTACCTTAGAATGCTTTGCACAGGTCAAACTCTGTATTTCACCATAAACTTGCTCTCAATCTGTCCGTAAGGATCCAGCAAATAAAATCCAGTAAAACAATTTAGTCCAAAACACGTGTTAGATCCATTACGACGTCTGATCCGGCAGCATGCTTGTGTTGTTTACCCAAAACCACGAGCCTTGCCGAAGGCGAAGGCGGAGCCCAAATGTCCTTCTGCGGCTCTCGTTTTCAAAATGGCTGCCTCTATATGGGGAAGATCCCCCTTTTATGTGACTATATCTAAGTCCAAAAGAATACTTTGATTTCATGATGGAAGTGAAAAGGCTTGGAAAACAATGTATTTTTGAATGGGTATCTTCAATTTCAGTAATTAACGGGTAAAAATCTTACACACTGTCCCTTTAAAGCTCACAAGAGTCAGTTCAGCATCATATAGGACCTATAGCTGGTGATGGAACCCAAACTAGGAAAGTTACAGAGTTATTTAGATTAGAACTGTATTAGAACTGTATTTACTTAAAAACTTATCTTTGATTTGTATCTGAATATAGAACTATATGCACATTGTTTGGAGTGATTAAAATCAGCCAATCAGGACACGGCAGCTTCATTACTGTATGTTTCCAGATCTAAACAACAATCAGCCACATCTTCAGCATAATGAGAAAATTAATCCCCCTCCTCCGCCCACAGCACAACTCTGTTTACCACGAAGGGCCTGTTTAAATAGACATCAGATTAGCATATGTATATTTCCTAGCTTTAAGGGAGCTTCTGTAAAAGTTTGCCTCGACCACATCCACACTATTTAAGATCTATTTACCTTTGGCCATAATACGTCTGGTAGAATACTAATAATGACCACTGGAGCATTGTTTCATTTTAAGTGTGAGTCAGACTTGGCAGAATACAGAATTTTTATTTTGAGAAATTTTAAAAGACAAAATAAAGAATGAGAGCTCCCCCGCTTATTATGTATTACACCACTGATGCAGAAGTGACAGCTCAGATCAGCGGAGAGGCCTATGTATTTTTGAGGAATAAAAACATTCTTTCCTGTTTTTATTTTTTTGTTTGTTTGTTTTTGTTATTTTCTTGTTTTAATGGACACTAGTCTCTGATTGTTCTGCCAGAATATCCCACAGTATGACATTAAACTGATCTGTCTTGCATTTATTCAACTTCCCGCCCACCCAAACATTGAACATACATTGATTTACTGTATTTAATTTAAAAAGAAATGTTGAAAATAACTACAACTACTACTATAACTTGTACAGTAATTTCTGCCAGGAGGAAACTCGCCCCCATTACAGATGCAAGTAGACAGATGCCACTTTTGCTATACAGATAATTTACTTTTGAGAAAATGTTGTAATACTCCTGTTTGAAAAGTCAAGTCAGTTTAGCACATTTTAACTGAAGTAAGCAACACTACCTCATATCATCACGACACTCTTTAAATGGTCCACACTGCACTATTTTTGATCGGTGTTATAATGTTTCCTCATCAAAACAGACCTGGAGTTGAGTTTTGTTTCGTGGTTAGCACACAAACCCTCCATGTTTAGACGAAAGTGCTTCTATCAAACTGAAAACACTCTGTTCCACCTTGTGATGTCATGTGCTAATACAGGAAATGCTCATTTGGATACTTTTTTGAAGCTATCAATCTCTACTGAACAAAAGGTAAAAGGAGCTGTTCACTTGAAAACTACCACTTCATGACATCACAAGGTTGAACACAGCATTTTGAGCTTCGGAGATAGAGTTATTCAAATATATGTGAATGAAACGACTCCAAGTCTGTTTTTGAGGAGGTAACAGCATATTTTTTGCATAATATAGGATCTTTCTTGCCTGGAAGAATCCATGACTCATCGCTGTCTGGTAATGCTTGGTCCAGAATGCGCTGCCATTGCGTGTAGACAGACAGCTAAGTGAACCAATCAGAGAACAGTTAACGGACAGCGACGTGAACCAATCAAACAAAAGAAAAGAAAGAAAAGAAAGGCCTCTAGAGCTGTCAGCTGCTGTGGTTTTAAGGAATCGATGTGTTTTAGGTCATTTAAGACCAATTTTACAGCTGAATGGAAGGGACGTTCAGTTCTCCGATGCGCCATCTTGATTCAAAACTGAAGAGGAACTTCCGCTGCCTAAGAGTGACGTTGCGGGCAAAGGCGGGTGCACTGATGTCACCATCTTTGAACGAATCAGAATCGCAGAGTCCGTTGTTAACCGGGGGAGCGAGGGTGGAGCGAGGGTGTCCAAATGGTATCTCGCTGTATAGCAAATACAGAGAGATATCATTTGGCTGGCCAGGTAAGGATCTTTCAGACCCAAGAATAAATCTTTGTTTTTATGTGACATTTAGCTACAGTAATTAAGAAATAGTGCTGAATATCTTACAGTTAAACAACAGGAAGCCTGTTTCATATTTCTATTCCAGCTCGTATGGAGAAACATGCTCTGATTCATGGTTGTGCCTTGACTAAAAGAGCAAAGAAATGTTGTTTTGTTGTGTTTAAGAGACTTCAGCCTGGAGCTCTCCACAGGATATAGCAGCAGCAGCAGCAGCAGCAGCAGCTCTTTAGCTAAGGGATTTTCATTATATTTTATCATTGCTATTATGTTGTTGCCATGGCAACCTCATATTAGAAAATATATACCTTGCCTGCATATGTGTGGCCCGAAAGCATATGATGAAACAAACAGAATGTATTTTTAGATGATTGGTATCAAAACGTGTGTGAAATCAGCGCTGTGTTATTTTTCCCATAATTTATAAAGTTAACAAGCAATATATGTTCTGATTTAGAAATGTCAGATTAGATAATGAGACGATTACAAGTGATACTTTGTAGCTGATGTCATCAATATTCCCTGGGGGTGTGGAGATCGCTGAAGGCACTGCCCTGTCTGAAGCTCAAATGACTCAAATGACCCAAATTAGACTGTAATCTGAGATGTGTTTTAGCGTAATCTGACCAGAAAGAGCTGACATTGTTGAAACTACAACAGTTGAGATGATTTTTACTGTTAAAAAGTTAAAAGCCTGTATAAAGCCTGCGTTGTATAAATTAATTTGAGATTTTTTCTTGACTTTTCAGATCATCTTAAACCCTTTTTGACAGTATTTGTGCCACCACAATGCACACATTCTGGGCTGGGCTGCATTAGCTTTGGCAATGGTCGTCTAATAGTGCCTCCTCTCTCCTCTTTGACCCTCCTCGCTCCTGACACCTCTCCTCCCTCCTTGTCTCCTTGTTTCCTTTGATGCTTCCCCTCGTGTTTCCTTCTCCTGTGATCTGCCCCGGCCCTGTTAGCTTCAGGTGTGACACGGGGGATGGCTGCAGCTCTCTGGACGAAGCTCAGGTCTGGAGATTAAAGGTGATCTGAAAGTGCTGCTGACTGAGGCATAGGTGCATCAAACGACTTAAGAAGACACCTCTCTGGTTTAGTTTCACTTTCAGTCCATCTCTTAACACAGATCTTTGTTTATACAGGACGATTTAAAACATTTAAAACATTCAAAACAGATGCAAGTGTGATTATAAATGTCTGTCACCACATTATGTTCTTGAAATACATCCCATTTTTAAAGCAAAATAACCCAAAGCTTTTTCCCCCCATTTAAGTTTAGTACAGTTTTTAGACGTAAACAATAATGAGATCTTGTATTAAAAGTTCCAGTATAAAAGTTCAACAAACAAATGAGATATTCTAGACAGTCTATCAGTAATCTCTTATAATAATCTATCTATTAGGGATGTCAGCAATTAATCGACTTACAATTAATTGTCGATCAAGACGTTGGCCGAACAAAATGCATTAATTGTAACTAATCGCTAGAGGGCGCTACTCTGGAATGTGAACACGAGATGCGAACCCACTCGCGAGAAAGACCATAGCGTTACATCATGTAACCCTTTCCTCTCTGGATGTTGCCATACAACTCACAGTAGAGCTGGACCTTGAACCATGTATTTTTGAAATGATAACTTTCTAATGGAATTGTAACTTACATGCTTTTATAATTTCTTGATTGTTCTGGTTTGAGGCCCTGTAATGTTTTATACTGTGTCCAGGGGCCCTGTGAAATTTATATTTTGTACCGTAACCCTTCACAGATTAAGAGAGAGAAATATTGTTGATGCCTTAGTTCAAAATAAATGTTGAGAATGTTGTAGCCATTTCTTCATAATGGTCTTTTTACTGGCCACCAACAGAACATTCATGAGGTATTTGTCCACTTTCAGCTAATTTTGAGGAACATATCCCAGGTACAATGTCTTAAAGTCCAGTGGAAAATCCTCTTGGAAAATGTCCTTTAGGGCATTGTGAATCTCTGACCAAAAACCTTTAATGTTGGAGCAGTCCCAAAAACATTGCATCCAACAAACAGGGGTGGTGTCATTGAATTTAGATTGTTGTGATGGTGTAATAAAATATCTGATAAAGTTTTTCCAATTAAATTCACGCCAGTTCATTGAACTGGTGCATTTCCATTGATATTGCCATATTTTTGACCATTCTTCATCAGATATTTTAATCTCTGTTTCCCCTTCCCATTTTGCTTTAATATATGTTATAGAGTGGGTGTTAAGCCCTAGTAAGCAGTTATATGTAGCTGATATAATATCTTTATTGAGTTCTGAGTTGTATGCTCTTCTGACCAATTCTAAGAGGTCAGGGCAGAATTAGAAGGTACTTTGTTAAAATGGAAATGCTTTTAGATCCGGTTTAGTCCTGGTTTAGTCTTGGCTTAGTCCTGGTTTAGACCTGGTTTAGACCTGGTTTAGTTCTGGTTTAGTCCTGGTTTTGTCCTGGTTTAGACCTGGTTTAGTCCTGGTTTAGTCCCGGTTTAGTCCTGGCTTAGTCCTGGTTTAGACCTGGTTTAGTCCTGGTTTAGTCCCGGTTTAGTCCTGGTTTAGACCCGGTTTAAATCTGGTTTAGTCTTTGCTTAGTCCTGGTTTAGACCTGGTTTAGTCCTGGTTTAGACCTGGTTCAGTCCTGGTTTAGTGCCGGGTTAGTCCCGGTTTAGTCCTGGTTTAGTCCTGGTTTAGACCTGGTTTAGTCTTGACTTAGTCTTGGTTTAGACCTGGTTTAGTCTTGGTTTAGTCCTGGTTTAGTCCCAGTTTAATCCTGGTTTAGACCCGGTTTAGTCCTGGTTTAGTCTTGGCTTAGTCCTGGTTTAGACCTGGTTTAGTCCTGGCTTAGTCTTGGCTTAGTCCTGGTTTAGATCTGGTTTAGTCCTGGTTTAGTCTTGGTTTAGTCCTGGTTTAGTGCCGAAATAGATGCAGAAATAATCTGATAATATGACTCACCCATAAGAACACTCCCGAAAGTTTGCGTATCCATGTATGCATGTCTCACGGTCTTTAATAATCCAGAGCTCCGGAGAAAAGGACATATCCCGAACTTATCCCGTGTCCCGAGGCGAGAGTTCCTTCTTACGTAGCATTAATGTAGCAAGTTAAGGATTCTTATTGTCTTGGAAATGCCGCGTAAATATCAGATGATCGGCGAACATGCCGATCAGCTGTGAGCGATCGGCCTCACAGGTGATCGCTCAACTCGAGCACTGGTGTGTGAGTGACTTTTTTTCGCTTTTTTAACGCGCGGTGCCTGCATTAACTTACCGATTTTCTGGGCACAGAAGCGCTGTGAACAGTGGCTACAGTTTTGAATTGCTTAAAAAAATTTCAGCGTGAGAAATACCATGTGTGGCGTGTGAATGTGTGAACACGTCGAATTGCGTGTGTCACACTCTCAATGCGTGAGACTTGAGAGCCCTGAAGAGGTTGTGGTTAGTTTCTGTTACATTTTTAATCTTTGTATTGACGTAATGCCGCAGTTGTAAGTATCTGAAAAAGTCTTGTTTATGCAATAAGTATTTTTCCTGGAGCATCTCAAAACTAAACAGTATGCTTCCCCTCATGATGGTACATAGAGCTGTTATTCCATTAACTCTCCACGTTTTAAATTTGGTATCCATTTTATTTGGTGTAAAATCAGAGTCACATGAGCACCACTTAAAGGAAAAGTAACGTTTTTTTACAATTTGAGCCTTATTTCGGTAATAAAACAAGTTGTTTTACTCACCCATATCACTTTGGTGTCATATGGAGCATTTCCGGAGATGTTTTAGATTAGCGTTAGGCTAACGCCGTTAGCCTAGCACAGTGCTTCTCAAATAGTGGGGCGGGCCCCCCTGGGGGGGCGCGGTGTGATGCCAGGGGGGGCGCATGTGACCCTGGGAAACATGCTTTTTTGCCATACTGTACTAGAACGAAAGTGTAATTGCACATCAACAACAGTAGTTGGCAGTAGCGCTCTCGTTGTCGCTCTGGAACATGGTTCGGTGACCTTAAATACGCGATATACGCACAGAACAGACTTGCCATCAGCAGAACATCCTCTGTCACAGAAAAAACACGTTATATTCCACTGAGCTTTGAGTTTATGCAAATGGACCATGTGGTTTTTAAGTTTCGTTTCTGTAAAACGTAAACAAATGTGCACAAAGCTGCATTAAAAGCACATTAATATTTGAGTCCTCAGTGCAAAAAAAGAGTGCAGTGTTTGTTGGAAGTTTCTTTCTTTTTTTGTTTTTAATGTTAATAAAAGGATACATTGTTATTCAGAGGTGTACTAATAATTTTCTAGACAAATAATACTATTAATAGTCGTGCACAGGGAGGGGGGCGTGAAATTTTTTCTTCTTCCTAGGGGGGGCGTCATAGAAAATAATTGAGAAGCACTGGCCTAGCGCGACTTATAGCCATAGCTCGGGGCATTCCCCGAGCATGTAATATGCCCTGTCCGGGCTCCAAATAACACAAACTTTAGCACTTTTCAAATCATAGAAGCTCGATGTCTTACTCTACGATTTCGTTTGAATCAAAAGTGGCCTGTAATCCGAGATTTATCCATAGTTTACAGCTTTGCGTTCCATGTTTGGGTCCCGGGAGCTGAGAGCACACTCCGCGCATGCGCACTGGCGTCCTCATCTACTCGAAACTTTGGCTAAATCTCGGATTACAGGCCACTTTTGACCAAAAGAAATCGTAGACTAAAGACATCGAGCTTCTATGATTTGAAAAGTGCTAAAGTTTGTGTTATTTGGAGCCCGCACGGGGCACATTACATGCTCGGGGAATGCCCCGAGCTATGGCTATAAGTCGCGCTAGGCTAACGGCGTTAGCCTAACGCTAATTTAAAACATCTCCGGAAATGCTCCATATGACACCAAAATGCTATGGGTGAGTAAAACAACTTGTTTTATTACCTAAAAAAGGCTCAAATTGTAAAAAAACGTTACTTTTCCTTTAAGGGGGAACATATCTCCTTCCAGTTTGTATTTTTTAAAGCAGAGGTCTTCAACAGGGGGGTCGCGACCCCTAGGGGGGTCGCGGAGGTACTGCAGGGGGGTCGCGAAATCTTTTGATTTCACTTTAAAATAATATAATCTTATATTTTATAGTGTAAAATACAGTATTAACCTGTGTATTATTTCCTTGTATTGGATGTACCATAACAGAGTAGCAATGTTTATACATGACACTAAGCTCAATTTAATACAAAACACAATTCTATGCCGTATATATAGTAGGGGGTCCCTGGCCCAGTTCGCCATCTGTTTGGGGGTCCCTGGCCTGAAAAACGTTGAAGACCCCTGTTTTAAAGAATATTTTTCCACACTTTCAAAGTGAATTTTACCCATGGGTTATCTGTATTATTTGCATATTGTTGCAATTTTGGGTCTGCTACAACTGCTTGTACAGGAATGGGAAACTATCTTTCTTCAATGTCTTTCCATTGTGCCAGGTATGATGGATTACACCAACATAGTATAGTTCTCATCTGGGCAGCAAAGTAATATTCTTTAAGGGAAGGTAAACCCCAAATTCCTTTTTCTTTCACTAACTGTAGTGTTTTGAGATGGACCCTTGGTCTCTTCCCTCGCCATAGGTATCTGGACAGCATTTTATCCCATTCATTAAACTGGCTTTGGGGTATTTCTACAGGTAGAGTCTGGAATAGATATAGCAACCTTAGTAATATGTTCATTTTAATAGATTGTATCCTTGAGTTGAAGCTAAATCGAGGACTGAGATTCCACCTTGAGATATCATCTTTGGTCTTTTTATCTAGAGGTAAGTAGTTATATTCTGAAAGTTTTGAGAGATCCTTTGGAATCGAGCATTTTGAGTTTTGGAGATGTAGACAGATTATAAAGGGTTACTCACTATAACATGGCTTAAATCCTACAAGAGTAAATTTTGCTTTAATATAGGACCTTTAATATAAGATCCAATTCCCCTTATTACAATAGTGAAACAGCCTCAGAGCAGGGGCCTGTGCTCTGTCAGTGTCTAGTTTAAAAAGATTGGCCTCAGATAAAAGGTGAACGGGAGGCGCTGTCAGATAAAGTGGCTGGACACTTCTGGTCTGGTTTCATTTTCACTCTGTCTTCAAATGACAGAGTTAACGAATACGCGCCTTCATGATCCGCGCTCTCTCTCTCACGGTGTTCTCTCCAACCTCTCCTCCGCTCTGCTCTCTCCCCTCGTCTTTATTCTGCGCTCACTTTAATCAGCTTTCAGAGTGCTTGTTTGGAGTAAGTGATTGGCCGTAATGGTCTGTGCCACCGTGAGGCCATAGTCCGGATGCTGACTGAAAAGCACAGATCTATTCACACCTCTCAGAGTAGAGCAGAGCAGAGCTGGGCTGGGCTGGGTTGGGGTGGGTGTGAGTGATGCTGTCCGTATGTGAAGGCCAGACCCTCCTCTTCCTCTACAGGACAGAACAGTGAGTTTGTCACACTGTAATCACGCCGTGTGTAACAGAGAGCGGGCACCTCCATATATAAGGGCCAGCCCCATCACACACACGTTTACAGCCAGCCCCATCACACATATGGGGCATATGTATGTGAGAAAATTACATCTAGGGAATACCTTTGAACACAAGTGGATATGACAGGTTTTAATGATTCTCTTAATTTTGACTTAATTTGCCAAATTAAGTCCAGGCCAAATTTGGAGCCAAGTTCTAATCTAACACAGGAATAGGAATTGATTTATGGACAAAATGGTGGAATGAAAACCCCAGGATAGAAGGGGTTAATATGAACATTTTTAATCAAAATGAGAAGTCTGACAGCAGCAGTTAGAGAGGACTCCAGCACAAAATGAACTGGAGCCGATGGAGCCGGAGAGATATACTGATGACATTAATCTAAAAGTGAAGTACACCGAAGAAATTTTAAACATTATTCACATAAAATAAAGGTGTTTTCTTTATTGTCACACCATAATTTCATGATTTTCAATGTATTTATTTATTTAAACACTAAAAAAAAACCTGTTATAATGGGCTTTCCCTCATAATTAGCTTACTCGGAGTTGTATTTTGTTTGAATAATTCTGTGTATTGCAGTGCTTCTCAAATAGTGGGGCGGGCCCTTCTGGGGGGGGCGCTGTGTGATGCCAGGGGGGGCACGGGTGACCCTGGGAAACATGCTTTTTTGCCATACTGCACTAGAACTAAGTGTAATTGCACATCAACAACAGTAGTTGGCAGTGGCGCTCTCATTGTTGCTCTGGTCGCCAACCTTAAATATGCGGTATACAGAACAGACTCACCATCAGCAGAACATCCTCTGTCACAGAAAAACATGTATATTCCACTGAGTCGTGTCCTTTAGTCCGACAGAAGCTGACGCATCAGCAGCATACGGACAGAGCGTTTTAGTTTATGCAAATGGGCCGTGTGATTTTAAGTTTCGTTTCTGTAAAACGTAAACAAATGTGCGCAAAGATACATTAAAAACACATTAATATCTGAGTCCTCAGTGCAGCCTTCTTTTTTATTTTAATGTTAATAAAGGATACACTGTTATGCAGAGGTGTACCAATAATAATTTTCTAGACAAATAATACTATTTACAGTCGCGCGCAGGGAGGGGGGCGTGAATTTTTTTCTTCTTCCTGGGGCGTCACAGAAAATAATTGAGAAGCACTGGTGTATTGTATGAATTTAAACATAATGAATGAATGATGGTGTATTGTAATGCATTCATACGCATTCTCACCTGCCCACCTTGCCATGTGAGTGGGCCAGCCTGCTCACACGTGTGGAGCATGAGCTGTGCGTGTGCCTCATGTGCTGTTAGTGTATTAGTGTGATGCTATGACCGTAACATGCCTCGTTAGCCTACCATGTCACCCCACACTCTCGGCCGTAGAGTCACAGCTGTGGAGCGGGGTGAGTTGTTTCACATGTGCAGCTTTTCCCTCAGTACACCTGGAGAGAGCTAACAATTGAAAATCATAATTGTTAACAGAAGAGGTCGTGACCTTTGGAGCAGGCAACCATGGGGAAATTGATTGTTAGTATCAATACAGTGCGATGCAGCCATTGGAGAAATAAGCACTTCGGTTAAAGGACCCATAGTACTCTATTTTCTATTTTCTTTTTTTTTTATCCATGTTATAATGTTGTTCCCTCAAAAACAGACAGAAAACATACAGAAAACACTTGTGATGTTATGTGGCAGTACAGGAAGTGCTCCACTGTGTTTTTAAACTCCATACTCCTTCACTAGAATCAGTTGGATGGTTTCAGCTCTGGAATTGCCAATCTCTAATGAAGAAAAATAAAAGATAGATAACTTGAAATGTGATGACATCACAAGTTGGAACAGAGCATTTGGAGTTTTGGAGATAGACTAATAATAAAGGATTATTCAAACGTGTGAATGAAACAAAACAGAGCTCCAGATATGTTTTTGAGGAGGTAACGGCATTAGAACATGACTTAAAGCTCACAAGTATCTATATGTGTAATATCCTCCCATTCATTTGTGTCCTTTATAGTGGACATTGAGTTAAGCAGTCTGTCAAAATAAATAATACATAAATAAAAAAATAACAATAAAAAAAAAGCTAAAATAAATAAACAAAAATAAATAGAAAATAAATAATATATAAAGATTAAAAAGAAAACTAAAATAAATAAATAAAATTAAATAAATAGAAAATAAATTATACAGTACATAAAAACAATAAAAAATGCTAAAATAAATAAATAAAAATAAATAAATAAATAAATGCAAAATAAATAATACATAAAAATAACAATAAATTAAAAAAAAAATCCTAAAATAAATAAATAAAAATAAATAGAAAATAAATAATATATAAAGATAAAAATAAATTTAAAAAAAAACTAAAATAAATAAATAAAAATAAATAAATAAATAAATAATACAGTACATAAAAATAAATACAAAAATGCTAAAATAAATAAATAAATAAATACAAATAAATACATAAATTAATACAAAATAAATAATACATACAAATAAATTAAAAAATACAAAAATAAATACATAAATCAGAAATTAAAAGGGAGACTAAAAGCTATTTGATGTGACTGTAGAAGCTTGTCAGAGATGTTGGTCATCAAAAAAAAAAAGTTTTTGTGAGGTTGTTAACTTCACATGGATTTAACACCAAAATGTCCCTGACGTCCATTACGCAGGACACCATATGAATATTATTATTATGAATACAAATAAAATTAACAAAATGTAAATGCTTAGGTGTTCATTTACCTCCAAATAGAAAATTAAAATAATAATAATAATAATAATTCAGATACACTTTTTTTCTTCAGGTCCCAGGACCTTTAAAGGGACAGTGTGTAAGATTTTTACCCGTTAATTACTGAAATTGAAGATACCCATTCAAAAATACATTGTTTCCAAGCCTTTTCACTTCCATCATGAAATCAAAGTATTCTTTTGGACTTAGATATAGTCACATAAAAGGGGGATCTTCCCCATGCAGAGGCAGCCATTTTGAATACGAGAGCCGCAGAAGGACATTTGGGCTCCGCCTTCGCCTTCGGCAAGGCTCGTGGTTTTGGGTAAACAACACAAGCATGCTGCCAGATCAGACATCGTAATGGATCTAACACGTGTTTTGGACTAAATTGTTTTACTGGATTTTATTCACTGGATCCTTACGGACAAATTGAGAGCAAGTTTATGGTGAAATACAGAGTTTGACCTGTGCAAAACATTCTAAGGTAAGCTAACCTCGTTTTGTGCTTTTCCGTATAAAAGCCCCATGTGCTCGGGGAGTGTTTGTTTTGCAGGGAAATGAATTGCATAGTCAAAAAGAGGAGACTGTAAGGTTTCATTTGATGTGTAGAGTGTCATGGTACATGATCGGGAATGTGTGTTTTCATGAGAAAAAAAATAATAAAATAACCGGGACCGCGTTTTATTTATACAGTGGCTCGTGCGCGGGTACGAGAGCTGTCCGCGTTACGGCGCTCCCGGGTGACCCTCGAGGTCTGCCGTAGCTAAAACAGAAAGTGCAATAGCACCATCCACCTATGCGCCACAAATCCTACACACTGGGGCTTTAAAGATACACTATCAATCAATCAATCAAACTTGATAAAGTGCTTTCCACAAAAAAAAAAAGTAACACAAAGTGCTTTACAGTGATTAAAAACAATCCCACATTTCCTTCCACCCACCCAACCAGTCCCCCACAGCTGCCCGACACCACAGAACCAAACGATAGCAACACACACATACACACACATACACACACACGCACACACACTCACACACATACTAACATGCTAAAATACATAAAACTACACATAGTAAAACGTGAGGCTGAACACAGGCGTACCAGTTGAGAAAGCACCATCAGAGGAGCCGTCTACACCAGGAGCAGAGAGCCGTCCACTGCCACCAGGAACCGCCACAGGGCCCAGGGGAGAGATGAGGCCCAAGCACCAGGAACCCACGGGACAGATCCCAGCAGCCGCAGCCGACCACAGCTCCTGGTGCAGAGGAAACATTGGAAATCCTAAAAGTGATAAAGGACTATGGAGCTATGGAGCTTTTCTGGTGAAGGGTCTGCACTTGTTGGTCTCCATGGAGGCCACTATGCCTGGAATGTTTCACCGTAGAGCATCAAATGTATCTAATGCCATGGAGACAAGCAGGTGACAAGCAGGTTACAGGTCAGATCTGTGGATAGGCGAGCCCGCTCACAGACAGAAGTCATCTTTTTTACCACATGTTATTGAATAAATGCAAGAAATGTCATACTGTGGCACATTCCAGGCAATGCAATGACATCACCATGGAGATAAGCAGGTGGCAGACCCTCACTAGAAAACTTACATAGAACACCTTTAAGATAACTGAGGCACAAAATTAATTTTCAAGTAGTATGTAGATGATTAGTAATAGTATCAAATCTGTAGTGTGTTTTATGAAGGCCCTGGTCTAATATTTTTAAAGATCCCATGACATGGTACTTCTTGATGCTTTTATATGGCTCCTTAATGGTTCCCTAATACTGTAAATGAATCCTTCTTCAAAATCAACACTCAGTGCATGAGAAACAGAGATAAGATGAGAAAGAGTATTTTTTCTCTCTCTGAACAGGCCATTATGGGCGTTGTTGCTTGAATGCAAATGAGGAGAAAAGAGCTGGCCTATAGTAGAGGGTGGGGGTGTGGCCAAACTCTCCGCTCTCCGCTCTAGCTCTCAGCTGATCCATTTCCGTGTTTTTGCACGGGGGGAGAGATTTGAAGCGTTCCATTGAAAAATAAACACATTTCCACAGAAAATAAAATTAAACCACTGCTGTTCAAAGGTCCAGAGGCTCAGATAAAGGACTTCCGAGCCTAGAAACACTCAGACGTGCCTCCAGGCAAATAAAAAACGCATTTCGCATTGCCTAGCGCATTCGCAGTCCAAACTCTCTGGGCGTGATTTACAGAGACGCTGAGTACAGACAGACGGGGGTGGAACTGCATTTGCATTTCTTTTTTCGATCTGACGTCAATCAGGTGCCTTGTTCAAAATCGCCCGTTTGAGCTCCGATTTTTGTAACGCAGAAAAGGATCGCAAATGCTCAGTTTCACATTTCACAACTTTTAACCATGGGGTGGGGCCTAAACAGGGTAGGGGAGCTCACATTAACGTTCAAAAACCTCAGAAAGTGAAAATTTCATGCCATGGGACCTTTAACAATCCGACTACAGAGATAATAGTTTATTGCTTTCTCAATAATTTGTTCTCTCTGTACGAATGCTATTTTCTCATCACAGACCTCACACTCACTGATGCCTTCTTCAGTTGTGGTTTTATTTCCTGACAGGTCACAGCAAAGTGCCAGTCTCCACACCAGCTCACCAAATATCATCTTCAACTGAGCTGTACCGACCAGAGGAGAGATGAGAGAAACTAAAAAAAAAATTCAAGATCAAGGTCAAAATAAAAGGACTGAAATATCACCCTTGCACTTTTTTGATTTATGTATGAAATCACATGTAAAAAAAAACAAAAAAAATTCATCTCAGGGTTTCAGAATGATGAAAAGTTACGACCATTGCCATGGCAATTAACAATTCATAACAAAATATTATACATTTTGAATGGTCAACTGTCCTCAAAATGGGACCATAAAATAGGAAGCTATAACCCATCATGAAACCAAGAACTGACAATAATAAAGCTGCACGATGGAACTTTTCTGGTAGACGATTCCTGACCTGGAGATGTCAAGTAGTAAAAGTGAAAAAAGGCTTAGCACACTCAGATGGCCGATGTCTAAAAGCCTCTTTTTAATTTTTAAATAATGTTTCGGCAAAAAGCCTTCGTCAGATCATTTTTCTTGCTTTGGACCACAGTGTACTAAATGGTTGCCTGCCCAGGTGCTCATATCCCCCCTTCACCAATGAATGGGAGGTCCCAAAGTGAGGTCCCCCTGAGATCAGCCCACCCTACAACAAGAAAAAACACTTAGATATTTACATAAAACCATTCTCATGAAGTACAGAAATAGTTTGACCATATCACAAAAAGAATCTTTGGTCAAAATCCACATTAAGTCCATGAGGTGAATCCAGAAGTGCTTTTTTTTGACAGGAGCAGTTCCAAATTCCTGCCTCTAGGGGGCAGTTTTATATGTTTAATGTGAATATAGTATCTTAAAGATCCCATGACATGGTACTTCTTGATGCTTTTATATGGCTCCTTAATGGTTCCCTAATACTGTAAATGAATCCTTCTTCAAAATCAACACTCAGTGCATGAGAAACAGAGATAAGATGAGAAAGAGTCATAAATATCTCTCTCAAACTCTTTATTCTGGGCGTTGTTGCTTGAATGCAAATGAGGAGAAAACAGCTGGCCTATAGTAGAGGGTGGGGGCGTGGCCAAACGCTCCGCTCAGAGCTCAGAGCCCACAGCTGATCCATTTCCTTGTTTTTGCACGGGGGGAGAGATTTGAAGCGTTCCATTGAAAAATAAACACATTTCCACATAAAATAAAATTAAACCACTGCTGTTCAAAGGTCCAGAGGCTCAGCTAAAGGACTTCCGAGCCTAGAAACACTCGGACGTGCCTCCAGGCAAATAAAAAAATGCATTTCACATTCCCTAGCGCATTCGCGGTCCAAACTCTCTGGGCGTGATTTACAGAGACGCTGAGTTCAGACAGACGGGGGTGGAACTGCATTTGCATTTCTTTTTTCGATCTGACGTCAATAAGGTGCCTTGTTCAAAATCGCCCGTTTGAGCTCCGATTTTTTGTAACGCAGAAAAGGATCGCAAATGCTCAGTTTAGACATTTCACAACTTTTAACCATGGGGGGGGGGCTAAACAGGGTAGGGGAGCTCACATTAACGTTCAAAAACCTCAGAAAGTGAAAATTTCATGCCATGGGACCTTTAATGAAAAGATGGAATGGCTAAACTCTACAAAATGAGCTGCCACAAGATAGTTCATGTTTTTACATCTGATAGTACTTCTATGCTCTGCAATATGTGTTTTTAAAGCCCTGCTCGTTTGACCCACATAAGCTTTATCACAGGGGCAGGTGATTATATCAATGACAGATTTAGTATTGCAGGATATAATGTCTCTGATGGGCATTTCTTGCCCAGCGTGAGGATGCTTTAAGCTATTACAGCGATAGGTGTAGTTACACTGAATGCACCCACCACAGTAGGCCTATTTACCACAAAGGTTCCACAGTATTCCATTAAACTTATACTTTGCATATTTGATTCAAGATTCAAGATTGTTTATTTGTCATATGCAGAATCAACACAAGGTCAACAATGCAATGAAATGCTTAGGATCAGAAGAACCGTTGACTCGCTAAGATAGTCAGAAGTACTAATAACATGCAATAATAGTACATGGTAAAAAAGTGTTGCAAAAGTGCAGGGGAAGAAGTAAACAATATAATAAAAATATGTCATAAAATACAATGGCTGCATGTTCTCCCCGTGTCTGGGTGGGTTTCCTCTGGGCACTCCGGTTTCCCCCACCAACCCAAACATGCGCCATAGGTAAAATCCTCCAGCTTAGGTCCTGACCAAACCTAAATAACAAAACAATATCATGGGGATAGTCCCCGGGTCAAATATAGAAACAACTTCTCCTGTGCGAGATCAATAAAGGTCAATCTTCTAATCCTTGACCACTGTAAGGTGCTTTGTGTTACAATTTTGTATGAAAAGCGCTTTATAAATATTGTTTGTTTGTTTGTTTGTTTGTTTGTACAAAGGTGCAGGTAGGATTAAATAAGGTGTAAGTAGAGTATTTCAATACTTTGACAAATATGCATTCAGTGGCGTACAGATCTGACCTGCCGGCCTTATCGTATCTCCTGCTTGTCTCCAGGGAAATAGATATGCGATAGACTGTAAAAGAGGCCTATGTGCCATTAGTCCCCAATATATCAAAATACATATTAAAACCCTCTAAGAACATAGAAAAGAACAACCATATCTTACACAGGGGTTAGTTTGATGTGAGCAGTCCCAGGGCTCCCAGTGTAACAGTATCCACACACACACATCTGGAGAATGGAGCTCCAGTCAATAGGTGCACTTAATGAGAGCGAGAGGGCTGTAACAGAGCAGGCTAAGGACCTCATAAAGTCTGAGCACCACCACTGACCTGGACACTCACATCTACACTTCTGTACAGGAAAAGCATGACAGGCTGGAGTCGGTCATACTTTAAATGCCCACGACCAGTACACTTCCCATTCATTTATCACATAGGCTTTGTGAAAAAAAATATTAATATTAAAAGTTTGAAAGCTTGCTCAGGGCTAATCAGCTATGTGGTAACTTATGACCAGTGATTTAGAAAAAATACTTTCTGTGCTTCTGAAACTTTATAAATTGCTAAGTTATTCAATAATTTCACCAAATCTTGAGTTTAAAGAAGTCTTTTTAGACTTAAAACAACTCCGTTATGAATATTAGTTACCACATAGCTGGATAGCTTCCGCGATCCCTTTGAACTCTTAATATTAGAATTTTTTGAAAGGTCTGTGTGAAAAATGAACTGTGTGGAAAATTAACTTGTGGAATCAGAGCGGACCTCGGTGTGCACTCCATTATTAGTAGTCATATAATATAGATTTTGGCTGTATTATGATTACATTATAGGATTTGGTCGGCGCACTATGCTAATAGGCTCTGTGCCGGCCTCTGGATTGTGATGTGTATTCACAACTTTACTGAATGTCTCTCCTCATGCTTGTCTCCCATTTCAGGCTGCTTATATGCTCATTAAATGCTGTAACAATGAAAAATAAAATAAAAAAAACAGGGGTGACATATGCGTTCAGGCTGAGCTCCCAAATCTACATGAATGATGAATATAAAACCTCTTCAGTTCAGTTTTAGAAGAGGAAACAACGTTAAAGCATGGGAGAAAGCTTCAAAAAGTCAATTTTGTGCAGGGCTCTCAAGTCTCACGCATTGAGAGTGTGACACACGCAATTCGACATGTTCACACGCTCACACACCACACATGGTATTTCTCACGCTGAAATTTTTTAAAGCAATTCAAAACTGTAGCCACTGTTCACAGCGCTTCTGTGCCCAGAAAATCGGTAAGTTAATGCAGGCACCGCGCGTTTTCAGCGAAAAAAGTCACTCGCGCACCAGTACTGGAGTTGAGCGATCAGCTGTGAGGCGCGAGCCGCGTGAATGTTTACGCGCCATTTCCAAGAGAAGAAGAATCCTTAACTTGCTACGTTAATGCTACGTAAGAAGGAACTCTCGCCTCGGGACACGGGATAAGTTCGGGATTATGTCCTTTTCTCCGGAGCTCCGGATTATTAAAGACCGTGACACGTGCATACATGGATACGAGTGACCGCGTTTTTAGTCATATCAGATTATTTCTGCATCTATTTCGGCACTAAACCAGGACTAAACCAGGACTAAACCAGAACTAAACCAGGACTAAACCAGAACTAAACCAGGACTAAACCAGGACTAAACCAGAACTAAACCAGGACTAAACCAGGACTAAACCAGAACTAAACCAGAACTAAACCAGGACTAAACCAGAACTAAACCAGAACTAAACCAGGACTAAACCAAGACTAGACCAGGACTAAACCAGGACAAAACCAGAACTAAACCAGGACTAAACCAGGACTAAACCAAGACTAAACCAAGACTGTGTGTGATAACATATTATCCTGTGCATTATTGAATGATAATATGGACTTTTAGTTATAAAAGCATTTCCATATTAACAAAGTACCTTCTAATTCTGCCCTGCCCTTCCACCATCCCCCCTGGTTTCATTTTATAACTCGACCCCCCCCCCCCCCCCCCGCTCACTCCTAGCAATCTTCAAAACTTGAGAGCCCTGATTTTGCGTAGCATCCTCTTTAACCTGAAGAGTAACAATGTATTTATCATAGTTTAATTTCTCTTTCATGTTGTCAAAGCCACTGAAGATTACATAACTATTATCCTTGGCTTTGTCGAGCAGAATGACACCATACAATTCAACTACACCATTTTTGTAATTGATTAGAACAATAATATTGTATGTGTAACCATGATTTCAGTTTAATGCACAACCCTATAGGTATGTGTGATATGAGTTATGGAGTAATATATTTTGTAGAGCATTAAACTTAGCTATGGCTTAGCTGTGGCTTAGCTATGTGTTGTGCATTTGTTTGAATATTCATAGCGTCACTGTGGAGATGTGTTCGAGGAGCAGAGCAAAACAAACACTTATGGTCTGAGTGCATTTCAGATCGTTTAAATTGGGACTACAATTCAGAAACACACTGCAATTATGTAAAATGTCCTCTATGGGAACAGTGAAAATCCTATTAGGCTAATGGCTTTGTTTTTATCGTTTGAGATCATGATAAATATTTTACCAAACTGCAGACTGTTCATGAAACTGCATTATTGATACTTTGCAGCTGACGTCATCAACATTCTAACTGTAGGCATGCTCTGTCTGAGGCTTTGTAAAGCTGCGTTCAGACCTTAGCGTCAAGGTGTCCAGTTTACATGCAAAATCTATGTTGACGCGTGTGTAGGGTGTCACATCTTCAGGTGTCAGCTCAGCATGAATCTGGCACTGACGCGGCACAGCTTGAGCATCCAGGCATCGGCGTTTTAAAGATCCCATGACATGGTACTTCTTGATGCTTTTATACGGCTCCTTAATGGTTCCCTAATACTGTAAATGAATCCTTCTTCAAAATCAACACTCAGTGCATGAGAAACAGAGATAAGATGAGAAAGAGTCATAAATATCTCTCTCAAACTCTTTATTCTGGGCGTTGTTGCTTGAATGCAAATGAGGAGAAAAGAGCTGGCCTATAGTAGAGGGTGGGGGCGTGGCCGAACTCTCCGCTCTCCCGCTGTCAGCCCTCAGCTGATCCATTTCCGTGTTTTTGCACGGGGGGAGAGATTTGAAGCGTTCCATTGAAAAATAAACACATTTCCACAGAAAATAAAATGAAACCACTGCTGTTCAAAGGTCCAGAGGCTCAGATAAAGGACTTCCGAGCCTAGAAACACTCGGACGTGCCTCCAGGCAAATAAAAAAACGCATTTCGCATTGCCTAGCGCATTCGCAGTCCAAACTCTCTGGGCGTGATTTACAGAGACGCTGAGTACAGACAGACGGGGGTGAAACTGCATTTGCATTTCTTTTTTCGATCTGACGTCAATAAGGTGCCTTGTTCAAAATCGCCCGTTTGAGCTCCGATTTTTTTGTAACGCAGAAAAGGATCGCAAATGCTCAGTTTAGACATTTCACAACTTTTAACCATGGGGGGGGCTAAACAGGGTAGGGAGCTCACATTATCGTTCAAAAACCTCAGAAAGTGAAAATTTCATGCCATGGGACCTTTAAGATAAGATAAGATAAGATAAGATAAGACTTTATTGATCTCACACAGGAGAAATGTACTTGCCACAGTAGCTCCAGGACAGTTTGAACAAGAAAGAAAAGTGCATGCAGGTAATGATGGAAAAAAAGTCATTAATAACGCATGTCCAGAGCATCAGCGTCAGAAGTTGAAAAAGCTGAACTTTTGGGGTCGGACGCGTCGAGTCAGCCAAACAGGGGCTGCGATCTAGTGACACAGCAATGTTATTACCCGGAAGAAGGAGAAGAAAGAGAAAGAACCCAGTCTGGTAGCCAAACACCAAAAAACAAGCAATGCCATGTCATTAGTGGAGTATAAATATGTGTAAATATATGTATACCGCAACCGCCGAGCTGATTGCCTTCGCTGATTGCCTTCGGCTGATGGATTTTATGTAATAAATACACTAAAGACACTCTCTCGACCGGGAAAACAAGGCACTCGCAGACCGCAGCGGACGCCCTGGACATGCGTCAAGTATTTTTCTCCCATTCATCCAAGACGTGCATCTGAACTCAAATGCAAATGCGTCGGACTAGAGGCATCCAGCACGTTTTTTGTTTTGTTTTGGGTTTTTTTGACGCTCCAGTCTGAACGCAGCTTTAGTCTTTAATCTGATCTTTATTTTAAGCTAACTAGAATTGGTCACACATAAAATTACAGTATAAAGCGAGCTAGCATTAACCATCAGTTTTTCACTCTCACATTTTTTGCAAAAAATTCAACTTCTAACCATATACCAGTACCACGAAAGCTCATAATGATCACAGGCTCCTGGAAATGTTTTTGTTTAAATTCCTTTTGCTTTTTTTTTCTTGAGTTTCAGACCATTTTAAAAGTTATTGACAGTGTTTGCTAAAGTGTGCATTGTGTCACTATAGTAACTGCTGAATATTCCACACATACATGTCGATATGTGTCAGTGCAAAGTATGAATAATATTGTGACTGTTTAGGTGTTTAGTGAACCATCATTAGATTGCATATACTGAATGTACTGTCGTAGTGTGTGAACTGTCTTGCTCGTGGACACAAGAACACTCTGTACTCCCCCACTGCAGATTGTAATTGAGTTACGTTGGATATTTGAGCAGTCGTCCCAGGTTTCCTCTCTGCTCAATAACAGCCTCGTGCGTCCTGAGAGTTTAATATTGTGGTTTGAATCTCCTGTTTATAGATCGCTCCTGCTGATATTCATCATCCTGTGGTCTCTACTCTCTCTCTATCCTTTGTTTTCTATCTTCACTCACCCCCAGCCCACTCTCTCTCTCTCTCTGTGCTCTCTCTCTTCCTGTGCTGTCTCTCTTTGTTCTCTCTCTCTTTCTGTGCTCTCTCTGTCTCTCTCTGCTCTCTCTCTCTCTGTCTGTTCTCTCTCTCTCTGTTCTCTCTCCTCCTGTGCTCTCTCTCTCTCTCTCTCTCTCTTTTCTGTCTCTGCTCTCGTTCTCTCTGTGCTCTCTTTGTGCTGTCTGTCTCTCTCTTCCTATGCTCTCTCTCCTCTCTCTCTCTCTGTGCTCTCTCTTCCTATGCTCGCTCTCTGCTCTCTGTGTGCTCTCTCTCTCTCTTCCTATGCTCTCCCTCCTCTCTCTCTCTTCCTATGCTCTCTCTGCTCTCTCTCTCTGTTCTCTCTCCCCTCCTGTGCTCTCTCTCTCTGTTCTGTCTCTGCTCTCTCTCTCTGTGCTCTCTCTGTGCTCTCTCTCTCTCTCTTCCTATGCTCTCTCTCCTCTCTCTCTCTGTGCTCTCTCTCTTCCTATGCTCTCTCTCTCTCTACTCTCTCTCTCTCTGTTCTCTCTCCCCTCCTGTGCTCTCTCTCTCTGTTCTGTCTCTGCTCTCTCTCTCTGTGCTCTCTCTGTGCTCTCTCTCTCTCTTCCTATGCTCTCTCTCTCTCTGTCTCTGTTCTGTCTCTGCTCTCTCTCTCTCTCTGTGCTCTCTCTCTCTCTCTGTGCTCTCACTCTCTCTTCCTGTCCTCTCTCTCTCTCTCTGCTCTCACTCTCTGTGCTCTCTCGCTCTCTCTCTGTTCTCTCTCTCTCTGTTCTCTCTCTCCTCCTGTGTTCTCTCTCTGTGCTCTCTCTCTCTTCCTGTGCTCTCTCTTTCTCTGTTCTCTCTCTCTGTTCTCTGTCTCTGTTCTCTCTTTCTCTCTTCCTGTGCTCTCTCTCTCTCTCTCTCTCTCTCGATCTCTCTCTGTTTCTGTACTCTCTCTATCTCTATCTCTGTCTGTGCTCTCTCTTTGTCTCTCACTCTCTGTGCTCTCTCTTTCTCTCTCTCTGTACTCTCAATCTGTCTCTATTTTTACTCTCTCTTTCCCCTCTACCTCTCTGTGCTCTCTCTCTGTACCCTCACTCTCTCTCTGTTCTCTCCCTTCTTCTCTTGCCTCCCTTCTTCTTTCATTCTCTCTGCATAGTTCTTGTCCGTTTCTCCTTCTCTCCTGTTCCCCTTCTGGTCTTTATTCACACTTTTTCTCTCTCCGCTCTTTCTCTCTCTCTCTTCCCTACCCCCTCCTTCTCCCTGATTACTCTCTTTCTCCACCCCTTTGTCTCTCCTCTTTCTGCTCTGTCTCCCTCTCTCTCTCTCTCCCTCTCTCTCTCTCACCCCCCACCCTCTCTCTCTCCTCATTGTGGTGATGAATGTGTATCCCGTGGTAACCTGATCCTCCTCTCTTCTCACCGCATACCTGAATAATAACCTACATGAGGAATAAATGCAGACAGGTCGCTGTGGCGATGACCTTCTGTCAGCAGGGGGTCGCCACCTCATCGTGACCTCAGCTCCTCATCCAAACACAACTGTCAGAGGCGCCTTTGGGAGAAAAATAGATTAAACCCAAGTGAGGACCTTTAATTGGAGGAAGTTATAGTGAAAGTGCTTTATGGAGAATCTATAACTGGAAGAAAAAACAAAAAACACAACTTCTACTACTACTATTACTAGTACTGTAGTGATGCTGCTACAGCTATCTTCTACTTTAGGCTGGTATACGGCTTCTGCCATTACCACTATGGCTCCTAGTACTATTGCCACTTCTACTACTACAACTACAACTACAGTACTACCATTTTCTACAATAGCCTGGTATTTCACTATCTGTCATTATTACTGCTTGGTATGCTTTTGCCATTAATACTGACTGACTGTTGCATCTTGACTTTAACACTTCAACAAGTACTTTTCAACTTAGTACTGATACTACAAGTACTACTTTATGCCGCTCTTCACATCTCTGTTCAAACTTGTGTATTTCTGTAATTAATCCTACTTTTTCAATAGCCACTACTACTACTTCTACATAAGATAGGTTGGAACAGCATATATAAGGGGTGTCCAAACTATGGTCCAGGGGCCAAATGTGGTCCTCAGAGTATTTTTTGTTAACCCTCTGGCTTGCTGCTGGCCCAAATGTCTGCTATTATAACTTAAATAACCAACATTTTCAAGTGATACAGCCTTAAAATAACTCTTATTATAGCTGTGATGTCAAATGCGTCTTTTTCAGTGATTCACTTCATTGACTTCAGTCAGTCTGGCTCTGCTCCGTATAAGTTTCAATACGTAGCCCTTGGTGGATAAAGTTTGAATGTAGTTTATTTATAGCAACGCCGCCCTAGAAAAAGTTTCAGATTGAGGTCTGAAGAGTCTATAATGTTCAAACTTTGATATCTCCCACGTGCTCGCTCCTTTGAAGACGCATCAACAGGAGACTGAACGCCTGCTGTAGTGACGTGGACCTTTTATCATGCCTAATCACTTTAAAATGGCGTCTCCAGATAATTTGACCTAAATCGACCTTTCTCTAAACACCGACTAATGACATTTAAAACTCTTCCTGTGCTGTGACCATTGATGGGCCAGGCTCCTTGTCTCCAGCTGAGGTGAACTTTGACCCCTGTGACATCATGGTGGGTACTCCGTCACTGCCAGCTGTTAAGTATAAATATTTACCATTGAACACTTAGAATAGGGGTAATTAGCTCTGTTTGATCACATATTGATCCTATAGGGAGCAGGGCAATGGCTTTACCAGTGATGGACAATGAAAGGAAATGCATTGCTGGTTGCTGGTTCAAATCCTATTAACGTGTCTTTATGGGGATCATGTGAAAGCAGGACAAAAAGCAGGCCATTGGAAACACATGACTCTGATGAATGAAAATGTTTCTTTGCAAAAAACTAAATTAAAAGAAATGAATGAGAGCAAAAGTTAAAGGAAAAGTAACGTTTTTTTTTACAATCTGAGCCTTTTTTCGGCAATAAAACAAGTAGTTTTACTCACCCATAGCAGTTTGGTGTCAATTGGAGTGGTATCGCAGAAGTTATGTTGGAGCCGTTCTGTTCTACTAATGATCCCGTATCCGTTAACATGGTGCTCGTATCATATGCTCGGGGCATTACTTTGCGCTCTCCAAATAACACAAACTTTAGCACTTTTCAAATCACAGAAGATCGCTGTGTCAGGGTAGACTTTTAGTGGATTCCAAAACGGCCTGAAACCCGATATCCAGCTATAGTTTCATTTAATGACGTCATCAGAGAGGACAGTGCGCATGCGTGAACTCAGCTGTTTTGTAAACACCGCTAGTCCGAAAGAAGCTAACACCGCTCTGAACTTTACTTTTCTGTTGCGATATCGGGTTTTAGGCCGTTTTGGAATCTACTAAAAGTCTACCCTGACACAGCGATCTTCTGTGATTTGAAAAGTGTTAAAGTTTGTGTTATTTGGACACCGCAAATCAGTGCCCCGAGCACTCACGCTAACGGATACGGGATCATTAGTAGAACAGAACGGCTCAACATAAGTTCTGCGATACTGCTCCAATTGACACCAAACTGCTATGGGTGAGTAAAACTACTTGTTTTATTGCCGAAAGAAGGCTCAGATTGAAAAAAAAAAACTTTAATTTTCCTTTAAATGAAATGATAGATGAATGTTTTTAATGTGCATAGATTTTCATGTTTTTTCATTAATTTCTTTATTTGATGGGATGAAAACAATAGTAAATATAAGTCAAGCGACAGTTTGCAAAAAGAAAAAAATGAAAAAAAGGATCTAGATTCCATCCGAACTGCAAGGACAACTTACATGCAATAGGAGCAATTTTTGGAACAAAATACAGGTGTTATAACTGTTGTGTAAACTAGCCAAGCTTTGCCCCTCATTGTGGTTGCTGGGCTGCCTCCACACGTGTCACATCATATTACATGGTGGACACTTGACTAAAAGCTACTGTGAGCTTCTCCAGTGTGACTGAGCTCCTCACCCTATCTCTATCCCTGTGGAGGAAACTCATTTTGTCCGCTTGTGTACGGCATCTTGTCAGTTCCCAGAGCTCATGACCACAGGCGAGAGTATGAACGTAGATTGACCTGTAAATGGACAGCTTTGCCTTTCGACTCAGCTTCTTCTTCACAATTTAGAAACAGTTAGAATGACCATGTTTAGACAGTAAAGTATCAATAAAAATACAATAAACCTTAAAGAGGGTGTATTATGCTAAAATACATTTTTGTTTAGCTTTTCTACCATGTTATAACGTTGTTTCCTAATATGCGTGAAGAGTCCCTCAGTCGTCCAGGTAGAATCCATGATAAAAGGAGACATTCAATTTGTCAAATGTACAAAGTTTGTTTGGTCGAAAACGTTTCGCCGCTCATCCGAGAGGCTTCGTCAGCTCTGGTTTTCATGCTGGTTAGACCCTGTTTATATCTAGCTGCAGGGAGGAGCTACCTACACTGAAAAAAGCTCTGAAACTATCCAAGCTACTCTGTCTCTTTTGTTTTACGAATTCCTCTGGCGTCTAGTATTAGCATATCTATAAGCCCTAGGAGGCGCTCACTACACTGAAATAGCTCTGAAACTATCAACTAATCTGTCTCTTTGGGAGACGAAAATGGACGCTAGAGAAATTTGAAATACAAAGAGACAGACCAGCATGAGAACCAGAGCTGATGAAGCCTCTCGGATGAGCGGCGAAACGTTTTCGACCAAACAAACTTTGTCCAGTTGACAAATTGAATTTCTCCTTTTATCGTTGTTTCCTAATCAAAAGAGGTTTTAGATCTCATCCATGCATGTTTGAGTGATCTATTTGTAATCTATATCGATGGCCCTATAAACAGTCTTTATGGTTAGCAGTAATATTCTGTGCAAACTCTGTTCACAAGCTTATACGTCATCCATGCTCCCGCGTGACAGTTCTCCATAAATATACAAAGGCATGATACAAAACTGTACTGCAACTTTACAAACCTGAAGTAGCTTCATTAGCAGGACGCACACTGATTGTGTTGTGGTACAGTAGCACTCTGAAGGGGGAATGACTTAGCACGAGAAGCAAAGGGAAAACTTGTTAATATGTTGTGTTTGGCTAATATAGCATTTTCAAAACAATAAAAGGTCACATCACCCCAATTATTGCGTTGTTGCACTGGCTTCCTGTTAATTTTAGAGTTGCTTTTGAGATTTTATTGTTTGTTTTCAAAGTTTTGAATGGACTGGCCCCACAATGTGTTATGATCATCTCAGATCCCCCCACGCGTGCTCTGAGGTCCGAGGGCCAGCTCCAGCTAGTGGTGCCTAAGACGAGATTTAGGCTGCGTCTCATTTCTCTGTCTTACCCCTTAGTCTTACCCCTACCCCTTGGATTTGCACGTTCATGTGAGGGCAAGGGGTGTCCCGATTTTAATTTTGATCAAGGGCTAGGGCCACGACCGAGGGCTATATGCCCCTTGAAAATGAAGGGGTACGCCTACAAGCTCAGTCAGGTTTTGGGATCAGGATGGCAGCGTCACATCGACCAGCCAAGGAGTCTCATAAATGTATTTTCAGCAGTTGTAATAATGGATTAACAGTTTAGCATGGTTTACAATTATGACGCTTATGTTCTACGTTACTTTTAGTGAACTGTTGTTGCGGTTTTAATTGTAGTGACGTCTGTTTAGCCGACGTTATCGTTTTCATCAAACTTTCATGTATAAACAAGCTAGTTTTTTGTCGAGCTGAGCTCGTTATCAAGGGGCAAGACAAAGACATAGATAAAGGGGTAGGGGAAGGGGTAAGACAGAGTACAGTGGTACCTCACCTTACGAAAGACCCAACAAACGAAAATTCCAAGTTACGAAACGCCTTCACGTTAAATTTTGGTCTCTAGATACGAAAGAAAATTCAAGTTACGAAACGCAAAATCTCAAAAATTCAAATAATGCGCGTTCAGATGCGCGCTCAGCCACACACATACGCTTTTCTCAGACTGGATTTAAACTTTTCTCACATTTGTCTTTGTTTAAACATTCAAACTTTCATAGATTTTCAACAAAATGTATTAATAGTGAAGCGTGGGGGGAAGGAGGAGGGTGGAGAAGTGTGCGCGGGGACACATGTGTGATAGCGCAGCATGACCCGGCGCGGGGCTGCGAGGACGAGACCCGTGCTCAAACCGTGCCTCCTCTAAAACAGGATTAAACCAGGTCTGAACCAGGTCTAAACCAGGTCTAAACCAGGATTAAACCACCGCGTTACCTGCGTTCGTTCATGCGCTCGGACTGCGTGCGGTCCCCTCCTCGCTGCTCGCCTCAGCTGTGACTCATGAGAAACCAGGAAATAGACCCGCACGCGGCGCTTTAATCCACCTGGTCTAGTCCTGGTTTAGTCCAGGTTTAGTCCTGGTCCAGTCCAGGTATAGACCTTGTTTAGACCTGGTTTAGTCCACGTTTAGTCCTGGGTCTACAGTCTCTTAGCCAATCAGGACCCAGAACACAGTGTTACACTATAAAAAAAAAAGTTACACTATAAAAAAAAAAACTTGGAACGGGGCCTTGGAACTAATCAGGCTTTTTGCATTGAAATAGCTACTCAACTTACGAAAAATTCACGTTACGAAACCACTTCTGGGACGAATTAATTTCGTAAGATGAGGTACCACTGTAATGGGACGCAGCCTTAAAACTAGGTGGGACAGGGCCTTCTCTGTGACAGGCTCCAAGCTCTGGAACACTGAACAGCCCACATAGTGGAGTGTTTTAAACAACAAGTAAAGTTTTTACAATCTGGACCTTATTTCGGTGATAAAACAATGCCATTTACTCACCCATTGTACTTTGGTGTCATTTGGAGTATTTCCAGAGATTTCGGAGTTTGGCGATATCCGTTTAACGGGAGTAGTCGGGGCAGGCTGTTGCAGTCACCAAATAACACAAACTTTATCACTTTTCAAATGAAAAAAGTTCAATGTGTTAGTTTATACTTTTCGTTTCATTTAATCAAAAGTGGCCTGTAATCCGAGATCCAGCCATGGTTCCGATTGGATGACCTCATTGAGGACAGTGCTCATGCACGCATTCATTCCGCTACTTTGCTTAGAAGACGCTCAGAACTTTTCTGTTGCGAGCGAGACATGACTGAAGATTCGGACTTCGAGATTGAAGAGGACTTATTTGAGTATGATGGCCGTCCCTATCGTTTTGACCCTGAGTATACGGATGAAGAGATATTAGAAAGAAGGAAGTGGACAGTTTGAGGAGCAGCACACCAGAGAACAGCCATCGGTATCGGATTACTTCTCAGAACCGTGCGCTGAATCCGCTGGCCTTCTTTCTTTTCCTTTGCTGGTAAAAAATCATCCGGACTGAAGTGGGTACTGCAAACACGATGTTCCAAACGTCTTACAGCTTTGCCTTTCATGTTTGGGTTCATTCTCAAGGCAACTAGCCACAGCTTCAATAACTCCGGATTGTGATGGGGAAGTGTGTGAAAACTCAACTTCGTCCAAGCTGTCATTTTGTTTTCACAACCGGGATGAATGCATGTTCGCACCTTTTCAGGTTTTCTCAAGCGGAGATGTTTTCTTATTATTATTCCTGAGCTTCTTTATGACTGTAACCGAGAGCTGTCGTCTTATCTGCAAATCAGCTCTGAATGCACGCATACGCGCAGTCCTCGTTGAAGACTTCATCCAATCGGAAACATGACTGGATCTTGGATTACAGGCCATTTTTGATTCAAACGAAAGTGTAAACTAACATATTGAACTTTTGTCATTTGAAAAGTGATAAAGTTTGTGTTATTTGGTGACTGCAACAGCCTGCCCCGACCACTCACGTTAAACGGATATCGCCAAACTCCGAAATCTCCAGAAATACTCCAAATGACACCAAAGTACAACGGGTGAGTAAATGACGTTGTTTTATCACCGAAATAAGGTCCAGATTGTAAAAACGTTACTTATCCTTTAAAGGTACACTGTGTAGGATGGTGGCGCATTGGTGGATGGTGGGTATTGCAATTCCGGTTCTAGCTACAGCAGACTTTGAGGGCGCGACATAACGCGGACAGCTTGGCGTACCCGGAGGTGGGTTCACCGGCAGCCGCACCCGAACCGCGCGCACGCGTGAAGCGCACCCGGCGCTGTGCGCGGGTGGGGGGAATCGGGAACCGGACCGCGGAGGGCGGAGGTCAGTCTGCACTTGGGGGGACGAAGGCGGAACCCGGGGTGCGGAACCCGGGGTGCAGAACCCGGGGTGCGGGCCCGCGCTGCGACAAAGCCCCAGCCGTGGTAGGTACTATGTCCTTCTTCTTTTCCTCTTAGATGAAGGTGTTTGCTCCTGCGATGTATGTGCGGAGTAACTGTGATCCGGCAACATGCTTGTCGTTGTTTATCCAAATGCGTACTATCTCGTTGTGTGAAAACCACGGGCCAGTGCCGACAGCTATAAAGAAAACGGTGAACGCGGAGCCCAAAATACAGTATGTCCTTCTGCGGCCCTCGTAATCAAAATGGCTGCCTCTATATGGGGAAGATCCCCCTTTTATGCGACTATATTTAAGTCCAACAGAATACTTTGATTTCATGATGGAAGTGAAAAGGCCTGGAAAACAATGTATTTTTGAATGGGTATCTTCAATTTTGGTAATTAACGGGTAAACGGGTTTTTTATTATTTTTTATTATTATTATTATTATTATTATTATTATTATTATTATTATTATGCAAAGCACTTTGGAAAATGTCTTGTTTATAAAATGTGCTGTAAAAAGTAAAATTGGATTAGATTGGTTTGGAAAAGATAACATGCTGAGCTCATTATGTTATGCATTAGCAGTTAATACACCTAGAAGTAAAATACTCTCTCTTTAAGATACGATAAGCCTGGCTGTAATAAATAAAACACCTCTCCACATCCGTCAAACTCCCTCCACTTTACAGCACCAGGAGGAGCCCATATAAAACATGTGAATCCATCCTCCTCTGTCTTGTATTAGGCCAGTGTTTAAAAGCCCTGACAGTTTTATCAGCGTTTCTCTTTTGTAATAGTCCTGTGACTGCGATCAGCTCTGTGTCCTGAGGGGGAGTGGGGCCGTGATGTGCGATTAATATAATCTACAAATGTTAGCTTTGAAAATGTCACCCCTGCCTCCAGGTGCATGCAGGAGGTCTGTCTCACTCTGCTACAGGTAAAACCGCAACACTAATTCAATGGTGTATCTTTTGCAAATATGCCTCCTGATTGATGCAGAGACTGTAGCTGCTGTGTTAAAGCTGTAAGTAAAATGGAATAATATCTTTCAGATCATATCATCAAAGTGTACCAAGTGTGCTACTGGTATTTTAAATATTTTTTTCTAGTAATGTAAATGTAACAAATTTTCTGTTAAAGGGCCTATTTTACATTATTTTCTCATCTATACTCTAATGTTTTTTCCTCGTCGAAAACACTGAGACACGTTTAACATGCAAACAACTATTTAAAGGCAAAATATTACTTTTTGTGTTGCTCCTACTACTACTACTACTACTACTACTACTACTACTACTACTACTACTACTACTACTACTACTACTACTACTACTACTGCTGCTGCTGCTGCTGCTACAATGACTTCAACTTCAACTACTGCTACAACTATTACAAATCTTGAAGAATCCAACTTTTAATTTATTTCTATAGCACATTTAAAAACAACTGCAGTAACAGTAAACTCCAACACACACTATGTAATACACAATCAAATAGCAAGACAAACAAGATAAACTATTTAGGTAATAATAAAAATAATAATAATAATAATAATAATAATAATAATAATAATAATAATAATAATAATAATAATAATAATACAACTATAATGAAATTGGAAGGTGCTGTAGCTTAGTTGGTGGTAAATGCTTGTGCAAATACGTAGATGTGGCTTTAGCAGGCTTTTAAAATGCTCCAGTGTCCCAGCAGCCCTAGTGGTTAAAAGAATAGTTTGGAGATGCCACGGAGAAGGACCTATCTTCTGTGGTGCTCAGTGTGGAGCAGGGACAGAGAGCAGCAACTGGTCCACAGACCTCAGAGCTCCTCTGGGCGTGTGGTGCTGGAGGAGTTCTGACGAGTATGGTGGGGCTATAGGTCATGCAGGCTTTTAAAGGCACCATATAATGACCTATTTTCCGATCTATGATATAATGTGGTGTTGTGTTGTGTTTTGTTTCATTCACACATGTTTGACACGTAAATCCTACATATAGTATGTAGGAGTGACTCTCTCAAACAGAATACAGGAAGTGCTCCATACGTACAACATCACAATTTGGAACAATTTGGAGCTTTGGAGATGTAGACAGAGGGTAATAAAGGGTTACTCACAAATGTGTAAATGAAACAAAACACAACTCCAGGTATGTTTTTGAGGAGGTAACAACATTATAACGGTTTAAAACTCACAAGACTCCCTTTGTGGAATATCTTTTTATTACACCGGGATACTGGTGCTACTACCTACTACTACTACTATTAGCCTACTACTATGACGACTTCTACTTCAACTACTACTACAACTACTATTAGACCAAATCCTATTAGGTTATTGTGTAACCCACCTCCAAGTCTCCAAATGTTTTTCATTTGCACTACAAATATCTAGGAATAAATCTGGTAATAAATAAAGTAACTCAATGAAAAGTTTTGAATGATGATGATATTCTCTGCTGACTTTTTTCATATTTGCAGTGTGAAATTAGCCACTACTACCACCACTGCTACTACTACTACCATCTTTTTTCTTATTTCATACACGTTGCATAGTAATAGAATAGAATGCCTTTTATTGTCACTATTCATATGTACAATTTACATTATACATACTCACAATGAGAGAGAAACTAGTGCAAAACGTCCTGTGCTACACATTACTTATCCAAGTTAATGCAAGTCTTGCTCAGATATTGCAGTAGGGGTGACAAATACAACATATATACACACACTTTTACATTGCAGAGATGTTTCACAGAACTCAGTTTAGCATACTGTACTGTATTAAATGTTGTCAACAAGCTATAGCACTGTGTTAAGTATTGCACCACAGAATATTGCACTGTAATTAGGTATTGCACAACAACAGGTGGATATGCTACAAAACCCAGTTCAAGATATTACTCAGTAATAAATGTTGCCCAGGTGGATATGCTACAAAAAATACATTATTACACTGTAATAAATATTGTCCAAGATATATTGCACTGTGTTAAGTAATTGCACAACAGGTGAGTGGAAGGAGAGTGGGGGAGCTCATCAAATTCCATTACTGTCAAGGTATTTCCACTTTTGCTTATATTCTCTTTTGACTTCTTTTCTTTCTTTTCTTTCAGACTCTATGAGGTGAGCAGGGTCGTGTGCTCAGTGCTGCTGCTGCCCTTGACAAACTGTGGCATTATGGGTGAAACCTCTAAGAGTACAAGTCCACAACACTCCATTGATTTGTGCTTTTTCTGTTCAAACTTGCTCAGCCAAGCAAAGTACAGGAATAGATCCAACCTCCCTTTATCACCTCATACTTTCAGTTTGGGCTCAACTCTGCACGTCCACTTTGACCTTAAAATAATTGACTATGTCTATGACATTGCAGGATATGTTTTATTTGAGCGGGAGTGGTAATCCTGGAGAAATACTGGATTTGGAAATCTCTGAAGGTGAAGCTATAACTCATTCACCCATGGGTGCAGTGTCAAATCATGGGACTGTGTTGTGCTGGGGGAATAGTCCGGTACATTGGGGTACTTTGGGGTGGACTATGCATTTCTCTGTGTGAGTCTATAGGACAAAAAATAGTCTATTGGTACTTTGCAGTAACATCATACTGGGGGTGTTTTACGTGTATTTTTAAAGTTTTAAGATTGTCTAAAAAAAATTGTAAATAAATTTAAATACACAGCATTCATGGTCCTGTTTAGGTGCTTGATTTTCAACAAAAAGATGAGAGTTTGTAACGAAAGATTGTTGGTTAATCTAGCTATCTTGTGACTGTAATTTTATGTGTGAGATAATTGTCTAACAGCACAAATTTGCTCCTGTTGTCGTTCCAACCAAACCAACTCTTTCTAGTCAGATTTAGTAAAGATACACGTCCATTCATTTAACAAAACAAAACTGCGGTGCCCAATGGGAGCTGATGTCACCGTAAATGTCGTGTCACATCATTAAGAGTTGTTAAAACATCTCACAGATTTTAAAAAATAAAATTGGAGAAAAAATAACAGAGCAGTGTGTACCGGTGGCAGCGAAAAAAGAGATTAAATGGCAAAATGGCGTCTTGAAAATAAGGGAATAATGATCACACTATATACAACTTCAAGTGCGTAAATGGTGAAGGGGAAAATAACCTTGATTAAAAGCTCTAAAAAGTCAATTTTACATAATAGGTCCACTTTAAACTTAGCTAGACGTTCACTGTGCAATAGCGACGCAACAGCAACAGCAATAAGATTTTAAAGCAGATCTATTGAATCATCTTTTTGCTTATTTTTTCACAGCATCACATTATACTCACATATCTCTCCCCTGTATTACACTGTGTTTTAACTTAGTCAAATCCACTTAGCTCTCCTCTCGCCCTGTTGTTTTCCAGGGCTGTCCCTTTCAAATAAAATCCCAGAATCTTCAGAGATCAGTGTGCTTTCCAACACCTGCACAGGTCCATACGAGACGCTCTATTTACTCTGGAAGTGGAGGGAAAACTGCGCTCATTAATTATTCTGCAGTGTTGTGTCTCAGAGCTGTCTGCCTGACGCTGGTGGGCTGCTGGTTTCAAAAACACACAGCAAAAACGATGAGTGAAATGACTTTAATTTAGAATATTCGTATTGACTAGCTTTGGTGTATGTAATTAATATGTTAAAGAATTTTGTTATTTCAGAGGTATTTCTGATAGAATCCAATGTGTTACTATATTGGACAAATACTCCTCTGATTTTATTCCTATTTCCCTATTTCTTGAAATTAGAAAAAATACAAACGAGTGAAGATGGAAATGGAAATGGAAACGTTTATTTGTCATTGTAAACAACGAGGTGAGATGGCAGCCGACATGGAGGCGCTAACGTCCCACCTCTCTGCACAGCGATACAAGAACATAAACAGAATAGAAAATGCAGATACAATCACAGTAGTCACAAACACATATGACAGTTGAACGGTTGGAAATACAATTACGGGAATGAGATGGAAAACAGAGAACTATATTATTGACAAACTGAGGCGGCAGACTATGTGAGAGGGCAGTGTTTTTTATAAATACAAGTCATCATGATCTAGCCAGTTTATGTTGTTCTTTTCATATCATGTGCTGTGACCTTGGAGTGTCCAGTGCAAGAGAGTCATAGTCAAAACACAGCAGCCCTGCTTATTGTAGATTCCCAGGAGAATTAATTAACCAGGGGAAAATGCACATAATCGATACACTTTAGAACTCAGATGAACGGACATTTGGTCCGAGACCTGGTTCTGCAAAGTCCCCAACTTCATGTCACCAAGCCGGGCCGTTGAGACTCTCCAGTCCTCCCTCCTGGCACGTAGATAATTGTGGACTGAGCCACTTGTTTCACACAGTTCCACAAACATATTCATGATGGTATCCAAGTGTCAGTTGGGTATCCACTGCCTAATTGTATATCTGGCAACTCAACCATACTTATGTGTAAATGTACAGATTTATACATCATTTTGAACAAAGATGTCTGTGTGTAAACCCTCAGTTGTCCAGGTAGGATCCCTAGCTAAACATCTTTTGCATAGTTGACAGAACTGAATCTTTCTTTTGCTAATTTTGAAAGGTATTAAAGGTCCCATGGCATGAAATTTTCACTTTCTGAGGTTTTTGAACGTTAATGTGAGCTCCCCTACCCTTTTTAGCCCCCCATGGTTAAAAGTTGCGAAATGTCTAAACTGAGCATTTGCGATCCTTTTCTGCGTTAGAAAAAATTGGAGCTCAAACGGGCGATTTTGAACAAGGCACCTTATTGACGTCAGATCGAAAAAAGAAATGCAAAGGCAGTTCCACCCCCATCTGTCTGAACTCAGCGTCTCTGTAAATCACGCCCAGAGAGTTTGGACTGCGAATGCGCTAGGCAATGCGAAATGCGTTTTTTTATTTGCCTGGAGGCACGTCCGAGTGTTTCTAGGCTCGGAAGTCCTTTATCTGAGCTTCTGGACCTTTGAACAGCAGAAGTTTAATTTTATTTTCTGTGGAAATGTGTTTATTTTTCAATGGAACGCTTCAAATCTCTCCCCCCGTGCAAAAACAAGGAAATGGATCAGCTGAGGGCTCAGAGCCGAGAGCGGAGAGTTTGGCCACGCCCCCACCCTCTACTATAGGCCAGCTCTTTTCTCCTCATTTGCATTCAAGCAACAACGCCCATTATGGAGTGTTCCAGAGAGAGAAAAAATACTCTTTCTCATCTTATCTCTGTTGATTGAGTGTTGATTTTGAAGAAGGATTCATTTACAGTATTAGGGAACCATTAAGGAGCCATATAAAAGCATCAAGAAGTACCATGTGATGGGATCTTTAAACTTGTGTTGGCGGATTTACTTTGTTTTCTGTTTAGTAGAAATTGATATTGGATGTTAGCTGTTTATAAAATAAAATTTAAAATAAATAAAATGTGTCAGTGAGGTCTACAAAAGTCACCCGGGCCTTTCTGTGTGGAGTTTGCACTCTGGTTCCCATCAACATGCTCCATAGGTTAAAAAAAATCCTCCAGCTGAGGTCCTGACCAGGCATAGTAATAAGATCATGGAGATGGGTCCCCAGGTGCCCTGATATGCTGCCCACATATTTAAAGATATACACAATACAGATAAGAGAAGACTACAGAATACAGCCAATTAAAGAAGAGATTTGTGGATCATTAAAAACTTTAGATCACGGGTCTCCAACTTATAACTCGAGCTACCAGTATCTCGTGGCCTCATTTTGAGTAGCTCGCGAAAGAATTTCCAAAAATGTACCTATATTTAGCCGTCAAGTTTGATTCGTCACTTTATTCAAAAAAACCCTTTCATGCATTACACACATTTGTCCTATCAAATTCACTGGGGGCACGCCGTCAATCAAAAGGCTGCTGTCTTAGTCAAACTTGATTACCGCTGACCGGCGCCTTGACACTTGCTGCACCATGAGCATGAATGTCAGTGACGAGTGCGTGTGTCTGATCTGCGGATTTAGCGTGGCTGACAGTAAGTGATGCGATGTGGAGCGCCATTTTACCAAAGTCCACAGCAACTTTTCAGTTTCCCACGGGTAGCAGCCTACGCAAAGAGAAGTTCAAGTCAAATCAGTGCTCCAGAGACAACAACAACAGCCTTTTACTGATGGTGCCATTGTAAAGGAGGCTATGACTGGTGGGTGAAACGTTGTTTTAAGATCATAAATGTAAGACTGAGATTTTGTCATTTCTAACGTGCAACTTGGGGCCAACACGATAGCCAGGTGACAATGACTGCACTGTCTGAGGACGAAACAGCTTGACTCGGACATTCAGAGGTGTAAATGGTTTTCCGTTCAATGCGATAAGTCGGTGGATGCGAGCGATACCACCCAAGCTTGTGGTTTTTATTTGTATGGTATTTAAGGACTTTTCCACCACCAAGAGGAGTTTTTAAACTTACTTCCACTGAAAAGACAAGACAAGTAAGATCGTTTACAACTCTATATGTTTTTACACTCTATGATTCTGTCTCATATAGAGTACTGTATTACCACATAGTCACTTGCTGCTGGCACAACACTCAAACCAGTTGAATTACTTTTTTAAAAAGCTGTGAAAATATTAGACAAGAAACCATTCTCAGTTCACCACTGCACTATTTTAGACAAGAACAACTTGCTCAATTTTAATAATTTTGCACATTTTAAATATGGTTGTTTTATATATAAAGTTTTGCATGGACTTGTTCCTCCTCCGCTCCAGGATTTTATTAAAACAAAGACTGTCAGTGGGATGGAACTAGGGCCACGGCCCAGGGGAACTGTGAGGTTCCACACAGACGCACTACATTTGGACAAACTGCTCTCAGTCAGAGGCTCTAAGTTCTGGAACTCTCTCCCATCATCAATGAGAGAGACTCCAACACTGCCCACTTTTAAATCATACTTGAAACAGTCGCTAAAGGAAAACCAGACTTGTGGACACTTTTAATATTTTAATCTTTTAATCTTTTCATGCTTAATGTTTTAATATTTTAATGTTGGTGTTATTGTCAGTTGTCATTGTTTTATTGTTTTTGCTGTGGTGTCACCTGTCTAGGGACTACAGATGACAATTAGCATTCTTGCTATAATCTGGCATATTTACACTGCAATGCTGCAGATGTTCATTAATATCCACTGTCCCTATTAAATAAATAAATAAATAAATAAATAAAAACTACCACCAGAGGAATGGATATTTACAATGCAGTAAAGGGCTTTGGTGGATAGAAAGATTCCCATTGAGAAGCTCGTGTCCATAACAAGTGACAAGGCCCCGGTTAAGACTGAACTTTCTGAACTGCCATTGCATTATACATCAGATGCATTATATGCGATAAAGTTCTGGATTTTGACTACATTATTGGACCTGTTGTTAAGATCATCAACTCCATTTGAGAGAAGCAAAGCAACACTGGAGCTTCAAATTGTTCCTTGAGAAATGCGCTGTGAACCATGAGGATCTCCTTCTTCACATGGACGTCAGGTAAGATACTGCAAAGTTTTCTTTCTTTGCTGGATGAAATTAAGACTTTTATATTGACTTGGGGGAAGGTATCACCCTATTAAATGAAGCAGAGTGGCTTTTTGATCTTGCGCTCCTGATCAATGTAGCAGATAAAATCCACCAGCTGAATGTGCAGTTACAAGGCAAGGTGCGGGTGGGGTGGTCGGAGGCTCGTGGTTTTGGGTAAACAACAAGCATGCTGCTGTATCACACGTCGTAATGGATCTAACACGTGTTTTGGATTAATTGTTTTACTGGATTTTATTCGCTGGATCCTTATGGACAGATTGATACCAAGCTTGTGGTGAAATACAGAGTTTGACCTGTGCAAGGCCTTCAAAGGTAAGCAAAGTAACAAACCTCGTTTTGTGCTTTTCCGTATAAAAGCCCCATGTGCTCAGGGAGTGATTGTTGTGCTGGAAAATGAATTGCATAGTCAAAAAGAGGAGACTGTAAGGTTTCATTTGATATGTAGATTATCATGGTACACGATCGGGAATGTGTGCTTTCATGCGAAAAGAAAAAAAAAAGTGAACGGGAGACCGCGTTTTATTAATACCGTTGTTGTCGGCCGGGTGTGCGCCGGGTGCGCGCCGGGTGCGCGCCGGGTGCGCGCGGGAGCTGTCCGCTACGGAGCGTCCGGGTGACCCTCGAGGTTTGCCGTAGCTAAAACAGGAAGTGCCATAGCCACTATCCACCTATGCGCCACGAATCCCACACACTGGACCTTTAAGTTCTCATTTTATATTCAGCAAGTGACAAACAAAAAGTTACAGTCTCCTTCTGTCTCAAACAGGCCCGGATCTAGACTGCGCAGATTGGGGGGGGCATTTCAAAATTTTGGTGGGGCATACACATACACACGCGCACGCACACACACACACACACATACACACTCATGCACACACACGCACACACATCAAGAACCAGCACACACGGGTTGTACAGCGGGCGGCACGGTGGCTGAGTGGCTAGCACTCATGCTTCACAGCTAGAAGGTTCCGGGTTTGATCCCCGGGTCGCCCAGGCCTTTCTGTGTGTGTTCTGTGTGGAGTTTGCATGCATGGTCTGGGTTCGATCTCCGGGTCGCCCGAGCCTTTCTGTGTGGAGTTTGCATGTTCTCCCCGTGGATGGGTTTCCTCCGGGCACTCCGGTTTCCCCCATCAACCCAAAACATGCTCCAGGTAAAATCCTCCAGCTTAGGTCCTGACCAAACCGAGCAATAAGATCATGGAGATGGGTCCCCGGCGCCTGAAAGACGAGCTGCCCACTGCTCCTGAAGGATGGGTCAGATGCAGAGAAATAATTTCCCTACGGGGATGAATAAAGCCTTTCTTCTTCTTCTTCTTCTTCTTCTTCTTCTTCTTCTTCTTCTTCTTCTTCTTCTTCTTCCACTGCGATGCCCGCCCTGTAGAGCCTGCTCAGCGTCTGCATGTGAGGACGGACCCCTGGGTCGCGATAGAGCTGTGGGGGTGAAGCGGTGCGAGGGGAAAGAGGAATACTGAGGAATACTGAGGAATACTGTGGAATACTGTGGAATACTGTGGGTTTGCGCTTGGATTCCACGGGTAGAGCTGCACACAAAGCCCGGAGCGGAGGAGCACCGTGCAGCGCGCATGTTCATGCAGACAGCGGGACGTGAAGCAGACCACTAGTGGCAAAATGAGCGCTTTGTGCTCGGGTAAGCGGCTTGGCAAATCAGAAGTCGTGGAGTTTTGGAGGAGCAAACAAGAAAACGTGATAGGCAGGTTGAAATTACATCAAATACAGCTGACCAATTGGGTGGGCAGGAGAACATTTTGGGTGGGCATTTCCCACCCCTGCCCACTTCTAGATCCGGCCTCGGTCTTAAACGTGTGATAGTAAACCCAGGTGCAGGCAGTGCGTTGAATGTAGCATGAATGTAGAATACTGAGTTTTTGGCAAAGCTTGGACAAGAGTCTTCAGACAGATTTAGGGACTTTGACAAACATCAGCGTTGTGGGAGATTTATGGCAAACCCATTCATGGATGTGGACATAAGTGAGATTTCGGGTCAGATGGTTAAACTTTTCTGTATTGATCCTGTAGAAATGGAAATGATAAGCATTCAAAATAATGTGCAGCTTAAGCCTTGTAGAGCCAAATGACTTTAAAAATCTTAATGAGGTTGCACTGCAAATGTCTCTTTTGTTTGGTTCTACCTACCTGTGTGAGTCAGCTTTTTCTGATATGAATGTAATCAAATCAAAGTACAGGACATGACTGAGTGATGAACACTTGAATGACAGAGTCAACCTGAGTGGCTACACTCCAAGTTACTCCTCTCTTGTTGACAGCATGCAATGCCAGACCTGTCACTGTGTAGGCTACATGTCACATGAATCATATTCTGTGCTAATTGTGTGTAATATAGTTAGTCAGTTAATAGCACTGCTTAAAAAATGCATAAAAATGGTCATCTATGTGAAATTAACATTGTATTAAAAATGCAAAATCTGATTTGTGGACAAAAAATGATTTAATATTGAGGCAAATTGAAATTGCACTTAAAATAAGATATAACATAAATGTTTCTGAACATCAGTAGCTCACAGTTGTTTTGTTTTAGTTAAAGTAGCTCACTGAGGAAAAAAGGTTGGAGACCCCTGCTTTAGATGGTACTGGTTGGTCTACAACAGAGATGATCAAACTATGGCCCAGGGACCAAATGCGGCTCTCAGCCAAATTTCTGTTGGCCCTCAAGACTCGTGCTGAATTGCCCAGTTGATCATAGGCAGCACTTTTATTGCAAGTATTTCAACAACTATAACCTCAATAACATCAGCTTGTTTTGTGATTCAGACCTAATTCCAAGTTTATTAAAATGTATGGGGGCTCTGGCAAGACTCCGAGACTACACTGCACCAATCCTTCCACTACAAGTATGTTTCCATATGGCTCCCGTGAAAAAAGTTTAGACAGCCCTGGTCGACAACATTCATAATACTTTGACTAAATCAGCCCAGATTATCAAAAGTATTCTCATGTTACATTTGAAATAGGCACCTGTCAATATGATGATTGCACAGATTTCCTCCAGTCCAGTTTCCACACAGATGTTCAACAGGAATTTAACAATCTTTCCATTATTATCTGTGAGAGCATGTGCACAGCTGCTGCGCTCTGTCCTACCATCTCCTGCCTTACACTCTGCTCTCATCTGCCCCTCCACCCTCCTCTAGCTGTCTGCTGAATAGAAAAGTTACTTATTGCATCTTTAAGATCTATAATATAATAACCATGAATAATCATATACAAATGTGAGTTGTTTTAAAGCAGGATTGTAGGATTCGTGGCGCATAGGTGGATGGTGATATTGCACTTTCTGTTTTAGCTACGGCAGACCTCGAGGGTCACCCGGGCGCGTGCACGAGCCGCGCGCCGCTACTGTATAAATGAAACGCGGTCCCGTTTTTTTGTTTTGTTTTTTTCTCATGAAAACACACATTCCCGATCATGTACCATGACACTCTACACATCAAATGAAACCTTACAGTCTCCTCTTTTTGACTATGAAATTCATTTTCCTGCACAATAATCACTCCCTGAGCACATGGGGCTTTTATACGGAAAAGCACAAAACAAGGATAGCTTACCTTAGAATGCTTTGCACAGGTCAAACTCTGTATTTCACCATAAACTTGCTCTCAATTTGTCCATAAGGATCCAGCGAATAAAATCCAGTAAAACAATTTAGTCCAAAACACGTGTTAGATCCATTACGACGTCTGATCCGGCAGCATGCTTGTGTTGTTTACCCAAAACCACGAGCCCTGCTGAAGGCGAAGGCGGAGCCCAAATGTCCTTCTGCGGCTCTCGTATTCAAAATGGCTGCCTCTGCATGGGGAAGATCCCCCTTTTATGTGACTATATCTAAGTCCAAAAGAATACTTTGATTTCATGATGGAAGTGAAAAGGCTTGGAAAACAATGTATTTTTGAATGGGTATCTTCAATTTCAGTAATTAACGGGTAAAAATCTTACACACTGTCCCTTTAAAATTTGATATCCTGATATCCTCTACATAGATTTAAGCTTTCTGTTATATGAACATTTTTAGAAGCTTTTATCCATTCAAAAGATATAATAGCTTAAATTGTTAATCACTATGGCAGCATTCCTAATTTCTCATTATTCTGAAAGCTATGGCTACACCCCCCTCCCCTGGCCCTCCTCTTCTCTGGATCTGTTCTCCTGGAGACCGTGGGATCATTTGAAGTGTCACTCAAACTGAAGAGAACAAAGCTTTGAACAGAGCCAGCAGCGAGCGCTGAAAAGGTTCTGTGAAGGTGAAAAGTCAAACATTAGCTGGAAAAGACAGGAATCATGCTGACAGAAAAGTGAATAATCTGGTGACAGGGATGACTAATTGCTTATTGTATTACCAACCTATCTGATCTATATTTTGACTCTGGTATGTGGTATGTGTATTTTTTTAGGACCAACTAGATGTACTGTTTAAAGTAACACACAAACATCTATATTTACAGGTGTGCACCTTTTAATATAGGTTTCTGGGCACCACCTGCTTGTCTAGGGTGACTAGATATCCCAATTTACCCGGGACAGTCCCAGTTTTGAGCTCTGTCCCAGACGATTTATCCAAAACCAGAGATTTGGTCCAGTTTTATATAAGAAATGTCCCAGGTGTCCCTATTTTTGACCAATCTGATCCCTGCCAAAAGTAAAGAGAGGCATACATTGTCACTTGTTTAGGTAAAATACAGAAAAAGCTGCTTAAAAATGATCAAAACACAAAGAAATTGTGGCTTTACTGACTCACATTAGTGCCGATTACATAACAATTTTCTTTAATTACGTACTCGTTTCACAGTTTTATTATTACCAACCCAAACCGGGGGTGTTACAGTTTTTTATTTTGAAAATCTGGCCACCCTATGCTTGTCTCCATGGAGATGTTAATGCAAGGTTGTCCAAACTTTTCACTGTGTATTAAGTGAAATCAGTGCAAAGGATGATTCAAATGGATATGAACTTTGACAGAACTATTGTACCTCCTTTTAAGCTGATGTCATCAACGTTTCCTGGGCGTGTGATGCTAACTGTATGTACTGCTATGTTTGAAGTTCTGTTAGACTATAATCAGATTTTTTTTTTTTTTTTTTTAAACACAACCTAATCTAGCATGCCCCCATCACCATCAATGGAGCTGCTGTGGAGAGAGTAAGCAGCACCAAGTTCCTGGGTGTGCATATCTCTGAGGACCTCTCCTGGTCAAAGAACACTGCATCACTGGCGAGTAAAGACCAACAGTGACTATACTTCCTCCGCAAGCTGAAGAGAGCTAGAGCCCCAGCTCCATCATGAGCTACGTCTACAGAGGCACCATAGAGAGCATCCTCACCAGCTGCAACATGGCACCTGCACTGTGTCCTGCTGGAAAAAGCTACACCGAGTAGTGAGAGCAGCTGAGAGAATCATGGGTGGGTGTCTCTCTCCCCTCCCTCCAGGACATCTACCGCACCCGCCTCACCCGCAAAGCCCTCTGGGTGATCCCACCCACCCATCCTACTGCCTCTTCAGTCTGCTGCCATCAGGAAGGAGACTGAGGAGCCTCAGGGCCAAGACCAGCAGACTGAAAGACAGCTTCATCCACCAAGCTGTCAGGATGCTGAACGCTCTCTCTGCTCTGCCCTCCCTCCCCCCAACTGCTGCTTAAATGACACTTAAATGACAACGACACTGCTGCTTAAATGACACTTAAATGACACTGACAATGCTGCTTAAATGACACTGATACTGCTGCTTATATTACACCATTTGAGTTTTATTACCCTACACATTGTGTGCTTTACTTATTTGTATTATATACAAGCCTATTGTACTTTTTGCTACGGGTATATGTGATGTTTTAGTCATTGTGTTTATTATCTTGTTTATCAGATATTTTATGTTCACTGTGGGCCTAGGGGGCGCTGCAATTTCAAATCCTGTGTGTGCAACCTGTACATATGTTTTTTGACAATAAAGCTGACTTTGATCTTAAAGAAGTGATTAGTTGGAACTATTATTTTTAGTGTTAAACAAGTCTTTAACATAACATTGCAGTCACAAGCTAGCTAGCATTAGCCAATTTTTTTTCGTGGTCATCTTTTTTACTGAAAATTTAATTCTAAACTAAAATGAACCCTTGCATTGATCACAGGTTCTTGAAAATGTGTTGTTTAAATCTGTTTTGTATTTCTTAAAACTTCTTTGGCAGTGTTTGCTAATGTATGCATTGTATTACCATGGTTACTGAACATTCCGCCATACAGTTTACATGTACTAGTGACAGCCAGCTTGGAACATTCATTTTAACTAACTAATATAAACAGAACTAAATAAATATAGTGAAGGTGTATAGAATTTAAAACACAGTGGAGCACTTCCTGTATTACTACATGACATCACAAGGTGGAACAGTGATTTCCTCTGAGAGAAGAACTCAGCCTAAATATGCAGGTTTTTTGTTTTGTTAAACGTGTGAATGAAACAAAATAAAATTGCAGGTCTGTTTTCAATGAGGAAACAGCATTATAACATAGATCAGAAAACAGCATAATATGGGCCCTTTAATGCTATGTGTGGAACATTCTAGGCAAAGCAGTAACTCCATGGTGACAAGAACGCAGAGAAAAGTTACAAAGTATACCTTTACAAATGTATAACTTTTAATGATCAAATTGTTTCACTTTTTTTATGTACATAAGACTCCATATTTCCTTATTCAGTTTTTTATTTCAATCAGCGACTTGATGTCCAAAAATTCAAACTAACTTCCCCTGCAGACCTGTTTGCAGATAACAGATACCGTGGCGAGCTCTGCAGCTGAGCCCTGGTCTAATAAGCCTCATATTGGGGTTTCTATGGCCACAGATGATACAAGAGGGGCAGAGGTAATACACAGAAGAGGATGTGATCTATGTGTGTGATGGTCTGCTCCTCTGACAGAGGACAAAGAGCATCCACTGAATCACATTTAAACTCCACAGAGACATGTCGACATGTCAAATATGATTTTATGAGGATCAAAATTAACTATTGTCATTTTTGAGGTGAAAATAAAAGTATATGGCGAATATGTTTTGTTTTCAGTCAGACTTGCTGATATATTGTAAGAACTATTTGTACAATGCCATTTTAGAATGTGATGTCATTTTAGGGCATCACATTGTAGCTGTAGTTGTGTCCATAGACAAGACACTTCACCTACATTGCCTAGTAAGAAAGCGGAGTGTGTGAGAGTGTTGGTGGTGGGCGGAGGGACCAATGGCACAGATTAGCAGCCTCACTTCCGTCACTCTGCTCCAGGGCAGCTGTGGCTACAGTAGTAGCTTACCACCACTGAGTGCATAGTGAATGAATAATTCTCTGTAAGGGCGCACTCACTAGGACTTTTGAACTGTGCCCGGCTCAAGCACGATTGTATAGGATTCTATGACTGCATTTACACCTGCACAACCGAATCATCATCACACGGCGCTGTTTGTTTACATGTTGCACAGCAGAGCTAACGCTTTAGCGGAGAAAATAAGTCCAGCGGCATGAAATATCTATTAAATAGTGAGACAGATATGGGTCCTGCTGCAATACATGCTTGTCCATGAATTTGTGGATATAATAACAGCCCAGGAGTGAGGACAACCCAAGATGAGGCTGCAAAACTTTTCTCACAGTCCACAGTCTTTATTAAAAGTAAGTGTGGATGCTCCGTGTGTTTGAGAGCAGACTTTATTCACTGCTTTCATCATCATAGTTGCTTTATTGTCGAAAAACAATCATATGTACATGTACATAGAATTAATTCGAAATTTCGTTTCCCCACTAACCAGGCAGGACAGTATAGAGTGGCTAGGGCAGGGGCCGCTGCACTTGCGCGCGCCGCCGACTTTCCTCATATGAGTGGCATTAGTATAATGTAGTATATGTAGTATAAAATCTTGCGTGTACGTGTACAGTCTGTAAAGTCTTCGGGTGAGTGCACTCTTAAGCGGGTGTCAGTATTTCATTTGTTCTGAGTTATATTTGAACATCAATCAGTGTTGATATCCTTTAGTTTTGCACTGGTCTTTTGACAGCTGTCCAGCATCTCATGGCACAGGCCTACGTTTTGGTGTATCTTGCATCTTGCTAGACCTGTTTAATGCCCAAAGCGGCCTGGGCCCATTGTAATGGAAACGGTCCCCGGGTGGGGGTGGCCGCCTCTTAAATGTGGCTAGTCCATGTCAGATTAATCCCAGTGAGTATCCATCACATTGTGGGCTATAAAATCTTAAAGGTCCCATGGCATGAAATTTTCACTTTCTGAGGTTTTTGAACATTAATGTGAGCTCCCCTACCCTGTTTAGGGCCCCTTCTTCCCCATGGCTAAAAGTTGCGAAATGTGTAAACTGAGCATTTGCGATCCTTTTCCGCATTTGAAAAAAAGGCAGCCCAAACGGGCGATTCTGAACAAGGGAAATTTCTGACGTCACATTCGCGGAAAGGTTTCCACCCCCCGTCTGGATGTCTACCCACCGACTCTAGAAATCATGCCCAGAGACTTTGGACCGCAAATGAGCTACGAAATGCGAGATGCATTTTTTTATTTGCCTGGAGACACATGAGAGTGTTTCCAGGCTCGGATGTCCTTTATCCGAGCCTCCGAACCTCTGAAACAGCAGTGGTTTAATTTTGTTTTCTTTGGAAATGTGTTTATTTTTCAATGTAAATCATCTCATATCTTCCTCCGTGCTTAAACACAGAAGTGGGTGACAGCACACAGCTAAACGAGGAAAGAGCGGAGAGTTTGGCCACACCCCCACCCGCTGCACTGGCCTGTCTCTGTCCTCCTCATTTCCATTCAAGCAACAACGCCCAGAATAAAGTGTTTGAGTGAGATATTTTTGACTTTGTTCATGAGGCTATCTCATGCACTAAGGCTTGATTTTGAAGAAGGATTCATTTACAGTATTAGGGAACCATTAAGGCGCCATATAAAAGCATCAAGAAGTACCATGTCATGGGACCTTTAAAAAAGTACCTTGGGGACAAAATCTGGCCTGAAAAGGTTTTAGACCCATGCATCCACAATTCTCCATAAATATACACAAGGGAGTATCGTGAAAGAGAAGAGTGAAGTGTATACGTATAGGATTTTCAAAACAATAAAAGGTAACATGACAATCTAAAGTGTAATATGTTATGTGTAAGCAGTTAATACCCTATTTAAATAATTTGGGTAGTACAGGTTAAGGTCAATGTAATGCCCTGAAAAATTATGGAAACCTGTGTGTGTGTGTGTGTGTGTGTGTGTGTGCGTGTGTGTGTGTGTGTGTGTGTGTGTTTGTGTGTGTGTGTGTGTGCAAATGTAAACACAACCAGAGTCGTTGGGAGCCCAGCTGTAGTCCTGACGTGTGGACCATGTCTGTTTGAGAGCCCTGTTGATCGCCCTCAGAGGGAGTGAGGGAGTTACATAAGCGGAGGACCACGATAAGCTGATTATAAGGCCGTCTCATTTCCACATTCTTTAAAGGCTGAGTGCTGCTGAGGCTTACAGAGCTCTCCACTCAGCTCTCTGGAAAAGTACATATTTATGCAGTAAAAGTACATTGTCCGGTTAGCTTAAACATGTGTGTCACCTTACCATACACGGGAGGAATAACAGAACCCATTGAGAGAGCCATGAAAAACTAAAACAGAAACACAGCAGCCAAACCATATACAAAAATGTAACACAATCAATCCAAATTGTGGAATAAATCAGAGGAGAAAAAAGAACACCAAAAGAAAACCAAGGAGTCTCACCAGAACAGAAAGACTAAAACTAAAATCCACCATATGAGGAATAGGCATACACATCCCACAGCTGAAACATGTGAACAAGGAAAATACATCTCTTACTGAATTGTCTTTAAAAAGAACACAAGAAGTTAATTAAACATGTGTGTAGAGGATATGTAGATGATAGGAATTCAAGGCTAAAGGTTCTTTCAATTTTTTTTAAAGGTACACTGTGTAAGATTTTTACCCGTTAATTACCGAAATTGAAGATACCCATTCAAAAATACAGTGTTTTCCAAGCTTTTTCACTTCCATCATGAAATCAAAGTATTCTGTTGGACTTAGATATAGTCGATTTAACCTGCATAAAAGGGGGATCTTCCCCATGTAGCGGCATCCATTTTAATTACGAGAGCCGCAGAAGGACATACTGTATTTTGGGCTCCGCCTTTGCCGTTTTCTTTATAGCTGTCGGCACTGGCCCGTGGATTTCACACAACGAGATAGAACGCGAGACAAGCATGTTGCCGGATCACACTTACTCCGCACATACATCGCAGGAGCAAGCACCTTCATCTAAGAGGAAAAGAAGAAGGACATAGTACCTACCGCGGCTGGGGCTTTGTCGCAGCACGGGCCCGCACCCCGGGTTCCGCCTTCGCCCCCCCAAGTGCAGACGGACTTCCACCCTCCAGTTCCCGATTCCCTCGTGCGCGCGGTTCGGGCGTGGCTGCCGGTGAACCCACCTCCAGGTACGCCGAGCTGTCCGCGTTACGTCGCGCCCGAGTGACCCTCAAAGTCTGCCGTAGCTAGAACCGGAATTGCAATACTCACCGTCCACCAATGTGCCACCATCCTACACAGTGTACCTTTAAAGCTACAAAATCATGTTTAAAAATGAGTGTTTTACTATAATTACGAGCCTCCTCTCTCCTTCACACTGTTCACTGGGTTAGATACAAAGAGTCCGCTCTCAAAGACTTATTCTTGGCTCTTACAACCTTTTGACATGACTTTTTAATGAGTCCCACATTACAGATACACGGTTTTCTTCTTAACGTGTTACATTTTACTGGAGTGGTGTATCTCCATTTGTCTGTGAACGTAAGAACATATGATTCTGTGTCTCAGAATTACAGTGCTACATGCATATAAAATAATTGAACACTGAAAATAAAATCTAGGCTACAGAAATGTTTAAAGTTTAAAAGTCCTATATCATGCAAAATTGACTATGGTGAGCTTTAAAGGAAAATTAACGTTTTTTTACAATCTGAGCCTTCTTTCGGCAATAAAACAAGTAGTTTTACTCACCCATAGCAGTTTGGTGTCAATTGGAGCAGTATCGCAGAACTTATGTTGAGCCGTTCTGTTATACTAATGATCCCGTATCCGTTAGCGTGAGTGCTCGGGGCATTATTTTGCGGTGTCCAAATAACACAAACTTTAGCAGTTTTCAAATCACAGAAGATAGCTGTGTCAGGGTAGACTTTTAGTGGATTCCAAAACGGCCTGAAACCCGATATCCAGCTATAGTTTAATTTGATGACGTCATCAGAGAGGACAGTGCGCATGCGTGAACTCAGCTGTTTTGTAAACACCGCTAGTCCGAAAGAAGCTAACACCGCTCTGAACTTTACATTTCTGTTGCGATATCGGGTTTCAGGCCGTTTTGGAATCTACTAAAAGTCTAACCTGACACAGCGATCTTCTGTGATTTGAAAAGTGCTAAAGTTTGTGTTATTTGGACACCGCAAATCAGTGCCCCGAGCACTCATGCTAACGGATACGGGATCATTAGTAGAACAGAGTAGCTCAACATAAGTTCTGCGATACTGCTCCAATTGACACCAAACTGCTATGGGTGAGTAAAACTACTTGTTTTATTGCCGAAAGAAGGCTCAGATTGTAAAAAAACATTACTTTTCCTTTAAGCCGTGTTAGAATGTTGTTTCATTTACACATGTTTAAGTACTCTTTTATTATTTGTCTGTCTGCATCTCCAAATCTCAAAACGCTCTGTTCCAACTTGTGAGAGAGCAGAGACCAGAGCAGAAATTATCCAAATAATTGTAGTGAAGGTGTATGGAGTTTAAAAACACAGTGAAGCACTTCCTGTATTACCACACGACATCACAAGGTAGAACAGAGCGTTTCAGTTTGAGAGAAGAACTCGCAGTTTGCCTTCTCGCTAACTTCTCTCAGATATGCAGGGCTTGTGTGTGAATGTTAATGTGTGTTCATCATGTGTGACTGAAACAAAACACAACTCCACGTGTGTTTGTGATGAGGAACAAACAAAAGCATACAACATTATAACATAGATCAGTGTAATGTGGGCTGTTTAAAAGTGCTCTACCCATTTTTAATGCAATAAAGCTGAATTTGTCATGCCCCAGTACAGATACATTGAGAAAGGCCAAAATGAGACCATTCTGTCTGCGTGTAAACATGTTTTTATTGTGCACAAATCAGGAAATAAGACTGGTGTGCGCTGTTAGCATGCTAGCTGTTGATAGCAAATTTCCACTCTGCCCTCTGAGTTGTGACATGTCCTTATAATTAACTAATTTCACTGAAGGACGCAAGGAATATGTTAGAAACCTGAGAAATAAATTTGGCTGCAAACAGTTCTTTCAAACGGAAAACACTCCAACATTCCACCTTGTGACATCATGTGGCAATACAAACGGAAAAAGGGAAGAATAGTTTTTATGGCAACAAATTATGAAACAACATGGCAAATATAATGACTCATTTTGCTATGTTTAACTACTGATAAGAATAGTGCAATTATGAACAATAGTAAAGCAATACAAAGATTAAAATAATTACAATTATTTTCTTTGTATCTTGAAGTAGAAAGGAGAACTAATTTACGCAAAATGTGACAACATTTACACAATCCAACCTGCCTGTAAGTACATGACAAGTACAAATGAGTTAGTGACAATTAACAACAGCATGCAGTGTAAAATTATGCTGTGGAAAGCATTCATTTTACATAACCACCATTACACCATTTGCATGTGTCTAAACACGTGTGTCCTCTCAGGAACGTCAGTGTAAATGATCACGCCTGTTCATTTTGACTCATTATCTTCTCCTCTTTCACAGTGTAGACTGTAGGCATGCGGTTCAAAAATGATGAGCTGTTGCCATAGTGATAAACAATTAAACTAAATATATCATTTGAATTGGAAAAAGTCAGCAAAAACAGGATTCTTAAAGCCATGCAGATGTACTGTGTGTGGGAATACACAGAACAAAGAATACATAAACCTCCATCGTGTGTATTCTTTGTAGTGGTTGACATGGCTCATGCACTGAGCAGTTTTTGAAATTTTTTGTTTTTTGAGCTTAATATTTAACATCATATTATGGGACAACAAACTAAGAAGTGCAGCTGTGCAGTTCAAAGGATACATGTAAGGGACTATTGGATTTTGTGAAATGAGCGGTTTGTTTTTGTCATAAACATTGAAAATGTATTTGAAAATAAATTCCTAGGCTGAATTATGGACAATAAATTATCATGGAAAGCCCACATCAGGCACATAAAAACAAAAATAGCCAAAAGCCTCTCAAGTATAAATAAAGCTAAGCATAGCCTTGATCACAACACACTTTGAATTCTATATTGTTCTTATTCTTCCTATTTTATATACTGTATTGAAGTATGGGGTAATAATTACCAATGTTCAATTAATCCACTATTTCTTCTGCACAAAAGGGCTGTGCGGATCATTCACAAGGTCGGCTTCTTAGAACACACTCATGATCTTTTTACTCAGTCAAAGTTATTAAAATTGAATGACCTTGTAAAATATTATACAGTGATTATACTTTTTAAAGCATTTAATAAACAATCGCCAAAAAATCTGCAAAAATGTTTTGCTCTTAAAGGGATATGCCACCCCCAGGTCAAATTTGGGCATCTCCCCACAGTCCAGAGACTAAAACAAGTGATGAAAAGCGTTTTCCTGGTCACCCAGCCATTGTCCGAGTCTGTTAGCACTGACCGCCGCGCGCAGCTGCTGCTCCTCCGCGTTAGACTGGAGGCAACGGCGCCAGAGAAAGATTTCGGCCAAAAGGAATTAATTTGCTCGATGCTTTTCCCAATTACTTTCTGTGTAGTGCGCATTCATATCGAGTGCAAATAAATGTGCAAATCAACACGGAGAACTTGCCTTGGTCATTTTGGGTGGGAACTATTTTTCAGTGCGGAAAAAGAAAGCCAAAGCACACAGCACGCAGCGTAACAGGGGAACTCCCTTCCTGGTGCGTAAACAGGGATTCCCCTGTCCGCGTGCTGTGTGCTTCGTCTGTCTTTTTCCGCACTGGAAAATAGTTCCCACCCAAAATGACCAAGGCAAGTTCTCCGTGTTGATTTGCACATTTATTTGCACTCGATATGAATGCGCACTACACAGAAAGTAATTGGGAAAAGCATCGAGCAAATTAATTCCTCTCTGGCGCCGTCGCCTCCAGTCTAACGCGGAGGAGCAGCAGCTGCGCGTGGCGGTCAGTGCTAACAGACTCGGACAATGGCTGGGTGACCAGGAAAACGCTTTTCATCACTTATTTTAGTCTCTGGACTGTGGGGAGATGCCCAAATTTGACCTGGGGGTTGCATATCCCTTTAAAGAGATCATTTATAATCTGAGAGGTTATGGAAACTTCATTTTGCCCAATGTAAGAACCACTCGTAAAAGTTTCTGTGTGACTGTGTGTGGGGTAAAAATGTGGAATGTTCTGGATTTACAGCAAAAGCTCTGCCATAATATTCACAAATTTAAGTTATTTTATAAAGACTGTATTCAGACTCTGGTCTGAATACAGAGAGAGACGAGTTTGAATGAATCGTCAAATGGCACCTTTCTGCATCAGTTTTGGGGTTTTTTTGTACAAGAATGGAATTTGCCTTTTTTTGTTTTTGTGTTTCTTTCAACTGAGCTGATAAGGAAGCTAATTGATAATTTAAGTTATGTTTTGGAAGACAGGGGTGGGATTTAATAAGTTTTCTTCTTCCCACTTCTTTTCGAGCAAAAAGAAAAGACAAATGTATTTGACTGTATATTGGTTACCTGTATTTATTTCCTTGTGTTGACCTGCTCGAAATGAATAAATGAAATGAAAAATGAAAAATATCCATGGACACTGTGCAAAAGACTAACTAAGGAGTGGACATTTGCGATGCTACACCATATGTGGCAGAAGACATTGTAGAGGAAACACTTTGAGGGAATGGACCATTTCATCACCAACTGATACACCAGAGCGAAGTAAGAACGACGCCTTTCCTGTTGTGTTCACCTGGTTCCACCTGGACACTGCTGTGATGCTGCAGGACACAGAGGAAAGACACTTTTGGCTCTTCCGCAGGATCTGCTGACCCTACTTGCCCAGTCCTCCTGTTAAACTGCACTGAGAACTCTGACTGAGACCACTGAGACTCCCACATTTAAACTGGTGCCCATTGTCACTCTACAGCACTGGAAGATATTACTGTTCTTCTACTTGTCAAAGGTATATCAAAAAATGCAAAGTTTATGTCTTACACTCCAAAATTATCTTTCCTTTTTACTGCCATGTTTGTTCTGACACGAATGGACCATATATTTCTGTCTAAATCCACCTGTCAATCATGGCCATCAAAAATCTAAGACTGGATACAGTTCAGGACCTTAACAACAAGACAATATTCACGCCAATGGCCTGTCGATGAAACTAAATGACAGCAATGGAAGTGATACAAACTATTTCTAAAGCTAAATTATTTAAATTATATATCCTGTCACGTGAATAACTTAAAGGAAAAGTAAAGTTTTTTTACAATCTGAGCCTTCTTTCGGCAATAAAACAAGTAGTTTTACTCACCCATAGCAGTTTGGTGTCAATTGGAGTGGTATCGCAGAAGTTATGTTGGAGCCGTTCTGTTCTACTAATGATCCCGTATCCGTTAACATGGTGCTCGTATCATATGCTCGGGGCATTATTTGGCGCTCTCCAAATAACACAAACTTTAGCACTTTTCAAATCACAGAAGATCGCTGTGTCAGGGTAGACTTTTAGTGGATTCCAAAACGGCCTGAAACCCGATATCCAGCTGTAGTTTCATTTGATGACGTCATCAGAGAGGACAGTGCGCATGCGTGAACTCAGCTGTTTTGTAAACACCGCTAGTCCGAAAGAAGCTAACACCGCTCTGAACTTTACTTTTCTGTTGCGATATCGGGTTTCAGGCCGTTTTGGAATCTACTAAAAGTCTACCCTGACACAGCGATCTTCTGTGATTTGAAAAGTGCTAAAGTTTGTGTTATTTGGACACCGCAAATCAGTGCCCCGAGCACTCACGCTAACGGATACGGGATCATAGAAGAACAGAACGGCTCAACATAAGTTCTGCGATACTGCTCCAATTGACACCAAACTGCTATGGGTGAGTAAAACTACTTGTTTTATTGCCGAAAGAAGGCTCAGATTGTAAAAAAAAAACCCTTAAATTTTCCTTTAAACCTTGCCTCTGTCTATACTCAATAACAAACCTGCATGCCTCAGGTGGCATTTTGTAGCAATGATATTTTGTTACAGTTGAAAATAAAAATTGATACCCAACCATCCACTCACACAGGTCACAGTAGCATAATAATTGCGTTGCTTTGAGCACAGTCGGGGAGTCCTTCGTTCGTGTCCTTTATTCTCGCGCTAATTCTACTCCACTTTAATCTGAACCAGACTCGGCACTGTGGGCAGCACTACGAGGCTACACTAAAAGTCTAGCCTGGGTTTCACAACACCTCTGTTATGAGCCTGTATCAGCTGTTTTCCTTCACACATTTTTTGAATTTGGCTTTTGAGACTGCCGACATGCACACAGATTAAGTGCCTATAGCCATGTATCTACAATGAGCATGGTGTAAATATTGTATTATAGTAAATGGGGAAATTGAAGCTTTTTAATTGTATTGAATGACTGAAGAAAAAGCTATGGACACAAATAGTTGGAACGGGGAACATAAGTAAAAGTCATATTGTGTAGGCCTATGCGTGTGTGTACAGAGGAGAAACAGCACAACAACACTATACTCTCATTTACATATGTGACCCACCACGGGAAAACCGGTCACATGCCGGGATTTGTGAACACGAGAAAATCGCATTCGAAGCTTCTTTTTTTTTTTCTAAATTTGTGATTTTCATTTTTTTGCAGAATGTGCTACATGAGATCATGAAGAAGCCACTCCATGTTTCAGATAACAGCACTGGTTGCTTAAACAGGACTAAACCAGGACTAAACCAGGACTAAACCAGGACTAAAACAGGACTAAACCAGGACTAAAACAGGACTAAAACAGGACTAAACCAGGACTAAACCAGGACTAAATCAGGACTAAACCAGGACTAAACCAGGACTAAAATGGGACTAAACCAGGACTAAATCAGGATAAAAACAGGACTAAACCAGGACTAAAAAAGGACTAAACCACGACTAAAACAGGACTAAACAAGGACTAAACCATGACTAAAACAGGACTAAACCAGGACTAAACCACGACTAAACCAGGACTAAACCAGGACTAAAACAGGACTAAACCAGGACTAAACCAGGACTAAAAAGGACTAAAAAAGGACTAAACCAGGACTAAACCAAGACTAAAGCAGGACCATCTTTAGCTTTTCTCAGCTCGTCGTTTTCACAATGTGCTGCTTTCAAATGGCCACAAATTCTTCAAATGTTCTCAGATTTCCATGTGTAAGGCATCGTTGGAAAGCTTAGAATCTACACTTTCAGAATCTGTAAATAACTCAAAACGGCTCCGGGACGACTTGTGACTGTTTTTCCATGGCCGGTCACATATTATAATGTTTTGGCTTGAAATAATTTAAAATCCGAACTACTCAACACAAATATTCTGAATCCTGAATTCTTTTTAACACTGCTTGGTTCCTACCTTTTTATTGCAGGTAATAATAGCTTGTGTTGATGCCAGATTGAACACATTTCTTTAAGTGGAATTTCCCTTTTAAATGCAGGCCTATACAAAAGTACACCTCGTCTTAAGTACGGGCCTCAGCGCTGTGGTTGATTGTGCGTAATTCAAAACCATGGAGCTTTATTAGTCGCAAGCGCAGACGCCCCTGTCTGTCTGAAGTCTGACACAAAACAAAGGAGGGATTGTGTCTCCAATGGCAACAACCACACAAAAGCTGTTACTGTAAACTTTATACCACAGAGGGGAAGCACAGGAGCAAGGCAGTGTCAGTGAATGAGTTATATGAGTACACTGTTGCTCAAAGTACTTTTTTTCTATTTTTGGATAGCATTGTATTATCCTGTACTCAAATAAGAAGCAGAATATCTCTCAGAAACAAACATCTGTGTTTGTTTCAGCCCTTGAGACAGATGGAAGACAGTGTCCCACCAGCAATCTGACCAGAACTGAAGAAGCTGCTTGGACAGATGGCTCTAAAACTTTTGTCCAGTTTATAGAATTGAATTTTTCTTTCCTATAAATCATGTAACTACTATTTACACTACCATTACTACTAATAAGCCTACTACTACTTGTATTGTATTGTGAGATGTATTTAAAGACACAATTGTTTAGTATGTACTTAGTGCTAAGCTATAAAATTATTTTACATTTTGTTACAGTAATCCCTCATTTATCACGGGGGTTAGGTTCCAGAAAAAACGCGCAATAAGAGAAATCCGCGAAGTAGGACGACTTTATATTTTACAATTATTCTACATGTTTTAAGGCTGTAAACGCCTCACCACACACATTATACACTTTTCTCAGACTGGAATTAACCTTTTCTCACATTTCTCTCTCGTTTAAACACTCAAACTTTCATAGATTTTCAACAAAATGTATTAATAGTGAAACGTGGGGGGAGACACGGCTCCGGAAGCCCCGCCGGACACGCGAGGAGCGCGGAGACATGACTCACTGGATCTGCAGGAAGCACCGCGCTCATCCAACGGCACTGCCACGTCCTGGGACGCGGCGCGCACCAACCCCTTGGAGAAGTGCGCGACACGTGCACCGTTCATCGTGGTCAAATCCGTGACAGAGCAGCGTGACCGGCGCGAGGCTGCGCGTACACCGGGGCTGCGAGCACGAGAACGAACTGCGGCGCCCGGACCGCGTCCTCTCAGCCCAAGCAACAAACCAGCCGCATGAAACCAGCAAAGAGCGGCACATGGTGGTTTAATCCTGGTTTAGACCTGGTTTAGTCCCGCTTTAGTCCAGGTCTAGTCCCGGTCTTGTCCCGGTCTGGTCCTGGTCTAGTTCCAGTCTGGTCCCAGTCCCCCCCGCGTCCCCCATCTATCAATCGGCAAAGGTCTACAGTCTCTTAGCCAATCAGGACGCAGAACACGTTACACTATAAAAAAAAAAAAAGTTACACTATAAAAAAAAAATCGAAAAAAAAAAAATCCGCGAAACAGCGAGACCGAAAACAGTGAACCGCGATAGAGCGAGGGACCACTGTATTTCTAAACAGGGACTCGTACAAGCTGATTTTAATTTACTTGCTTTTATTGTTGAAAAATGTGACAGTTTTGAAGCCTACGTGTCGGACCCGGAGTCTGACTTATAACTATTCAGTGAGGGGCGTTATAGTATAAGTTGTTCTGAGCACTCAAGTGTCAAATACAGGACACTGCAGACTTATTCAAACATGCACAAACACATGATGACAGAACAGTGATTTTATTTTATTTTTATATTCATCAATGGTGCAAGAAACCCAAATGTTCAAATCATTTAATACTGTCAACATATAGCTTTTGTCACGTGAAGACTTACTCACAGTCGGAGAAAAAAAAACATTAATTTAAGAGTAGTCTATGTTGCACTGTCAAATATATGACTCAAGTAGGAGTATGTGAAGTGCAATTTCTTCAAAATGAATCATAACCAAGAGCAGCCCACTTCTGGTTTTAGATTCTATAAAGTGTTTCTTTGATGATGCTCTGACAATGAGTTAACATCAATTTATTCATTATATCTAGTACTGATGGGACTTACGGCTCCTTTGTGGGACCAGATTTTTTTTGGATTGGTTCATCTAAAAGAGCTGTTCAAAAGACTGGCTCTTTTTTGTATTTCATTAATTCACAGAAGCCCATGTGAGAAATAAACAGGGGTGTCAAACATGCGGCCCGGGGGCCAGATACGGCCCTTCAAGACCTTTAATCTGGCCCTCGGCTGAATTTCTATTGAAAAATTATTATATTTTAATTTTGATATTAAAATATTGGTCATTTTTTGCTCAGTTTAGCATAGCAGTGTCTCCAGTGCCTCTGTGCGTGGCTCCTCCCACCAGAGCAGCACAAATGAAGACTCTTTCCAAACGCTCTTGAAGGACCATCGTTTTGACTGTTGACCGTGACACCCTCATGAGCAAAATGTCAAAAATGAGAAAAGTGGATGCCAAGTGCAGGATTTTCCACGAAAAATTTACTAATTCCTCTTTGCTCATGGAGGTGAATGGGAAACCTGTATGCTTGTGTTGAAATTGCATTTTTCTTAAAGTTTCAGGTTGTTCATAATATTATAATATTTTGTAAAAGAAAGAGTTCATCAAATAAAAATGACTTCTGTAATAGATTTGCGTTTCTCTGGACAAATATTTTGACTTATTGCTATTTTTGGGGTATATATACCATGAGTTTTCTGATCCGGCCCGTTTGGGATCAAAGTAGGTTGGATACAGCCCCCGGACCAAAATGAGTTTGACACCCCTGATCTACAAACTAATGAGAGAAATTACCATAAGACCTATTTTAAATGGCTTAAACTGAGAGCAGATGTGTGTTTACCCTGTGAAGTTATGAAATCCTAAATAAATTTGCACTCCAATAATTATTATTTAAACTGTTTACAGTATGTGCTGATATTTGGTTGGTTTTATCAGTGTAAAAATTCATACCATTTGGAAAGAAAATGATTCAGGTCTTTTAAAAAATGAGATTCAGATCCAGGAGTTCATATTAAGGAACAGGAACATTACATCACTAATATCTAGTATAGTGGACAGGGCTAAAAGAATAGTTGAATAGTTTTTTCTACGTATTACTGACAACATGATGTGAAACATGTGAAAATTCAATAAGATGTTACCCAAGGTACTTTATTAAATCTATGGACTAAGAATAATAAAAAGTGACTAGCCATAGCTTAGCAAGTGCAAAGGTTTTTCTCTAATATATGCAGTCTCTTGTTTACAGTGATCCTGCAGTGAGCCCTCTGCACATGGGGGTTAAAACAGCTCGTTATTGGACTTACTCCGCGCACAAGTCAAAGGTCAGTGTGCAGTGAACATCTGAGCACTTCTATTTTACTGTTGAACAGCATGAGAAAAATCTTAATTTAAAATTCGCATTCTATTCCTCAACTAAAGCAGGCCACAATATGAAAAATAATGTGTTTATCCGATATTTATGCAATGTTTCAATTTGATTCTATTATTACAATTTCTATATTCAACTTTTTCTTTTTCTGTTCCTTCTGTGACAGTCCTGCAGGGCCTTGACAGTTTACTCATAGTGCTTACCTGTTGGTGGGTTTCAGATATACGGAGCCCCCCACTGGAGATAGGTGAGGAATTAAATAAATGGAATTACGAGATACAGCGTATTTCGCATTCGCGTATTGTCTCTCTCCACTCGTATCACTACGCCCATGTTAACTCTATCAGCCTGTTCACTTGTAAACTTCGACGTAGACATCCGCTGAAGGTGAAATGCAAGGGTGGAATGCGAAATACGCCACTGGATGTTTCGTGGACAACTGTTTTGGATGCAAATATATCACCTTTCTAACAAATGTTTTGTTTTGAGAAGAAAAACAAGCTTTATTTCATGTTCCAGGGAAGTTACCGGACCTAGAATGGAATAGAATACCAGCAGAAATTACTGATCTGGAATAAACTTTTGACACTGATATGGAAAACATTACGGAAGTAGTCCCGAGTGCCATGTTGACGAGGGACATTAAAGAGGTCGTGGTGGAGATGGACTTTGTCAGTACTCATCTGTGCAGTACTGCTATGACTGCAGAGAAACTTGAGCAGCATTATGAAAAAATGATGAGAAACGTGAAAGACAAAGTGAAATGTAGCTTAGGATCGTAAACAGTCCCGTAAACAGTCCAGAAAGAGTGTGGGAGAAATGCTGCTCAACATTATTAACACAATATTCTACCTGCATTCAATGGGACAGTTGAGGCTGGGAGAAAGTTGAAGCCTCCATACTTTGTCTCTGAAGAAACTGTAGAAAGTGCAATTCACCACGGCCTGCTGGAGTTTCATAAGAGTTTTTCGATTCAGCCACTCGTCAATGAACTCATCAGTAGAGAAGTGAAGGGAAGGGAAGCTGTCTTTAGGTGAATGTCAAGACTACAAAATGACCAGAGACGGACTGAATGAGATGGTGTGTGCTATAAGAGTCATTCTGTATCCCGCTCAGAGATGTCTTAGACTGGAGGTATGGTTACAGCGACCAATCACCCCAGTACCTTCGAAAGTGATCTCAACAACTGTGTAAGACCAAAACACAGGGAAGCCTTTGCGGTCCTGCCTGAAGAATACAACCAATGCAGTGAAGGAGATCCTGGGGGAAGAAACTTAGGGTATGGACACTTTTTAAAGAGCAAGTTCAAAGTAGGGAGGAGCAAATCAGCCTTCTACATAGACCATCTGTGGATAGTAGTGTTGCAGCTACATCGCTTGTTCCTCCGGTGAAATGAAAAGTGGTCTCATTTAGCCCAACTGTGGTAGATCAAAGCACAGAGAAGACTTCGCAAACTCACCTGAAGAAGACTACTAACACAGTGAAAGAGATCCTGGAATTAGAAACTGGTATGGACACCTTAAAGATCCCATGACATGGTACTTCTTGATGCTTTTATATGGCTCCTTAATGGTTCCCTAATACTGTAAATGAATCCTTCTTCAAAATCAACACTCAGTGCATGAGAAACAGAGATAAGATGAGAAAGAGTAATTTTTCTCCGTCTGAACACTCCATAATGGGCGTTGTTGCTTGAATGCAAATGAGGAGAAAAGAGCTGGCCTATAGTAGAGGGTGGGGGCGTGGCCAAACTCTCCACTCTCGCTCTGAGCCCTCAGCTGATCCATTTCCTTGTTTTTGCACGGGGGGAGAGATTTGAAGCGTTCCATTGAAAAATAAACACATTTCCACATAAAATAAAATTAAACCACTGCTGTTCAAAGGTCCAGAGGCTCAGATAAAGGACTTCCGAGCCTAGAAACACTCGGACGTGCCTCCAGGCAAATAAAAAAACGCATTTCGCATTGCCTAGCGCATTCGCAGTCCAAACTCTCTGGGCGTGATTTACAGAGACGCTGAGTTCAGACAGACGGGGGTGGAACTGCATTTGCATTTCTTTTTTCGATCTGACGTCAATAAGGTGCCTTGTTCAAAATCGCCCGTTTGAGCTCCGATTTTTTGTAACGCAGAAAAAGATCGCAAATGCTCAGTTTAGACATTTCGCAACTTTTAACCATGGGGGGGGCTAAACAGGATAGGGGAGCTCACATTAACGTTCAAAAACCTCAGAAAGTGAAAATTTCATGCCATGGGACCTTTAAAAAAAAGGTTCAAGGGAGGAGCAAGATTCTACACAGACCATGTGTCAGGGTTGAGGCTGCATCAGTTGTACCTCCAAAAGTAGTCTCAACAACTAGACCAAGCAGACCAAAACACACCCTTGCCACTGGGACATGGTCATACCCATTATTTACACAAATTAAACTCCACTCTCATATTCTAATGCTACTACCAGTATGCAGTTTGCTCTGAATTCTATGTTAAATTCAGGACATGAGCTACGAGTCCAACCTAACCCGTCCCAGTTTATGAACAGAGACGTAGCCTATCAAATTTAAATTTCTCCTGTGTGAGATCAATAAAGTCTTATCTTATCTTAACCCCTTGCCCCCAGGACATGGTCATGCTATTCTAATGCTACTTCCAGTCCAGAGTTTGCTCTTAATTCTCCAGTAAATTCAGAAAATGAGCTAAGCCAATCTGAACAATTCACTCCAACCCACCCATATATAAGAAGCAGAGATCTTCGCTTCCAGTCCAGCAAGAGATTTTCAGGGTTAAATCCCAGGAAACGTGGATGAGCAAAGACTGCACTGACTTGGTGAAAGATCTTATCAAATGCATTTTTAGAGCCAATTGGAACAGCCAAGAACTGTCAACAGATCTACTACAGGAGTTGAAAAGAAGATTGATAGAAACTAATATCACAGCCAAAGACATAAACATGAAAAAGGTAGCTAGAGGTGTTCTTAAAGACTTATGCAAGAGTGGAAGCAAACATTGCGTGGCTGAAAGTGTTCTGACTAAACCAATCAATGTAGTTTAAGCCCATGCCTTTATGCTTCAATTTAAACTATGTAACTTTTTTACTGGAGCTTGACTCACCAGCTTGACTCTTATAGGAGATGATATTGCTTTCCCTGGAATGTCCCACAGTATGGCATTATCTATCTTCTTGGCAACAAGTAGGAGATACCGCCAGGCCAAGTTACAGGTCAGATTTATGGATAGGCGATCCTGCTCACTATAAGACTATAAAAAAAAATAAAAAAAATCATATCTCCATGGAGACAAGCAGGTGGTGAGCTTAGAAATGTTTTTCTATGTTTCTGTTTTTTATTAGGACTGAAGAGACTTTGCTTTGTCACATGGACACTGGGGTCCACCAGATTGGCTGCTTATGTTTCTATGTTAGTCTGAATGTTAGTCAGCTCAGTCAGACACTTGAGAAATGCCATGTCAAGTCATTTATTTTTCAAATGTGTGAAAAATAAATGTTCATGTTAGGTGTGTTACAGGTCAGAAGTGTGGAGAGGTGACCGCAGTCATAGTAAGAATCATAGACTGTATAAAGTAGTGGACTAGTGTGAAAGTAGTGTGTGGAGCATTCGGCTCCAGTCAACAATGCAGTTTTGGGAGCGAATTTGGAACCAGATCCATATTAGGAATACAAATTTATTTACAGACAAAATAGCGAAATAAAAACACCAGGCTCATGTTCAGCCGGTTAATACAAACATGTTAAACCTATAATGACGAGGTTCACAGCAGCAGTTACAGAGAGAGGTGTGACATTACAATGTAAAGTCAATTGAAGCCAGATTCAATGGAGCCTGAAGGGCGCCCATGAACACTTCCTATTTGGAATGCAGCAGCTAGCGGGTTAGCTATGTCCATTTAAGATAAGATAAGATAAGACAAGACTTTATTGATCTCACACAGGAGAAATTTACTTGCCACAGTAGCTCCAGGACAGTATGGACAAGAAAGAAAAGTGCATGCAGGCAATGATGGAATAAAGTAAGTAATAATAAAATAGTAATAAGTAATAATAATAATACAAGCATCAACAGGGAGAGCATGGAAAAGAGGATATTGCACGTCTGGCCTATATAGTAGAATTATACAGTCTGATGGCGGTGGGGATGAAGGATCTGCGGTAACGCTCCTTCTTGCACTGGGGGTGCCTCAGTCGGCTATATATATATATATATATATATATATATATATATATATATATATATATATATATATATATATACAAACTGTGGAACATTCCACATAGAAAGTACATCCCCATGTCACAAGCTGATGGCAGACCGTCACCAGAAATGTGGCATAGTGCACCTCTAATTGTTATAAAGATTATCTATAACAACTGAACTTACACTTAAAACAATTCTAAAAACTAAACTTGCAAAGCAAAAATAATGCCTCTATAGTAACGGAAACCCAGCACCACCAGAAAGTTATGTACTGCACCTTTAACATCTATACACAAGCTCTTATTTCACATAGAGTAACACAAAACTATAAATTGGTGCTTATGTCCCACTGTCTGTTTTCATAAGTGCTTTACAAGGGAGTGGTTTTCTTCTGAGTGACGTTCTGCTTAAATTGCACTTTTCTCCATGAAGGCTGTAGTTATCTGGGTGTGAGGGCAGGGTAAGGTTGTGAGGAGGTACTATAGGGCTGAGGGTGGAGTGTGAGAGCCAGTGTAACCACTTAAGCAATTCTGGACTAAAAACAAACAGTAATATGGGGCTATAGCTGAACTTTTGAGAGGCAGCCTGTAATAGACATGACCTAAGCTAAAGTGGATGATAGTAGTTCCATTCATAAAGTTTAACGCAGGCTTTTAACTGGACTCTTTATTAGTGGGACAAATAAAGATGTTGAAAATACAAACAATTTAAAGGGTCTGCATGTACCCAACTTTGTCCCATGTCCAGCTAAATTGTCCTATATTCAGGAGGTGTGTGTTAGCATGCTATCGGCTGATCTGATATTTGGAAGCCGATACCAGTATTGTATCAGCGCATCCCTATGAAAGTTATTGTGTTTAAAACAGGTCCAGACAAAACATCTCCATGGAGACAAACAGGCCACATATTTGGACTCTCTGCAACTTTAAAATCACAGAGGAGACTCATGGATTAGCACTTGGTGAGTCATGTGACTGGTTGCAACAGGAAGGGCATCCGGCATACCAACTGCCATATTGTTTTTTTGTTTTTGTTTGTTTGTTTGTTTTTGTTTCAACCAGTTCCATCCCTGTAAGTCAGTTTACATTTTGCCAACCTATTTTGAGTCTTGTTCTTCATCTCTGCATCTCTTTTATGAAATTTCTTACATTGCCTTATTTCTTTTTTATCTGCTGCATGGAGGAGCAGAGGATTGTGTCTTGATTTTGAAAAAGCGGATGGGAACACGCAAGGGGAGAGACAGGCGGGAGGTCGGAACATTATAAGATTCTCTGATGCCTCTGCAAAATGACAGAAAAAAATTTATTCATATTTTCTAGCAAGATAAAGCCACAAGATTATTCACATAACCAATGGCCACACTCCCCCACTCCACAAATGCCATTTACAATGAATCTTAACACCAGCTCTGGGGACTCCGAGAGAGGCACATATCAGGAAGGATTATGTTCAAGTGCTTCTGTCTAAAGTGGCCATAGCTTTAAAGGTGCTCTATGTAGGTTTTCTGGTGGGGGGTCTGCCACTTGCTTGCATGGAGATATATTTCTATGTTTGGAATGTTGCCAGGCCAAGTTACGGGTCAGATCGCTGTAGAATACCTGTTTTTCCAGCAATAAAAATACCTTACATGTAGACCTGCGTGATTTAGCGATTAAATCGATTAATTCGACTTTACAGTTCAGGACGATGTGTTTTTATGAAAATCGATTTTTTAGTTATTTTTTACATGTGAGCGGAACTAATGCGCGGCCACGTTTTACACGGTTAAGTTAGCGGGGCGTACCCAAACATTGTACGAGCTAGCGCGGCTAGCGAGTGAGGGAAAGCCGGAGCTTGTACCAAACAAAGGTGTTTACATCTGTTCAAAAGCTGTTGCAGCACGTTATCCTAGCGCCTAAAGCTGTTGCACGCAGCGGAATGGGAGAAGTGCAGGTCTAAACGGAATGAAAATAGCCACTGTCCAGTCCCTAAAACATTTTCAAACTGTTTGCAGTATGATAAGCACGGCCCACGACGGAAGGCAATCACACACGCTGTTGTATGTTTGACCAAAAACATGATGTATGTTGTAAAGGACATGGTGCCCATATATACTGTGGAAAAGCCCGGATTCATTAACATGGTGAAAGTTTTGGACCCGAAGTATGTGCTACCAAGACACAAATATTTTTCTGAAGTTGCCACAGCTGTATACAGACTGCACAAGCTAACATACATGAACACAGTGGCTTCTTCTTTTCTGCATCACTTGAGGAAAAACTAAAACACAACACTTCCCACTCCAGTCCATCTTTCCCACAATCAGGGAATAATTTAGCTCCATAAAATGCTTCTTTATAAAAGAAAGATATTTATATAACTGTGATATATATATATTTTAAACAATAACCGCTTAATTGATGCAAGGTGTAATGTATTTGTTTTATAAAAGAACATTGCATTGTTTTAAGCCATTTGTCTGTCATCTGTTATTTGTTTTTGAGTAGGGCAGAGAAAAATCGATTAAAATCAGAAATTTGATTTTTTTTTTTTTTTAAATCTGAGATTTTATTTTTAGGCCATATCGCCCAGCTCTACTTACATGTATTGAATGCAAGATAGCTGAGTTGAATGCCATACTACAGAATATTCCAGACAAAGCAATGGCATCTAGAAGCATCACTAAAAAAGTTCCATAGTGCACCTGAGCAGGAATGGTGGGCTTATTAAAGTTCAAAGTTCAAAGTCAGCTTTATTGTCAAAAAACATATGTACAGGTTGCACACACAGGATTTGGAATTGCACAGTGAATATAAAACATCTGATAAACAAGACAATAAACACAGTGACTAAAACATCACATATACCCTTAGCAACTATAAATATACTATAACTATAATACTGAAATTCTTATCATTACTGTTTCACATTTGAAAGCTTATGAAGGGGTATTTTAATTCAGCTCTCAGCTATTAACTGCTAACGCATAACATTTATTTAAAAAAAATACTATATTAGTTGAAAAACAATGTATTGTGTAGTTTTTGAATTCTTTCCCTTTGTCAGTCCCCCTTGAGAGCGCTCTCACAACATAATCAGCGTGCATATGCTAATGAAACTGCTGCACATTGCATCAGGTTTGTTAAGTTGTTGTGTACAGTGTTGTATCATGTTTTTGCATATTTATGGAGAATTGTCATGTGGGAGCTTGTGAGCACTGGACAGAATCTTGCAGCTAACCATTAGGAGGGTCAAATAGGGCCCAGGAGAGAGAACTAAATTACTGAAACATGCTCGGATGACGTTTAAAACCTCTTCAGGCATGTTTTTGATGAGGAAACATTACAACATGATAGAAAGCTAAAAAATTATATATATATTGTAAATATCTTATCTTTATATCTTTAAAGAGATATAGGTATTGTATATGGAAAACAAACTATTACACAAAGCTCATCATTTTACATTTGTTCATTGTAAATTATATTATCTTAAATAGTTTAATAATAGAAAGGTCTATTGAATTTCTGTTCAAAACACCGGGCATTTGACTGTAGCAAGAAGTACATTTTAATTTTCTAAGCAGTCAAGGCTCAGATGCACAACAAAACAGGATAATTACATGAATGAATACAAATACAACTCAGAGTAAGCTAATGATGAGGGAACGCCATTGTAGCATGGTTAAAAGCTCATAAAAATCAATTTAGCATAATGTGACTCCTCCATTTGTGGTTTCTGAGCCTACAGGTTGTCATGGTTGCAAACATCTGCTGTTGAACAGTGAGAGGAGGCAATTTAAATGAGTCTAAAAACAGTAGCTAATTTAGCTTCAAATCTGAGGTGCATTTTAGTGAGGCCATTTAAATATGAAAAGACTATTCATACTTTGCAGTGACATAATGCTTTATATGTATGTGTATGGGGGGATGTTCAGTTACCATGGTTACACAACGCACACATTCCTATATTATGCAAAATTGACTCTTGTGAGCTTTATGTCACGTTAGAATGTTATTACCTTCTTAAAAACATACCTGGAGTTGTGCTTTGCTCATTCATTCACATGTTTGAATGACCCTTTAGTATGTGTGTCTACACCTCCAAAGCTCACACTGCTTTGTTTTCATGACATAGTTTGCAAGTTATCAACACCTTTTATCTATTGTTCAGTAGAGATTGGAAATTCCAGGGCTGAAATTATACAAAACAATTCTGGTGAAGGTATATGGAGTTTAAAAACACAGTGGAGAACACAGTGGAGGACTTCCTGTATTACCACCTGACATCTCAAGGTGGGGTGTTTTCTATTAGAGACAAGAACTGTGCCTGGATGCAGGATGCAGGATATGTGTGCTAAACATGTGTGAAGTAAACAAAACACAACTCCAGGTATATTTTGATGAGGAAACATAGCGTAATATCATCCCTTTACATAGTCTGAAAACTCAATAAAAATCCATGGATTTAAACAGCACATTTTCAGGAGCCTGTGATTAATACAAGGGTTTATGGTTTAAGAGATTGATTTTCAACAAGGTGAGAGTGACTAAAAATTGCATTGCACCCCTAGGGAATGCTGATGACATCAGCTGCCAGCAAGAAGAATTCTTGAGCTTTTCGGGAGTTCACTAGATTTAACTATAATTAGATATTTCCTCTTGTTCCGCAGTTTGAGAAGGAACCATCACTGATGTAAGAACTCTGTTCAGAGGGCTGTGCATATCAGCCAGACGAGAGCCAGGTAAACCTAGAGTTATGTCAAAACAAATGGTACTTCACGTTTAAATGAATGGTGAAGCAAATCCCCATGTTATAGTATATAACATGTTTATTTCATGATACTTATGCTATCTTTCTGCTCTCAGTAACATAGTAACATAAAGACAAGGTTTAGAGGTCACTAGATGTTCACCCAAATGTGATTGATGAGTTGGTACGGGCCCACCCTCTATTATTATTACAGGGCTCTCAAGTTTTGAAGATTGCTAGGAGTGAGATTTCTGAGGAGCGGGGGGGGGGGTTATAAAATGAAACAAGGGGGGATGGTGGAAGGGCAGGGCAGAATTAGAAGGTACTTTGTTAATATGGAAATGCTTTTTATCATTCAATAATGCACAGGATAATATGTTATCACACACAGTCTTGGTTTAGACCTGGTTTAGTCCCGGCTTAGTCCCGGCTTAGTCCCGGCTTAGTCCCGGCTTAGTCCCGGCTTAGTCCCGGCTTAGTCCCGGCTTTGTCCCGGCTTTGTCCCGGCTTAGTCCCGGCTCAGACCTGGTTTAGTTCTGGTTTAGTGCCGAAATAGATGCAGAAATAATCTGATATGACTCACCCATAAAAACGCGGTCACTCGTATCCATGTATGCACGTGTCACGGTCTTTAATAATCCGGAGCTCCGGAGAAAAGGACATATCCCGAACTTATCCCGTGTCCCGAGACGAGAGTTCCTTCTTACGTAGCAAGTTAAAGTCTTATTCTCTTGGAAATGCTTGTAAATATGCCGCGGCTCGCGCACAGCTGATCGGCGAACAGGCCGATCAGCTGTGCGCGATCGGCCTCACAGCTGATCGCTCAACTCGAGCACTGGGTGCGAGTGACTTTTTTTTGCTGAAAACGCGCGGTGCCTGCATTAACTTACCAATTTTCTGGGCACAGAAGCGCTGTGAACGGTGGCTACAGTTTTGAATTGCTTTAAAAAATTTCAGCGTGAGAAATACCATGTGTGAGCGTGTGAACACGTCGAATTGCGTGTGTCACACTCTCAATGCGTGAGACTTGAGAGCCCTGATATTATTATTCATAATTGCAGGCTAATGCTAACAGCTATAGGAGAAAATACAGGGGACTGGCTCCGGTATAATGGATGATAGCATTAGCATCAAACACGTGTCTAGTCTACTAATTACGTCTATGGACCAAAACACCTTTAAATGGTAAATAAATTCATAAAATAACACTTCCTCTTAAGCCCCATAGATCACAGTAAATTGCCATTCACACATGCACCAGTCGTGAACATTGCCAGATCTGCTCTGCTCAAACTCAACCTGAAATCTGTCTCTCTGCACTCTCTCACATAGCAATGTGCTGCTGCATAATTTCAATAGAATGAGACTGGAATGTAACTACACAGCCTAATGAGGAAACAAAGTGCTAGTACTCGCAATTTTCTGGCTTTATTCACAGGTGAAACTTCCCTGCATATTCCTGGTAATTTACCCAGAAAATTCCTAGATCAAAAGTGTGAAGTGAATGGGCCTGTACATTACTTTCTCCCCATTTAAAATTCATAGCATCATCAGATTGCAGAATATAAAAATGCATTCAGTATAGAGAAAAATGTGACCACTAAATGCTATTTCTGATACAACGCGTATAACACAATTTCAAGCATAACGAAGCGATACTGTATCCATCTTTGTCTATGTAAAGTGTCATTGTAAGCAGCTGCTTCTCATCAAAGCAGAGGAATACACTGGATCTGATGAGAGCAGATAACCAAACACTATCAGCCTTATGTTTTATGTAAGAGCAGCCATATTTATTTTTTATGATGTTTTTGAGGTGAAGAGTGCATCATGAAAAGATAAGACCAAACAGGAAACAGCAGCGCTTTAGAGTGGTTCTGATGGAGTGATTTGTGCCTTTATTTAGAGATGCAAAAGGAATCACAGAAATGTGCTGTGAAATATGGTGTCAAATTAAGTCTCAACTACAGCATTTTCTCTGCCCAAGTCAGTCAAGCTATTTACATATTTGCTCTTATGCAGTCAGTGCAGTGTTGACAAATGCACCACAATAACTAAAGGTAAAAGTCATCTTTTCTGTACTTCTCAGCTACCATATTTTCTATATTTGGTTTGTTCTGTGTTTGTCAGAGACCATTTACAAATGCATTAATGTCTCAAGAGAAAAGATTATTTGTACACAAGGGAATGTGGTTTGTTTTTTCTTGTATCCATGAAGATTGTGCAAGAGGCTAGCTAGGGAGCTTGCTATGGAATTAGCTATGGCTGTCATCTACTGTACTTCACAATATCATTTCTTCATATCTAATTCCTTGCCTAATTTATCAAGGTTTTAACCACATTTTAATGCCTAGCTAAAACAACAGTTAATTTATGTCCCAGAACATTTGGGACCATTTTTACAAATACTTAAATAAAATTATAGGTGTTGTGGTTATTAGCTGGGTCATTCCAGAATTGGAGGACATTTTGGCTTTAAAATTCTTGAAAAATAAACCTTCACTTTTCTGATTTTCTGCTACATATTCATCAATAATAGGTAATAAACTATCAAATGCTTGATTAGCTCAGCTGACGGTCAATGGTAAAATTTTTATTATATGATTTATATGGTTTATTTATTTATTTACTCTAATCACAGTAACAGGGTTGCAGGTAACAGGGTTGCAAAATCGCGCTAATGTTAGCTTTATCTCAGGAATAGAAGCTAGCTGTTTAGCTAGCTGTTATTACTAATCAAGAGGAAAAACGTATTTATGCAAATACGTAAAGGAAAAAAAAAAATTGTCTTATTCTGATCATTTGCATAACAGGGTTGCATGAGGTAGAGTGAGACATTCAATCAAGGTTAACTGTTTTATAAAAATATGAAAAATAGAAGAGAAGATAAACCTTTGCTCTGCCTATTCTTTTGGAAAACTGTTTGATGATGTCAAGTCCAGGGGATCATGTGGTTTACTGCTTTCTTCTTCTACCAGACTAAAAATGTTCTGGTAACAGGGTTGGTGCATGTTGTGGGACACATGTTCCATGAATAATAATTATTATTTGAAATATTTATGTCTATTAAAACAAATGTTCCCACAGTTACAAGAGATGGCAATGAAACAAATTATAGAAAAAACAAGAAATTTCAATTCAATTTTAACTGTTTTATTTGAGATTCAATTTGGCCATTAGAGGGGTGGGACAAGAGGAAAATGGCATTTTGGGGGGTATTCCAGAATTATTTGGTATTTTAAAAACTATTTTCAAGCATTCTTTTCTCTTAGTTTTTTTTTTAGATTTAGTCTCAGGACAAGTAAATTCACTCAGAAACTGTATGTTTTAGTATTTTGTATGTGGATTATTTAATATTTGATGCGTGGGACGTAAAATGTCCTCCAATTCTGGAATGACCCAGCTATAGATTACTTTTTTGTAAGGGGTGGCTAGTCATTGCGGAGTTCCATTAGTGACACAAATATGAGAAAAAAAACATTGCAATAGCTTATCTTTATGTCAATAATGTCCAGAACACAAATAAAAATGACATCTCTGAATGTAGTTCGTTAGTGTTGAAATGTTTGTTGTTTTAGATCTGGTTATTCTCAGGTAGCAAATTAATTTCCTACTTGGTTTACAAAAAAGTTTGAGAATCTCTGCAAAATCCAGCCCAATATACCGGTAACTTATCTTCTATGTTGTGCTCTTGTCTCCTCCTCCTCCTCCTCCATAATGATGCCTTTTTAAGTAAAGCTGTTGTTAAATCCCAATTCACCCAGAACCTCTTTTGTAAAACAGACCCATAAATCTCTCTTAAATTTCCCCAAGTATCACAACACACATTTGGAGAGATTCTTGAACAAAATTAGGGCATCTGTCTTGATCATGAAGCGCTAACCCAAAAGCATTGTTTCCTCTGAGCTAATGTATATTTTAACACCTGGTGCTTTGGTGTCTGTAACTTTCTCCTCTTCATCTGTAGTACGTGTTTCTTTTGTTTTCTCCATAAAGACGAGGCTAAGCGAAGTGCTACGTGTCCGCACATGTGGGCTTGTTTTTTGTCTTTTTTCTCTTTTTCTTTGACGCCTGGTTCACCGGTGGTCCACGGCTTCGCTGACAGGTACATTAGTGTTCAAATGCAAGCTCCAGGCTGCGAAAATAAACAAGGAGCAGTTCAATCAGATGCTCCTTTGTGCTGGGCTTTGCAGTAATGGCAAGGAACAACACACACAAGGCACACGCTTTTGTAGTTTTGTGCGGATTTTTGCAAATGTCAACCGCTATCTTTACTTTGAACTTTGATGTTAAGAGTTTGCAAGGAATGGAGATCGGTTTAAAACAGTCAAAAGGTATGTATGCATATATATATATATGGATTCATATATTTTGCCAAGCTACTGTATGTTTGGCAAAGTTACAGTTTAAAATTGTTTAGTTGAATTTGGATTATGTTAGGACTAATGAAAGATTACTACATCTAGACCTGTTTGCTAGACAGCTCAATAAGAGCTTGCATCCTTATGAGCAGGCTTGCATCTCCACAAACATGACTATACTTGGCCTCCTACTGATTGTCTCCATGGAAATGTTGGCTGGCTTTAATATTCTTCAGAATGACATAAAACCCATCTATCTGCAATGTTCCAAAGTATGGTTTTTAACTCTACTTCCATTGAATTGTGGACTCGTGTATGCAGTGTTACTTTGATTTGTTGCTAGATGGGCCTAAATAACATGACAACATATATGACTTTTTTCCATTAAAGATCCCATGACATGGTACTTCTTGATGCTTTTATATGGCTCCTTAATGGTTCCCTAATACTGTAAATTAATCCTTTTTCAAAATCAACACTCAGTGCATGAGAAACAGAGATAAGCTGAGAAAGAGTAATTTTTCTCACTCTGAACACTCTATAATGGGTGTTGTTGCTTGAATGCAAATGAGGAGAAAAAAGCTGGCCAATAGTAGAGGGTGGGGGCGTGGCCAAACGCTCCGCTCTCTGCTCTGAGCGCTCTCTGATCCATTTCCTTGTTTTTGCACGGGGGGAGAGATTTGAAGCGTTCCATTGAAAAATAAACACATTTCCACAGAAAATAAAATTAAACCACTGCTGTTCAAAGGTCCAGAGGCTCAGATAAAGGACTTCCGAGCCTAGAAACACTCAGACGTGCCTCCAGGCAAATAAAAAAACGCATTTCACATTGCCTAGCGCATTCGCAGTCCAAACTCTCTGGGCGTGATTTACAGATTTTCGATCTGACGTCAAAAAAAGGTGCCTTGTTCAAAATCGCCCGTTTGAGCTCCGATTTTTTGTAACGCAGAAAAGGATCGCAAATGCTCAGTTTAGACATTTTGCAACTTTTAACCATGGGGGGGCCTAAACAGGGTAGGGGAGCTCACATTAACGTTCAAAAATCTCAGAAAGTGAAAATTTCATGCCATGGGACCTTTAAAGAAAATATAATATTTAGTTTTAAATTGCAAATCGCTATGGCAGCAGTTATAATTTTTCATCATTGTGATACTCGCAGATTAACAGAAATTTGAAAGCCTCTGTCTTGCAGTCTTTAACTTAGTTTCAAGGTCACCACGGAGATGAGACACTTCCTTGTCAAACTTTATTCAGACTTCCTCATGCATAAATTTCAATATTTAACCCACAGTATACTTAATACTGTAATAAACTTCTGGGTTAATCCTATGTTTAAAGCCTCTAACACATCTGTCGTCCACCAAACCCAGGCGGGAGGATAAATATTTCAACAGGCCAGAGCTGAAATCTTACTGGTTGACAGATTGATGGCGTCTACGTTGGAGCAGCGGTTCATTTGATAAATACATCAGTCAGAGTGGATTTTGTGTGAAAATACGGTGAAGTAAAACATTTATGTGTTTAATGATCACAGTTGTTCTCCAGGCGTGAGGAGCCGAAAAGAGGTATGTCTGAAAAACATGAGCTTGTGTGGATGGAGTTTGAAAAGATGGTGAACAACAGCTGTTTGAAAACGTTTGTGGTGTTGTCTGGCACTTGCTTGTCTCTATATAAAAATGTTATTGCTTTGCCTTGAATGTTCCTCATTACGCCTTTAAACTGATCTCTGTTGCGTTTATTCAGTTACATGTGTTTTGTTCACAAAAACAGCATAATTTTTGCTTTTGTTTTGTTGTATAGAGCATATTTAGTTTCATATTATATTTCACTTATTTATTTGTTTTGACTACTGTTGTGGATTTACTGAAAATGAATTACAGCTGGTTTATATTGCAATTTTGAAAAGAGGTAGGGAAAAATAAAATGAAAAACAGAAACACAATTGTAACCCAAGTCCAGTGTCAGCTGTCTGTGATTGAGCCTGCACGATTTGGTTTAATGCTCATTTCCTTTGTGGTAATAGCCTGCAATAGATGTGAAATTGTCAGCTGTAACGGATTAGGTAGCTAACTCACATGTCTAACCATGCTAAATCAGGCTAACTGAAGAGTGTTGTAGCTAAAAGGCAAGTCCAAATGGATTCAAAACACCAAACCACTGAGACTGCTTACGTAATGTGAAACTTGGGAGACAAAGTAGGATTACAAAATAGACTGTATTTTTAAGTTGAGTGAGGAAAAAAAGAAAAAAAAATACACCATCCATCCATTTTCTTCCACTTATCCGGGGCCGGGTCGCGGGGGCCACAGTCTAAGCAGGGACGCCCAGACCTCCTTCACCCCAGACACTTCCTCCAGCTCCTCCGGGGGGACCCCAAGGCGTTCCCAGGCCAGCCGGGAGACATAGTCCCGCCAGCGCATCCTGGGTCTTCCCCGGGGCCTCCTCCCGGTGGAACATGCCCGGAACACCCCCTGAGGGAGGCGTCCAGGAGGCATCCGGAACAGATGCCCGAGCCACCTCAGCTGACTCCTCTCAATGTGGAGAAGCAGCAGCTCTACTCCGAGCTCCTCCCGTGTGACCAAGCTCCTCACCCTATCTCTAAGGGTGTGCCCAGCCACTCTGTGGAGGAAACTCATTTCGGCCGCTTGTATCCGCGATCTTGTCCTTTCGGTCATTGCCCAGAGCTCATGACCATAGGTGAGGGTAGGAACGTAGATTGACCGGTAAATGGAGAGCTTCGCCTTTTGGCTCAGCTCCCTCTTCACCACAAAAGTCCGGTACAGCAACTGCATCACTGCCGACGCTGCACCGATCCGCCTGTCAATCTCACGCTCCATCCTCCCCTCACTCGTGAACAAGAGCCTGAGATACTTGAACTCCTCCACTTGAGGCAAGGACTCCCCACCCACCCGGAGAGGGCAAGCCACATTTTTCCGGTCGAGAACCATGGCCTTGGATTTGGAAGAGCTGATCCTCATCCTAGCCGCTTCACACTCGGCTGCAAACCGCCCCAGTGCACGCTGGAGGTCCCGGTTCAATGAAGCCATCAGGACAACATCATCTGCAAACAGCAGAGATGAGATCCTGTGGTCCCCAAACCGAATCCCCTCCGGCCCCTGACTACGCCTAGAAATTCTGTCCATAAATATAATGAAGAGAACAGGTGACAAAGGGCAGCCCTGGTGGAGTCCAACATGCACCGGAAACAGGTCCAACTTACTACCGGCAATGCGAACACAGCTCCTGCTCCGGTCATACAGGGACCGAACAGCCCTTAGCAAAGGGCGAACCCAGTACTCCCAGAGCACTCTCCACAGGACCTCACGAGGGACACGGTCGAATGCATATGTGGACTGGTCGGGCAAACTTCCATGCACCCTCGGGCACCCGATGGAGAGTATAGAGCTGGTCCATTGTTCCCCGGCCAGGACAAAAACCACACTGCTCCTCCTGAATGCGAGGTTTGACTATCGGTCGAATTCTCCTCCCTAGCGCCCTGGAATAGACCTTAGTAATATGCTTAAATTCAGCGGGTAGTCTCGTCTGATCTGATGTCGTAGTCGGATGGAGCGGGGACGCAGGGTCCCCGGACGGGCTCATGGAGCTCCGGTGACCGCTGCTCGCAAAGTGGTCCGGCTCACGAGTGAATGAGGCTGCTTTTATTTTAGGAAAATTTTTTTCATTTTTCAAATCTAGCCCTAGGCCTACATGAAATTCTGTATCGATTTAACAATTTATTTATTTATTTATTTAAAAAAAAAAAATTGACTCGGAAGAGCAACATCAGTCCAGGAGGACACAGGGGCAGTTGCCCGGGCAACCTGAGCAACCTCCCTGTGCACGTCCCTGCAAACACCACACATCAAGGTCTTCACTTTTGATCCAAATGTTGATCCTAAAACAATTTCCATTTAAATATTTCATGTTGATCCAAAGCACATAATTTATATTTGAAGTTGATCTATTGCTTTGCCTGGAATGGAATCTACAGTATATCTTGCATTTATGTTTCCTTCCTTAAAAAAGCATGCATTGCTACTGTGAACGGGGTTGCTTCTCCGTAGATTGGACCTGTAACTTGGCCCGGTGGCATCACCTTCTTGTCTCCATGATGGATCAGTCTGATGGCGTACTGTGTAAAATGCCAAAGCAAGACCTTCCACTAGAAAAGTTACCCATTGCCCATTTAACATTAAATCATTTAAATATATTGATACTTTGCAGTGACCTCACGCTGGGGGTGTTGTATCTGTATGGTAGAATGTTCAGCAGTTACCATAGAGATACAATGCAGACATTAGTAAAGACTGTCATAGAACCTTTGCATGTGAAAGAAAATATACAAAATTGATTTAAACAGCACATTTTCAGGAGCCTGTAATCAATATGAGCATTCATTGTCCTGTTTGATTTTCAACTAAAAGTGACAGAAAAACTGCTCGCTAGCATGTGACTGTAACTGTATGTGAGGGAGACTTGTTTAACAGCATAAATCATCTTACCTGTTATAGTTCCAACTAAGTTGAGCTCGTTCAGATTATGTTCAAATAAAGCTCAGATTAAAATCTAACAGAGCTTCAGACAAAGTAATGCTTCAGTTACACTCCCAGGAAATGTTGATGACATCAGCTGCAAAGTACCAATATGTAAAAATACTGTATTTACTTATGGCTGATATATTTAATTAGAGTCAGTATTTAAAGTTTGTGTTCCTGCTGTGAGGCATGATTAATGTCCATCCAACCGTATTGATCCTTCCTACACTATACCTTATGTTGTGACCCTTTGTAGTTCTAGCTGTTACATAAAACATAATGTACTGTATATAGGAAGAAAAAGGCAATCCCATAAATGCAGTATGCCTTTTGAACACTTCTGAAGTTGCCTCATGTACCACTTTAATAGCCCAATTATGAACTAAAACACAGGGCAGACCAGAGAACAGAGCGCCATTTCTGAATCTAACATATGGACTTAATAAGAAGGATCTCCAGGCAGCCGCTATGTACTGTAAATATGTAAGGGAGTTCTACACAGCGTAAACCAATTAGTGGAGGGGGAAGATGTGGAGAAAAAGAACCTACAGCTCGGGGTAGAGGAGAGGAGAGAGGGGGTGCGTGGGTGGAGGTTTTGATGGATGGACATAGGATGAAGTCGCCCACGGAGCCACTTGGTTAAGATAACTGTGTGAAAAAGGACATTATCTCTGCCTCCGTACGCTGTAGGGACCGTGGACACTTACGGATGCACCTAGATGACTGCAGTTCTTCAAAGTAAAGAATTGCCGATGGACAATCACATGTATAGAATTATTTATATTATATTTGTGCTATTCGAAACAAAGACATATTGATACAGTACTTTGCAGCTGATATGATCAACATTCGTGGGGGATGAGATGCTAACTGAAGCACTGCTCTGTCTGAAGTTGTGTTACTCAAGTTAGATTTTATTCTGAGCTTTGTTTTAAAGGTCCCATGGCATGAAATTTTCACTTTCTGAGGTTTTTGAACGTTAATGTGAGCTCCCCTACCCTGTTTAGCCCCCCCCCCCCATGGTTAAAAGTTGCGAAATGTCTAAACTGAGCATTTGTGATCCTTTTCTGCGTTACAGAAAATCGGAGCTCAAACGGGCGATTTTGAACAAGGCACCTTATTGACGTCAGATCGAAAAAAGAAATGCAAATGCAGTTCCACCCCCGTCTGTCTGTACTCAGCGTCTCTGTAAATCACGCCCAGAGAGTTTGGACTGCGAATGCGCTAGGCAATGCGAAATGCGTTTTTTTATTTGCCTGGAGGCACGTCCGAGTGTTTCTAGGCTCGGAAGTCCTTTATCTGAGCCTCTGGACCTCTGGACAGCAGTGGTTTAATTTTATTTTCTGTGGAAATGTGTTTATTTTTCAATGGAACGCTTCAAATCTCTCCCCCCGTGCAAAAACAAGGAAATGGATCAGAGAGCGCTCAGAGCAGAGAGCGGAGCGTTTGGCCACGCCCCCACCCTCTACTATTGGCCAGCTCTTTCCTCCTCATTTGCATTCAAGCAACAACGCCCATTATAGAGTGTTCAGAGTGAGAAAAATTACTCTTTCTCAGCTTATCTCTGTTTCTCATGAGTGTTGATTTTGAAGAAGGATTCATTTACAGTATTAGGGAACCATTAAGGGGCCATATAAAAGCATCAAGAAGTACCATGTCATGGGATCTTTAACACAATCTGACCAGAAAGAACTGACTGAGCTGATTTTGAAGTGTTCTTTAGTTTTCAGACCATCTAAAAACGTATTTGGTTGTGTTTGCAAATATGTGCTTTCTATCACCATGGTAACTGCTGAAGATTCTGTCATAGACCTACATGCAGAACATCCCCAGTTTGATGTCACTGTAATAGCATCAATTGATAACAAAGTTGAGTGCACTGATGATTGATTGAGATCCATTAATAGATAAGATAATTGTGTTGTTTAGTTGTTGTTTTTCCAACATATCTCTTAAAACATATTAATTTCTGTTATTCTGGATACATTTTTATTATAAAGACTGTATATTACACAAAATTACCATATGAGTAATCCTTTATTATTAGTCTGTCTACAGCTCCAAAGCTAAAAATCCTCTGTCCAGCTACCTTTTACCTTCTCTTTATAGAGACTGTCACTTCAAGGCTGAAATCATCCAAATGATTTTAATGTTGGTTTTAAAAGCACAGTGGAGCACTATTACCATATGACATCACAAGGAGAGAAGAACTCAGCCTAAATATGCAGGGTTTGTGCGTTAAACACGTGAAAGAAACCAAACCCAACTCAGGCATGTTTTTGATGAGGAAACAACATAACAGATTTTTAAAAATAGCATAATATAGGCACTTTAATGTATATTTGTAACCAGTTGCCTTTAGCCCTTCTCTACCCCACATAGTTTCCACAATTCTGAGAGTTTTAGCAGAAGCGATGGAGCAGACGGTTAGTTAAGTTGTCTCCTGGTGCATGTCGTGATCACAGAGAGGGGCATCTCAAAGACCAGAGGAGAGAGAAAGAGAGGTGACGAGCAGAGGAATCTGCTGAGACAAAAGAATTAAAATCACATTGGAGCAAGTGGATTGTGAAGCAGGACGAATGGGACAGACTCAATCACATGGACTTCAAAGGGGTCTTCATTAAAGCTTTGCCTGGAGACAGAAGCCCCCCCCCCCCCATCCCCCATCCTCTCACTATCCCCCCATCTGAAACTAAATGTGTTCTCATCTGTCTCCAACATCGCTCCATGCATCCATTACAACTAAATGAGGGAGCGATATAAAAAGACATTAGCAGGAGCGTTACAATGGCCTGGATAATACAGGCATTTCTAAAGCGCTGAAGGAAATGGAGATTGTTTCAAAGGGACGTAGATAGAGATACCCTGTGATCTAGGGGTGTGAATCTTTCACTCACAAAACGGTTCGATTCGAATCTCGATTCACAGGCTACGATTCGATTCAGGGACAATTAATAAAATTAGTAAACGATCCGGTACGATTCGATCCGATCCGGTTCGGTTAATTTTGATTCAATACAAATTGACAACTTTACTCCCAAGTGCTTTAAAGTTATTGAGAAGAAAAAGAGAGAAACAGAAATGAAATTTCAAAATACTATCCTTTTGTTTATTTAGTGTCCAACAGACACTACACCAGGCCTACTGAAAAACTGGCAATCCGGTTTGCAAAACTCTGCTCATACTTAAAATACAACACAGTCCTTCCCTCAAGCAACACAAAACAATAAGGTTAGATATCAAAAATAAAAAAGACCTTATAAAACAAGCAAGTTGCCTATTAAAGTCAAAAATCAGAATGAATCAGAATTAGTTAGTTTTTTTATTTTTTTATTTAACCTTTATTTAACCAGGTAAAAAACCCATTGAGATCAAGACCTTGTTTACAAGGGTGACCTGGCCAAGAGGTCAGCAGCACACGTCCAGAGTAAAATAACAGTAAAATATCAAAGTAATTATAGTAGTAATTAGTGCTTCAGTCACTCATGAGTTTCAGTAACTGTAAAAGTGCAACATATCACTGACAAGAAGATAGATATTACTAGGCAGTTTTAGAAAACACTAGAATGTTAAATCCACTGAATAACTAATACTTTCTCTCCATCTCATAACATTTCCTTAGTCTCCTTTGAGACAAAAATCATTTGTGTGTGAAGTACATTTCTATACACACAAATCATAAGTAGCTAAATCTAAATACAGAAATGCACCAATTCTGATTATACATTGTATTTTCACACAAAAGTAAATTAGCCAAGTCAATTTTAGCCCAAATCAAATATACATTTCCAATACATGAATGTTGTCTAAATAAATCACCCAATCCACTAACCGTGACAATAAAAACGCTAGTATCATACAATTGTTATCGTCTATAGCTGCCATGGAAACTATCAAGCTGACAGTGAAACATCAGACTGATATCAACGCGACACAACACTGGCACAAAAGTTAACCACGCATACGAACCATGTCCATAAATAGCGGTAGCGCACCAAATTAACTTAAACAACAGCTCAATAAATGGAAACAGCGTATCTTAGCGGTGTTTTGTCGAATCTTCCTACCTTGTCAAACAAGGCGATCTGTCCTACGCTGTCCTGACGAACAAACATCTGTCCTACGCTGTCCTGACGAGACACATACAAACATTGCTCGCTTCCGCATACAGCCCGTGCCGCTCGCATGATTGGCAGTTAACCAGCCAATACGCTTCAATCCCAGGTAAGTGAACCACCCACCATTCGCTAAAGAACGCAAACACACACAGGCGGCTTCTGCGCCATGACAGAGACCGCTCAGGAGCCAAGAACCGATTCTTGGCCGTAAATCCGGTGCATCGGACCTTTCGTAGTGAATTTGGACCGATCCGGGCTCCGCTGATCAGTACACTCAGATCACAGAGGTCACAGACCGATAACCGATCCAAATCGGTTCATCTTTACACCCCTACTGTGATCCCTTTATTATGGTTTTGTTAATTACATGGTGAATCCTGATTTGTCCCTGTATAATAATATGCTCAGTAGATAAGGTTGCCTTGTTTTGATTCAAAACTCCACCCAGTTCTCCTGGAGAGCTCCTGCAGTTGTCGTCACGCAGTTCCAGTGTGCACCTTCAAATCCCACCCTGGCAGTGGTCGCGGCTGAGAAACTACTGGACAAACTTTATGGAAGTTTCAGAGATTGTGGATTATTGCTGCGCACTGGGATAAGAGAGATAAGATAAGATAAGACTTTATTGATCTCACACAGGAGAAATTTACTTGCCACAGTAGCTCCAGGACAGTTTGAACAAGAAAGAAAAGTGCATGCAGGCAATGATGGAAAAAAGTAATTAATAATTTAAAAAAATATACATAATAATAATAATAATAATAATAATAATAATAATAATAATAATTATTATTATTATTATTATTATTATGATTATTATAATACAAGCATCAACAAGAAGAGCATCGAAAAGAGGATATTGCACGTCTGGCCTATATATTAGAGTTGTACAGTCTGATGGCGGTGGGGATAAAGGATCTGCGGTAGCGCTCCTTCTTGCACTGGGGGCGCCTCAGTCGGCTGCTGAAGGAGCTGCTCAGCTCCTCTACAGTCTGGTGCAGAGGGTGAGAGGTGTCGTCCATGATGGACGTGAATTTGGCCAACACCCTCCTCTCAGCCACCTCCTCTACAGAGTCCAGAGGACAGCCCAGGACAGAGCTGGCCCTCCTGACCAGCTTATTAAGTCTTTTTCTGTCCCGTTCTGTGCTGCTCGGGGCCCAGCAGACGACAGCGTAGAGGAGAGCAGAGGCCACCACAGAGTCATAAAAAGTCTTGAGCAGAGGCCTGCACACTCCAAAGGAACTCAGTCTCCTCAGGAGGTGGAGGCGACTTTGGCCCTTCTTGTACAGGGCGTCGGTGTTATAGGACCAGTCCAGTTTATTGTTGAGGTGAACACCCAGGTACTTGAAACTGTCCACAATCTCTATGTCCTGTCCCTGGATGTTCACCAGTGAGTGAGGTAGTGGTCTCCTCCTGAAGTCGATCACCAGCTCCTTTGTCTTACTGGTGTTAAGGCTGAGGTGGTTGCGCCCACACCAGTCCACAAAGTCACTGATGACCGAGCGGTGAAGGTTTGGATGTACACATTATCAAAGACAGAAGAAAGCCTGAGCCTTTAACAGAAATTACAATACTCCAGATTGACAATAGGAGTGGATTCCTACAGTTACACGGGCAAATAGCTAATCAAGACATACATTAATTAAAATATGAATGTATTTTTGAGTAGATTTTTTTTTCTTTATTGGGTTTTATTTGAATATTTAAACCATGGTCTCACAACAATTCAAATATTATAAGTTTGTGTATTGTCGATTAGCTTTAAATAGTCTGAGAGGGGAGACTGAAGATTCCAAATGATTTTTGCCTCACTATCACGTTGTTGAGAGATAATCATGTAAAACGAGACATATTTCAGCATGGTTGCATAAGAACAAAGCAGAAACAACTGCCTTTCACTATTCCACAGTTGTTTGTTTGTTATGGTGCAGTAAGTAGGCGGGGAAAGTTCAAAGTAAAACTTGTTTTTCACTTACCATCTAAAATCAGCAAATTTGCATCAGAGTTTCAAATGTAGACATCTGAACAATGTTTTTGAAATGATCATAAACATTTTGACTGCCATTCAAAGTTATCGTCAGTCTTAAAGTACTAAGTAAAGTATCTCAGGGCAAGTTTTAGCACAGTAAAACTTCGCAGATCTCAGTACCTTCAGATTGAAAATGACTTCTGAATGGCAGATGGAATACATGATCAAATGCCAAAAGCTACAGAGTAAGATCTCATTCCAGCTGACACGCCATTGTTCCTGTTTCAAGTATGAGCAAACCATCTTAAAATGGGTCACCTTTCATTTCCCCCTGCGTTTATAGTCAAGGCACGAAGTTGCAAACAAAACTAAATCATTCTAACTCCACAATATAAAAGACTATGGATCCTCTTCGCTCAGTAACTATATTTTCTGCGCTCAAATTCCACCATCATTGCTGTTTCTTTACCCTCTCATTTCTGAAGCAGCCTTGGCTGAGAGACAATCTAAGAGACGTGCATTGACTTGAATGGAGAATGAGAATAGCAGCAGATTCAAAGTGTTTTTGAAGCAGAAAGCATGAGGTGAGGTGTCACATGGCTCTTATCTGGTGTCACACACAAACTGCTGCCAAGCCAAGAAGACATTGTTGGAAAAAGTGAGTGAGGTTTAAAATAAAAGTTTTTCACTGAAGGTTTGCTGACAATTCCTTCTCTCACTGTCGAAATACAGACATTTATTGTTATAAATTGGTTAGTTAGATAAGATAATCCTGCAATGCTGGTCTAAAAAAATGGCTGAAAATGAGAAACACTGAGAAATGAAATGATCCATCTCAAGTGATGTCATGCACTGAAGCTAACTAGAGGCAGTGTTCTGTCTGAAGCTATATGTTGCTCAAATTAGACTTTAATCTCCCCCCGGCAATGAGCAAGCCAGTGTGGGTTTTTGGGCAAGACCCTTCCCGATACTACCCCCTGGGCGCCGAAAGATGGCTGCCCATTCTGAAAAGGATGGGTCAAATGCAGAAGTCAAATTTCTCCCGTGTGTCACTGTGTGTCATTGTGTGTGAGACCAAATAAAGGCTTAATCTAATCTAATTTAATAACGAATTTACTTAGCAGGAATTACAACACAAGTGATTTGATGTGTGCTGTTAAACAAGTCTCTCTTTAAAGTCATTAGCAGAAACTTGCTTTGACATGTCAAAGTTGTGAAAGACACTAATAAACTCATCCCAGTGTATAATTTGAATCATAACAATGTGTTAGATAAAGTGAGAAATAATTGTAGCATACAGTTTAAAATGAACTAGTTCTCCTTTTCAAAATGTTTTAACCAAGACAAAAACTGTTCCATAGCCTACTATTGTCTATTAAATACAAAATCAAAGGACATTTTGATTAAACAGAGGATATAAATATTAAGTATCTTGATCAGTTACATATTAAAAGGCCCATATTATGCTATTTTCTGATCTATATTAAAAGATAGAAAGAGGCATATTCTTTATTGATCCTAAGGGAAATTCAAGTTTTGCTGCTGCAACATTTACACTCAGTGTCCTTTGTGTCTCAGTCAAAGGTCTCAGTGGAGTTTAACAGGAGGACTGGTCAGGTAGGGTCAGCAAATCTGTGTCTGAACAGTATGAGGGGAAGTCCTCTGGACAAAAGGGCCCCTCCTCTGTGTCCTGCAGCATAACAGTAGCATCCAGAGGGAACCAGGTGAACACAACAGGGTGGTGATGAAATGTTTCATTCCTGCTAAGTCTTTCCTCTGGAAGGTCTCAAATGTCCATAGCTAGCTTCTTAGGTAGTCTCTTGCATGGTGTCCATGGATACAGGAAAAAGAAACAGTTAATTTCAACAATTCAGCAGTCCCTTGTGTTCACTCCCTCAAAGTATTTCCTCTGAAAGGCCTCGTAGCATTTCCTCTGGAAGGTTTTCTGCCACATTTGTTTTTTTATCCCTTTATTCCTTTATTCTTTATTTATCCCTGTAGGGAAATGATTTCTCTGCATTTGACCCAACCTTCAGGAGCAGTGGGCAGCTCATCTTTCAGGCGCCCAGGGATTCATCTCCGTGATCTTATTGCTTAGGCTTGGTCTGGACCTAAGCTGGAGGATTTTACCTATGGAGCATGTTTTTGGGTTGGTGGGGGAAACCAGAGTGCCCGGAGGAAACCCCCCAGACACGGGAAGAACATGCAAACTCCACACAGAAAGGCCCAGGCAACCTGGGGATCAAGCCTTCTTGCTGTGAGGCATGAGTGCTAGCCACTCAGCCACATTTGCTGCCACATCTCAAATATCCTTAGCTAGCACCTCAGCTAGCTCCTTAGCCAGCCTCTTGCATGGCCTCCAAAAAATGCTAATTTCACACAATCCAGCAGCCCCTTACATGTGTCATGTGAACCGCACATGCTGCACTTCTTAGTTGGTTAAAATCCCATGATTTTAAACTGAGCTCAAAAACAAAAAGTTTCAAAAACAGCTCAGTATGTGAGCCATATACTGACAAATTAATAATGTTATTTCCTCATCACAAACATACCTGGAGTTGTGTTTTGTTTAATTCACATGTTTAACACACAAACCCTGCATATTTAGGCTGAGTTTTTCTCTGAAAACAGAAAACACAACTTTAATTTCAGCTCTCAAATTGCCAGTCTCTACTGAAATAAAGATCAAAGCTAGCTGATAACTTGAAAACTACCATTACATGAAATCACAAGGTGGAGTATTTTGAGCTTTGCCGATGTAGACAGATTACTCAAACATGTATGAATTAAGGAAAAACAGGTATGTTTTTGATAAGACAATAACATTCACTGCTCTATCTTCCATTGCACATTTTTGATGCACACTGCACATTTTGGACATCTGTAAATAGGTATTTATTTGTTCTTTTGCACTGCTTTAGATTTTTAGATTTTGATGATCTTGATTATAACATGGCTTAAATAGGGGGTCGTTGAATAGGGGGTCGAAATTAGCCGTCAGAGTAATTTGAAAAACAAAGAGTCAGATTAGGGGGGATCGTTTTCAGAGCTTTGTCATTGTAGGACACGCCTCCCGGCAGCTAGATATAAGCAGGGTCTAACCAGTACAATAACCAGAGCTGACGAAGCCTCTCGGATGAGCGGCGAAACGTTTTCAACCAAACAAACTTTGTCCAGTTGACAAATTGAACTTCTCCTTTGATCATGGATTCTACCTGGACGACTGAGGGACTTTTCACGCTTCAAACATAGCTTAAAGTTCACAAGAATGCATTTTGTATATTATGGAACCAAGTTAGACGCAACGTACAAAACATTACATGCTTACATTGGTACAACATTTTAAGCTTGTACAAAACACATACACCATACCATAAAAGTTATTTGAATATTTTCATGCTCCTGTACCATCAGCCCAGAATTTCGCCTGATTTCTGCAGACCTCAGTAGTGATGTAAGAGCCATGTCATTTCCAGTGATAGTCTCATTAGAATTATGCACTGAAGCCTCTGTCACTCCCTATAACACAGCTGAGGGCTGGAGACATTTGTGAAGCTTCTTTTCATTGTTATTCTGTCTGCAGATACACACCTCTGCTTCTTTTGTGTGTAACCCAGTGCACCGTGAGCTCCACTGCTAATTATCCCTCACTCAAACATGTCCCAGAAGATTGATGCTAGTGTCTTTATTTAACAGGGCTAGACGTGATGTTTTTACAGCACATGTATCATAGATCAGTGGTACTCAAACCTGTCGCACTTGTACGACGTAATAAAATAATTTGGCTTCAGAGTACCACCAGATCTAAACCAGGACTAAACTAGGATCTAAAATGCAACACAATTGGTTCTATTACTGCTAAACAAGGGTTAAACCAAAGAAGGACAAAACGTGGATTCAGTTTTCTCTAAACTCTGTAAATACTGGAACTACAAAACAATCTGTGTACCACCATAAGGAGACCTGTACCACCTGTACCACGGCCCTTTAGCCCCGTAAGAAAACTGTATGTGAAATCAAATCACTTCTGTTCAGTTGACAGGGCACCTACAGCTTTCAAAAGGACATAAAAAGACTTTCTAATATTTTTGATGAATGGTAACTGCCAGGTTCAAGCCTTAAGTGTCTTGTTGTTGAGCTGTATAGCAATACGCTTCACTTTGTCTTGGCAAAAGGAGAAATTCAATTTGTCAACTGGACAAAAGTTTATTTGGTCGAATATGTTTCGCAGATCATCCAAGCTGTTTCTTCAGTTCTGGTCAGACGCTGGTGGATACTGCCTATATCTGCCTGAAGGGAGGAGCTAACTACAATGAAATTACTTTCAAATTGTTATTTTGTCTTCGCCATTTGCAGTATGAGGTGGATTGCGACAAGTAAGGCATATGCATTAAAAATCCTTTCCTTTATAATAAAAGATAAAAGATGTTGTAACCTCAGAATGTGTAAAGACTGTAATATCTTGCCTAATCCCACAATAGCCTGTTTTGGTGACTCTATAGGATTATTATATGTTTATGAACACAGCGGATGCGTGCGCAGCGTGAGTGCAGAAAGCGCCGCTGTCTGTGCGGTTAAAGGAGAATTAATGTTTTTTCCAATCTGAGCCTTATTTCGGTAATAAAACAAGTTGTTTTACTCACCCATAGCACTTTGGTGTCATATGGAGCACTTCCAGAGATGTTTTAGATTTGCGATAGCTGTAGCGCGAGTTCTAGCCATAAACTCATCACAGTGTTCATCGAATTCTAGCATATAATATATGCCCCATGCGGTCTCCAAATAACACAAACTTTAGCACTTTTCAAATCATAGAAGCTCGATGTCTTAGTCTACACTTTCATTTGAGTCAAAAGTGGCCTGTAATCCGAGATTTATCCATAATTTAGAGCTTTGCGTTTCATGTTTGGGTCCTGGGAGCTGAGAGTGTTACAATTTTGTATGAAAAGCGCCTTATAAATATTGTTTGATTGATTGATTGATAAACTGTGACTCCGCACATGCGCACTGGCATCCTTATCTACTCGAAACTATGGATAAATCTCGGATTACAGGCCACTTTTGACTCAAACGAAATCGTAGACTAAGACATCGAGCTTCTATGATTTGAAAAGTGCTAAAGTTTGTGTTATTTGGAAACCACATGGGGCATATATTACATGCTCGGGGCATACGGCTAGAACTCGCGCTACGGCTATCGCAAATCTAAAACATCTCTGGAAGTGCTTCATATGACACCAAAGTGCTATGGGTGAGTAAAACAACTTGTTTTATTACCGAAATAAGGCTCAGATTGGAAAAAACTTTAATTCTCCTTTAACATGAAGTTACAACACGAGCTAGCGCTGTTGTCAGTGCACTAAAACAGTTTATTGCTGTGTGATAAAATAAATTATGATGTTAAATGAACATTAGTGGGATACGTTTTAATGACCAGTATGCGTTAAATGCAGATGGAGCGTAAATGACGAGAAGAAATTTCTCAAACATCAGTAGTCGGACATCCAACTAGTCTTCCTGTTGCTATCAATATGGGAAATAAACAGGACCATGTAGAGTGGGTTAATACATTTTAAAACCAAAACTACAAGCCTGACAGTAATAGTTACAGAAAGAGGTGCAAAAGTTGTTTGTTTTTTTTATAGAAAGTGAATTGGAGCTGGAGTCACTGGAGCCAGAAATGCACCCATACTCACTTCCTATGGAACGCGACGGGTAGCAGATGAGATTACACAATACAGGTTTTTGTCATTATTTTTTCCGGCATTTCCATCAGGCAAATTTATGTTTTCAAGGAATGCAGTCACCCAGTGGCGTTCCTAGAGTGATTTACTCCCTGGACGAAAACCACTCTTGCCCCCCCCCCCCCCTCCCAAAAACAAACAAGACCGTTGTCCATACAAACTCAATGTAGACAATTTTGACCCCTTAATTGAAGTATATGAAAATAACAACCCCCCGCGCAAGGATCCATGCCTCCGCGTGCCCGCGCACCACACCGTTTTTTTTTTGTTTTTTTTTTCCCCCCTTCCTCCCCGCGATGGCGCTAGGGGCAATTGCCCAGGTGGCCCCCGTCAAAGAACGCCCCTGCAGTCACCCAGTGTTTAAGTATATTGAGAAACATTTCATTGCCATAAAATTGCCTGTACTCTGCTGCCTTCTTCTTTGAAACTTCAACATAATAACCCCTAATAAATGTGAAATATGCCGTACACATTAACTGTAAAACTCCTTCAACCATAATTCATGTTTTCTGTGCTGAGGATACAGTTACGAAAAGCCACTTCCCATGCACCCTGTAGCACAAATCCATACGAAGTTTCCCCTACGTCTATTTTCTAATTAGCCTATAATGCTCCTAAACGCTTACATTTTCTAGCGCGCTAATCAAAAACAAAACCTCTCGTCTCCCCGGGCAACAAACCCCAATGCATTTAAATAAAACTATGCTAATATCGTGTTACAAGCCAGGGAAATGAACAGCGAGTTTGTAGGCATTCATTTGAGAGCAGCCAAACCAAATGAAATGATTTTGAAATATCGTTTACAAGGAAGTCTGCACATTGGAATTCACTACGGTTAAGTACTTAATCAACATATTGTATTATAAACAGCAGGAAGTAGGCATTTCTCTTAGTTAGGGCTGTCATCGGAAGAGTTTGATGAGACCAATGTCGTGTTCTAGTGTTTGCTGGTCCATATATTGATGGTTTATTACAGCATTATTGTGTACTTGTTTTTCCCACCTTTTGATTTACATGTTTTAAAGATCCCATGACATGGTACTTCTTGATGCTTTTATATGGCTCCTTAATGGTTCCCTAATACTGTAAATGAATCCTTCTTCAAAATCAACACTCAGTGCATGAGAAAGAGTAGGTATTATGTGAAATAGATTTTTTTTTTTTATTTTTTTTTTTTTTGGTGCTTTCTACCATGTTATACTTTTCAAAATGCCTGAAGAAGCTTTAGATGTCATCCATGCATTTTTGATTATTTCAGCGGTCTCTCCCAGGCCCTATTCAAATCATCCTTACGCGGTCAGCAGTAAGATTCTGTGCAAAAATATTTTCATGAAAATCCACTGTTGGCAATGGTAAAATTCAACAGTTTTGAACAGGAAGTCACTTTAAATATTGACCTACATGTGTTATAGTCTGATACTACATACCAAGTTAGCTTAAAGACTAGGTTCACACAGCAAGGCTTAATGCTCAATTACGATTTTTTTGTGAAATCCGATTTTTTTGCAAGGTCGTTCACATTTCCAATTAAATGCGAATTGTATGTGACCTCCAGTGTGAACTTTAAACGCCCCAAAAGTGTCCCGCATGCGCCTTGGAGAACACGATGACGTCACACGCAGCGAACACGCTCAGTGTTTACGGAAGTCGCCTGAAGTTGCTGTCGTACCGGAGCCAAAACATGTACAGCTTATTTGTTTTAAGGAGGAGACGGAGAAAGAGAAGGACAAGGTTTTGGCCACGGCGTTTTGTGGGGCAGTGGCAGCAACGTCCGTAGAAATGAAACGAGTGGTGGGATTGCTACGTGCTTCGTCGCTTCACTGATACGGAGTTTATATACTATTTTCGCATGATGAGAAGAACGTTTGTGTACATTTGTGAGCGCCTACTTGTACCACTCTCACTGGAGGAAACACGCTCAGGTCGGATGACTGAAGTCGCATGCCAAAAGATCGGATATGTATCGGATTTAGGATCACATATCCGAGCGGCCTGGGTCGCATTTGAAAAAATCGGATCTGTGTCGGTCAGACTGTCATTAGAAGATCAGATACAGGTCACATAGAGGCAAAAAAAATCGGATTTGGGTCACTTCAGGCTGCAGTGTGAACGTAGCCATAATGTCTTCTTTAAAGGTGCACTGTGTAACTTTTCTGGAGGAGGATCTACCATCTATCATAGAGATGTCATTGCTTTACCTGAAATTTTTCACAGTATGACATTAAACTGATCCATCTCCTTGTAGACAAGCAGTTAATAGCACCAGGCCAAATTATGGGTCAGATTTATGGACAGACTCACTGTCACAATCAGGATGTATGTTTCTGAAGGTAGTTTTGAGCAAATGAATACACCAATAATGAAACAATTACATACATTTTTACATTTTAATACAAAATTTTTAATACATTACTCTGGAAAATTCCAGGTAGACTAACATTTTCTCCTACAAATCTCAGTATTCTGTGACTCAAAACCTTTTCACATTTCACGCCTTACACTTTTTAGCCTGTCAGTACATTTTCCTCTCATTCCTGTGTTTATGAGGCAGAAATAATGGATAAATGACTTAACATGACTGAAATCGGCTAACCTCTGGCTCACATTTGCATTGGCGTACTTGAAATTCCTCATACCTGAGCCCAAACATTTTAAAACCACGCTTTCTGAATCATTACACCCAGAACTTTAACTTTCCCAAATGGCTCTAGACAATAAATGAGCCTTAAAAAGCAAAAGGAATGTAAGTGGAGATAAAAATCCAGACAAAACTTGGTAAAAGTCAATGTGGTGTGGCGTTTTTGGGAAATAATAGGCTCCAAAACATTCCCAGATAACTTTTCCAATTTCCTCCTGTTTACTGGAAAACAACAAACATTACAGGAAACAAAAACCACACAACTGGTCAAGCCTGCATACTTGTAAAGGCAGCGGACATATTGATACTTTGCAGTAACATCATGCTGGTGGTGTTCTACATGTATGTCTACGGTGTAATGTGCAGCGGTTCCCATGGTGACACAATATATACACATGCGCAAACACAGCCTGATACTTATTTAGAAAACTCAAGAAAAAACACAAAATTGAATTAAACAGCACATTTTCAGGAGCCAGTGATCAATACAAGAGTTCATGGTTCTGTTTAGGAGTTTGATTTAGAATTTTTTTTAAAAGGTGAGAGTGACTAACTGAAAAACTGTTGGCTAATTCTAACTAGCTTGTGAAGTTTAATGTGTGAAAGAGTTTAAGAACACAAATCTGTCCTGTCGCAGTTCCAGCTAAGTCAGCTCCTTATGGTTAGCCTGCTCAAACAGACAAAACCCAGATTAAAGTCTAACTTGACTAACAGCTTCAGACAGAGTTAGCTTCACACTCCCAGGGAATGTTAATGACATCAGCAGTAAAGTAAAGTATCAGCAGTAAAGTATCTATTAAATTTTGAAATGTCCAAATTGTGGAAATAACGTAAAAAAATATAATTGGACTACAGTGGTCCCTCGCTCTATCGCGGTTCACTGTTCGCGGCCTTACGGCCTCGCTGTTTTCGCGGATTTTTTATAGTGTAACATTGTGTTCTGCGTCCTGATTGGCTAAGAGACTGTAGACCTTTGCCGATTGATAGATGGGGGACCGGGACTAGACCGGGACTAGACCAGGACCAGACCAGGACTAAACGTGGACTAAACCAGGTCTAGACCAGAACTAAACCAGGTCTAGACCAGGTCTAAACCTGGACTGGTCCTGGACTAAACCAGGACTGGACCAGGTCTAGACCTGGACTAAACCGTGACTAGACCAGGCCTAAACCAGGATTAAACCACCACGTGCCGCTCTTTGCTGGTTTCGTGCGGCTGGTTTGTGGCTCGGGCTGAGAGGACGCGGTCCGGGCGCCGCGGTTCGATCTCGTGCTCGCAGCCCCGGTGTACGCGTGGCCTCGCGCTGGTCGTGCTGCTCTGTCACGGATTTGACCACAATGAGGGGTGCACGTGTCACGCAATTCTCCAAGGGGTTGGTGCGTATCGCGTCCAGGACGTGGCAGTGCCGCTGGATGAGCGCGGTGCTTCCTGCGGATCCTGTGACTCATGTCTCCGCTCCCCTTGTGTGTCCGGCGGGGCTTCCGGAGCCGTGTCTCCCCCCACGCTTCACTATTAATACATTTTGTTGAAAATCTATGAAAGTTTGAGTGTTTAAACGAGAGAGAAATGTGAGAAAAGGTTAATTCCAGTCTGAGAAAAGCGTATAATGTGTGTGGTGAGGCATTTACAGCCTTAAAACATGTAGAATAACTGTAAAATATAAAGTTGACCTACTTCGCGGATTTCTCTTATTGCGGGTTATTTCTGGAACCTAACCCCCGCGATAAACGAGGGATTACTGAATACCATTTTTTAAAATCATAGACTGTATAAAGAAGTGGACTAAAGGAGTGTGACGTCACCCATAGCGTTCGGTTTCAGTCAAACGAAGCTCACCGACGCTTGCAGTTATGGTGCGAATTTGTTGCCATGTTCAATATTAGGAATACTCATTTATTTATGGACAAAATATTGAAATAAAAACACGAGTATCAAGTAGAGTGGGTTAATACCAACATTTTAAGAACAAAATAACGAGACTCACTGCAGCAGTTTAAATTTTTACAGTTTTTCAAAGGAAAGTCATTTGGAGTCGATGGATCTGGAAGCACCCCCATGCTCACTTCCTATTTAGAGCACGGCGGCTAGCAGGTTAGCTATGTCTATATACAGCCAATGACTTCTATACAAGTTTCAGCTACTTGTCACCCTGAAAGAGGATCACAGAAGTTGAGTTTTTATAAGTTGTAAAAAATAAAAAAAAAAACAACAACATGGTAAATCATAATCACTTCCTGATTAAGGGACAAAATATAAAATGTTTTCTAATTAGATGTAGACAGCACCCAACTTATTTTGACTTATTTTGACCGCTAGAACTGATTATACAGTATATCTGTATTGGAGCAAGAATAAATGTTCTCAAATACATGGGAATAAATCAAGTACAGGCTAAAGTAAAGTAAATTAAAGTAAAAATATTACAACCATCATGTTCTGGGTTTGTTTAGACTTTATTACGTGACCCTGCAAGGCTCCTGTAGTTATTCATCCACACAAAAATCCCACCATTTCATCCAAAACCTACACTTCACCTTTAAATGAACCATTTCCATCACAGCCTTCACACTGGATAATGCTTTTACTGGCCTCGAAAGTCACGCAATAATTTTACATCAAGGATTTATGAATATGTCTATGTTATTTTCAAACCTGTCGTACTTTTCCTGTCTAAAGCTGAAGTAAGCATTAAAAACATGAGCCGCTCGTACCAGACCTGGCCAAAAGCTACAACAGAGATTCATAAATTAGTCCTTTTATTTGTCTGATCTTTGCTCTGTTTGTGTTGGTGGTAATAGTACAGAGGTTTATTTTATATGTTAGGTAAAAGTACCCCATCAACTGTCTACCAACATTTATGGCATTATTTAGCTGAATTTGGTAGAAAATGTGTTGTAAATGTATTCATAGTTATGTTAGGACTTCTTTTAAACATTTATAGCTTTTTTAAGAACTTCTAACCACAGTCAATACGTTTTAGCCTCTTTTGGTGAGGTGTCTGTTCTTTGACGTTTCTGCGTGTTTTACGCTCGCTCAAAACAACCGCAAAGGGAGACAGAGGGAAAAAGAGAGAGAGAGAGTAAGAGGAGGGGTGGGAGAGAGAGGCAAGGCAGACAGAGAGTGGGAGAAAGAGGGGAGAGAGAGATAAAGAAGGGTGTGAAAGGAAGAAAGATGGAAGAGAGAGACAGTGGGAGAAAGAGGGAGTGAGAGAAAGGGAGATGAGGAGAGAGAGAGAGAGACAGAGTGGGAGAAAGAAGGGGTGAGAGGAAGGAAGATGAGAAGAGGGAGAGAGACAGAATGGGAGAAAGAGGGAGTGAGAGAAAGGAAGATGAGGAGAGAGAGAGAGAGACAGAGTATAATGTTTGATTGATTGATTGATTGATTGATTGAGAGTGGGAAAAAGAGGGGGTAAGAGGAAGGAAGATGAGAGAGAGAAAGAGAGAGAGTGGGAGAAAGAAGGGGTGAGAGGAAGGAAGATGAGAAGAGGGAGAGAGACAGAGTGGGAGAAAGAGGGAGTGAGAGAAAGTTTGCGGTCTGCAAATAACACAAACTTTAGCACTTTTCAAATCATAGAAGCTCAATGTCTTAATCTACGCTTTCGTTTGAGTCAAAAGTGGCCTCTAATCCAAGACTGATGCGAGACTAAGACATTGAGCTTCTATGATTTGAAAAGTGCTAAAGTTTGTGTTATTTGGAGATGTATTATATGCCCCGAGAACTCGCATTACGGCTATCGCTAATCAAAAACATCTCCGGAAGTGCTCCATATGACACCAAAGTGCTATGCAGGGCTCTAAAGTTTTGAGCGGGGTCGTGGGGGGGGGTGCGAGTGAAAAAATTTTCCCGAGGAACGGGTTTGTCTAAAGAGCAAACTTAAATTACAAAGCAACTAATGAGAGTTATATAAATGAAGTTATTACCTGATGGTTCTCAGTTTGTTTTATCATCTCCTGTTCAGTGCTGTCCTTATCACTGAGCGCGCACTGCACTGTCAACAGTCTGCCCAACAACAGAACAATCTATTTTCTGATTGGCTGAAAAGGGCGCGGCACCTGATATCTGAGATTTTTTTCCAGGGGGCGGGGTGGGGGGGGGGGGGGTGGGGGGAGTTTTTTTTCGCTTGAAAACGCGCGGTGCCTGCATAAACTGAGCCACACAGACTGATTTTCTGGGCACAAAAAAATAATAAAAAATCAGCGTGAGAAATACCATGTTTGGCGTGTGAACACGTCGAATTGCGTGTGTCACACTCTCAATGCGTGAGACTTGAGAGCCCTGGCTATGGGTGAGTAAAACAACTTGTTTTATTACCAAAATAAGGCTCAGATTGTAAAAAACGTTAATTCTCCTTTAAGCAGCAGCTTCAGACAGAGCAGAGCCTACAGTTAGTATCAACTGCTTACATGTGGATTTCTAAACATCCACCTGTACAGGAATCCATGTGATGTGACAGTTTAGTGCGTACACAGCTGGATAAGTGGGAGTAGTTTATAAACAGCAGATGCTAAATGAGCCAAGTTAACATGAACAGTTGAACACTATGTAAATCCTATGGAGAGGAGTAAACACTGCTGTACAAACAGACTGCGAAATCTCATATTTAAGACTCACTTCCTGTTTTGACCGGACACACACACACACACACACACCTCCTCCTCTTCTCCTCTCTCTTTTTCTCCCCCCTTCTGTCCCGGGACGTCATGTACAAACCGCCCCTGGACAAATATCACATACCACATGGGAACGCACTGACCCCGATCCTTAGAAAAGTATAGAAAAGAGATATTTTAAAACAACATGTGCAAGGTCGAAAGAGAGAGAGAAGAGAATGACAGAAAAGGGGAGAGAGGAGGGGAGAAGGACAAGAGGAGAGAGATGAGACAGAGAGAGAAGAGAGAGAGAGAGAGAGGTGGAGATGGAGAGATGGAGGGGAGGTGAAAGAAAGAGAAGGAAAAAAGCAGATGGGTGACAGGGGCAGGGAAAGAGTGAGAGGTAGACAGGAGAGAGAAAGAGGGGGAGAAACAAGCAGAGAGAGAAGGGAAGAAAGGGAGAAAGATTACAAATAATTAAGTAAGGAAGATAAAAAAGGAGAGAAAGAGCGCGAGAGGTGAACGGAGGGATTACAGGGGAGGAGTGTGCAGTCCGAGGAGAGAGAGAGCAAAGGCACAGAAAGACTGGAGAAAGAAACAGAGTGACCAAAGGAGATAGAGTGAAAGAATGGAAAGTTGGGAGGGAAGAGAGAAAAGTAAATACAGTGTAAATACAGGAGAAAGAGAGAGAATAAAGGGGGCAGGTGAATGAGTGAAGAGAGGAAAAGGAGTGAGTAATGAGAGAAACTATAAGAGAGAGGGTGATGGGAGAGAGAGAGAGAGAACAAATGGACAGAGTGAAGAGAGAAAGAGCGCGAGACAAGGGAGGTAGTAGATTGAGATGCAGACAGAGAAAAGAAGAGAAGAAACAGTATAAAAGTCACGAAAGAGAATAGAGAGAGAGACATGTGAGAGGAAGAGTAAAAGAAGGGAGGAAGATGGAGAAGAGAGAAAACAGAAAGGTGAATATATTAGAGAAACAGAGAGAGTGAGAGAGAGACAGAGAAACGCGTAGAGACAGAGACTTGTGAGAGAAAGAGTAAAAGAAGGGAAAGATAGAGGAGAAGAGAGAAAATGGAAAGAGAGAGAGAGAAGAAGAGAAAGAAAGAGAGAGGAGAGGTCAGTGTGTCCTGGCACGGACAGGTCACATACTGCAGACAAACAGTGAGAGTTTAGTTTGATATAAAGAAGTCCCAACTCCACTTTGTGTATTTGCTGTTGTTAAGTAACTCTACAATATATAACAAAAAAACAACAACACTGCAACTCTACTGTTTTCATTATGGTGAAGACTACGAGGGGCATTCAAAAAGTTCTAAGACAAATGCCATAAATTAAAAATGAGTCGGACTAGCTCAAGAAAATGACCTTGAATCGTACCACTGATGACTTATAAACACATTTGACACGTTTCGGCGTTCTGGCTTTGTTATTCAAAGAGTTACGTTACATGTTGCACAACCCACTTTTTTGACCCTACAAAATGAGCCAATCTGAAGTCCGAGCAAACATTAAATTTCTAACAAAACTTCAATGGAAACCTAAAGAAATTATTGAAGATTTGCACAATGTTTATGGATGTTTTTTTTTTTCCTATTTCCAAAGTTGAAGGAACATTTAAAAGGAACAAGATTTCAGTCCATACTTGAAGCGAAGAGGGAGGTTGTGACCTGGTTGACTAGACAAGCTCCAGAATTCTATCAAGAAGGAATTTTTCAGTGGAAACAACGCTTGCAGAAGTGATAAGATAAGATAAGATACACTTTATTGTGGGAAATTTGTCTTGGGCTCACTGCCCGCAGCTTAAAGGGATATGCCACCCCCAGGTCAAACTTGGGCATCTCCCCACAGTCCAGAGACTAAAATAAGTGGTGGAAAGCGTTTTCCTGGTGACCCAGCCATTGTCCGAGTCTGTCAGCACTGACCGCCGCGGTATCTGCAGCTACTCCGCGTTAGACTGGAGTCTAACGGCGCCAGAGAAAGATTTTGGTCAAAAGGAATTAATTTGCTCGATGCTTTTCCCAATTACTTTCTGTGTAGTGCGCATTCATATCGAGTGCAAATAAATGTGCAAATCAACACGGAGAGCTTGACTTGGTCATTTTGGGTGGGAACTATTTTTCAGTGCGGAAAAACAGAGCCGAAGCATACACCACGCTGCGTAACAGGGGAACTCCCAACGTGGTGCGTAACTGGGATTCCCCTGTGTGCTTCGGCTGTGTTTTTCCGCACTGTAAAATAGTTCCCACCCAAAATGACCAAGGCAAGCTCTCCGTGTTGATTTGCACATTTATTTGCACTCGATATGAATGCGCACTACACAGAAAGTAATTGGGAAAAGCATTGAGCAAATTAATTCCTTTTGACCAAAATCTTTCTCTGGCGACGTTAGACTCCAGTCTAACGCGGAGTAGCTGCAGATACCGCGGCGGTCAGTGCTGACAGACTCGGACAATGGCTGGGTCACCAGAAAAACGCTTTCTACCACTTATTTTAGTCTCTGGACTGTGGGGAGATGCCCAAATTTGACCTGGGGGTGGCATATCCCTTTAAAAGGAACAAGATTTCAGTCCATACTTGAAGCGAAGAGGGAGGTTGTGACCTGGTTGACTAGACAAGCTCCAGAATTCTATCAAGAAGGAATTTTTCAGTGGAAACATCACTTGCAGAAGTGATAAGATAAGATAAGATCAACTTTATTGTGGGAAATTTGTCGTGGGCTCTCTGCCCGCAGCTTAAAAACACAGTTACACTCAAACAGACAAACAGAAAACAGTTGCGGCTCATTGCCAGATACATTTTTCCATCTTTAATGTCCATTGTCCATTTGTGCACTGCACAACCTTACAGTGTTCTACTTATTGCACCAGCTCTATTGCACAAGTAATTATTGCACAGATAATTATTGCACAAGCCCTATTACACAAACTGTTATTGCACAATAGTTATTGCACCATTCAATATAAAGTGACTAAGTGCTCATTTTTTGTTACCTGGCCAGCCAAATGATATCTCTCTGTATTTGCTATACAGCGAGATACCATTTGGACACCCTCGCTCCACCCTCGCTCCCCCGGTTAACAACGGACTCCGCGATTCTGATTCGTTCAAAGATGGTGACGTCAGTGCACCTGCCTTTGCCCGCAACGTCACTCTTAGGCAGCGGAAGTTCCTCCTCAGTTTTGAATCAAGATGGCGCATCGGAGAACTGAACGTCCCTTCCATTCAGCTGTAAAATTGGTCTTAAATGACCTAAAACACATCGATTCCTTAAAACCACAGCAGCTGACAGCTCTAGAGGCCTTTCTTTTCTTTTGTTTGATTGGTTCACGTCGCTGTCCGTTAACTGTTCTCTGATTGGTTCACTTAGCTGTCTGTCTAAGCCCAACAGCAGCGCATTCTGGACCAAGCATTACCAAACTCGCCGCTGGTACAGCGATGAGTCATGGATTCTTCCAGGCAAAATTTTTTGTGCAAATTTGTTCAAGAGTGCAATGGAAGAGGGCACAAATGAAAGTTTATATCTGTTACTCTTAAAGTTATGTGCTCGATAGCGTCTGCCTGATGGGAGCATTTCATATTCCCCGTGCAACAGGTGAGAGGTTCCTGACAATACGTCTGGCCTGAGCGAGCACAGAGTCTTGAAAAATGTCCCGCAGAGAAGGAAACTTTCCCGCCAATCACCTTCATGGCCTTATTTACCAGTTTCTCAAGTTTGGTTTTACACTGAACAGTTAAGGAACCAAACCAGGCGACCAGACTGTAGCGTGTGAGACTCTCCAAAACAGCATTATAAAATGAAGTGTATTGATGTTATGTAGAAAAATAATTTTGTTACTTTCAAAAATGAAGTTGTTTTTTATTTTGTCTTAGAACTTTTTGAATGACCCTCGTATCTATGGGTTTCAGAATAAAGACCACCATCGTCATAACACTTCAGTTTCAGATATTATGTTCTAATTCACAAAGATACAACAGTCGTGTATGTTCTGAATGGAAAAAAAGTCCCCAAAATGCTCAATATAGAACAGGATGTATAAAATGAGAATAAGGTGAAAAGCCTTGTTGTTGTTGTTGTATTTTTCTGTATTTCTCTAATTAATAATTCAATTTGGTTTTACCCCACTCAATAGCAGTTTGTGATGCAGAAAGAGCTCTACACATTTTTCATACCTTTTAAACCTTAAGATGTGTATAGAATCCCTCAGTCATCCAGGAAGAATCCAAAAGGCAAAAGGGGAAATTAAATTTATCAACTGGACAAATTGAATTTCTCCTTTTGCTTTTTAAACCTTAACTAAATGAAAGTATAGAATAACTACTGTGTAATCAAACTTTGCCCCACACAATACAGTATTTAGGCAACAGTTATACACTAAAGGAGAATTAATGTTTTTTACAATCTGAGCCTTATTTCGGTAATAAAACAAGTTGTTTTACTCACCTATAGCACTTTGGTGTCATATGGAGCACTTCCAGAGATGTTTTAGACTAGCGATAGCCGTAGCGCGAGTTCTCCGGGCATATAATATAACACAAACTTTAGCACTTTTCAAATCATAGAAGCTCGATGTCTTAGTCTACGCTTTCGTTTGAGTCAAAAGTGGCCTGTAATCCGAGATTTATCCATAGTTTCGAGTAGATGAGGACACCAGTGCACATGTGCGGAGTCACAGCTTATTTCACTCTCAGCTCCCGGGACCCAAACATGAAACGCAAAGCTGTAAATTATGGATAAATCTCAGATTACAGGCCACTTTTGACTCAAACGAAAGCGTAGACTAAGACATCGAGCTTCTATGATTTGAAAAGTGCTAAAATTTGTGTTATTTGGAGACCGCTCGGGGCATATATTAAGATAAGATAAGATAAGACTTTATTGATCTCACACAGGAGAAATTTACTCGCCACAGTAGCTCCAGGACAATTGGACAGGAGGGAAAAAGTGCATGCAGGCAGGGAGGGGATAAAGTAAGTAATAAATAGTGCAAATAGTAATATGGTAACAACAAGCATCAACATGAAAAGGAGGATATTGCACGTCTGGCCTATATGTTAGAATTATACAGTCTGATGGCGGTGGGGATGAAGGATCTGCGGTAGCGCTCCTTCTTGCACTGGGGGTGCCTCAGTCGGCTGCTAAAGGAGCTGCTCAGCTCCTCAATAGTCCGGTGCAGAGGGTGAGAGGTGTCGTCCTTAATGGACATGAATTTGGCCAGTACCCTCCTCTCAGCCACCTCCTCTACACGGTCCAGAGGACAGCCCAGGACAGAGCTGGCCCTCTTGACCAGCTTATTCAGTCTTTTTCTGTCCCGTTCTGTGCTGCTCGGGGCCCAGCAGACGACAGCATAGAGGGAGAGCAGAGGCCACCACAGAGTCATAAAAAGTCTTGAGCAGAGGCCTGCTCACTCCAAAGGAACTCAGTCTCCTCAGGAGGTGGAGGCGACTTTGGCCCTTCTTGTACAGGGCGTCAGTGTTGTGGGACCAGTCCAGTTTATTGTTGAGGTGAACACCCAGGTACTTGAAACTGTCCACAGTCTCTATGTCCTGCCCCTGGATGTTCACCGGTGAGTGAGGTAGTGGTCTCCTCCTGAAGTCGATCACCAGCTCCTTTGTCTTACTAGTGTTAAGGCACAGGTGGTTGCGCCCACACCAGTCTACAAAGTCACTGATGACCGAGCGGTACTCCAGCTCGTTCCCCTCTGACACACAGCCCACAATGGCCGAGTCGTCGGAGAACTTCTGGAGATGGCAGCTGTCCGTGTTGTATGTGAAGTCCGAGGTGTATATGGTGAAGAGGAAGGGTGAGAGGACAGTACCCTGGGGGCCCCCGTGCTGCATACTACCACCTCTGACTCACAGCCGCGCAGCCGCACGTACTGTGGACGGTCAGTGAGGTAGTCGATGGTCCAGGCAGCGAGATGTCCATCCACTCCCGCGTCCTCCAGCTTCCCCCGCAGCAGCGCCGGCCTGATGGTGTTGAAGGCACTGGAGAAGTCAAAGAACATGACTCTCACAGCACTCCCGGCGGTCTCTAGGTGGGTGAGCGCCCGCTGCAGAAAGTAGATGACGGCGTCCTCTACTCCTACGTTTGGCTTGTAGGCAAACTGCAGCGGGTCCAGGGTGGGGCTCACCACAGAGCGGAGCTGTCTGAGGATCACCCTCTCCATGGTCTTCATGAGGTGGGAGGTCAAGGCGACTGGTCTGTAGTGGGCCGGTTCCCTGGCGTTTGTTGTTTTGGGAACCGGGACCACGCAGGAGGTCTTCCACAGGACGGGGACCTTCTCCAGGCTGAGGCTCAGATTGAACATGTAGCAGAGAACCTCACAGAGCTGGTCTGCACAGGTTCTCAGCAGCCTGGGGCAGATACCATCGGGTCCTGCGGCTTTCCTCTGCCTGAGTCGTCTGAGCTCCCTCCTCACCTCGTCCGGTGTGATGGAGAGGGGGAGAGGGGGGGACTGGGGTGGACTGCGGGGGGTGGTGGTGGTGGGGGGTGGAGGGGGGCTGGTGCTGGGTTGAGTCCGTGTGAGGGGAAGGGGGTATGCCTACTGGCCCGGGGAGGTGTGGAGAGGAGGAGGGGGGAGTCGGCAGAGGGGCAGAGGGGGTGGGGGGCGCATTAAACCTGTTGAAATAACAGTTTAATTCGTCCGCCCAGCGCTGATCACCATCAGCTGTCCCTCTGCCACTCTGTCCAAAACCAGACATGCTCCTCAGTCCTCTCCACACGCCCCGTACGTTGTTTTGGGCCAGCTGCTCCTCCATCCTCCTCCCATAGTCCTTCTTGGCCCGTCGGATCCTCCACTGAAGCTCTCTCTGGACCCTTTTCTGCTCCTCTCTGTCCCCTGAGCTGAAAGCCCTTTTCTTCTGGTTCAGGAGGGCTTTAAGCTCAGGGGTGACCCAGGGGTGGTTGTTGGGGAAACACCGTACCCTCCTGGTTGGTACAGTGTTCTCCACGCAGAAGTTGATATAGTCTGTGATGCAATGGGTCAGGCTGTTGATGTCGTCTCCATGAGAGTCAGTGAAAATGTCCCAGTCAGTGTTCTGGAAACAGTCTCTCAGACTCTCACAGGCCTCCTGAGTCCAAAGCTTCACAGACCGCTTCCGCACAGGTTCTTTCCGCACCCTGGGTGTGTATTGCGGGAGCAGGTAGACCAGACAGTGATCCGAGCGGCCGAGCGGGGGAGGGGGGCGGAGGTGTAAGCGTCTTTGATATTGGCGTAAAACAAGTCCAGAGTCTTATTGTCTCTCGTGGGGAAAGTGACGTATTGGGTGAATGTGGGGAGAGTAGTGGAGAGAGATGTATGATTAAAATCCCCAGTGATCAGAAATGAGGCGCGCGGGTGACGTATCATCATATCACTAACGACGCTGTGGAGCTGTTCGCATGCTGCCGCACCATCCGCCGATGGAGGAATGTACACACAGAACACAATAATGTGTGCAATTTCTCTGGGCAGATAATACGGCCGCATACCCACAGCGAGCAGTTCAATGTCCCGGGTGCACAGCTGGTGTTTCACGTGTACATTCCCGGGGTGGCACCAGCGTTCGTTAACGAAGAAGATAAGTCCTCCTCCTCGTGTCTTCCCGCTCCCCGACACGGTCCGGTCCGCGCGCCTCAAAGTAAATCCGTCCAGCGAGATTACATTGTCCGGTATATTCCCATTTAGCCATGTTTCGGAAAAACACATCAGACTGCAGTCCCGGAATTGTCTCTGATGTCGGGCCAGCGCGACAAGCTCCTCCACCTTGTTGTTAAGCGAACGCAGGTTCCCCGTTATCACCTTGGGTAGTCCGTTCGGTGAATACGGCCTCCGGTTCCGGCGTCCGCCCCTGCAGCCTCTCCTCTTTCTCCGTATCTCCGCTGGGACCTCCGGTTTCCCCGCGTGGAGTAGAGAAGGGCCCCGTAGATCCAGGAGCTTGTCGCGCGTGTATGTAATCCTGTGCATGGCTTCAGGTAAATCCCGTATCTCCTGGCGCAGATTCATTAAAGGTCCAAAAACACTACAGCTAACAGTATAGCTGTAGTGAGAGTAGGCTTCCCAGGTGCGCGACTGCGCCCTGTTTCACCTACTCTAAAGAAAACGCAAGAAAAACGACTATATACAAGTAAAAAGAGGAAAAAAAGAAAAGTAGGGACGGCACGCAGCTGGCCTCACCAGCGCCATCTTGTAAGTAAATTATATATATTATATGCCCCGAGAACTCGCACTACGGCTATCGCTAATCTAAAACATCTCCAGAAGTGCTCCATATGACACCAAAGTGCTATGGGTGAGTAAAACAACTTGTTTTATTACCGAAATAAGGCTCAGATTGTAAAAAAACGTTAATTCTCCTTTAATGCAATGTCATAACTTTCAATCAGAAGTAAGATAAGATAAGAGATAAGATAAGACTTTATTGATCTCACATAGGAGACATTTACTTGCCACAGTAGCTCCAGGCAGAGACAGTTTGAACAAGAAAGAAAGTGCATGTAGGCAAGAATAAAATTAAATAAGTAATGATAAAATAAGTAGTAATAATAAAAAACAGTAACTAGGAGAGTATGGAAAAAAATATTGCACGTTTGGCCTATATCCTCCTGAGACCCGGCCCATTCATGTGTGTTCTTTATAGTGGACATCGAGTTAACCAGTCTGTCTTTTAAAGTGTTTTGAGACTCAAGTTTGTGGCTGCACTATGATTAAAAAAAATAAATAAATAAAAAATCTAAAAATTGAAAAAATAAAAAATAAATAAATAAATTATACATAAAATAAATAAATAAATATGTAAATAAATACTCACATAAATAAATAAATAATATAAAATAAATAAATAAAAAATAAATACATAAATAATAAATTAAAAGGGAGTCTAAGAACTTTTTGAGGCAACTGTAGAAGCTTGTCAGAGATGTTGGTCATCAAAACAAAATTTGTTTTTGTTAGGTTGTTAACTTGGATTTAACACCAAAATGTCCACTCACGTCCATTACAGAGGACATGTTACAACATGAATCAAAATAAAATTAACAAAATGTAAATGCTAAGGTGTTAATTTACCTCCAAATAGAAAAGGATGAAGGATAAAATTATATACACTGAATATAGGTAAGATTATATTTTAAAAATGTAGCAAAATCCTAGTATAATTAAGTTAATGTTATGTGAATTTCCTACTTTAAAGGTGCATCGTGTTTGTAAAAGCAAACTACTACATGATTCATAGCTATTCGAGACCACCATTCATTTAGTACGGGCGCATTTTAGATTCTTTGTTCATGCGAAGGTCCTGATTGAATTTCATGAAAAATGTCTCACCTCTTTGCTAACCCATCTCAAATCAACACCACGGACGGTCTTGTGAATCCTGATCAGTTTCGTAGGTGGCTAATATCATATTGTGTTTAATTTGGTGGACGTTTCTGCTCTGTTTGCTTCGAGATAATGAAGCCGAGTTTTGTTAATGAACACGAAGTACAACAGGAGAGGAGTGCGATGGTTTTTAATCTGGTGTGTGAGAGTTCGGTAAACAAAGAACAGGCCGCAGAGACATCGGGGCTTCTCGGTTCAGTCGATGCACCATAATCCCAGTTCTGCTCTGTAATCTGTAATCTCCCATTGAAGTACTAGATTAAACTGTAGTGATACATGAAGATTACTGAGAGTGACATGAGTAATGCTGAGAGAGTGACCGAAAAGCGGGGTTGGAGCTACAGTATATTTAGAATAAAAGGGTTTCCTATGAAGTGTGGCTGGTTGAAGGAGATACAATTGCATCGACTGGAATATTCCACAGTATGCCTTTAAAGTTCTGTTTTGCATTTATTCATTTTCAGATGCTACTGCAAAAGAAAAAAGGAAAAACATCAATTTTTCACGCCTCCACAGATCAGACTTGGACTTAGGGTTGCAAAGGGGCGGAAAATTTCTGGAAAGTTCCCGGAAAGTTTCCTGAAAATTTCCATGGAATCTTTGGCGTGGGAATTTGGGGAATTTTCAAATTGGTAACTTTGCACAGAAGTTTTGGGAATTTATGGGAATTGTTGTGAGTCATATACCAACATAAACATTTTATTTTGTCATCAGCAGGCGTTATTGTAGAAGGGAGACAATTATAACACGACTCACATGATTTATTTGCAGGGCTCTCCAAGTCTCACGCTTTGAGAGTGTGACACATGCAATTCGACGTGTTCACACGCTCACACGCCACACATGGCATTTCTCACGCTGATTTCTTTGTTTTTTTTTTTGTTTTTTTTTGTGCCCAGAAAATCGGTCTGTGTGGCTTAGTTTATGCAGGCTCCGCGCGTTTTCAGCGAAAAAAAACTCCCCCTGCTCCGGCCGCACGGTCTGAGCACAGGCCGGAGCAGACGCGCCGTCCCCCGGGCACGTCCTGAGCCTCAGTCCCGGTGCCACGTCTCCTCTGAGACGCACCGACTCCGGTCCCGGTGTCTCCGTCTGTGCGTAATGTGTCCCCCCCGACGGCTTACGCACGGAATACGCGCGGCCCAGAGTCGAACTGTCCATGGTGAGCCGTGGTGAGACGCGGGCCCAGTGCATTAACCAGACTCTTACATGAATCCGTTAAAAATGTCCCGCTCCCCCCGCCCCGGTCCCTCCTCCCCGCCCCTCTCAGCGCGCACTGACAAAGTGCAGTGATGATAAAACAAACTGAGAACCATCAGGTAATAACTTCATTTATATAACTCTCATTAGTTGCTTTGTAGTTTAAGTTTGCTCTTTAGACAAACAGGGCTCTCAACACGCAATTCGACGGAATTCCTCGGGAATTACAGTCTCACGCACGACTCCACTCAAAACTTGAGAGCCCTGTTTATTTGTAAGAAGAACTTTATCAATGTGTATCTCCTTCACTGAACAACAAAACATGAACATTGGCTAAAATGTGTCTTATATTTCAAAATTGAAAATGAAAGGAACTTATATAAATATAAATATTTAGCATATCTGGTTAGCTCTAGCACATTTTGTGGTAGCTAACATCATAAGATAAGTTCTTCAGTGAAATGGCGCAAATCTAGTTTACCAGTAAGCCAGCACTATATTTATATTTTTCTACTTTTCTACTTTAATATTCTTTAATATATTGATCTTTAATATATAGATCGAATATAATCTACTTCATGATATCCTCAAAACTTACTTGACTGCATGTAGTCCTCTTGCTGAAATGTCTGGCCTCAGTAGTTCTGTATTTGCTGTGAGCTCAGAAAAGTAGCTTTAGCTCTTCAGAATTCTAGAGGTTATTGCGCATGTGATAAAGGAATGCAAAATGCATGTAGAGGGTGTGGCTTGATGGCTCTGCACAAAATACTGTCCTACTTTATTCACAGAAATGTGATTATTTTAGCCAAGATTATGCTACAATATTTTTACTACCAACTATATTGATGCCCCTAACCTTCAACTTTGATAATTCCCAGTTTATTCCCATTAAAGGAAAAGTAACGTTTTTTACAATTTGAGCCTTATTTCGGTAATAAAACAAGTTGTTTTACTCACCCATATCACTTTGGTGTCATATGGAGCATTTCCGGAGATGTTTTAGATTAGCGTTAGGCTAACGCCGTTAGCTTAGCGCGACTTATAGCCATAGCTCGGGGCATTCCCAGAGCATGTAATATGCCCCATGCGGGCTCCAAATAACACAAACTTTAGCACTTTTCAAATCATAGAAGCTCGATGTCTTTAGTCTACGATTTTGTGTGGTCAAAAGTGGCCTGTAATCCGAGATTTAGCCATAGTTTCGAGTAGATGAGGACGCCAGTGCGCATGCGCGGAGTGTGCTCTCAACTCCCGGGACCCAAACATGGAACGCAAAGCTGTAAACTATGGATAAATCTCGGATTACAGGCCACTTTTGATCCAAACGAAATCGTAGAGTAAGATATCGAGCTTCTATGATTTGAAAAGTGCTAAAGTTTGTGTTATTTGGAGCCCGCACGGGGCATATTACATGCTCGGGGAATGCCCCGAGCTATGGCCATAAGTCGCGCTAGGCTAACGGCGTTAGCCTAACGCTAATCTAAAACATCTCCGGAAATGCTCCATATGACACCAAAGTGATATGGGTGAGTAAAACAACTTGTTTTATTACCGAAATAAGGCTCAAATTGTAAAAAAAAATGTTACTTTTCCTTTAATTCCCGAAAATTCCCATGGAAAGTTTCCAACTTTGAAAATTCCCAGAATTCTGTAACCCTACTTGGACTCAGACTTTGGCTATTCAACGCTATACTGTGGAACATTCCAGGCAAAGAAAAACATTTCCATAGACACCAAGTGCACTTTGAAAGTAGAACAATGAAATACATAGGACAGTATTGTTAAAATATATAGATACTGTACTTACAGTAGTCTATACCTTGAAAGATTCTACCAGGCCCATAATTCACTGTTATTAATATCACAGGGGGGCACCTGCAGGAACAGCGGTAGTCTCAGCATGGATCTAGGGCAGGTGGAGGAACGTTGAGAATAAACTCCTCAAACTCCAAACTCTGTGACTCCAAACTCTCCAAACTCTCTGAATCTATACTCTCCAAACTCTGTGAATCCACTCTGAACACAAGGAGAGTGACGGTTCAAATGAAAACAACCACTGTGAGAACTTTTTAAAAGGCGCACTAACTTTTCTGGTGAGGTGGCCTGGTACCTGCTCGGTTATGTGGTTATGATGTTATGTCTTTGCCTTTAATGTTTCACAGTATATGCCATTCAATAACAGGTGTTCATATTGCTAAAAACATTGTAGTAGGTTTCAACTTTCTGTATAGAGTCGGCATTTTGAGGATTTTGTTATTGCTCTGAAACCATGCTCGGGTACCTTACCGGACTTAACCTGTTGTCTAAATGTTGAAATTACGCTATATTGTGCAACAGTCCAGGCAAAACAATGACTCCTTCTCAATGGAAAGAAGCAGAAGGACCACCACCAGAAAACGGACATAGTAAAACTTTACAACACTGACATTTCTAAGCAAAATATCATGCAGATACTTGCTATGAGACACTAAAACTAGGTAATGCCTGAAAACTTACTGTAAAAATTTTCAAAGTGAAATGGTCCTTGAAGAAAAGACTTTTTCACCCCCCCACTGTGTGAAGGAGAGGTTCCATAAGAGGTAACATAATGTGACTCATCTCTCGGCTACTGCAGATCCTTCATCCCCACCGCTATCAGACTGTATAACTACACTATATAGTCTAAATGTGTAATTTTTTCTATCTTCTCTTATTTACTTATTTTATTATTATTACTTATCTTGTCTGCATGCACTTTTTTGTTCTAACTTTCTTTGCACTAAACTGCCTGGAGCTAATGTGGCACGTGAATTTCTCCTGTGTGAGATCAATAATGTCTTATCTTATCTTACCTTATCCTGTATTGATACTTACCGTTACTGTTGGTGATACCATGCACACATTAGCGAACACTGACAAAAAGTTTTAAGAAAGAAAAACCCACTAACACCTCATTCACACCAAGTCTAAAAACTCATCAGAAAATACAAATTGGATTTAAATAGCACATTTTCAGGAGCCTGTGAGCCATACGAGCCTTCATCCTCCTGTTTAAGTGTTTGATTTTCATTTAAAAGGTGAGAGTGACTAACTGTACTTGTAGTTCGAGCAGACCCCTCTGGTCAGATTGTGGTCAATTTAAACTGTAACTAAAGTCTAACTTGAGTAATAGAGCTTCTGACAGAGCAGTGCCTATGGTTAGCATCACACCCCCAGGGAATTTTTTGTCAAAAAAGAGAATCCGTCGTTAAACAGAAATGGGGGAGTTAGACATAACTTGTCTCCCATTTATAATTCGATTCTTAGACCAAATCAAAACAGACAAAGAAACATTAGGGCAGACGAGCCAGGGCAGAGGGGTGGAGAGGGTCGTTAGACGTTGAATAGGGGGTCGTAACTAGTCACCAGAGTAATTTGTAAAACAAAGAGACAGATTAGGGGGGGGGGATCGTTTTCAGAGCTTTTTCAGTGTAGGACGCGCCTCCCGGCAGCTATATATAAGCAGGGTCTAACCAGTACAATAACCAGAGCTGACGAAGCCTCTCGGATGAGCGGCGAAACGTTTTCAACCAAACAAACTTTGTCCAGTTGACAAATTGAACTTCTCCTTTTATCATGGATTCTACCTGGACGACTGAGGGACTTTTCATGCACCCCCAGGGAATGTTGTTCATATACAGCATTGTATATAATGATAGTCAGAGCCTCTTGTGCTGTATCCCTTTATTTAAGTTTATTTTATTAGACTCCTGCTCTTCTTAAACTCTCTATTTCAACACTAAGAGGGTCATGATGTGGAGATCGTGGACTGCTACAAGTACCTTGGCGTTCATGTGAACAACAGGAGGGACAACTGTAATGCTGTGTACAAGAAGAGCGTGAGCAGACTCTACTTCCTGAGAAAACTCAAGTCTTTCAATGTGTGCAGTAAGTTACTGGAGATCTTCTACCAGTCTGTGGTGGCCAGCGCCCTGTACTTCACTGTGGTCTGCTGGGGGAGCAGCACCAGTAAAAGGGACATTGGACGGATTGACAAATTAATCAAAGCTGGTCACGTGATCAGCTGTGAGCTGGAGACATTTGTCACAGTGAGGGACAGGAGGACACTGGACAAACTGCTCTCCACTATGGACACTCCTGCTCACCCACTGCACCAGACCATAGAGGGACAGAGGAGCTCATTCTCCAACAGCCTCCTACAGCTCCACTCAAAGGAGCTGCTCCTGAAGGATGGGTCAAATGCAGATAAATAAGTTCCCTACAGGGATAAATAAAGGATACAAATAAATAAATAAATAAATAAATACTAATTCTGATTTGTACATATACATTTATTATCATCATTTTTATAATTATGTCTCATCTGACACTGGTCTACTGCACTTTGGTTGCTATTCCATCTATTTTTTTGTTACGCTCTGTTATACATTATATATTATATTTGATGAGTGAGCTACTGTACCCAAACAATTTCCCTTGTGGAGCAATAAAGTTTGTCTAAGTAAAATTTCCCTATAGTGGGACAAAGAAAGGTTCTCTTATCTTATTGTATTCTACCTTAAACAGGTAAAAATAGAATATAATATTGAGTTCACCCAAACACAAGAGATTAGAGACAAGAGTCTTAAGAATGACACACAGAGGAGGATATTAGGCCACAATGTTTATTCAGTAGTGTTGTTTCAACTCATAGGTACAATACTGTCAGCTTTTGTAAGACTAAAAAAAAGTACCATTTACAGTCCACACACAGATGTCTGCGTACATCCTCTGCTCTGTGAGCACGCCGCTCCAATGGTAGGCACTTGGAAGGTTTAAAACATTTGTGAATAATATACATTTATATATATTTATATATCTTTTACTAATAAGCGACTGGACTTAAAGGGCTAAAAATGTGGAAACAACATGATGTGGCCGTGAAGGAGGACAAAAATACTGTGTGTCTTTGGGATTCAGAAACGTGTAGGTACGGCAAAAACAGAGGAACAAAACAGAGAGAGATTTAAGAGGAGGAGAAGAGGGGGGGGTCGGACCATGTGACAGACTCTATAGTACCTTATACGTTCACATTTACTGTATAGCTGAGAAAAGCAGCGCACAACCTGCTAACACTCATCAGACCAGGACACACAGAGGGCGAGGGGGGCCTGTACACCAAAGAGCCGGAAGATAAGGGTCCCAAACGCTCATCTCATATTTAATACATTTGTCTTTTAGCAAAATATTCAATACACTTTAGTCCTGTCTTCTTCCTAATACATGTCCTTCACCAGATTTGTGCTCTATAACTCATTCAATACTTGTCAAAATATTGGCTACCAGAACTCTCAGGTCACTTTTTTTCTAAATATATCATTTTTACTGATCTTCTTTGTTTAATTAAGAGATAGATGTGAAGTATTTCATTGTTTTGGGGAACTTTGCATAATAGGCTAATATAACAGACCTATTCATTAACATTATTCACAAGCTCTGTTCAGTCAATTAAAGGAAAAGTAACGTTTTTTTTACAATCTGAGCCTTTTTTCGACAATAAAACAAGTAGTTTTACTCACCCATAGCAGTTTGGTGTCAATTGGAGTGGTATCGCAGAAGTTATGTTGGAGCCGTTCTGTTCTACTAATGATCCCGTATCCGTTAACGTGAGTGCTCGGGGCACTGCTTTGCGCTCTCCAAATAACACAAACTTTAGCACTTTTCAAATCACAGAAGATCGCTGTGTCAGGGTAGACTTTTAGTAGATTCCAAAACGGCCTGAAACCCGATATCGCAACAGAAAAGTAAAGTTCAGAGCGGTGTTAGCTTCTTTCGGACTAGCGGTGTTTACAAAACAGCTGAGTTCACGCATGCGCACTGTCCTCTCTGATGACGTCATCAAATGAAACTATAGCTGGATATCGGGTTTCAGGCCGTTTTGGAATCCACTAAAAGTCTACCCTGACACAGCGATCTTCTGTGATTTGAAAAGTGCTAAAGTTTGTGTTATTTGGAGAGCGCAAAGTAATGCCCCGAGCATATGATACGAGCACCATGTTAATGGATACGGGATCATTAGTAGAACAGAACGGCTCCAACATAACTTCTGCGATACCACTCCAATTGACACCAAACTGCTATGGGTGAGTAAAACTACTTGTTTTATTGCCGAAAGAAGGCTCAGATTGTAAAAAAAAACGTAACTTTTCCTTTAACTAGTGCTTCCTAAGATTAAACAAACAGCTAAAAAAAATGCACATTTCTGCATCTTAATAAACATTTTGCTATATTTGTGACATCAATAGAACGTGTTGCAGTCTTTAATTCACTATAAATTTCCAGTCCACGCATTTCCAAACTGGTAAACAACATGGCCTCCTTCTTATTCTTATTCCGAGAAGCTAGCCATCTGTGACTACAAATTCCTCCAGTCAGAAAATAAGAATAGCCCTAAGTGTGAGTACTTTTTTCCGGACTTTTAACACGGGTTTAGCTGTTTTTTTGTTTGTTTGTTTGTCTTATTGTTGTTGTTGTTGTTTTTTTATGTATAACGAAGCCCCCTTCAGGTATACTTGGAAATTGCGTACGGCATATCTGAATTTGTAGCCTCTACCCACCTGCTTTTTCAGGCTGAAAGCGTCAACATTGCAGCACAGACAAAAACACCGAACACATATAAAAGGGGTTGGAAAGAGTCATGGCGGAGCTCCAAGAAGATTGAAAAGAAAGTTTGGAGAAAGAGAGACAAAGGAAAAGAAAGAACCAGGAGTAGTCTGAGGCCACAACCAGGAAATAGACGGAACCAAAACAGAAGGAACTTAGCCAGAGCCAAGCTGTGACTGCTGTGCAATGTCCGAAATGTAAAAAAAAATAATAAAATAAAATAAAAAATAACTACTATGTACCATAAAGTTAATTCTGTGATAAGCCCTGAAACATTAAAAACTGTTTTCTCGGTTTGAGCAAAAACCTCTGTCTAAAAAAAGACTAAAAATATTCAATTTGACTTGAACGTTATGACAGAATGAAATAAACATTGTAACCTGAAGTAGGACATTACATTGACCGTTAACTGTTAATATGAAGACCAAATTGCTTCATCAAAACTACAAAGGCATTTTAAAAAACATCCGAGAAAAGATAAATTAACGTAATACATTTTTAGCGATCGACATCAGACATGCTAACACAAATAAAATGAGAAAGAAAAATAGGATTGATACAGAATCATTATAATCACTTGTGTCCGTGTTTAAACTTTGTCTTTACAAGTTACGTACTGCTACAGTTAAAGTAGTTAGCGAACAACAGCTTTGACGTGTCCATCTTTACACAACTGGTTTCTTATGTGTTTTCTTTTTTTTCCCCAAACAATACACAAAATGTTTAAAGACGCGCTGTGTAACTTTTCGGAGGCGGGTCTACCACTTAACTTGCTTGTTGTCATGGAGATGTTCTAGAGATTGCTCTGCTTGGGAGTGTTTCGCAGTATGGCATTACAAAATTTAATTATTTTCATGGAGACAAGCTGATGACACCACCGGGACGTGTTCCAAGCCAGATCTGTGGACAGGCAAGCCCGCTGAGTGTAAGAATATGTGTATTTCAAGGTACTAGCAATAAAAACATCTGTAATTGAATAAAACATCGTTGAGTTTAGAACATTCCAGGCAAAGCAACAACATCTCCATGGAAACAAGCCGGACGGTACGAACCCTTCACCAGAAAAGCTACATAATGCACCTTTATATACACTGATTTGCCACGAAATGAAAAAAAAAGCTTGGTTTTAATTCAAAATAATCAAGTTGTTTATAATTACAACACTTCTTATGCTATTTCCTTATCGAATGTGTAACAGTAGCTTCTCTGTTGTCACTGACTGCGTTCGCACAGTCGCTTGGTGGCGTGTCTGTTGTAATTCTGTTGTATTGGGCTGGTTTGTGTTTATGCATAAAACTCCTTGGTGGGGGCCTTCTGGTACGCGGTGCCGTTGGGTTTCCTCTCGCCCAGGTCGTAGCTGCCCTCGTCCTTCTTCCTCATGCGGTAAACCAGGAGCAGGATCAGGAAGATGGCGAACAGGAAGCCGATGACTCCACCAGCAATCACCGCTACAGAGGAGACACAGAGATACAGGTAAGAACATGAAGAATCAGTAATAGTAAGGTTAGTGGTTCCCAAATGGGGGTTATGTCTCTAACCCTGGTATAAAATGATTATGTTTTCATAATTTTCTTACAATAGCTCGCCGCATAACAAGAATTGTCCTGGCTTTTTTTGAGCTCAGTTTGCATTGTGTGTCTTGACGTGTCTGCCTCCCCCCGTCAACCCAAAACATGCTCCAGTTAAGGTAGTCCTGTCCAAGACTAGCTCAAGATCTAGAGACGAGTCCCCGGGTGCAGCACTGCTCCTGATGTGTCCCATCGGCGTTGAAGTACAGGGGGTCTTCGGGTTACGACGGTCTCGACTTACGATGTTTCGTGGTTACGGACGCGCCCCCATTAAAAAAAATATATATATATATATATATATATTACGCGTCATTCCGTCTTACGCAGTTTAGCGTGGTAAGCGACGTAAACAAACACGAACGGCGCGCGGCGCACGGCGGAAGAATACGCTCTGTTGTGGTTGTGGGGCGGAGAAGACCGCCTCGTGTGCGTGCCCAATGTGGGCGGAAGTACCTGATGTGGGCTCTGATCTGCTCCTATGAAAGCGGCAGTGATAACCAAGCAGCGTAGTGGTCTAATTATTGAGATGGAAAGGTTATTGGTGCTTTGGTCAAAGGCAAAATCCGACTTATGACGAAATTTGGGTTACGACCCGTCTTAAGATCTGGAGACAAGTCCCCGGGTGCAGCACTGCTCCTGTTGAGTTGAGGGGTCCCATCGGCGTTGAAGTATAGGTCAAACGCAGAGGATTTTAAAAAGGACTAGGTGTTTCATCCATCCATCCATTTTCTTTCGTTTATCTGGGGCCAGGTCGCAGGGGCAACAGTCTAAGCAGGGACTCCCAGACTTCCTTCAACCCAGACACTTCCTCCAGCTCCTCCGAGGGGACCCCAAGACATTCCCAGGCCAACCGAGAGACATAGTCCCTCCAGCGTGTCCTGGGTGGAGGAGCAGCGGTTCTACTTCGACCCCCGAGCCCCTCCCGTGTGACTGAGCCCCTCACCCTATCTCTAAGGGTGCGCCCAGCCACTCTCCGGAGGAAACTCATTTCGGCCGCTTCTATCCGCGATCGCGTCCTTTCGGTCATTACCCAAAGCTCATGACCATAGGTGAGGGGGGGAACATAGACTGACCGGTAAATTGAGAGTTTTGCCTTTTGGCTCGGCTCCCTATTCACCACAATGGTCCGGTACACCGACCGCATCACTGTTTCAATCCCAGGTAGATCTGCTCTGAGTAGCACTTTAAGAAATGGATGATCACATTTGGAACACCCAGTGATGTTGCTCCCAGAGGTGGAACGCAATAAAGTACTTAAGTATACATTTTTATTATCTGTACTTTACTTAAGTACAGTATAAAGTGGATAATTTTTTTTTTTACTTCACCACATTTGAGAGCAGGTATCTGTACTTTCTACTCCACTACAGTATATTTATTATTGTGTGAGGTCTGCTGAGAAAATCTTCATAGTTTGAGCAAACAAAAATACAAATCAAATGTTTCAGCACAAATCTTTATTAAAACACTACATTTGAAGCCTTATCAGATCTCAAAATACATTTTTAAATAGGTACTTTAATACTTTTACTTATGTAGATTTGTTCATGTGATACCTTTAATTCAGTACTTTTACCTATGCTTCCTTATGTGGATGATAAAGTGTACCTTAAACTTGATTACTAATTTGGTGATTTAAAATTGCTACGGTGGAAACTGACCCACCGACCAATTTATTAGGGGGTTCATGTCTACATCTCTGATAACATCTGACAAATCATCAATAAAACAATAAGAACATATGGCAGTGTTGATGAAGTTGCTCATAAGAATGGAAAAGGACTGTCCGTGTAATGAAACTGTTTACCAACGGACTAGGGGACAACGATTCATGTGTCAAAGTACAACACCCAGAATAAACCCAGACACAGGTAGAATATCCTCCTGAGACCCGCCCATTCATTTGTGTCCTTTATAGTGGACATCTTTTAAGTTTTGAGATAGACTCTAGTTTGTGGCTGCACTATGATAAAAAAATAATAATAAAATAAATTAATAATAATAATAATAATAATAATAATAATAATAATAATAATAATGCATAAATCAAATAAAAAAATAAAAATATATACAAATAAAATACATAAATATGTAAATACATAAATAATACATTAAAAATTTAATAAAACATAGGCCTACAAAAAATAATAAAACATAAATAAATAAATAATAATCTAAAACTAAGTCTAAAAACTTTTTGAGGCGACTGTAAAACTGACTGTTTTTGTTAGGTTTAGGTTAGGTTAACTCAGTGCTTCTCAAATAGTGGGGCGGGCCCCCCTGGGGGGGCGCGGTGTGATGCCAGGGGGGGCGCGTGTGACCCTGGGAAACATGCTTTTTTGCCATACTGTACTAGAACGAAAGTGTAATTGCACATCAACAAGAGTAGTTGGCAGTAGCGCTCTCGTTGTCGCTCTGGGGCAGGGTTCGGCGACCGTAAATACGCGATATACGCACAGAACAGACTTGCCATCAGCAGAACATCCTCTGTCACAGAAAAAAACACGTTATATTCCACTGAGCTTTGAGTTTATGCAAATGGACCATGTGGTTTTTAAGTTTCGTTTCTGTAAAACGTAAACAAATGTGCACAAAGCTGCATTAAAAGCACATTAATATTTGAGTCCTCAGTGCAAAAAAAGAGTGCAGTGTTTGTTGGAAGTTTCTTTCTTTTTTTGTTTTTAATGTTAATAAAAGGATACATTGTTATGCAGAGGTGTACTAATAATTTTCTAGACAAATAATACTATTAATAGTCGTGCACAGGGAGGGGGGCGTGAAGTTTTTTCTTCTTCCTAGGGGGACCGTCATAGAAAATAATTGAGAAGCACTGGGTTAACTTGACATGGATTTAACACCATTACAGTCCATTACAGAGGACATGTTACAAAAATATGAATAAAAATAAAATGTAAAAGCTAAGGTGTTCATTTACCTCCAAATAGAAAATTAAAATAATAATAATAATAATTTAGATACACTTTTTTTCTTCGGGTCCCAGGAGGATATGCAAACTATACACTGAAGAATTTATGTTTGATTTAATTCCACTTTGGGTAGTAGTGTGTTTAAGATTAGTCCATATGTGATTGACGCCTCCTTTTGCCTGCTGCTAACTTCAAAGACATACTTTAAAATCTTTGGCTATAAATCATACTGGAGACAGAGCAGTAGCAGATGTGGTCAGACTCTTTCTCAGGGAGGATCTGCAGAACTTTGCCCCAACAGTGCTTTAATAATGGATGTCCAGTGACCTTTAACATCACCAGCCATCCGTTACTGCGCTGCAACCACAATTTGCATATTAGACGTTGTAATAATTACAGTAATTCAAATACTTTTGGTATTGACTTCTCCTGTCATTTTGAGTGAAATAAAGGTATGTAACTTTTACTAGTGAGGCTCCTTCACCTCCTTGTCTTCACTGAGAAGATATTGCTTTGCCTTGAATGTTCCACAGTAAGGCATTAAACTATATATATTGCATTTATTCAAATCAGGTAGCTTTACTGCTCAAAAATAGAGAGAATAGAGAAGTTATTGTTTTGGCATTTTTCTAATTTATCTCCATACAGACAATCATCAGGTCAAGTTACAGGTCAGATCTGTGGATAGGTGACCCCCACTTACAAGAAGAATGCACATTTTTTCAAGGTTTTAAACAATGATTAAAGGTCCCATGGCATGAAATTTTCACTTTCTGAGGTTTTTGAACGTTAATGTGAGCTCTCCCCCCCATGGTTAAAAGTTATGAAATGTCTAAACTGAGCATTTGCGATCCTTTTCTGCGTTACAAAAAATCGGAGCTCAAACGGGCGATTTTGAACAAGGCACCTTATTGACGTCAGATCGAAAAAAGAAATGCAAATGCAGTTCTGTACTCGGCATCTCTGTAAATCACGCCCAGAGAGTTTGGACTGCGAATGCGCTAGGCAATGCAAAATGCGTTTTTTTATTTGCCTGGAGGCACATCCGAGTGTTTCTAGGCTCGGAAGTCCTTTATCTGAGCCTCTGGACCTTTGAACAGCAGTGGTTTAATTTTATTTTCTGTGGAAATGTGTTTATTTTTCAATGGAACGCTTCAAATCTCTCCCCCCATGCAAAAACACAGAAATGGATCAGCTGAGAGCTAGAGCGGAGAGCGGAGAGTTTGGCCACGCCCCCACCCTCTACTATTGGCCATCTCTTTTCTCCTCATTTGCATTCAAGCAACAACGCCCATTACGACCTGTTCAGAGAGAAAAAAAAACCTCTTTCTCATCTTATCTCTGTTTCTCATGCACTGAGTGTTGATTTTGAAGAAGGATTCATTTACAGTATTAGGGAACCATTAAGGAGCCATATAAAAGCATCAAGAAGTACCATGTCATGGGATCTTTAACACATATAATTGAATACGTGTAATCAGATAGATTTAATGACATACTGTGGAACATTTCAGGCAAAAAATAACAACTCTATGGTTTGTAATGGATCCCACACCAGAGAAGATCCACAGTGCACCTAGACACACATTCTTACTGTGAGCGGGGTTGTTTCTCCACAGATCTGACCTGTAATTTGGCCTTGGGGTGTCACCTGCTAGTCTTCCATAGTACAGACTCTTCAAGACAAAGTAATCAAATCTCCATAGAGACAAGCTGGTGGCATAATCCTCCTCCAGAAATGAGTGAACCTCTTATTCATCTATGTTCTCATTTTGTTTCCTCATCACAAACATAGTCAGAATTTTACAGGAAGTGTGCTCTACTGTGTTTTTAAACTCCATGCACTTTCACTAGAATCAGTTGGATCATTTCAGCCCTGGAATTAAAAGGTAAAAGGTAGCTGTTAACTTGAAAACTACCGCTTCGTGACATCACAAGGTGGAACCGATCATTTTGAGGTTTGGAGATGTAAACAGACGAATAACAAAAGGTTACTCAAACATGTGTGAATGGAACAAAACAATATTTTAACATGGATTAAAGCTCACAAGAGTCAATTCAGCTTAATATGGGCCTTTTAACTTGCACCTACCTGTTACCAAAAGCAATTTCACTTTCTCAGCAGGACGATTTGAACTCAATAAGGAGCTAACTCCTCCTCAGTTTTGACCCTGGCTCTCTGCAATAATCCCTCTAAAACCATGTGGGCATATTTCAGTCTCCTTTATAATCACGTCTGTGTGAAGTTTGCAAATTAGAAATAGCGTGATAATCTGTTTAGGCCCTCTCCTGGTGCTGCACTGGCTCCATAGACTTTTTCTGCTAGTTTAAATTCCCAACAAGGAAATACTTAAAGGGACAGTGTGTAAGATTTTTACCCGTTAATTACTGAAATTGAAGATACCCATTCAAAAATACAGTGTTTTCCAAGCCTTTTCACTTCCATCATGAAATCAAAGTATTCTTTTGGACTTAGATATAGTCACATAAAAGGGGGATCTTCCCCATGCAGAGGCAGCCATTTTGAATACGAGAGCCGCAGAAGGACATTTGGGCTCCGCCTTCGCCTTCGGCAAGGCTCGTGGTTTTGGGTAGACAACACAAGCATGCTGCCGGATCAGACGTCGTAATGGATCTAACACGTGTTTTGGACTAAATTGTTTTACTGGATTTTATTTGCTGGATCCTTACGGACAGATTGAGAGCAAGTTTATGGTGAAATACAGAGTTTGACCTGTGCAAAGCATTCTAAGGTAAGCTAACCTCGTTTTGTGCTTTTCCGTATAAAAGCCCCATGTGCTCGGGGAGTGATTGTTTTGCAGGGAAATGAATTGCATAGTCAAAAAGAGGAGACTGTAAGGTTTCATTTGATGTGTAGAGTGTCATGGTACATGATCGGGAATGTGTGTTTTCATGAGAAAAGAAAAAAATAAAATAACCGGGACCGTGTTTTATTTATACAGTAGCGTCCGGGTGACCCTCGAGGTCTGCCGTAGCTAAAACAGAAAGTGCAATAGCACCATTCACCTATGCGCCACGAATCCTACACACTGGGGCTTTAAACTAGAGGAGAGGAATTGTTCTTCACATGAGATAGAATCCTAAAGTACAAGACAAGACAAGAGGATGAGAAAAATGAGAAAAGTGCAGCATCAAAAACAGCTAGGCATGTCACGAATCAATGGTTGTGATTTTTTATTTTTTCAATATAATCAGAAGGACCGAAAATTATAATTGTATAATAAATGAGTATAGAAAAAATTATTGCAAAAAATATAAACTAAAAAAGTAAATCAAAATGAATGAATGAATTAATTAAATGAATGAATTAAAAATATATACATGTAAAAAATAAACAAATAAAGAAATGAAGACATGAATACATAAAAGTAAAAACAAGCATATTTTAGCCTTGTAATCCCCAGTATATCATTGTGATGTTTTTTATTATAATAACCCTAACACTAGAGTTTGATATCATGACAGTTATGATATATTTACTTTCTCAAAAAACACTGGACTAGACCATATTCTTAACAAGAAAAAAAAAACAAAAAAAACAGTACTAAATCAGGACTAAACAAAGACCAAAATAGTTCTAAATCAGGTTCATGAATTAGCTTTTGTATTACTGTAAATTACAATTGCGGGTAACTAACAGTTTGAATCAAACTTGTGACACTGCTGAGACTGAACCCAGAATTGCATAATTATTTAGGAGGGAAAAGAATGACATAACTGAGTTAAAATATATTATCTATATAAAGGTCTTGTTTCAAAATAAAAGGTCATGCTTTAAAGGTCCCATGGCATGAAATTTTCACTTTCTGAGGGTTTTGAACGTTGATGTGAGCTCCCCTACCCTGTTTAGGGCCCCCCCCCATGGTTAAAAGTTGTGAAATGTCTAAACTGAGCATTTGCGATCCTTTTCTGCGTTACAAAAAATTGGAGCTCAAACGGGCGATTTTGAACAAGGCACCTTATTGACGTCAGATCGAAAAAATAAATGCAAATGCAGTTCCACCCCCGTCTGTCTGTACTCAGCGTCTCTGTAAATCACGCCCAGAGAGTTTGGACTGCGAATGCGCTAGGCAATGCGAAATGCGTTTTTTTTATTTGCCTGGAGGCACGTCCGAGTGTTTCTAGGCTCGGAAGTCCTTTATCTGAGCCTCTGGACCTTTGAACAGCAGTGGTTTAATTTTATTTTATTTTCTGTGGAAATGTGTTTATTTTTCAATCGAACGCTTCAAATCTCTCCCCCCGTGCAAAAACACGGAAATGGATCAGCTGAGAGCTCAGAGCCGAAAGCGGAGAGTTTGGCCACGCCCCACCCTCTACTATAGGCCAGCTCTTTTCTCCTCATTTGCATTCAAGCAACAACGACCATTATGGAGTCTTCATAGAGAGAAAAATTACTCTTTCTCATCTTATCTCTGTTTCTCATGCACTGAGTGTTGATTTTGAAGAAGGATTCATTTACAGTATTAGGGAACCATTAAGGAGCCATATAAAAGCATCAAGAAGTACCATGTCATGGGATCTTTAAAGACCCAAATTTAGTTGCTTTTACTGATATTCAAAAACATTTACAACTCATTGCCTTTGTATCTTATCAGCGTTCACTTATTGCCAGACTACAAATGAACCAATCACTACAACAAAGATGGCTCCTCTCAATAAACCATCTTCTTGAAGTTGCTGTTTTTGCATTTTGTCCAATACCGAGAGACAAGCACAACAAAGAACATGTCAGTGTCTCCCTCAGAGACATTCAGATACACAGCGTCAGCACATTAACTTCCAAACATCATCCAATGTGTGAACTATGCACACTCCCACTGAGGGCTTCATGTGCAGTTTATATCAATTCATTATTCTATAAAATTGAAAAAATATGGCAGAATGAAGTCATGTTGGATTGAAATAAAAAGACACAACAAAACAATGCAAGTTATTTGAATAGGGGTGTGCAAGAAGTTTAGATGAAGGGCCCATATTACGCTATTTTCAAAGCGATGCAGATGCCAATGCCGATGCCAATTGCGATGTCAGAGGGCCTCTATTCTCTAGGATCTTATGACTCACAATGTTATAGGGCATATCTGAAGAGAACCGAGAGAGAAGGGTGACATGAATAGGGTGGGGGGACAGGGACGGCAATCAGAGGGCCCCTGGGCTATGGGGGACGGCAGTCAGAGGGCCCCTGGGCTATGGGCTACGGCAATCAGAGGACCCCTGGGCTATGGGCTACGGCAATCAGAGAACCCCTGGGCAATGGGGGACGGCAGACAGGGGTCCCCTGGGCTACGGGGGACAGCACTCAGAGGGTCCCTGGGCTATGGGGACAGCACTCAGAGGGCCCTTGGGCTGGCCCTGCTGTAGTGTCTCTCGTGAATACTCCTAAGGGAGCCCTAACGTTTACCAACTAGGGTTTCAAGGAAGTAGGGCCAATTTAGTGGAAAAGAAAAGTTTCAGACTGAAATGTTCAGTGACAATCTTGTGTCCTGTCTTAACCATCGGTTAACTGCATACACACACTTGACCAATCTTTTTCATGTTCTTTTCATGCCTGATAATATGTCCAACAGTGAGCTCATTTTAAGGGCCAAATCTCTTGCTGCAGCATTTCTCACTGATCTGACCATGAGCTTGGCAGATGAACTTGTTCAGTACAAATCATTCATTTCATAAGAACAAAAATGCCCAAAAATGCCTAAAGACCATGGTAAATTTGGATTTACAGTCCACTTTCCCAAATGTTTACATAGCACTCAGACTGTTTTTGACCCTGCCAATAACAAACTGTGAAGGGGAACGGTCATTCTTCAGACTGGCTCGAATTAAAAATGAGCTCAGGATGAAAATGTCCCAAAATCAGTTGAATTCACTCTCCCTTCTTGCAATAGAATCAGCGTTTGTTCGACAGCTCAATTTTGATGAGTTAGTGGATGATTTTGCAAGAAGGAAGAGCAGAAAGAAACTTTTGTAGAATCCTTAGGTACGATAGGTTGGCACAGGGGTGGGGTGGGGGTGAGGGGCCCTTGCAAACTCCTGGCCCCGGGGCTCAGACCCCCCATAATCCGGCCTTGGCTACACAGCTCCAGTTCCCGTGGATGATAATATGGATTTAGTTAGCGCTGTTTAAGCTGGGTGTTGTCTTCAGTACGCATGTGAAAACCTCTATAAAAACCTGTCCTTTTGTAAGAGCACATGTAGAAAGCTGCACTCTCAACTTGTGCTCCCAGTAGAAGAGCAAAACAACACAGGTTAATGGGGTGCTTACAGAGGCACCATAGAGAGCATCCTCATCAGCTGCATCACTGTGTGGTATGGCACCTGCACCGTGTCCAGCCGGAAAAAGCTACACCGAGTAGAGCGAACAGCTGAGGGAATCGTGGGTGTCTCTCTCCCCTCCCTGCAGGACATCACCCGCAAAGCCCTCTGGGTGATCCCACCCACCCATCCTACTGCCTCTTCAGTCTGCTGCCATCAGGAAGGAGACTGAGGAGCCTCAGGGCAAAGACCAGCAGACTGAAAGACAGCTTCATCCACCAAGCTGTCAGGATGCTGAACTCTCTCCCTGCCCTGCCCTCCCTCCCCCAATGACACTGCTGCTTAAAGGACACTTAAATGGCACTGACACTGCTGTGTAGATGACACAATTTGAGCTTTATTATGCCACACATTGTGTTTTACCTATTTGTATTATATACAAACCTTTTGTACCTTTGCTACGGGTATATGAGATGTTTTAGTCATTGTGTTTATTGTCTTGTTTATCACTGTGGGCCTAGGGAGCACTGCAATTTCAAATCCTGTGTGTGCAACCTGTAAATATGTTTTTTGACAGTAAAGCTGACTTTGAGCCTTTGAATGTTCGGAAACGCGGTTGTTGCAGTTTGCTCAGTGACCAGAAGAGTGTAGTAAAGTACACCGTGACTACAACCATATTTCAAACAGACAGACGTGAAGAGAAAACAGGATTATTTGGATATAATTCAAAACTATTTAATTATACTTTTGACACACAATGATTTTAGATTTTATTGGGCAACCACCGTGGACACTGGTAGCCCCCATGGCAGAAGATACATCAAGGCCTGTTGTGACGTGAGCCGTCCTCCTGTGGACCCACCACCCGCGGAAGGATTCATGGGGGCTGGTGCATTGTGTTCTGGGCAGCAGAACACTGCTTGGACTGCTGCCCCCTCGACCCAGAAAATGGAAAAGCGGAAGAAAATGAATGAATGAATGGGCAACCACTGCTTGCCTTGGATGCCCTGACCGCACGGCACTGATGAATAATTCTCAGCTCAGATCTATATAACATGCAATTCTTTTTATCACACTTCAACACGCAGCTCAGTCTGACCTATTTTTTGATCCTTACCTGCCAACACCTCTGTCCGGTGGAAGAGGTTGTCTGAGTGCACCTCTACTGCCTCCTGTGGTGACCCGGGAACACTGGTCGTACTGGTCATCTCGTATCTCTGGGTGTCCTCTGTCACTGGCACAGGGGCCTGCAAACAATACATTTTTAGTACATTAAATGGAAAATGAACACACTCCTATGAATATAAAATCATTGTAGTAATCTGAAAACATTGCAAATAAAGAAATTCCCCCCTCCTCGTATCCACACGTTGGCGGTGTGATTCCAGCTCTCACAGATGAATGCTATCATTGTGTCCTTGGGTAAGAGACTTAACCCACCACGCCCCCAGTTTCTGCGTACACTGTCTGTGAATAGGTGAGTGGCTTATTTTAAATAGCTCTGAGTGTCGTGAAGGTGAGCTATATAAAAGATCTATATAAATCACAATCGGACATCACAATAAAATCAATGCAATGATCTTAAACTTACAAATTGCTATTATACCTACAATTCCCTCTCCTTTTATGCAGGTTTAGGATCAATATGTATCTAAATGTATCTAAAAAATACCAATCATACCAATTTGAGTGTCTATTTTGGAAGGACAAAATCAGTATTTCCCACAATTATTAATTAAAAGATTATCTGTCCAGAAAAAGTATTGTTTTTTTTTTTTGTTGGTGAATGAGTAATGTGGTCATTTAATATCAAGTTTTTAATACTTCATTACTTATGTTCAATATTCTCAAAGCACTCCATATTCACTCCATATTCACTTTCTATAGTCAGCTTCTATTGACAGAAGTGAGGCTGCCTATCTGCATCATTTTCCCACCACACAATACCAAGAATTGTAATTTATTAAGACCAAATTGAAGATCTATTGCCACGGGTTACTGCGCCGAGACCTATGACTTAATCCCAAACAGATGCAGTACAGTAAAGATACACAGATACACTAATCCTGCATAATGTCCGCAGTAGTGAAAACACGAAAGTATGACGCGAGTGCTCGTCTTCCTCACAGCTGTGAGGGACTGGATAAAATGGTTACAGAGAGACAGTTTGTGGTGAGTCAGGGTTTAAGCACCAGCGTCACCGTGGGAACATGACGTCATTGGGCACAGTCAGGCTTACACTGCAACCAAACAACGTGTCATTAGTGTAGTGTAAAAGCTGATAAATATGACAATATGACAATATGAAATTATGACTTTAATTTCTTTGTTTCATAGCAAATCCAAATTTAAACTCTACTGAAAAGATATAATTTGCTCTGGACTAATAACAATTATAATGTTGATTTACTCTTAAAGGTAGATTGTGTAACTTTTCTGGTACAGGGTCCACCAGCTGCTTTTCTTTATGGAGATGTTATTGCTTTATTTGAAATTCTAAATATTTCTGATAGCAATAAAGCTACCTGTAATTGAATAAATCAGATGGATCTGTTTAATGTTATACTGTGGAACATTTGAAGCAAAGCAATGACATATCCACAGAAACAAACAGGTGACGGACCTGAAAGACCAAAAAGTACAAAGTGCACTTTTAATTACAAAAACAATTACATTTTGGTCAAGTTGTTTATGTTCTGTTTTGGTGTTTTGGGTTCCAATGAGAAAGTTTCACATTCTTATACTGTATTGTGTGTTCATATACTGAGAATGAAAAAAAAAAAACATGTATGTTGATTTGTGAATCCTTTTTAAAGAGCCCATATTACACATTTTCTGATCTAATATTGTTTCCTCATCAAAAAGAGACCTGGAGCTGTGTTTGTTTCTTTCACACATGTTTAACACACAAATCCTGTATATTTAGGCGGTGTACTTTTCTCAAATGAAAAACACTCTGTTCCACCTTGTGATATCATAATACAGGAAGTGTTTCACTGTATTTTTAAAGTCTATACACCCTCAGTAGAATCATTTACATAATTTCAGCAATGGAATTTCTGATCTCTACTGAACTAAAAGGTAAAAGGTAGTTGTTAACTTGAAACTACCACTACATGACATCACAAGGTGGAACAGAGCATTTTGAGCTTCGGAGATGTAGGCAGACTAATGATATGTGTCCGGCCGCATGTCGCGATTAGTGAAACAGATATTTGCATTAGAAGTTTTTTGTTTGTTTTTTTCAAAATTTGTGATTTTTGTTTGTTGCATGTGCTAGTTGAGATCATGAATAAGCCACTCCATGTTTCAGATAACAGCATTAGTGATGTTAAAAACATACATTTTTGTATGGGGTGTGTATAAATCAACATATTTTCCCACGCTCGCGCCAGCCAATCCCATTGTGAGAAGCACCGAAGGGGTTTTTCCTGTTCGCCTATCAGCTGTGAGGAGCTTGTGAATATGTAGGCGGCAATGCAGGACACTAAGGACATGAAAATGGACTTTTAACTTCTATTTGGACACATGACACATTCGGGAGACGTTCGGGACAGGTTCAGGACACGTCCGTTTCAGAGTGCGGTCGGATATTTTAGCTGCAGAAAGTCCGGGGATATAGGCGCATACGTGAATACACGTGGAGACACGCGAATTATCAACACGGCAACATGGGTGATACAGGTGATTTTTAACTTAACATATCCTGTGTATTGTTGAATTATTGAATGATTATATGGACTTTTTGTTATAAAAGCATTTCCATTTTAACAAAGTTACCTTCTAATTCTGACCTGCTCTGAAACACTACACCACAGATAGTCACTGATGGTGGAGGGCTTAACTTAATGTCATGCAAATGAGGCAAGAACGCCTAGAGTGAGGAAACTTTACAAGCTGTTTTCTCCGCTCAGCAAAAATCAATGTGCATGCTTTCAAACGGCCACAACTTCTTCAAATGTGGTCAGATTTCCATGTGTAAGGCATCTGTGGAAGCTTAGAATCTACACTTTCAGAATCTGTGAATAACTCAAAATGCCCCCGGGATGACTTGAGTCCTGTTTTGCTGCGGTCCGTCACATATGTTTGAATGAACCAAAACACAACACCTGGTATGTTTTTGAGGATTTAACATTATAACATGGTTTAAGGCCCACAGGAATCAATTGTATGTAATATAGGACCTTTAAACTAGTAAGAGCACAGGCACACCCTTTAACTCAGATGGAATTTTGTTTTATTTATTTATTTATATCACTTATTTGTCCTCTGCATGTATGTTTTGGGCTGATGGGGGAAACCGGAGAACCGGGGTGCTTGGAGGAAACCCACCCAGACACAGAGAGAACATGCAAACTCCACACAGAAAGGCCGAAGAATACTATAATAAAATAAATTATATCATAGATTTTTGTCATTAAAAAAACCTTATTGGTTGCTAAAGTCATTGTAAAAATAGATAAATGAAATAAATCCATGCTCTGTCCATTTTTGTGAAACTGTTTTTAAAACATATTAATCTTGTGCGTGTCTCCCTTGGGTGCTCTGTGTCCTCACCTCTGTTCTGAATGGTTTCCTGGGTGTCATGGCTCTCTCGGTGATGGGGTCGACTCTTGGGGTGTAGTCTTTGGTCAGGTCCTTGGTCGGAGCTGCTGCTTTGGGCTGGATATAAACCGTACTCACTGTTGCTGTCTCAACGTCACCATCTTCACCTGCACCTGAAAAATATAGAAGAAAACTGATTTAGGAGCATTCAAAAGTGGTGAAAGGTCCCATGGCATGAAATTTTCACTTTCTGAGGTTTTTGAACGTTAATGTGAGCTCCCCTACCCTGTTTAGCCCCCCCCATGGTTAAAAGGTGCGAAATGTCTAAACTGAGCATTTGCGATCCTTTTCTGCGTTACAAAAAATCGGAGCTCAAACGGGCGAGTTTGAACAAGGCACCTTATTGACGTCAGATCGAAAAAAGAAATGCAAATGCAGTTCCACCCCCGTCTGTCTGTACTCAGCGTCTCTGTAAATCACGCCCAGAGAGTTTGGACTGCGAATGCACTAGGCAATGCGAAATGCGTTTTTTTATTTGCCTGGAGGCACGTCCGAGTGTTTCTAGGCTCGGAAGTCCTTTATCTGAGCCTCTGGACCTTTGAACAGCAGTGGTTTAATTTTATTTTCTGTGGAAATGTGTTTTTTTCATTGAAAAGGCTCTCCTTTCCTCCTCCGCTCTTAAAACGCGGAAATGGATCAGCTGAGAGCTCAGAGCGGAGAGTTTGGCCACGCCCCCACCCTCTACTATTGGCCATCTCTTTTCTCCTCATTTGCATTCAAGCAACAACGCCCATTATGGCCTGTTCAGAGAGAGAAAAATTACTCTTTCTCATCTTATCTCTGTTTCTCATGCACTGAGTGTTGATTTTGAAGAAGGATTCATTTACAGTATTAGGGAACCATTAAGGAGCCATATAAAAGCATCAAGAAGTACCATGTCATGGGACCTTTAAAATCTCTCCACTATTGCAACGAAAATGTACACACAATAAATATTGAGCTCAGCAGCTGTAGTTCCAATTAAGTCAGTCAGTCAAATTGTGCTAAAACAAAACTCAGATTAAAGTCTAACTTGAGCAACATAGTTTCAGACAGAACAGTGTGTTCATTTACCAGGGAATGTTGATAACATCAGCTGCCAAGTATCAATTCCAGTATACAGTGTCACTTACAACCAAAAATCCACTTGGTACTTATTCTATCCCATCAATGAATCACGACTATAATTCATTACAAAAAAAAGACTGCTAGAAAAACCTTGTAAAATATTAATTTCCTTTAATGAAATACTGGTAGGGCTCAGAACAACTTCATCATCAACTAAACGGGTTTTAAGGAGCTCTTATTGATCACTGTCTCCTCCCTTTACCTCCCCTGACCTTCCGGAGTGGAACTTTTACGATTCATTCTAAAAAGTGTAGGATTTTACAGTTGGAAATGAGCTGTGAGGACACACACACAGAGGGCCAGAGGAGTAAGCAGAGAATAAAACGAGTATGTAAAATATGCAGCTTGGCTCTGGGCAGTCTCTGTGTGAGAGAGGGGGAAGCAGGAAATCTCACCTCAAATTGAGCCTCAGAGACAAAGACAGGCTTTAGTTAAAATAGACTATGTTGTTAAAGTCTACAGAAGAGGAGAATGTCTTGGTTTGGACAAAGGTGAAAGAGGAAGTTTAAAAAAAAAAATGCAAATATGTGAATAATAGAGGAACATCAAAGTGTGTGGTACGTATGATACTGTATGATAATATGACATATTTGACAAATTTGATTTGAGCTATAACGTGTCTTCGAGGTAACTGGATTTAACATTGACACAAATGAATATTCCTTTTACTGTAGTGTAAGGTATATAAGGTATGCAAGGTGTACTTTTTGAATTATACTTCAGGAGGAAAATTCAGTCCCACTGGGGCCTAGAGGAAACCCACTCCGAGATGGAGAAACATGCAAAATCTGTACAAAAAGGCCCAGTCCAGCAGAGAGTCAAATCCATGATCTTCTTCAAAGTATTTGAATTGTAAAAAATACTTGCCTGACCAACTAGACACTTTTACATTCTGTTTAAATCTAAAAGTGTCTAGAATCGAACTACAGAGCGTGACAAACCTCCGTCTTAAAGGAAAAGTAACGTTTTTTTTACAATTTGAGCTTTATTTCGGTAATAAAACAAGTTGTTTTACTCACCCATATCACTTTGGTGTCATATGGAGCATTTCCGGAGATGTTTTAGATTAGCGTTAGGCTAACACCGTTAGCCTAGCGCGACTTATAGCCATAGCTCGGGGCATTCCCCGAGCATGTAATATGCCCCGTGCGGGCTCCAAATAACACAAACTTTAGCACTTTTCAAATCATAGAAGTCTACGATTTCGTTTGGTCAAAAGTGGCCTGTAATCTGAGATTTAGCCATAGTTTCGAGTAGATGAGGACGCCAGTGCGCATGCGCGGAGTGTGCTCTCAGCTTCCGGGACACAAACATGGAACGCAAAGCTGTAAACTATGGATAAATCTCGGATTACAAGCCACTTTTGACTCAAATGAAATCGTAGACTAAGACATTGAGCTTCTATGATTTGAAAAGTGCTAAAGTTTGTGTTATTTGGAGCCCGCACGGGGCATATTACATGCTCGGGGAATGCCGCGAGCTATGGCTATAAATCGCGCTAGGCTAACGGCGTTAGCCTAACGCTAATCTAAAACATCTCCGGAAATGCTCCATATGACATCAAAGTGATATGGGTGAGTAAAACAACTTGTTTTATTACCGAAATAAGGCTCAAATTGTAAAAAACGTTACTTTTCGTTTAATGTGGGACGATCCAAACACAGCCACAAAATTCTCAAATCATTCAGAACAAAATATACAGTGTAACTTCTTTTACTTGAGATAAATAAGAGTTTGGTGCTTCAGTTGTTGATTGTGTAGAAATTCGCTCTGTTTCTCAGTCCCCTGTGGTGTTGCTGTTTTCTGTTTTAATCCTAAATGTTTTTGTTTTTTTACCAAAACGGAGCATGTAATTGTGTCTCATCTGACACAGGTCTATTGTTTGCTTTTCTATCTATTTTTCTTCTTGTTCTTTTACCCTCTGTTTTATACTGTAGGCCTATATTATATTTGATGAGTGAGCTACCGTACCCAAAGCAATTTCCCTTGTGGATCAATAAAGTTTGTCTAAGTCTAAGTCTAAGTCTAAGTATCTCTCTTATTGGTTAATAAGCTTTTGTCAAAGCATGTGGTTCTGATTGGACAGGTCAATAAAATACTATGTTAGAAAATATAGCGTTTCAGCAGATGATAGGCTACCAGAATCCTAATGAAAGTATGGGACTCAAGGATGTATCTTGTAGTAAAATTCTTTATCAAAAGTTTTCATGGATTAATCACTGAGACACTTGACATGCAACTAAATCCCACTCCACTCCAGGTCTTGCTCCAGTAAAAGTATTTCAAATCTACTTTACCTGCAGCTCCTTCATATCTGTAACAGCCTAATCTGTATGTGTAGCGTGCACGACATGTTTGAATGCACTTTGTGTGTAGGTGTGATGTGTTTGAAACTCACCAGAGCCAGAGCCAGAGTTAAAGTCATCATCGTCCTCGGGGTAGAACCCTCCTGACCCTGCGTCGTCCAGGTACAAGTCATCCTGAGAAGTCTGAGCAGCTGATATCTGCAACAGAAACAGATAAAGACACATTTAGTATTTTAGCTTTTAGCATTCAACAACAGATCAAGATGTATCACATGATAGCTGAATAAGTAAGTAATGTAACACCACGAGCAACACAAGCAGATTCAGCTGATCTGTTTGCCAGGGTTGCCCCATCCACAACACAGACGGCGACAGTCAAGTATTTAATCCAGCAGTGCATTTAGGTTTGGCAAAATCGTTTTGTTGTTTTGTAATAATCAAAAACATTTGTGTAGAGCTTTTTTTTTTATCTCTACAATACATTTGGGCAAAGTGAGCACATCAAAAAGCTCAAAAAGCATGCACAGAAAACAATAATTAAAGGGCACATATTGAGTTATTTTCTGATCTACTATAATGTTGTTTTTGATTGATTGATTGATTCGTATTTATTTCGAGTTTGTGCCAAAACAGAAACAATAATCATATACATATTATGTATATGTTGTAAACAACAGAAAAGCCCATTTCTCGAAAAAGGAGTGGGAAGAAGAAAAACTTATATTAACCCATCCCTATTCACCCCTATTTATTTCCTCATCACAACATACCCGGAGTTGGGTTTTGTTTCATTCACACAGGAGTTGCCAGTCTACTAAACAAAAGATAAAACGTAACTGGTAATTTGAAAACTTCATGACATCACAAGGTTGAACAGAGCATTTTGTGCTTTGGGGATGTAGAAGTACTTCAGCAAAATGAATTTCAGATAGCTTGTCCCTGCAGGATTTTCATATCTGTCTATATGCACAACAAACTTAAAGGTGAACTATGTAACTGCTAGGGATGCAAATTATCAATTAATTCATTAATCTATAGTTGATTGACTTACGATTAACTGATAAGCGGCGTTTTTCACCTGAATGTGAGTGTTTCAATAGGGTCTTTAAGAATATAAGCTATAGTATACATAACACTGAGTCATAAATATATCATAGTATTATTATATTGTATATTCCTCAATTAATTATTCCTTAGTAAAAAGCAGACAAAAGTATTGATGCTGAATAACAAAATACAGTAATCCCTCACTCTATTGCGGTTCACTGTTCGCTGCCTCGCTGTTTCGCAGATTTTTTTTTTTTTTTCGATTTTTTTTATAGTGTAACATTTTTTTTATAGTGTAACATTGTGTTCTGCGTCCTGATTGGCTAAGAGACTAGACCAGGACTAAACGTGGACTAAACCAGGTCTAGACCAGAACTAAACCAGGTCTAGACCAGGTCTAAACCAGGTCTAAACCTGGACTGGACCTGGACTAAACCAGGACTGGACCAGGTCTAGACCAGGTCTAAACCACCACGTGCCGCTCTTTGCTGGTTTCGTGCGGCTGGTTTGTGGCTCGGGCTGAGAGTACACAGTCCGGGCGCCGCGGTTCGATCTCGTGCTCACAGCCCCGGTGTACGCGCGGCCTCGCGCCGGTGATGCACGTGTCGCGCACTTCTCCAAGGGGTTGGTGCACGTCGCGTCCCGGGACGTGGCAGTGCCGTTGAATGAGCGCGGTGCGCCCTGCCCAGGACTAGACCAGGTCTAAACCAGAATGGCGGCTCTTTGCCTTGTTTCGTGACCACGCACCCGCGCAGCAAGTTACATGCTTTTATAATTTCAAAAATATATGGTTCTAGGTCCAGCTCTACTGTGAGTTGTACGGAAAGGGTTGTGAGTTGTATGGAAAGGGTTACATGATGTAACGCTATGGTCTTTCTCGCGAGTGGGTTCACATCGCGTGTTCACATTCCAGAGTAGCGCCCTCTAGCGATTAGTTACAATTAATGCATTTTGTTCGGCCAACGTCCTGGTCGACAATTAATTGTAAGTTGATTAATTGTTGACATCCCTAATACAAGCAGGTGGAACCACCAGGCCACGTTACAGGTCAGATCTGTGGTTACGCTTACGCTCTCAGTAAGAATGCATGTTTTTCATGGGCTTTTTGAGACATGTTTAATGCCATACTGTGGAACATCCCAGACAAATTTATAACATCTCCATGGAGACAAGCAACTGGAAAAGTGACACGGCGCACCTTTAAGTATAGTGCACAATTCTGTCCCCTCCTTAGTTAGTACGCTACTAAACCAAGACACAACACTTTTGTAATTTGCCCAACATTTTCTAAAACATCCCTTTTATTTGACTGCATGCACAATTTCCCAAAACAGGATTGTAAATGTCAACATTCAATCACACAAACGCCCAAATCACAGTGTCGGTTCTGAAATAATTCCCACCTTTGTTGAAAATGACATAAAAAATAAAAAAATCTTGTAAATATGACCTTGTAATCCAACCACGTTTGCTGCCTCTCTCATCACCCAACCCTGTAATTTTGCATACAAGACATAACTGCTATATCATCATGTGCTGGTTTATGGTTCGAGGTGCAGGGGGTGGCTATTATCCAATCAGACGACCAGGATTCGCCGCCCCATTGTTGCTGTGACGACCGGGGATAGCAGCTGGAATGTTTGTGTTGGGGCTTAAAGAGAGAGCGTGATGAAAAGGAGGGACCGGCTTTCACTGTTTGTCCAGAGACTTTTTCTCACAGAGCAAAGCAAAAGTAGATGTTTTAAGAGAGATGCTTGATCAGATTGAGATATTATTCAATGTAAAGAACGACACTATACAGCACTATAACAGCAGTGTATGAATGGATTTCCGTGGACCATTTAAAGCCACAGTATGTAACGTTTTAGGCAGAAAATAGACAAGAAAAGGGCATGTTTTATTGCAATGAAAAGCATTCTTACTAGCAGGCTTGCCTCCTTATGCCTCTTCCCATGGAAATGTTCTTTGGGCTGCAATTTTCCATAGTATGGCATAAAACTCCTCTATGTAAAATGTTTCAGAGTACGGCTTTAATTTTCTGTTTCCGTAGAATCAAGCAGGTGATGTGTGAATACTGTACCTTTAAATGTCCGTAAACAATAGTCAGATATGTTTAAGATGGTGAAATAAGCAAATTTTTAACAAAATTTTACACAAATTAAAGCAGCCATATTTGTTTTTGACGCAAACAGACCATGCGTCTCCTGATTGGTCAATCCGCCTGTCAATCATGTCCTCTGAAATCAGTGAGACAGGACACAGCTCCAGATCTACTCATCTTTTTAAAGTTTTATCAAAGCGTGCAGTTCTGGCTGGACTAGACTAGCAATTCTGTATTTCAGACCACTGTGACCAGTCACAGTGACCAATCACATTTTTGACTTTTTGTTGTTGTCTGATAAAAGCGAAAAGAAACATTTTCCATAACAAAGAAGTAGAATGACATTAAATGAATCCTAAAAATACGTAACGACATCTCCCAAACCGATCACCAACCAATGATCAAAGCCTGGATTAGCTCAAAGCAAACTTTATCTTAACCTGTTTCGTGCCCTTCTCAAAGCAACGCTCCAGTGGTCTCAGTCCATTCAGAGCATAGGCCAGTGGTTTACAATAGCTGCAAAGGAGAAAGCCAGTCCACAGATCAGAGAGTAACAAAGACTCTAATGAGACAGAGGCCACACACAGTAATATGGCTCAGTGGACCTGTCTAACGCAGAAGTGTTACCTTTGATAGTACATGACGAGAAGTAACCAAGCGTTTAACATGAGAAGAGCTAACAACGAATCTCTGTCAGAAGCATGGATGGGTCTGGGGTAATTATAATAGGATACTTTCACTGGGACTTCTGCCAGGTCTGAGTAACTAAACTAAGATGTATCTGTGAGCATACATATGTTGTAAATTGTTTGATAGATGCTATTAGGGATGTCAACAATTAATCGACTTACAATTAATTGTCGATCAAGACGTTGGCCGAACAAAATGCATTCATTGTAACTAATCGCTAGAGGGCGCTACTCTGGACTGTGAACACGAGATGCGAACCCACTCGCGAGAAAGACCATAGCGTTACATCATGTAACCCTTTCCTCTCTGGATGTTCCCATACAACTCACAGTAGAGCTGGACCTAGAACCATATATTTTTGAAATTATAAAAGCATTGCCTGGAAGAATCCATGACTCATCGCTGTACCAGCGAGTGAGTCTGGTAACGCTTGATCCACAGAATGCGCTGCGTTTGTGCGTAGACAGACAGCTAAGTGAACCAATCAGAGATTGCGCCATCTTGATTCAAAACTGAGGCGGAACTTCCGCTGCCTAAGAGTGACTTTGCGGGCAAAGGCGGGTGCACTGACGTCACCATCTTTGAACGAATCAGAATCGCGGAGTCCGTTTGGAACCGGAGGAGCGAGAGTGGATGGAGAGTGTCCAAATGGTATCGCGGTGTATAGGAAATACAGAGAGATATCATTTGGCTGGCCAGGTAAATAAAAGCATGTAACTTACATGCTTTTATAATTTCTTGATTGTTCTGGTTTGAGGCCCTGTAATGTTTTATGCTGTGTCCAGGGGCCCTGTGAAATGTATATTTTGTACTGTAACCCTTCACAGATTAAGGGAGAGAAATATTGTTGATGCCTTAGTTCAAAATAAATGTTGAGAATGTCCTAAAAATAGCCTGGATTCACTGGTTTCATCATAATATGTAGACTAAATAACATTCTGTTATTTAATTTCTTCTGTTCCTTTTAATGTCAAGATTTCCATGCTGCAAGTGCAACAACTGAGCCAGTCCTCAATTTATTTTCAATAAAGAATGTATTTTGTTATTCAGCATCAATACATTTGTCTGCTTTTTTACTAAGGAATAATTAATTGAGGAATATACAATATAATAATACTATGATATATTTATGACTCAGTGTTATGTATACTATAGCTTATATTCTTAAAGGGACAGTGTGTAAGATTTTTACCTGTTAATTACTGAAATTGAAGATACCCATTCAAAAATACATTGTTTTCCAAGCCTTTCACTTCCATCATGAAATCAAAGTATTCTTTTGGACTTAGATATAGTCACATAAAAGGGGGATCTTCCCCATATAGAGGCAGCCATTTTGAATACGAGAGCCGCAGAAGGACATTTGGGCTCATCCTTCGCCTCGGCTCCTGCTAGCATCTGCTCAGCCGCGCTGCATGTAGGAGCGAAGGAGCGAAGGAGAGAAGGAGAGAAGGGGAAGGGGAGGGGGGGAGCCTCGTGGAGAGAAGGGGAAGGGGAGGGGGGAAGGGGGGAGCCTCGTGTAAACAAGCATGCTGCTGTATCACACATCGTAATGGATATAACACGTATTTTGGACTAAATTGTTTTACTGGATTTTATTCGCTGGATCCTTATGGACAGATTGAGACCAAGTTTATGGTGAAATACAGAGTTTGACCTGTGCAGAGCCTTCAAAGGTAAGCTAAGTAACTCGTTTTGTGCTTTTCTGTATAAAAGCCCCATGTGCTCGGGGAGTGATTGTTTTGCAGGGAAATGAATTGCATAGTCAAAAAGAGGAGACTGTAAGGTTTCATTTGATGTGTAGATTGTCATGAATCATGATCGGGATTGTGTGTTTTCATGCGAAAAGAAAAAAAAAAAAGTGAACGGGGGACCGCGTTTTATGTATACAGCGGCGCGCGAGCTGTCGGCGCTACGGCGCGCCCGGGTGACCCTCGAGGTCTGCCATAGCCAAATGAGGAAGTGGAATAGCTACTAACCACCTATGCGCCACGAATCCTACACACTGTCCCTTTAAAGACCCTATTGAAACACTAAAATTCAGGTGAAAAACGCCGCTTATCAGTTAATCGTAAGTCGATCCATAAGGTCAATCAACTATAGATTAATGAATTAATTGATAATTTGCATCCCTAGTTGCTATAGATTTAAAGATGTAAAGAGATTTAACCTTACTATTAGAATTCAATCAGTACTCAAACTAGTATAAAAACTAGAGATTTGTTTAATCAGTAGTATCAGTACTGAAAAATAGGACAGTTGGACATTTCTTCAATTATTACTGCTATTTTAAGTTACATTCTATTGTGTATGTATTGTGTTGTGTCCGATTTTGTTATTGTGATATTGAGGTCGGTCTTCTTTGTTCAGAAATTGAGAATTTTAGATCTGAAATTAAATGTTTTATGTTCTTTCTTTAGTTGGATATTGCAAATAAAATGTTTACAAAGGCAAGTTGTTTTTGACTGAAATTAAACAAGTTATATTTGTATAACTCCAGGTATGTTTTTGAGAAGGAAACAACAATCTAACATGTTTGTGTAAAATTTGACCTTGAAATAAACATACAAAAATAACATTCTAAAAGTTGTGTCCTTGGCATTATAAAACAACTCAATAAACACAAGCCAATGGCACTTAATCTCCCATCTGTAATGTTCCTGTTTTCAATCAATCTAGAGACTAATGCAATATGTACGTTTCATAAACCAATTAGAAATACAGAGATTATTAACTTAAGCAATCCTCCTCAGACGTGCAACTAATAAACTACTTTATGGGAGCAGACAATAACAATAATGAGATTACTGTGTAGACTGTACAAGAATGCAGTCTGAACACTTGTATAAGATGTACACAAGGTTAACGGGGTGGACAGTCTCTGGAGTCAAGGCAAAGATTAAAGGAAAATATTTGCTGAAATGTGTGACTTCAGACCTGCATGTGTCCCTGATTATTGTTCACTTTTCATATGTCTTTGTTTTGTCAGTGTACAGTCCAGATTTTCACACTAAAACAAAGAATCTGATAAAAAAGAGACAGCCTTGGAAGCAGGAAAAAGATACCAGGCTGCACTGAAAGATCTCGTATATCAGCAATAATAGAATCAAAGGTTTAAAGGTCCCATGGCATGAAATTTTCACTTTCTGAGGTTTTTGAACGTTAATGTGAGCTCCCCTACCCTGTTTAGGGCCCCTTCCCCCCATGTTCAAAAGTTGCGAAATGTCTAAACTGAGCATTTGCGATCCTTTTCTGCGTTAGAAAAAATCGGAGCTCAAACGGGCGATTTTGAACAAGGCACCTTCTTGACGTCAGATCGAAAAAAGAAATGCAAATGCAGTTCCACCCCCGTCTGTCTGTACTCAGCGTCTCTGTAAATCACGCCCAGAGAGTTTGGACTGCGAAAGCGCTAGGCAATGCGAAATGCGTTTTTTTATTTGCCTGGAGGCACGTCCGAGTGTTTCTAGGCTCGGAAGTCCTTTATCTGAGCCTCTGGACCTTTGAACAGCAGTGGTTTAATTTTATTTTCTGTGGAAATTTGTTTATTTTTCAATGGAACGCTTCAAATCTCTCCCCCCGTGCAAAAACACGGAAATGGATCAGCTGAGGGCTGACAGCGGAGAGCGGAGCGTTTGGCCACGCCCCCACCCTCTACTATAGGCCATCTCTTTTCTCCTCATTTGCATTCAAGCAACAACGCCCAGAATAAAGTGTTTTAAGAGAGATATTTATGACTCTTTCTCATCTTATCTCTCTTTCTCATGCACTGAGTGTTGATTTTGAAGAAGGATTCATTTACAGTATTAGGGAACCATTAAGGAGCCATATAAAAGCATCAAGAAGTACCATGTCATGGGATCTTTAAAGAATGTCTCACACTATGGAATTAAAGGACCCATATTACTCAATTTTCTGATCTATGTTATAATGTTGTTTCCTCATCACAAACATACCTGGAGGTGTTTAACACACACATACTGCATATTTAAGCTGAGTTCTCTCAAACTGAAAACATTCTGTTCTACCTGTTCTACTCTGGTAATACAGAAAGTGCTCCGTGTTGTTTTTAAACTCCATACACCTTCACTAGAATCATTTGGATGATTTAGGCCCTGAAATTGCCTATTTCTAGGCAATTCCAAAAGGTAAAACCTACCAATGCATGACATCACAAGGTGGAACAGAGAATTCTGAGCTTTGGAGAGGTAAAAAAGCATTTAAATAGCATATCCTCTGCCAGAAAAGTTGAGCAGTTCAGTTTTTTAACAAGAAATGCAAAAACTATTATTCTAACAAGATAAATATGAATCTATTAGTTAAGTTTAGATATTTAGTGAGACTAACATTGAGCAGTATAAACACATGCAGTTAAATATATCCTCCTGGGACCCAAAGAAAAAAGTGTATCTAAATTATTATTATTATTATTTACATTTACATTTTCTATTTGGAGATAAATGAACACCTTAGCATTAACATTTTGTTAATTTTATTTTTATTCATAATGTTGTAACATGTCCTCTGTAATGGACTGTAATAGTGTTAAATCCACGTGAACAACCGAACAAAAACTTTTTTTTTTGATGACCAGCATCTCTGACAAGCTTCTACAGTCACTTCAAAAAGTTTTTAGATTCCCTTTTAATTTCTTATTTATGTATTTATTTATGTATTTTTATGTATTTTTATTTTATTTATTTTTGTTTTTATTATTTATTTATTTGTTTACTTATTTATGCATGTTAATGTATTATTTTTATGTATATGTTTATTCGTACTTTATTATTATTATTATTATTATTATTATTATTATTATTATTATTATTATTTATTTATTTATTTATTTATTTTTTCAAAGCGCAGTCACAAACTAGCACCTATCTCAAAACACTTAAAAGACAGACTGGTTAACTCAATGTCCACTATAAGTAAGTAAGTAAGTCTTTATTTATATAGCACCTTTTACAGATAAAATCACAAAGTGCTTTACAGAGTGCAATATACAACATATATAAAATCAAACAAATAACACAGTCACTTAAAACTGGACACAAATGAATGGGCCGGGTCTCAGGAGGATATGTTAGTTAAATATGGTTTACTGGTAAAACATTAACTATCTCCATGGAAACAAGGAGGTGGTTTACCCTCCACTAGAAAAGTTACGTAGTCTAAAGAAATGAGAAAATAATAAAATGACACAACACAGATATTGGTTTAGTTTAAAGGAAAAGTAACGTTATTTTACAATCTGAGCCTTCTTTCGGTAATAAAACAAGGCGTTTGACTCACCCATATCACGTTGGTGTCATTTGGAGCTGTTTGGTAAAAGTTATGTTGTAGCGTATCCGTTAGCCTGAGTACTCGGGGCATTACTTTGCAGTCTCCAAATAACACAATCTTTAGCACTTTTCAAATCATAGAAGCCCGATGTCTTAATCTACGATTTTGTTTGAAGCAAAAGTGGCCTGTAATCCGAGATTTATCCATAGTTTCGAGTAGATGAGGACGCCAGTGCGCATGCGCGGACTGTGCTCTCAGCTCCCGGGACCCAAACATGAAACCCAAAGCTGAAAACTATGGATAAATCTCGGATTACAGGCCACTTTTGCTTCAAACGAAATCATAGATTAAGACATCGGGCTTCTATGATTTGAAAAGTGCTAAAGTTTGTGTTATTTGGAGACCGCAAAGTAATGCCCCGAGTACTCAGGCTAACGGAAACGCTACAACATAACTTTTACCAAACAGCTCCAAATGACACCAACGTGCTATGGGTGAGTCAAACGACTTGTTTTATTACCGAAAGGCTCCGATTGTAAAATAACGTTACTTTTCCTTTAACAATAGACTTATAACATGAAGTAAACAGGAAGGAAGTGATGGATTTCAACATACAAATTACAAATATAGGAAAATTAAAAATGCCAGTACAGCTCCAGAGGCTATCCAGGAATTTGACCTTTATTTAACCAAGAAAGTCCCTCTCACATTCACTCGATCTTTTACAAGGGAGTCCTGGCCCCAGAGGGTATTCCATTGTACAAGGTTTAATGGTGTGGGAGAAACCAGAGCACCCAGAGGGACACAGGGAGAATATGCAAACTCCACATATACAAAGACCCCACTACTCCGGGCTGGCCAAGGACATACAGTATATTAAAACCGTTGTACACCAGTTGTCTCAGAGATGTACGGAAAAATAAAATATCAAGGTCTTTAAAGGTTCTGAAAAAACGAAATTGACTCTTATGAGCTTTAAAGATCCCATGACATGGTACTTCTTGATGCTTTTATATGGCTCCTTAATGGTTCCCTAATACTGTAAATGAATCCTTCTTCAAAATCAACACTCAGTGCATGAGAAAGAGAGATAAGATGAGAAAGAGTCATAAATGTCACTCTGGAACACTCCATTATGGGCGTTGTTGCTTGAATGCAAATGAGGAGAACAGAGATGGCCTATAGTAGAGGGTGGGGGCGTGGCCAAACTCTCCGCTCTCAGCTCTCAGCTGTGCCTGTGCGCTCTGACCCACTTCCGTGTTTTTGCGCGGAGGGAGAGATGAGAAGCATTCCATTGAAAAATAAACACATTTCCACAGAAAATAAAATTAAACCACTGCTGTTTCAGATATCCAGAGGCTCAGATAAAGGACTTCCGAGCCTAGAAACACTCGCAAGTTCCTCCAGTCAAATAAAAAAACGCATTCCGCATTGCGTAGCTCCTCCGCAGTCCAAACTTTCTGGGCGTGATTTACAGAAACGCTGAGTACAGTTAAACAGGGGTGGAACTGCATTTGCATTTCTTTTTTCGAGCTGACGTCAATAAGTTTCCTTGTTCAAAATCGCCCGTTTGAGCTCTGATTTTTTCAAAAGCAGAAAAGGATTGCAAATGCTCAGTTTGGACATTTCGCAACTTTTAACCATGGGGGGGGGGCTAAACAGGGTAGGGGAGCTCACATTAACGTTCAAAAACCTCAGAAAGTGAAAATTTCATGCCATGGGACCTTTAAGTATGCTGTTACCTCATCAAAAACATACCTGGAGTTGTATTTTGTTTCATTCACACATGTTTGAGTAATCCTTTATTATTTATTATTAGTCTGTCTACATCTCCAAAGCTCAAACCGCTCTGTTCCAGCTTGTGATGTCATGAAGAAGTAGTTTTCAAGTTAAGGTAGTTTTCTACCTTGCAAATCTGTGGCTGAAATCATCCAAATGGTTTTAGTGAAGGTGTATGGAGTTTTAAAACACAGTGGAGCATGTTATCGGTTTGTGAGAAAAACTAAATGTGCAGGATTTGTGCATTAAACGTGTGAATGAAACAAAACACAACTCCAGGTCTGTTTGTGATGAGAAAAATAGAGTAATATGGGCTCTTTAATAGAAAATAAAATGAAATTATATATTACTGTAATAAAAGCATGCAATGAGATCTTACAAAAACAAACAATAATAAATATAGCCGCAAGAGGCGATGATCGGCCCTCGCTTGCACTAAATTTTGAGTGAAATCGGCCAAAGTATGCGCGGATTATCACTTGTCGAAATCTGATGGTGAGCTGCAAAAACAAACCTGAGATTTGTGGCGTTTTCACGGAAACACCGTTCAGTCTTTTAGAACGCTTTTAATAACTTTTAATGTCCCACTTGTCTAGATGATCCAACACGATTCTGGTGAGTCTGGGTCAAAAACCCTAGGAGGAGTTCGTTAAAATACGAGGACAGGAAAATTTGCCTTCAGCGCCGGGTCACGTGCTCGGTCCAGTATGGCTGACTTCCTGTTGGTCGCCTAGCAACGGTGTTTCTGTGTACCAAATTTGGTTTGGCCAAGATAAGATAAGATAAGATAATCCTTTATTTGTCCCACAATGGGGAAATTGCAGTGTCACAATGCAAGTTTCAGAAACAGTTGGAAAAAGAGCATGCATCAAAAATTAAGATAAATAATAATAATAATAATAAGTGTGTACAATCAACTAAAAAACACAACACTGTAAGGTTAAAAGGCACAGGAACGCTGCACAATAAATGTCTTTGATTCTGAGCAGTGAACAAACAGCAGTTAAAGTGACTCCAGTTCAGTAATATATAATATCACTACAATAAAGTGACTCAGATGATTGTGTACAGTGCAGTGATGGGCAGTGGTTGTTAAATAAATAAGTAGCAGGTAAAGTGACTTTAAATAATATTGCACATGTAATTATTACTATGGAGATGACACATGGTTGCTATGGAGATGAACATGACTAGCATTGATCATTGTACAGTCTGACAGCAGCAGGAAGGAAAGACCTGCGAAATCTCTCTTTAACACAGCGAGGGTGTATCAGTCTGTCATTGATGCTGCTCTCCAGAGCTGACAGAGCGTCCTGCAGGGGGGGACACTCATGGGCAAAGTTTTTGCCGGGCGTCCCATTGGTGAGGACAGATGTTTGGCCTGTTGCCATGGCAACACAGATATAGCCATAGGCGCAATGTATTTTGATTTCCCAGGAGGCGCTGTTGAGCCATTTTTAAAGATTTTTTAATACAGATTATTTGTAAATTCATTTTTTGGCGTTCTTCAATTTTGTGCAAAATTGTGTGAGCTTTCGTCGGTGGGAAGTAGTACCCGAAACCCGCGTTAGAATTTGAGGCAGACAGCACACTCATTTGGAAAAAAGAAACGGGTATAGTTAGTCTGGTTAACACCTGACCATATCACAAGTGAGATATGGGTCTGGAAACTCGCTTCGAAAAATCCCGTAGCGGAGGTGTGGTTAGCGATTGCCAACGGCCGTTTATTGGGCGTTATGAATGTCTATCATTGAGCGTATACGTAAGTCCATAGCCAATCATGTCAGTTGTCAGTTCAAACTACAAGCTTCCGTTTGTCATGTGGTACGCGTCACCGTCTTGCCACACCTCCCCCGCTCTCTGATTGGGGCCCTAAATCTGGGACTCTCGCTTGGACGAGTTTCCAGGCCGCCTTCCAGTTCGAAACGAACGGAAGCGGCCTGGGAATTCCCAGGCTAGGGTATAGTACATTTTTAGATGTATTATTTCTAGTTCACAGTAGCCCTCCCTCACTACAGCAACAGGGGCTCAAACACAGTGTGGATTGGCCCTATAACACCATGGTTACTTCACACTAAGACTATTTGTGCTCTGACAGCTTCATCTCTGACTCTAACTAACTAACAAGCCTTTCCCACAGTCGGATGACTGTACAGCAGCTGATGGACTCATGGAGATAGATACAGAACAGGCCCAGTTCTCGTTACGATGTAGCGGCCATGTTTAATGAACTTATGAAGCCGTGAGAGGCGCTTCAAGATAACAGTGGTGATGTAAAGGGCTGGCTTACAATGACCCTGTACTCTGGTGTTACTTAGAGGGGGAAAGAAAATACTGAACATTTACTCATTTTATGTACATAATGAAACTACTACTGCTACTGCTAGAGCTGCTATACTACTACGGCTACTATTACTACTGCTACTTCTATTGCTGCTGTTACTACTACTACTACTACTGCTACTACTACTACTACTACTACTACTGCTGCTACTACTACTACTACTGCTACTACTACTATAGCTACTATCACTACTGCTACTTCTGTTGCTACTCCTGTTTCTACTACTACTACTGCTGCTGCTACTATTACTACTGCTATTACTACTACTACTACTGCTGCTGCTATTACTACTACAGCTACTATTACTATGGCTACTTCTACTGCTACTGCTGTTACTACTACTGCCATTATTATTACTACTGCTGCTATAACTACTACTGCTACTGCTAGAGCTGCTATACTACTACAGCTACTATTACTACTGCTACTTCTGTGGCTACTGCTGTTACTATTACTACTACTGCTACTATAACTACTGCCGCTATTATTACTACTATTATTATAGTATATTATTATACTATTATAATATACTATACTAATGTTATAGTATATTATTATACTATTATTACTACGACTACTGCTATTATTACTGCTACTGCTGCTGCTGCTATTACTACTACTGCTACTGCTAGAGCTGCTATACTACTACAGCTACTATTACTACTGCTACTTCTGTGGCTACTGCTGTTACTATTACTACTACTGTGACTACTACTACTGCCGCTATTATTACTACTATTATTATAGTATATTATTATACTATTATAATAATATACTATACTAATGTTATAGTATATTATTATATTATTATACTATTATTACTACGACTACTGCTATTATTACTGCTACTGCTGCTGCTGCTATTACTACTACTGCTACTGCTAGAGCTGCTATACTACTACTGCTACTATTACTACTGCTACTTCTGTTGCTACTGCTGTTACTATTACTACTACTGCTACTATTACTACTGCTACTTCTGTTGCTACTGCTGTTACTACTGCTACTTCTGTTGCTACTGCTATTACTATTACTACTACTGTGACTAGTACTACTGCTGCTGCTATTACTACTACTGCTACTATTACTACTGCTACTTCTGTTGCTACTGCTGTTACTACTGCTACTTCTGCTATTATTACTATTGCTGCTATTGCTACTGCTACTTCTATTGCTACTTCTACTACTATTACTACTCCTACTACTACTACTACTACTACTACTGCCACTGCTACTGTTATTACTACTATTCATACTTCTACCATAAATAATATAAAAATGGTTCAAAATTGTACAGGTATTGATTGTTTTCACCATTTAACAGATATTGTGTAAATAGATACTGTATACTGGATGGACAATGTTACTGTTTTCAATGGAAATGGAAAAGGGCTTGATACATTTATAGAAAGAAAATGAGTGACACACAAAGAGGAAGCAGAAAAATAACCTGTGGTTCCAGACAATAGCGATGCCTGGAGGTTGAGCCGCTAAAAGCTGAACTGAGCCTTCTTTCTGTCTGTAAATGGGACAGCCCTGTGTGCATCTGTGCTACTGCAAAATCACAAATACTGCTTCTCTTTTCAGTGAGAAGCTTCGGAAATAAGGAAATACAAAATGGAGCAATCTCGGACAACGTTTCCAGCCCTGGATCTTTTACTGTTGACACTGTAAACTCACTCTCTCAAGCACAACAAATATTAGCTCTGCTCGCAAGACCCGGGCAGGGAAATGGAGGAAGAATGAATGAAAGAAATAATCCAAAGGGTGATGGAAAACTGAAGAAAACCTGGTATTTATAAGCACAATCACAAAAATAGAAATAATATTGCCTGTGTTATGATGCATGTCCAAAATCTGAAGTGATTTCTGGAGTTATCGGGATATGGGGAAAAATATTGAATTTCCTTTTTTACTACCATTGTGATTGTGTTTGGATTTGTGATTTGTGTTTTAATAATAAGATTCTGGTCTTATTTCACATTTCACGTCCAGGGGAATTGACAAAAAGACTGAAATATGAACAAACGAACAAGAATCATTTCAGAAGATCAAAACTAGGGACGCACCAATCCAGGTTTTTAAATTCTATACTATAGTTTTAAGTATCTGCCGATATCCAATATTAAAGGAAAAGTAACGTTTTTTACAATCTGAGCCTTATTTCGGTAATAAAACAAGTTGTTTTACTCACCCATATCACTTTGGTGTCATATGGAGCACTTCCGGAGATGTTTTAGATTTGCGATCTCCGTAATTTAAGTTCTCGGGGCAAATGTTTGCGGTCTCCAAATAACACAAACTTTAGCACTTTTCAAATCATAGAAGCTCAATGTCTTAGTCTACGCTTTCGTTTGAGTCAAAAGTGGCCTGTAATCCGAGATTTAGCCATAGTTTCGAGTAGATGAGGAGGCCAGTGCGCATGTGCGGAGTCACAGTTTATTTCGCTCTCAGCTCTCGGGACCCAAACATGAAACGCAAAGCTGTAAATTATGGCTAAATCTCGGATTACAGGCCACTTTTGACTCAAACGAAAGCGTAGACTAAGACATTGAGCTTCTATGATTTGAAAAGTGCTAAAGTTTGTGTTATTTGGAGACCGCTCGGGGCATATATTATATGCCCCGAGAACTCGCGTTACGGATATCGCTAATCTAAAACATCTCTGGAAGTGCTCCATGTGACACCAAAGTGCTATGGGTGAGTAAAACAACTTGTTTTATTACCAAAATAAGGCTCAGATTGTAAAAAACGTTAATTCTCCTTTAACTGATACCAGTGTAGAGGAATTTATTTCTTTTATACAAAAATAAAATCAGGCAAAACTGATCCAAACGTGTTATGGAGCTGTTATTTATCTCTCTAACCCTAACCCTAACCCAAGTAACCACAAAACAGCTTTGTACAAATAAAAGTTCAAACTTTATGAGACTATGAGACCTTATTCTTATTACATCGAATGATATGTCCAACCATGATATTGGCTGAACTGATATTTGGAAGCTGATACCAGATCCAGCAATATCCAATACCAGTATTGGATCGGTGCATCCCTATTATAAAGTACAGGGTTATCAGTTTTTATGCGGCGTAAGAGAGGATATTTTGTTGTTTGTGAAAGAAGTTATGGTACTTCATGTATTCAAATTGGGATTTTGATCAGAAATGTCATGTAAACAGTGACATGTGAGTAATCTGATTTCTTTTTTCTTACTGTTCACACCTGTGTAGGTTTTAAAAGTCCCATGGCATGAAATTTTCACTTTCTGAGGTTTTTGAACATTACTGTGAGCCCCCCCCCCCCCCCCCCCCCCCATGGTTAAAAGTTGCGAAATGTCTAAACTGAGCATTTGCGTTACAAAAAAATTGGAGCTCAAACGGGCGATTTTGAACAAGGCACCTTACTGACGTCAGATCGAAAAAAGAAATGCAAATGCAGTTCCACCCCCGTCTGTCTGAACTCAGCGTCTCTGTAAATCACGCCCAGAGAGTTTGGACTGCGAATGCGCTAGGCAATGCGAAATGCATTTTTTTATTTGCCTGGAGGCACGTCCGAGTGTTTCTAGGCTCGGAAGTCCTTTATCTGAGCCTCTGGACCTTTGAACAGCAGTGGTTTAATTTTATTTTCTGTGGAAATGTGTTTATTTTTCAATGGAACGCTTCAAATCTCTCCCCCCGTGCAAAAACACGGAAATGGATCAGAGGGCACAGCTGAGAGCTGAGCGTGGAGAGCGGAGAGTTTGGCCACGCCCCCACCCTCTACTATAGGCCAGCTCTTTTCTCCTCATTTGCATTCAAGCAACAACTCCCATAATGGCCTGTTCAGAGAGAGAAAAAGTACTCTTTCTCATCTTATCTCTGTTTCTCATGAGTGTTGATTTTGAAGAAGGATTCATTTACAGTATTAGGGAACCATTAAGGAGCCATATAAAAGCATCAAGAAGTACCATGTCATGGGATCTTTAACAAGGACGATTATGCAAAAAGGTCAATTAATGTGGAAAAGATGAACATATTAAACACTGAGTTATTTTAAATTCATTACACAAAATCAGATAATTACTCAGTTATCACTAACAAGATGGAGTTGAACACGTATTTACTGTATCTCCATGGAAACAAACAAGGGACCCCACCAGCCCGATTACATGTCAGATCTGTGGAGGGGCGCCCGCTTGCAGTAAGAATACATTTTTTTCAGCTGTAATTTAATGAATGCCTGTCGGATAAGTTTAATGCCATACTGTGGAACATTCCAGATACCTAGTTCACCTTTCACATTCTTTACGAGCATACTGGCAGCTCTACGGTTAGATAGACGGTCCAGTTTTTCTTTTAAACTATGGGCCGAATAATATTTGCGTCTGAAATAAAGAATAAAGAAAGAAAGATATGAATGCATGAATAGATATTGCAGCAGCAAAATGAGCACTTATTTTCAAGATAAATGTGGTCAGTATGCAACAAAGAGATATTTGTGCTCATATCTAGACCTCATAAAAGAATATTGGCTTTTATTTTTTTCGTGTCTATGATATAACAAAAACAAACTGATTCATTTCCTGGATCTTATTGCCACAATAAAGCCATAAACACCAACGGCCGATAAGACGATAAGACGAGATGAACAATAGGCTTTAAACGGTGCAAACACTTTCTTTTCTAGTACAATAAACAACTGTAGAGATGGGTGACATATCGGTTCCAGTATATTGATACTTATTCGTCAATATCGGTATCAAAATTAGATTTTTTTGGGCACTGCCCCTTTCTCTGTGTGTCCTTTTTGAACAGATTAATTGAGAATGATCACACAAACAAACGTGTAACAAATCACAGTATATAACAGCATGTGTTCTGTCTGTGTTGTATACTGTAACAAATGACAGTACACAGCACAGACAGAACACATACTGTTATTATTTTTGAAGCGAAAAGTGTATTAATGGTTGTTACCTCAGCTTAAGAAGAAGAAGAAGAAGAAGAAGAAGAAGAAGAAGAAGAAGAAGAAGAAGAAGAAGAAGAAGAAGGCACACTTTATTCATCCCCGTAGGGAAATTATTTCTCTGCATTTGACCCATCCTTCAGGAGCAGTGGGCAGCTCGTCTTTCAGGCACTCGGGGACCCATCTCCATGATCTTATTGCTCGGTTTGGTCAGGACCTCAGCTGGAGGATTTTACCTGGAGCATGTTTTGGGTTGGTGGGGGAAACCGGAGTGCCTGGAGGAAACCGATCCAGACACAGGGAGAAGATGCAAACTCCACACAGAAATGCTCGGGCGAGCCAGGGATCGAACCCAGACCATGCATGCAAACTCCACACAGAACACACACAGAAAGGCCTGGGCGACCCGGGGATCAAACCCGGAACCTTCTTGCTGTGAAGCATGAGCGCTAGCCTTTTTGTGATTTTAAAAATTAATATCGGTATTGGCCACAACAGCAGGCCAAAAAAAAATATCAATATTACTCAAAAAACATAACCTAGCTGCGCTCTGATATATGCTCCTTTGTTTGTTTGTTTGTGATTTTCTATTTGGAGGTAAATGAACACCTTAGCATTTACATTTTGTTCATTTTATTTTTATTTTATTCTATGTTGCAACATGTCCTCTGTAATGGACTGTAATAGTGTTAAATCCATGTGAAATTAACAACCTAACAAAAACTTTTTTTTTTTTTTGAAGACCAACATTTCTTCTACAAGCTTCTACAGTCACCTCCCTTTTAATTTCTAATTTGTATTTATTTATTTATTATTTTATTTACTTTTTATTTTTTACATCATTTTATTATTTTAATTTTAACTTTTTAACTTTTTATTTGATTTACTTTTTATTTATTTATTTATTATGATATTTATTTAATTATTTATTTTTTAATCATAGTGCAGCCACAAACTAGAGTCCATCTCAAAACACTTAAAAGACAGACTGGTTAACTCAATGTCCACTATAAAGGACACAAATGAATGGGCGGGTCTCAGGAGGACATAGAGTTGCAACAATACTCAATATATTATCAAACCTCACAATACAATATTTGACTATAAAGGTCTAATGCTGCTACTCAATTCAATAAAATGTTATGTTTACTGATAACTACCATGAAAGTAATACAGATGGGTATGAAATCATCAGAAACACTCTTGTTTTCTTAGTTATTAGTGAGGTAATTTAAACTAAAGAATTACCAATCCACAAATAGCATGTGTTACATAACTTATTTATTCTTCAACTAACTACACAGCATCTTAAAGGTCCCATGGCATGAAATTTTCACTTTCTGAGGTTTTTGAACGTTAATGTGAGCTCCCCTACCCTGTTTAGCCCCCCCCCCCCATGGTTAAAAGTTGAGAAATGTCTAAACTGAGCATTTGCGATCCTTTTCTGCGTTACAACAAATTGGAGCTCAAACGGGCGATTTTGAACAAGGCACCTTATTGACGTCAGATCGAAAAAAGAAATGCAAATGCAGTTCCACCCCCGTCTGTCTGGACTCAGCGTCTCTGTAAATCACGCCCAGAGAGTTTGGACTGCGAATGCGCTAGGCAATGCGAAATGCGTTTTTTTATTTGCCTGGAGGCACGTCTGAGTGTTTCTAGGCTCGGAAGTCCTTTATCTGAGCCTCTGGACCTTTGAACAGCAGTGGTTTAATTTTATTTTATGTGGAAATGTGTTTATTTTTCAATGGAACGCTTCAAATCTCTCCCCCCGTGCAAAAACAAGGAAATGGATCAGCTGAGAGCTCAGAGCGAGAGCGGAGAGTTTGGCCACGCCCCCACCCTCTACTATAGGCCAGCTCTTTTCTCCTCATTTGCATTCAAGCAACAACGCCCATTATGGAGTGTTCAGAGAGAGAAAAATTACTCTTTCTCATCTTATCTCTGTTTCTCATGCACTGAGTGTTGATTTTGAAGAAGGATTCATTTACAGTATTAGGGAACCATTAAGGAGCCATATAAAAGCATCAAGAATCTTTTAATTGTGCTGCCTCTTGGCCAGGTCGCCATTGTAAATGAGAACTGGTTCTCAATTGGTTTACCTGGATAAATAAAGGTTAAATAAAAATAAAAAAATAAAAAGAAGTACCATGTCATGGGATCTTTAATAAAGTTACATTCTTATAAGATGCACTGGGCTAATGACAGCTATATTCAATTACATCAAGTTATAGACTCAACCAGAATACTTGTGAATCGTGAGTTCAATCTGCCTTTTTACAGACACGTGTTATAAAATGTTAAATCTTCAGCTAACTCACTAACTTCTCCTTTCTGTTGTCTCATACAAATCCTTAATCGAATAATACTAGTTTTGGTCAACTAAGACTCCATTAACTGACTAATTAAAACTAAAATGACTGAGACTGTAGCTCATTTTTAAAGACAATATGATAAGGATAAAAATGTAGTTAACAGAAATAAATGCATTCTTTCTACAGCTACAGAGATTAGGATCTATAACGTAGGAATATGCAGATTACGCCTCTTTTGTGACAATGTTGTGGTGACATTTTAATTTGTCCAACAGAATGATGACAAAGCTGCTCTGTTCTGAGACAGGGAAGAGGTCTGAGTCATTAACGTGGGCGAGGTATTGTTTGGACACTGTAAAACACTGTTCACAAACTGTGGTAGTGGTACATGCATCTCTCAGTAGTTCTAGTGTTTGCTTTATTTACACTATATTCTATTTTAGACCTTATTTAATCCTGGAAATGTCCTGTTATAGTCCCGGTTTAGATCTGGTGGTTTTCGGAAGGCTAAATATTTTGTTAGTGGTGGGTGTGAAACTTGAGGAGCACTCCTGCAAGAGTCACTGAGGGTAAAGGCAATAGAATCAACACAAAGCAGAGTGTAAGAAACAGTAAAATAAAAACAAAAAGGTTTGTTTTCTTTTTCCATTTGTTGTCAATTGCATAAAGAAATTTGTCCTCTTTGAGCAGTTAAAGACACACTGTATGAAAACAGAAGCCCTGTACCCTTTTTTGTTCATCAGAGCTACAGAACATGCTTTAGATGAGGTTTATTTTTCTGACTTTTACGGAACATTAACTTATAGCAGAGGACTGTTTGGACCTGACCATCCTGCACATGCTGATCTTCTCCTCATTAAGTGTTCTGACCTGCCTAAACCCACAGGTGACGCATCACAAGTGAGGTCATATCAGAATGTGATGTGTGTAGAATCCCTCAGTCGTCCAGGTAGAATCCAGGGCAAAAGGAGAAATTCAATTTGTCAACTGTACAAAAGTTTATTTGGTTGAATACATTTCACAGCTCATCCAAGCTGCTTCTTCAGTTCTGGTCAGACGCTGGTGGACACTGCCGATATCTGCCTGAAGGGAGGAGCTAACTACAATGAAATTACTTTGAAACTACTCCACCTACTTGTTTACAGTTTCTATTAGTTAGGTAGGCCTATTAAATATGCAGTGGGGTCTTGTTAGCAGAAATATTCAGGGCCATAATAGGTGTTTTCACTTGCCTGGTTTACACCTGATCCATATCACAAGTGATATATGGTCTGGGAGCCACCTTCAAAATATCTCGTAGAGGAGATGCGGTTTACGATCGCCAACGGCCGTTTATTGGGCGTTACAAATGTCTATCATTTGGCGTACATGTAGCCCATAGCCAATCATGTCAGTTGTCAGTTCAAACTACAAGCTTCCGTTTGTCACATAGTACGCGTCACCGTCTTGCCACCCCTCCCCGCTCTCTGATTGGCTCCCAGAATCGGGAGAGCTCGCTTGCCATAGTTGCCAGGCTGTCTTTCAGATCGGAACGAGCGAAAGCAGCCTGGGATTTCCCATGTTATGTTTCCACACCTCTGGAATCGGAACGTGATGTTTTCATCTAATTGATTCCATCTGATTGTGATTTCATTTCAGAATGTGATGTCATATCGGAATGTTATTTCATTTTGGAATGTGATGTCCTATCTTATCAAGTTTTTCTACATATCAAAATTAGTTAGAAATGTTTGTATCATGACCAGTGTGGTATATGACTCGTCCTATTCATTTCATATTCATCAACATATTGGATAGCAGCTCCTGGTATATGGATTTTTATATTTCTAAACTAACATGAATTGTACATATTTGAGCCAAACTTTCTTCATCCTCAGGGGAAATTAAACTGCTTCCTGAAGTTTGTGTGTACTCCTGCTGTGGTCTTTGAACACACTCAGCAGTTTTTACAGGCCTCGGCGGGACCATAATAAGGAACTAATTGATAGTCTTTGAGCCACGGGCCGGGCAAGCGAGCAGGGGCCGGAGAGGGACAGGGCGAGCAGGGGGGTTTCCTGTAGGAAATGAACACAAATCAGACTACCTCTAAATATCTAAGTAAGCTGGACAGTAGAGGACTGTAAACCAGGACTAATCTAGGACTAAAGCAGGACTAAAGGAGGACTAAACCAAGAATAAAGCAGGAATAAACCAGGACTAAACTATAGATTAAACCAGGACTAAACCAGCAGGGATTGAGCAAGGATAAAGATGAACTAAACTCGGACCAAATCAGGATTATTAAACTAGAACTAAATCAAGTGCAAACAAGGGCTAGACCAGGGGTCGGCAACCCGCGGCTCCGGAGCCGCAAGCGGCTCTTTGATCCCTCTGATTATCATGGGGGTTACGTTGTAGAAATAACCCACGATAGGCAAAATCCATGAAGTAGTCAGTTTTATATTGCGTGTATAAATATGCATGTATTTCACAGTTCCTCTGACCGAGGCACCCTGGCGGGTTTTATTTGGGAGAAAACTTGCAAACATACAGCACTTCAGAGCAGTGACGGACTGGGATCATCGGCCCTGGCAATTTACACCTACAAGCGGCCCCGTAGTCTGTGGAACGGGGAGGAGGGGTTCTACAGCTCTGCACCAAACACAGAACTGTAGTGAGAACGCATCCGTGCGCTCTCAGGACTGGTTCTGTCGCCTGGACTCCAGGTTCCACCAGTTCGGTATGCGCAAACATTGCCGCTACTTCCCGATGCGCATTGACCACCCAGAGAAGTGTGCGCGCGGACACGTGGTCAAATCCGTAATAGAGCACGGCCTCGGCCCTTCTGGCATGTGCTCAAATGCCAGACCGCTCAGTCTTCAGAGTCACACTGCTCGTGATCAAACATTTAAATACATTTGGCAAACTGAACACATTCTGTACAGCAGACACGGAGGAGAATGACTGACAAAGACAAAGGTCTACAGTCCTTTAGCCAATCAGGATGCAGAACACAATAGGTGTTGATACACTATAAAAAATCAGCGAAACAGCGAGGGACCACTGTATTTAATTAAAATGTATTTTATTTTAGTTCGTTCATATTCAAAATGTAATTCTATGTCACAAAGGTAAAAAAAAGCCATTATATGCAGTGTTATTTCATTTTAAATTTCAAAAGGGCTCCCAGTGTTTTCTTTACTGTGTGAAACGGGTCCAAATGGCTCTTTGAGTGGTAAAGGTTGCCGACCCCTGGGCTAGACCAATACAAAACAAGGACTCAATCAGAACTAAGCCAGGACTAGACCAAGACTAAAACAGAACAAACCCAGTACAAAAATAGGACTAAACAAGTTTGTGGCTGAGATGGAATATATTTCTTTGATTCTCTGCAAATTTACAGCAAAAACTGACAATCTAAAATGAATTAATTAAAATGTAAACTGTCTGAATTGCTCTTTTTTTATCATGTCAAATTTAAAAGACTAAAAATACCTTAAAATTGAAGCAAGACTGATGCTGCATTATACACCAATTCTCAAATGCATCAAACGGTACACAGAATGACTCAATTCCAGCTAACACATTCATGACAGCGTTACATAAATTTGTGTTCATTTTTATATCAGAATACAGAACAATTCAAACTAATCTTTTTGTAGCTTCAAATTTAGGGTTGCGAAATATCACATTCAAATCAGAATTGCTATTTTAATGGTTACAGAAATAGCAAATTGTTATATACGCTACATATATAACAAAATGTTCTCTGCAGATAATGTTTTTAATCTGCTTTATCAGATTAAAAACAAAACTTGCTAGCCTTGTTGTTGACCTCTACAAAACATTTCTGAAATACATGTGACTCTCTTAGTTAAGCAGTTCATGTTTCCGTCTTCTCCCAAATGTTAATCCTCCTGGAAATGTTTAAAATGTGCACTTAGATGTAATCGTCATTTTGAAACTAATCATAATTGAGACATTTTCACAAAATTGTACACGTCTAGATCTCATAACAGTTGCTGTAAATGTGCACCGATTTGGCCGTCTCCTTTTCCAAAACAAACGTGTTGGGAGCGTGGAGGCATTCAAAACATTCATCTGGACATGACGGGGGCAGTTTGGTTGGGGGTCTTGGGGAAGGGGGTCACATGGCATCTGTCTACCACCACTGGGCCTTTTACATAACTGTACACTTCTAATGCAAATCCTGATTTACTGTAAAACCTGCTTACTGCACTGAGGAAAAAGTGGATTTGTTTTCAAGCTGCTACAAACCTCAAAGGTGCACAATGGAACGTTATTATTAACATAAAATGCTGCCTAGTTTTACATACGTAGAGGTATGTTACCTAGCAACAATAATGTAAGGGCTAAAACTTGTCTAAATTACACATGATTACTCATGATGAAAAATAAAAATAAAGGTTTTTATTCTGTTGAATCAATGTTTAAACTCTCAGTTGATGAAACATCTCTTTTAAATCATGTAAGCCTATAGAATGTCATCATGATGTCAGAATAATTAAATTAAATAATAATTAAATCACAGTAGCACACATAGGCTTACACAAAACAGAATCTTCAAACATTTGTGGAAGAGGTCCAATCTGTTAACCCCATTGGTCAAGTCTGCTTCAAAGTCATTTCAGTTTGAATTTGGTATCACCAATTGGGACTAGCTGTTTCCTTTGCTAAGCTTGCGCAAAGCAAGATTTAGTATGGCTGTCCAGGTTAGGCCTCCTACAGGAAAACATATGGCTTTTTAAAATAGTGCGTGTTCATTACATTTAAACCTCTTTCCCAGCTGCTTCTGGTTCCTTCTGTTTCACTGACGGAGATGGAAGACCACAAATTAAGTTCTCCGTGGATCCCCTCAAAGGCACTAGTTCACATGTACAGACGTCTCTTCATATATAGTCATTTCTTTAAAGATCCCATGACATGGTACTTCTTGATGCTTTTATATGGCTCCTTAATGGTTCCCTAATACTGTAAATGAATCCTTCAAAACTCAGTGCATGAGAAACAGAGAGAAGATGAGAAAGAGTAATTTTTCTCACTCTGAACACTCTATTATGGGCGTTGTTGCTTGAATGCAAATGAGGAGAAAAGAGCTGGCCAATAGTAGAGGGTGGGGGCGTGGCCAAACTCTCCCTCTCGCTCTGAGCCCTCAGCTGATCCATTTCCTTGTTTTTGCACGGGGGGAGAGATTTGAAGCGTTCCATTGAAAAATAAACACATTTCCACATAAAATAAAATTAAACCACTGCTGTTCAAAGGTCCAGAGGCTCAGATAAAGGACTTCCGAGCCTAGAAACACTCGGACGTGCCTCCAGGCAAATAAAAAAACGCATTTCGCATTGCCTAGCGCATTCGCAGTCCAAACTCTCTGGGCGTGATTTACAGAGACGCTGAGTACAGACAGACGGGGGTGGAACTGCATTTGCATTTCTTTTTTCAATCTGACGTCAATAAGGTGCCTTGTTCAAAATCGCCCGTTTGAGCTCCGATTTTTTGTAACGCAAAAAAGGATCGCAAATGCTCAGTTTAGACATTTCGCAACTTTTAACCATGGGGGGGGGCTAAACAGGGTAGGGGAGCTCACATTAACGTTGAAAAACCTCAGAAAGTGAAAATTTCATGCCATGGGACCTTTAAACTGCAGAGCCCATGGAAAGATCAGCAGGCCTCAGTACTTTCTGTTACTCTGGACTGGCTCAGCATCAGATCAGCAAACACTCCTGTTTTGCTGAATCAGACTTTCTTTGAGAGACACGGAATGATATAACCAAAATCATGCACGATATGTACAATCCTCCAGCTAACTATGATACATTCACTGTTTTCGAAACAAGCCTTCAGAATTAAGTCTATCAAAGAATTCAGACCTGATGTTGTATCGGAATGTGATGTCACTCCAGAATGTGCTGTCACATTATTTCATTTCAGAATGTTGTTTGGAATTTGGAATGTGATTTCGTATTGGAATGTGGTTACGTCGGAATGTGATGTGATTATGTTACTTAAATCATTGTGACTATGATTACTCTCAGCCCTAGTTCAATCCTCTGGTCCAACTATCTCAGTTAAGTTTTGGAAACATAATAATGCCCATAATGATTCAAGCATAATAAAATACCAAAACACAGACAGTAATTTAGGTACGTAAATGATTAGGTTTAAAAGAAACCAATTCTGACACTGAGGCTACGTTTATACGGCGACGATCAAAACAGAAGACGCAAAAGTGGCGTCTCGTCTTCAATTTTTTATCTGTTTTTAGACAAGCGTTCTCAACAGGAAATGTTTGTTTATGGAGGCGCAAAAGTGGACGCAAAAGCCAGCGAAGGGAGGCGCTGTAAATAACTGGACTGAAAAAAACAACAACAAAAAAAACATCACAACAGCGTCAAGTTACATTTCTAACCACGACTGTACCAGAAAAGAGAAAGGTAAAATTTCAAAAATAAAATGTTCTAGTTGCGTTTTTAAATGAGTTGTTAAGTTCCGCTCCAAACATTTGAGTGACTTGTATTTTTGTTTACATGTTTTTGAATATTGTACTGAAAATAGTGACATTACAGGAGGATTACAGTGAATTAGAAAATATAAAATCACATCGGGTTTTACATTTGAAGTGCCTCATGCGGAAGTCGCTTGTCTTGGCCGTCTGTGTGGCTGTGAGAGTGTGAGAAAGACTTGTACGGGAAGAAGAGAAAAGACCGTAGACGTGTGTGGGTGCGATTTATACAGTTGTTGAAATTACTCTTGTATGTTGACTCGAGCTGTTAGCGCAGCTTGAACATCTGTGGTATCAAGGTTTGCCGCATCTATGTGGCATAAACGCGTACGTGAGCAGATCTGACCAGTTTTGCGTCTTGGGCAGTTTACACAGAAACGCTACAGCGGAGCGTATTTAACTTTTCCACTCTGGAGGGTGGTTTCAGATTTTTGCATTTTTAGGCCCCAAAAACGCTGTCACCGTGTAAACGAAAGGCACTTCCGATAAAATATTTTGTCGTTTTTACCCGTAAGCGTTCTCGTGTAAACAAGCCCTGATGCAAAGAAATAATTCACTCTAGAATCTCTTGGTGGTAATCACAGCCCTCCACTTAGTGTGACCTTTTGTGTACATACAGAGTCGTGAATCGCTCGTATCTGACTTACAGTGCCGTGAAAAAGTATTTGCCCCCTTCCTGATTTCTGTGTTTTTTGCATATTTATCACTCAAAACATTGTCAGATCATCAAACCAATTTTAATATCACACAGAAACAACCCAAGGAAAGACAAAATTCAGTTTTTGAATGATGATTCCATTTATTAGTGCACAAAAAAAATCTAAACCTATCTGGCCCTATGTGAAAAAGTAATTGCCCCCCCTTGTTAAATCACAAACTAACTGTGACTAACCACAGTTTTGAGAAAACTTAGTTCAGTTCTACATGCCACACCCACACCTGATTGTCACCACCTGTGTTGAATCAAGAAATCACTTAAATAGTTCCTGTCAAACAAAGTGAAGTTGGCTACAACATCTCAAGAACAAACACATCATGCCACGATCCAAAGAAATTCAAGAACAAATGAGAAAAAAAGTGATAGAAGTCTATAATTCAGGAAAAGGTTACAAAGCCATTCCCAAAGCTCTGGGGCTCCAGCGAACCACTGTCAGAGCCATTATTCAAAAATGGAGGAAACTGGGAACAGTTGCAACCCTTCCCAGGAGTGGTCGACCAACTAAGATTACTCCAAGAGTGCGACGACGGCTCATTCAGGAAGTCACAAAAGAACCTAGACGCACATCGAAAGAACTACAGGCCTCGTTGGCCTCAGTTAAGGTCAGTGTTCATGACTCCACCATTAGAAAAACACTGGCCAAAAATGGCATCCATGGAAGAGTTCCCAGGAGAAAACCACTGCTTTCACAAAAGAACACAAAGGCTCGTCTCACCTTTGCCAAAAAGCACCTTGATGACCCTCAAGACTTTTGGAGAAACATTTTGTGGACCGATGAGTCTAAAATTGAACTTTTTGGAAGGTCTGCAGCCCGTTTCATCTGGCGTAAAAATGGCACAGCATTTGATAAAAAGAACATGGTGCCCACAGTAAAGCATGGTGGTGGCAGTGTGATGGTCTGGGCCTGCTTTGCTGCCTCAGGACCAGGACAACTTGCTGTGATTGACGGAAAAATGAATTCTGCTGTTTACCAGAAGATCCTGAAGGAGAATGTCCGGCCATCAGTTCGTGCCCTCAAACTCAAGCGCTCTTGGATCATGCAACAGGACAATGATCCAAAACACACCAGCAAGTCCACCTCTGAATGGCTCAAAGAAAACAAAATTAAGGTTTTGGAGTGGCTAAGTCAAAGTCCGGATTTAAATCCGATTGAGATGCTGTGGTGTGACCTTAAACGGGCAGTTCATACAAGAAAACCCTCCAATATGGCAGAATTGAAACAATTCTGCATAGAAGAGTGGGCCAAAATCCCTCCCCAGCGGTGTGAAAGACTCATCACCAATTATCGCAAACGTTTGGTTACAGTTATTGCTGTCAAAGGAGGCTCAACTGGCTATTAGATTAAGGGGGCAATTACTTTTTCACATAGGGCCAGATAGGTTTAGATTTTTTTTGTGCACTAATAAATGGAATCATCATTCAAAAACTGAATTTTGTCTTTCCTTGGGTTGTTTCTGTGTGATATTAAAATTGGTTTGATGATCTGACAATGTTTTGAGTGATAAATATGCAAAAAACACAGAAATCAGGAAGGGGGCAAATACTTTTTCACGGCACTGTATCTCTCAGTGCCACTGTCTCTGCACTGGGGCCCTACTGATCTCTGTATCCGGACTCACTCCAATAAGACACAACTGCTTCCTCCTCTGCACCACAGGAACTAAACAGGAAGTCACTTTATTGTTTCCAAAGAAAAACAGACCAGAAAGAGAGCGCAAAAGAGGGGGAGAAAGAAAGGGAGAGAGGCCTGTCCTGCTGAGTGAAGCTGCCCTGTTAACTCGATATTGATACTTAAAAAAAGGCATGAAACTCAATAACATTTTTGATATCACCTTGACAACACACCACGTTTAGTTTTATTTATTTCTCTCACCTCAGATTGACAGAGTTTAGAGCTCAGATTGACAGAGTTTAGAGCTTCTCTCATTGATTCTACAAAACGTGCAATGTTTTTCAGACCCCTGTGTTATTTTCGCCTTTTTGCCTCATAAGTAACCATTTGTTTTGATACGGACGGCTCATGTGTGCCCCCGATTGGCTAATCCACCTGTCAATCACACCCATCTGAACTCATGGAGATTCACCGGTGACCAGACTCACATCTTCGTAACGTTTTGAAGAAATGTGTATCTGGATCCCAGGCAATTCTTGGTATTGGTTTCAGACAATCTTACTCAAAGCATGTGTTAAAAGTAGGGATGAAAATTATCGATTAATTCATTAATCTATAGTTGATTGACCTTATCGATCGACACACGATTAACTGGTAAACAGCGTTTTTCACCTGAATTTTAGTGTTTCAATAGGGTCTGTACATAACACTGAGTCAAAAATATATCATAGTGTTATTATATTGTATATTCCTCAATTAATTATTCCTTAGTAAAAAGCAGACAAATGTATTGATGCTGAATAACAAAATACATTCTTTATTGAAAATAAATTGAGGACTGGCTCAGTTGTTGCACTTGCAGCATGGAAATCTTGAAATTAAAAGGAACAGAAGAAATGAAATAACAGAATGTTATTTAGTCTACATATTATGATGAAACCAGTGAATCCAGGCTATTTTTAGGACATTCTCAACATTTATTTTGAACTAAGGCATCAACAATATTTCTCTCCCTTAATCTGTGAAGGGTTACAGTACAAAATATACATTTCACAGGGCCCCTGGACACAGCATAAAACATTACAGGGCCTCAAACCAGAACAATCAAGAAATTATAAAAGCATGTAAGTTACATGCTTTTATAATTTCAAAAATATATGGTTCTAGGTCCAGCTCTACTGTGAGTTGTACGGCAACATCCAGAGAGGAAAGGGTTACATGATGTAACGCTATGGTCTTTCTCGCGAGTGGGTTCACATCTCGTGTTCACATTCCAGAGTAGCGCCCTCTAGCGATTAGTTACAATTAATGCATTTTGTTCAGCCAACGTCTTGATCGACAATTAATTGTAAGTCGATTAATTGTTGACATCCCTAGTTAAAAGACAACAACACCTGTAGAGTCACTGTAGAGTTTTCATCTGGAGATAGAATGCTCCGAACAGAATCCGGTATAAACATTATTGTTAGTCCTGACAAAGATCTCGGCTAAGCAAACTGAAGAAAAGTCCACAGGATGGGTCAGAAGCAACAAACGTGACCCTTAATCAAAAACAGGAAAGTTGTATATTTTTAAAGTAAATCTGAACCGACAGAAAAGGATACTCTTTCTTTAAATCGTGTCCAGACTTCAGCACACTAAATGACTGCTCTTTGTTCCAGTGGAGTGTCTTTCAATAAAACCTGATTAGATTCAATGTAAACTAACCCAGCTTTTGGATCACATCTCCTCAGCTTTCTGCCAAAACTCATAACAACCGACTCGTATGGCTCCAGACTGACTCTATTTGAGAACTACCTCACATCTTTGGTATCCAGCTTACACGGTCCATGTCTTTCTTGGCTTTTTAGGATTTTAACATCCCAGAGCAGCACCACAAAATAAAAAAATCCCTCCATTCCTGTCCAAGAATTAAGGGAAACTCCTTCTTTGTCAATTTTGTAACTTTAGACAGTGGGAAACGAGCATTATTTCGATGTCAACAACACCGTTGCTACAGAGCCTCAAGACAAGAGTAATACAGTAAGATGGCTTCTCATTTTGGGTCATTAAAACAGCAATAACCTGAAGACATCATAAATATCATATTACAAACTGCTCCGTGGAGTTAAAAGGCCAACTAGAGCCAATTTCACACAGCGTTCATCATAACATGTCAGAATTTGCAATAGAGTCGTAATAATAAGGCAGTGTAAAAGAATGTTTCGTGAGTAGAGTAATATGATTCCACCAGCATTCTCAGCATAGAAATGAGAGAGGGATGAAAGCTGTTTACGCCTGATGCCCTGCCTGAGAATTACTAAATATATATGAAGAGTAATCGTAGGTCTTTATAGCGTTAATAGGTAAGTCTTCTCTCACACAATTCTCAAATAACAAAACATAAAGTCAAATTTGACCAGTCTCAAAATGCCCAAGTTTCTCTCTTTTTTCTCTCTCTCCCTTTCTATCCTTCTCTGTCTTTCTCTCTCTCCCTCTTGTTCTCTCTCCCTCACTCCCCCTTTCTCCTCCGTCCCTTTTCCTTCTATATCTCTTTATCTCTCCTTCACACTTCCCTCACGCTTCCTAATTCCTCCCCGTCTCTCTTCTTACTCTTCTCTTTCTTCTGTCTCTTACTCTTCCTCTCTCTGTTTCTCTTTCGTCTCTCTGTCTCAGTCCTTCACCCTCTCTTTCTCCTCTCTCTTTCTACATTCGTGCTTATATCCATCTCTGTCCATGCAGGTGGCTCACAGACCAGCACAGCTCACGTTCGTATGTTCAAATACAGATACACATCCCTGTAGAGCAGAGTGGAGGATTACATTGCAGTCTGAAAGAAGAGAATACTTAAGAGTCTATAAGGTCTTTATAAACACTATGCCAGATTCAAGTCACCTGCCAAGTATAGCTCTATTCTTGGCAGTAAAGTATATAGAATAATACTTTCAACAGCTATAGGGGTATACTAAAGTGTGGCATTAAACAATTATGAGAAGAAATGTCTTAAAGGGCCCGTATTAGACTTTTTCTGATCTATGTTTCCTCATCTCAGATACACCTGGAGTTATGTTTTGCTTCATTCCCACATGTTTAACACACAAAACCTGCATGTTTACGCTGAGTTCTTGTTCATGTAGTATTACAGGAAATGCTCCATTGTGTTTTTAAAGGTCCCATGTAGGGATTTCAACAATTAATCGATTAACGGTTAATTGTCGATTAAGACGTTGGTCGATCAAAATGCATTAATTGTAATTAACCGCTAACCGCGGACACGCACCCACGTGGTAACGAAACGAGGTAACCACGCTGCGCCAAGCTCGACTCACAGCCGACCGCAGGCGCCAACGGCACTGCTCAGCAGCCCCGGGTGTACGCGCGAGGCGAGATCGAACCCGGAATGCGTGCCGCTGCTGCTGGTTTCGCCGCGCCCCGAGCCCCGCGTGGCTGGCCTGCAGCTCGGGGTGCGGGCCGCGGCGAAACCAGCAGCGGCACGTGGTGGTTTAATCCCGGTCTAGTCCAGGTCTAGACCCGGTCCAGTCCAGGTCCAGTCCAGGTCCAGACCTGGTCCAGACCTGGTTCAGACCTGGTCCAGTCCACGTTTAGTCCTGGTCTAGTCTCTTAGCCAATCAGGACAGAACACAATGTTACACTATAAAAAAATGTTACACTATAAAAAAAAAAATTGGATAGAGCGAGGGATTACTGTATTTTGTTATTCAGCATCAATACATTTGTCTGCTTTTTACTAAGGAATAATTAATTGAGGAATATACAATATAATAATACTATGATATATTTATGACTCAGTGTTATGTTACTATAGCTTATATTCTTAAAGACCCTATTGAAACACTAAAATTCAGGTGAAAAACGCCGCTTATCAGTTAATCGCTAATCGATCGATAAGGTCAATCAACTATCAGTTAATGAATTAACCGATAATTTGCATCCCTAGTCCCATGGCATGGAATTTTCACTTTCTGAGGTTTTTGAACATTAATGTGAGCTCCCCTACCCTGTTTAGGGCCCCTTCCATGGCTAAAAGTTGTGAAATGTGTAAACTGAGCATTTGTGATCCTTTTCTGCATTAGAAAAAAAGACAGCCCAAATGGGCAATTCTGAACAAGGGAAGTTTCTGACGTCGCACTCGCGGAAAAATGCAAATGCAGTTACACCGCCCGTCTGTGTTTCTACCCACACTCTCTGGAACTCATGCCCAGAGAGTTTGGACTGTGAACGAGCTATGAAATGCGAGATGTGTTTTTTAATTTGCCTGGAGGCACGTGAGAGTGTTTCCAGGCTCGGATGTCCTTTATCCGAGCCTCCGAACCTCTGAAACAGCAGTGGTTTAATTTTATTTTCTGTGGAAATGTGTTTAATTTTCAATGGAACGCTTCTCATGTCTTCCTCCGCGCAAAAACGCGGAAGTAGAGCCAGCACACATCGCACCACTAAAGAGGAAAGAGCGGAGAGTTTGGCCACGCCCCCACCCGCTGCACTGGCCTGTCTCTGGTCCTCATTTGCATTCAAGCAACAACACCCAGAATAAAGTGTTTCAGAGAGATATTTATGACTCTGACTGTGTTCATGGGTCTTTCTCATGCACTGAGTCTTGATTTTGAAGAAAGATTCATTTACAGTATTAGGGAACCATTAAGGAGCCATATAAAAGCATCAAGAAGTACCATGTCATGGGATCTTTAAACTCCTTCACCTTCATTAGAATCTTTTGTATGATTTCAGCCCCTGGAATTGGCAGTCTCCACTGAAGTAAAGCTAAAAGGTAGCTGTTAATGTCAAAACACAAGGTGGAACAGAGCATTTTGAGCTTTGGAGATGTGGACAGACTAACAGACTGAAATATTGATTGTTGAAACATATGCGAACGAAACAAAACACAACTCTAGGTATGTTTTTGAGAAGGTAACATTATATAACATAACATTATAACATGGCTTAAAGCTCACAATAGTTCATTTTGTGGCATATAGGACTTTTAAAAGTATAAATTATTATTTTTATTTCTACTCTTAAAACACATTTGCATACAAACTCCAAAATTTTAGTTTGAAGAATTACAGTCTGTATGTCTACTTTGCATCCTGCTACTCTATTGTTTGTTCATCATGTCCTGTGTGCTAATGAGGAAGTCTCTAATTACATCTGTCTGGTTTGAGGCAACAGCGCTGTGGTGTCCGGTGCTCCTTGAACACACCATGCTTCAGTCTGGTGTGGCATTACATTACATTACATTACACATAGATCTGGAGACACTTACAGGTAACGGACTGTGACTGTGATGCTTTAAAGATCCTGTGATTTCTTCCCCTGTCTTTCCCCTGAGGTGTGTACTGTCTGCATTTTACTGTCAGAGGATCAGGAAGTGCACAGTTGGCATGCTAATTGTGGTTAGCTTTGCCATGACAAAAAGCGAAACTGCTGATTCCTGAAAGTTGAGAGAAGCTCTTATTAACTCATCATGGTGCATAATTAAGATGTTCTAAATGGATAAGGTAATTCTTAGTTTTTCACGTTCATATTTCAGTTAAATATGCTTGTTGTATATTTTGTAATAATAATACTTGTGCATGTTTTGAAATGCAGAATTACTGACACATAAAATACAGAATAAATTAGCAACTTTCTCTTTACAATACTCATAAATTGAGAAGTTTGTTTCAATAGATATTCATGATTTTTGCATTACAGCTGCTCCTCAGTTGCTGCTCTCTCCTCCTCCCTCTCTCCTTCTCTCGCTCTCTCTTTTTCTCTTCTTCTCTCTCTATTTCTCCTTCTCCCTCCCTCCTTCCCCCCACACACTCTCTCTCCTTCTCTCTCTTCCACCTTCTCCCTCCCTGTCTTCCAGCATGTCAACAATAACACAAGTACAGTAATAACATACGCAGACATGAACACCACAGGGACAGAAATAGCAGCGTGTCTCTCTCTCTGACAAACAGACTTTTCCTCCATCAGAGCGGCCCACCTCTCAGTCCCATGTGAGCTCCACCGTTCAACAAAAAGAACACACACACAGAAGAGACGGGGGAGAGGTAGAGAGCGATAGAAGAAAAGTAAGAGTGAGGAGGATCATTCAGGCACACTGAATATCAGAATAGTGGAAGTGATATCAGAGAAAAGTTATTGGATATAATACTAACATTTCAAACTTTGATTTTAGTCTAGAAAAAAAATGTCAGACCACATTTTTTTAAAGGTGCAACTTTTCCAGTGGAGGGTCCGTCATCTATTTGTATCAGATGTTACTGCTTTGCCTTGAATGTTCCTCAGTATAGCATTAAACTTCATACAATGAAATACCTTGAAAAACATTGCATTCTTACATATACTTTCGTCTGGTGGTGTCACCAGCTCATATCTACAGAGATAGATGAATTTAATGCCATACTGTGAAACATTATGTAAATAGCATTGTTTCAAATACTAGAATGTGATGATGTCATATTCCTAGATGGGGTCAAGAGACACTACGCTAGTGATTATATTGTACATAGAAAATATCCAAGAGGTAAATTCACAAACGCTGGACCTGATTATTTGTATTGTTCACTAGCCCCAAGAACTCACTGTACTGCAGCAAATCCTACATTTAAAGGTCCCATGGCATGAAATTTTCACTTTCTGAGGTTTTTGAACGTTAATGTGAGCTCCCCTACCCTGTTTAGGTCCCCCCCATGGCTAAAAGTTGCGAAATGTGTAAACTGAGCATTTGTGATCCTTTTCCACGTTTGAAAAAAAGACAGCCCAAATGGGAGTTTCTGAACAAAGGAACTTTCTGACGTCACACTTGGAGAAAGGTGGATGTCTACCCACCGTCTCTGAAAATCACGCTCAGAGAATTTGGACCGCGAAGGAGCTACGAAATGCGAGATGCGTTTTTTTATTTGGCTGGAGACATGTGAGAGTCTTTCCAGGCTCGGATGTCCTTTATCCGAGCTTCCGAACCTCTGAAACAGCAGTGGTTTAATTTTATTTTCTGTGTAAATGTGTGTTTTTTAATGAAACTCATCTCATATCTTCCTCCGTGCTTAAAAAGTGGGGCCAGTGGGGAAGTGGGGAAGTGGGGCCAGCGCACAGTGCACCACTAATCCAGGAAACAGCGGCGTATTTGGCCACACCCCCACCCGCTGCACTGGCCTGTCTCTGTCCTCCTCATTTGCATTCAAGCAACAACGCCCAGAATAAAGCATTTCAGAGACATATTTAGCCTCATGAAGACAGTCAGAGTCATATCTCATGCACTGAGGCAGAGGTCTTCAACAGGGGGGTCGCGACCCCTAGGGGGGTCGCGGAGCTACTGCAGGGGGGTCGCAAAATCTTTTGATTTCACTTTAAAATAATATAATTTTATATTTAATAGTGTAAAATACAGTATTAACCTGTGTATTATTTCCTTGTATTGGATGTACCATAACAGAGTAGCAATGTTTATACATGACACTAAGCTCAATTTAATATAAAACACAATTCTATGCCGTATATATAGTAGGGGGTCCCTGGCCCAGTTCGCCATCTGTTTGGGGGTCCCTGGCCTGAAAAACATTGAAGACCCCTGCACTGAGGTTTGATTTTGAAGAAGGATTCAATTACAGTATTAGGGAACCATTAAGGTGCCATATAAAAGCATCAAGAAGTACCATGTCATGGGACAATATTAATATTATGTATTAAATATGACTGATCTATAGGATGTTGTGAGGTCTTCTAAAACTTAGCAAGAGCATCTCCACGAAGACTTGTGCAGATGATACACTGATAATGACTTGACAATTACTTTTATTGGACATTGTTGTATGTCTTGTCCTCAAAATGTGTGATATAAAGTTAGAATATGGTCATTGTTGTTTTTTTGTTGTTTTGTTTTTTGCCAAACTCTGTCATTTCCACGTGAAGCCCTGATCACCTGAGTCCTGTGAGGCATATACAGACACAGCCTTTACTCAGACTCTGCTCACCACACGCTCCGGTGGAACGTGACATATTCAAAGCTTAACTCCTATAATTATCTTTGTGCGCTTGCACCATAACACCTATACACTTTGTTCTCAAACACGTGATCAAACCACTATTGAAATCGCACCATCAAAACACGTCCATATAATGTTTTTTGATGGCTTGGGTACACTGGTAGCTGCAGCCTGCTTGGTTCATGTACCGGTACGTTATAAAAAAAGGGTGGTTATAAAAGTTCCTGCCATAATCGTTTGAACTAAGGTGTTTTCACATGATTTCAACATAATAGGTGATTTTGTGTTGCTAATTAGCCATGTGTGTCGGACTATAGGGCTCAAACTAATCAACTTAAAGCAGCCATGTAAACCCTGCTAATTGGTGTTTTGTCCAGTTATTTCATATAACTGGATCATTTCCTTGTTTGTGTTTTGTAAAAGTTGCAGTTGAATAAAAGTATAATGAGGTTGAAAGAAGGTATTGTGGAAATCAAGAGTACACCTCCGGATACAGAAGCCATAATATAGTACTTTTTAATACTAGACAACATTCTAGTCTGTCAGCATGTGAGCCAGCTAAGAAAAACAACTGATCAAACTGATCCATGTACAGTGCCGTGAAAAAGTATTTGCCCCCTTCCTGATTTCTGTGTTTTTTGCATATTTATCACTCAAAACATTGTCAGATCATCAAACCAATTTTAATATCACACAGAAACAACCCAAGGAAAGACAAAATTCAGTTTTTGAATGATGATTCCATTTATTAGTGCACAAAAAAAATCTAAACCTATCTGGCCCTATGTGAAAAAGTAATTGCCCCCTTAATCTAATAGCCAGTTGAGCCTCCTTTGACAGCAATAACTGTAACCAAACGTTTGCGATAATTGGTGATGAGTCTTTCACACCGCTGGGGAGGGATTTTGGCCCACTCTTCTATGCAGAATTGTTTCAATTCTGCCATATTGGAGGGTTTTCTTGTATGAACTGCCCGTTTAAGGTCACACCACAGCATCTCAATCGGATTTAAATCCGGACTTTGACTTGGCCACTCCAAAACCTTAATTTTGTTTTCTTTGAGCCATTCAGAGGTGGACTTGCTGGTGTGTTTTGGATCATTGTCCTGTTGCATGATCCAAGAGCGCTTGAGTTTGAGGGCACGAACTGATGGCCGGACATTCTCCTTCAGGATCTTCTGGTAAACAGCAGAATTCATTTTTCCGTCAATCACAGCAAGTTGTCCTGGTCCTGAGGCAGCAAAGCAGGCCCAGACCATCACACTGCCACCACCATGCTTTACTGTGGGCACCATGTTCTTTTTATCAAATGCTGTGCCATTTTTACGCCAGATGAAACGGGCTGCAGACCTTCCAAAAAGTTCAATTTTAGACTCATCGGTCCACAAAATGTTTCTCCAAAAGTCTTGAGGGTCATCAAGGTGCTTTTTGGCAAAGGTGAGACGAGCCTTTGTGTTCTTTTGTGAAAGCAGTGGTTTTCTCCTGGGAACTCTTCCATGGATGCCATTTTTGGCCAGTGTTTTTCTAATGGTGGAGTCATGAACACTGACCTTAACTGAGGCCAACGAGGCCTGTAGTTCTTTCGATGTGCGTCTAGGTTCTTTTGTGACTTCCTGAATGAGCCGTCGTCGCACTCTTGGAGTAATCTTAGTTGGTCGACCACTCCTGGGAAGGGTTGCAACTGTTCCCAGTTTCCTCCATTTTTGAATAATGGCTCTGACAGTGGTTCGCTGGAGCCCCAGAGCTTTGGGAATGGCTTTGTAACCTTTTCCTGAATTATAGACTTCTATCACTTTTTTTCTCATTTGTTCTTGAATTTCTTTGGATCGTGGCATGATGTGTTTGTTCTTGAGATGTTGTAGCCAACTTCACTTTGTTTGACAGGAACTATTTAAGTGATTTCTTGATTCAACACAGGTGGTGACAATCAGGTGTGGGTGTGGCATGTAGAACTGAACTAAGTTTTCTCAAAACTGTGGTTAGTCACAGTTAGTTTGTGATTTAACAAGGGGGGGCAATTACTTTTTCACATAGGGCCAGATAGGTTTAGATTTTTTTTGTGCACTAATAAATGGAATCATCATTCAAAAACTGAATTTTGTCTTTCCTTGGGTTGTTTCTGTGTGATATTAAAATTGGTTTGATGATCTGACAATGTTTTGAGTGATAAATATGCAAAAAACACAGAAATCAGGAAGGGGGCAAATACTTTTTCACGGCACTGTATTCACATATCTTCCCCTATCGTCCATATCAACATAATCTTTCAATGCATCCCAAACCATGCAACCACCCTGAGACCTCCACTGCACAGTGAAATTGAGATTAGTAATGATTTTTTTATTATTATTTTAATTGTCAAAACATTTAATGCATAATTTATGTAAAATATGTAACTTTTGGAAGCACTGCTCTGCACTGCTCTACACCACATCCATTCAGACTAGTACAACTTGCCCAAACAACACTATATCCCTTTACTCTTTCTACACAGTCAGTGGTGGTAAGCTAGTACAGCTGCCCTGGGACAGACTGACGGAAGCGAAGCTGCCAATCTGCACCATCGGCCCCTCCGACCAACTCACACCACATTCATACTAGGCAATATGAATGAAGTGTCTTACCTAAGGACACAACAACAGTTTCTGCTACTCCGTCGCACTATGACATCTGGTGTTCCCAACAGTCTCTAATCCAAGTACTAACCAGACCCAGCCCTGCTTAGCTTCTGAGATCTGACGAGATCAGGCTTTGACAAGGAGGTTTGGCCACAATTAATTTGACTATAATTTATTACACACAAGAAAAAGGCAATAAAAGGCAAAATATCACTAGGCATTGTGTAGCAAACTGGTACTACTACTGCATGTGTGTGACAAATAGTTCTGCAAATACCCCCCAAAATACCCCATTTGGGTTTCTCCTCTTGACCTCAGGACCAGGGCTCAAACCCTTTTAGCTGCACATTTCCCACACAGAGCCACCATAGAGCTGCATCATCCGCCGTGTCCAGTCAGAGCAGTGCTTAGTGTCAGCGCACACGTCTGGCCCTCAGCTTTTCACTGGCACTTTGTCGATACGAGGCCTGTTTCTCATCAGAGTCGACTTTAAGAGCCCGAGCAGAGTAAAGCTGAGGAGAGCTGCGGTGCTTCTGCTATGGCGGTGTTACCCAATCCCCTGGGCCAGGTGCAAGCCAGACTCAGGACTACACCAAAGAAAACAGGAAGAAGGACTGGTACTGGTACTAGTATATGGACGAAGACATGGACTGATGTAACAGTGATATGTAGAAATGGTAGGTAATGTATTTTATAAGGTGACATTTGTGACATTCTAAATATCTAATACTCTGTTAAAAGTGTGATATGGTGTAAGTGTGTGTGTGTGTGTGTCTGAGAGTGGGCAGAGCTTAGGCTGCATCCCAGTCTTACCCCTTCCCCTACCCCTTTATCTACGTCTTTTGTCTTGCCCCTCAATACGGTGCTGAGAGGGCTCGGGGTATGAATAATTACCGTTTGCGTCATCATCCCTTGCCTCTACCTGGCTGCTACATCTACAGAGGCGACAACAATTGACGCAAACACACGTAAACAAATGTCAAGGATTATCAGGTGCCTCAGCTCGACAAAAAAACTAGCTTGTTTATACATGAAAGTTCGACGAAAACTATAACGTCGGCCAAACAGACATCACTACAATTAAACCCGCAACAACAGTTCACTAAAAGTAACGTAGAACATAAGCGTCATAATTGGAAACCATGCTAAACTGTTAATCAATAATTACAGCTGATGAAAATACGCGCAAAACCAAGGGGTAGGGGTAAGACGAAGGGGTAAGACAGAGAAATGGGACGCAGCCTTAATATCTCTGTACTTTGTCCCTTCCCATAAAGACTAAACTAACTAAACAAACTGATAACCGGGGCACTACAGCTGAACAATCTGGCACACAAGACTATTTAAATGCATCCAGAAGAACAGGATATTTTGTTTGTGGAGAAAATTATGGTTAATGATCGCTAATTGTGAATCAAATTGCAATTCATTTACAATTAATCTTGAAGCCCTGAAGGTACTGCCAGTTCTCATTGGTTCAGAGCTTTAATTTTATTTGATTAGTTTATTGTGGATATAACTCCACAGGCCAGGGCTTACAGTGATATTGACATAAATCGATATCTTTATTTGTTATTGTTATCTCAACAATATTCAGATGATAAGTATTGGACAAGAAACAGGACTAAACTAGAACAACACCAAGGCTAAAGCAGAACAGAATCAGGAATGAACCAGGGCTAAACCAAGGCTGAAAATTTCAAGGGCGAAGATAGAGAAAAACTAGACAGGTCTAAAGCAGATCTAAACCAGGACAAAACCAAGACTACATCAGAAGTAAACTGGGCCAAAGCATGGCAGAATAAGGAAAAATCCAGGAAAAACACAATATCAAACCGCGCCAACAAAAGTGTAAATTAGACTATAAAGAACTAAAAACTAAACCCATCGAAATTGAAATTTTAATGCATGCAATTAGCAAATCGCAAAGGCTGCAATTTTTGAAGTACCACAAAAAAAAGAAAAAAGCCATCTGTGTTATTCTGCATCAAAAAACATAAAAATAAAAATAACCCTGCTCCCCCTGTAGGTCTGAAATGTGTTTTTAGTCAGTTCATATTTCAGTCTTTTTGTCAATTCTTCTGGGACAGAATCTTATTATTAAAATATAAATAACAAATAAGACATTTTTCTTAAATCGTTCAGCCCTACCACACGCAATTTTTAAACCAGGAGGAGACATGAAAACTGAGCTAATGCAACAGGAACTAAACCAGATCTTTAAGTGAGTACACTCAGAAACCATCAAGACTATATCTTGGCTGTTTTGACTTCAGTCTCCCGTCTCCTTTACTCTGAGTCTGTTTTATCAAGGTTTAGATTCTATTTCTGTCAGCTCTGACAGACATGTCGTTAACAATGAAACATGAACGCGTCGGAGGTGTGCAGGGGTCAAAGGTCACCCCATGTCATCCTCACCAAATAAAACCCAACCACAGATAAAAGACAGGAAGAAAGGAAAGCAACGAGGATAGAGCCATGGAGAGGATGAGGATAAAAAGACAAAAAGTCCTGATCTAGTCCTAGTTTCATCCCATGTAATTAGGACCTTCATAACACTTTGAAGAGATAACTATAACAATCTGCTTCTTCTAGAGGTTTACACGCCTCACTGTGATTGGTTGAATTTGCCTGTCACTCATTCAGGGCACAACAGAGGCTGACCAATAAGAGGAGTGGGAGGGAAAGTAGTTTTTAAAGTTGTTCTATGGTTAAGAAAGAAAGAAGAGATGGATAAAATAGAAAAAATAGAAAATATTGAAAGTATATTAGAAGAAGAAGTAGAAGAAGAAGAAGAAAGCTCGTCTTTCAGGCGCCCGGGGACCCATCTCCATGATCTTATTGCTCGGCTTGGTCAGGACCTAAGCTGGAGGATTTTACCAGGAGCATGTTTTGGGTTATTATTATTGGGTATTATCATGGACCTGCATGAGTCCATGGAAATGGAAAGTGCCATGGGAATGGAAAAGTGCATGATTTCAAGGAAATGTACTATGCCATACGTTGGAAGATTACAACTAAATGAACAATATTTCCATGGAAACAAGCAGGCCAAGTATGAGTCAGGTTTGTGGAGAACAGTAAGGCCATGCTTTTTTTATTTTTTATTTTTTTTTTTACCTTTTGGTTAAAACCTTAAACAGTGGGGTCAAACAATTAGTCAAAATTGTTTTTGTTGAATTTTTTTTTTTTTTTCAAATTTGTATTTAATCCAATGTACCAATTTCTGACAAACTAATAATCATGATTTTCAGAACATGTTTGTAGAAGCCTAAACTGCAGGTTTCACATAATATGAAATTATCTCTCACTGCAGCCTTTGTGATTTTGTAATTGCAGCCATTCAAACAGTGATTTCAATTCAATCACAGTCCTATGAGAGACTAGATACACAATAAAAACAATATAAAAGGGCCCATATTATGCTGTTTTCTAATCTATGCTATAATGTTGTTCCCTCATCAAAAACACACCTGGAACTGTGTTTTGTTTCAATCACACACAACGTTTAACACACAAACCCTGCATAGTTAGGCTCTGTTCTTCTCCATGCACCTTCACTAGAATTCCTGGGATGATTTCAGCCATGTAATCAGCTGTAAACTTGAAAACTACCACTACATGACATCACAAGTTGGAACAGAGCATTTTGAGCTTTGGAGATGTAGACAGACTTGTGTGAAAGAAACAAAACACAACTCCAGGTTTGTTTTTGAGGAGGTAACAGCATTCTAACATGGCTTAAAGCTCACAAGAGTCAATTTTGTGTAATGTAGGACCTGCAATGCCAACATAAACAGTAAATATAATATAGCTTTTCTGTAAATCCACCTTCTTGCGTTTTCGGTCACGTGTTTTGCCCGCTGCACATCTCGGTTAACTCGTTACACGATGCCAGTCTCTGAGCGCTGACAAATGGGCCTTTATCACCTGCACGGGCACACTGTGAGGGGAGGGGTAAGAGGGGGGGCGAGTTCAGCCAATCAGAGCAGAGCACCAGCTGAAATCAAGCCGTACGCCCCCACCCCTTTAAGAGGATTTGGATTCAAACCAGTGGGACAACAGTGTCGCAACACTCAGAGGTTAATAGGCCAAGATGGCTGATGGGAGACTGAGGAGTTCACATACAGGACAGCTGCAAGAAATGTCGTGAGAAATGTATGTAGGATGGATCTGTGACCTAAAAAATACATTGCACACAAAATTGGTTCTTTATGCTCTCAAATTCAGCTCAAAATGGCAATATTTCAGTTCAAGTTCACTGTTAAAATAGTCGTTTTTTTTCTCAGCTATGTGTAAAAATGTATTTCCCATTTCAGACCCTCCAGGAATTCGCGATGTTGCGATTTGTAACTTCAACGCAACTTCAGCCAATCCCCGTGAATTCAGGGCGGTGTTGCAATTTTGACCAATCACCGCAACTTTCCCGCAATTTTTACTATTTTTTTACAATTCTGACCAATCATCGGCGACGTATTGAACGCCGACCAACTTCCTTCTGCTTTACTTCCGTGTGACAAAACGAAACTGCGGCCGTGTCCCCAGTTCCCAGAGCGCACAGCTTGGAGCGCGGCCCGAAGGGGGCTCAGACTGCAGTCAAGGAGGTGCACACTTGCTCAGCCCCGACTGCAGTCCGCGGACCGCTTAACGACTGCGGTCTTCGGACCGCGTGTTAACTGCGCATGGGACAAAGAAGAAGTGGGACAGCAGTCGTCGCGCCGGTGTTCTGGCGAAATGTGTGACGCACATGCCCTTCGGGCCACACTCCGAACCGCGCGCTCTGGGAATTGGGACACGGCTTCTAATGGCAAAGAAACATGTCTGCGGTGCCATTTCCCCACTAAAATAACAGCAAAAGACCGGGCAAAACCGTTCCCCTCCTAGTAGTAATTTATTTTAGATGTTGGTAAGGTTGTTTTAGGACCATATCTGTGATCTCTGTGTCTTTGTATTATTCTTTGTCAGTAATAACTCAGTATTCAAAATATTACTCAATTTTAATTACAAAAAGGGAAAATCGCAACTATTTATCGCAACTTTCACTTCCTCCTGCAACAAAATCGCAACAAAAACCTTAAAAGCACCGCAACTTTCATCACAACTTTTTGGAAAAGCTCACGCAAATTCAGGCATTTTAGCCCGCAACAATCACAAAAAATGCCCGTGAAATCCTGGGGGGTCTGCCATTTGTTATGGAGGACTGATTTGACCAACCTTGAATCTATAGATGAATAGCAAAACAGGAGGCTGATGCTGATTGGCTAAGGAGGATTGGCAGTGAAAGAGAGAGTGTGAGGGGAGTGTTTGTGACAGATAAACAGACGGCCCACAGGAGCGCACAGGTGGTGAACTCTGATCCCATTATCCAGGCCTAATCCTGCAATATCACAGCCTTTCAATGGGGCAAGATATGGACGTGTGTGTGTGTCTCTGTGCGTGTGTGTGTGTTTGTGTGCATGCATGTGTTCTTCCTGTGGTCCTGACATTTACTGAACCATCGCTCTGTCAGACTACTAACAATCACAGAGCCTCTTTCTGGATCTTTTTATTCAACAGTCTACAACAAAAGTCTGTGTAAAATATAAACCTGGATGAAAAAAAAAGGAAAATGACATACAGAAAGTAAGGTTTTTCATTTTTGTAACACATGAAAACTATATTTCTATCTATTTCTATATCTATAACCAGTACTCGAATTGAGGGGGGTGGAAAAAATAGTCAAAATCACCCCTCTTCTAAAACGGGCATCCCTTCTTCCATCCCTTGTGGCATTTTATCAATCAGGCATGAAAATCCCTCACCTTTTGGCGAAATTTGTCGCTTTGAAGTCAAAAGAGGTGACCAACGTGAATCGTGTAGATCCGAGGAGAAAAAAAATTGACTGAGCAAACTCCCTGCACGTTCTGCTGCTGGTGCCAAAAGAGCCAATCATAGGCCGAACTGCGCTCCAGCTTCCAATCATGTTGCAGCATAATTACCCACCGATTGCGCTCCCGCCAATCATGACAATTAGCGCTGTTGTGTTTACGCCTGTTCGCCGATCAGCTGTCCAGAGTGTGTGTGTGTGTGTGTGTGTGTGTGTGTACGTGTGTGATAACATATATCCTGTGTATTATTGAATTATTGAATGATTATATGGACCTTTTGTTGTAAAAGCATTTCCATTTTAACAAAGTACCTTCTAATTCTGACCTGCCCTGAAACTCCACACCACAGTGATGTCAGTGATGGGGAGGGCTAAGCTTAATGTCAGGCAAATGAGTTCCTTTCTGCTCCACAAGCAGATCTTTAACGGGGAATTCCTCAGATTGTTGCCTTCAGAATGTGCTGCTTTCACCAGGGGGGTTGTTTCTTTCTGATGAATAGTATTGTTTGTGGAGGCCATGCAACTGAGAATGCAAGCTATGAATCAGATGGGATTTAGGATTTGCCATGTCTAGCAAGTCACCCTAAAATGGACTAGAATGCAGGAAATTGTATCCAAGAAATACAAAATTTTCTGGGGGAGGACTCCCACACCCCCCGCTGGGAAATAAATGAAAAAATTCACCATCCCCCTGGTTTCATTTTACAACTCGACTACTGACCATGACTATATTAATCGTACAGATATACATGTAAAAAGCATTTACTGTTTACTGCTTGTTGTCAGATCTCAGAAGTTAATCAAGACCAGATCTGGTTAGTACTCGGAGCGCCAAAGTGGGGCAACAGTGGCTCTTGTAAATAATGTTGATGTGTCCTCAGGCAAGACACTTCACCCACATTGCCTAGTATGAATGTGGTAGTGAGTTTTAGTCGGAGAATAGCAGACTCACTTCCCTCAGTCTATCTGAGGGCAGCTGTGACTACAGTAATAGCATACAAACCAAACTAAAGTGAAATTAATGACAAAGTGTCTGAGTGTCCAAAACCTAAGACTGCTGCTTCCTAAAGTGAACAACAAGCTCCTTCTATGTTGTTTCCTTTCCCCTCTATTCTCCCTTGGTTCTTTCCCTGCGTGCTCCCTTGTTTCCGTTCCTCTCTGTGCTTCCTTGTCTCCTTTTTTGTAATTTCCTTTCCTCTCCATGCTTCCTCATTAACTTTCCTCTCTGTGCTTCTTCATTTCCTTTCTTCTCTGTGCTCCCTTGTTTCCTTCCCTCTGTGCACTCCCTTGTTTTCTTTCCCCTCTGTGCTCCCTTGTGTCCTTTCCTCTCCGCAATCCCTCGTTTCCTTTCCTCTCTGTGCTCAGTTGATTCCTTTACTCTCTGTGCTTCCTTGCTTCCTTTCCCCTCAGTGCTTCCTCGTTTTCTTTCCTCCCTGTGCTTCCTCATTTCATAGTCATAGTTCATAGTCATAGTTTGCTTTATTGTCGAAAACAATCATGTACATGTACACAGAGTGAATTCGAAATTTCGTTTCCCCACTAACCAGGCAGGACAGTGATAGAGTGTCTAGGGGGGGGGCCGCTGCGCATGCGTGCGCCGCCGACTGGGAGATGCAGAGTAGAAAAGATGCAATACAATCAGTGACAATTTAACAACATGTAATGACAGAAAAACAATTGGAGATATAACATACGGTGATCTTTTTCTTTGGCAACAGAAGGAAGGGTGTGGGGGGATCAGATTGGAAATCAATGAAATTGATTGAACCGAGAGCAGAGATCAGACCTTTTACTAAAAGACAGCTCCCTTGCTTCCTTCTTCGTCGTTTCCTTTCCTCTTTGTGTTACCTCGTTTCCTTTCCTTTCTGTCCTCACTCGTCTCCTTCCCTCTCTACGCTCCCTTGCTTCCTCATGTACAGTACACAGCTCTGCAGCCTGACAAACTCCAGGTCCTGTACAAGGTGAGGCTGAAGTTACCATCCTCTGACACTTTTTTTTATTTATAGCCCTCTTGCCTTTCACTCTGGAGCAATGTTTAAAGTTTAAATTAGATCCCCATGTCCCATAAATCCTACTTGGAAGCAATAAATTATACAACTACTCAAATTAGATGAAATATCAATAAGGAATGAAGTGAGAGCGAGATGGAGGGGCTTAGGTGTATAAAGGGTCTGTTGATGACGCACAATCAGACACAGTAAAGTGGTGTATTGATCTGAAGATTAAAGCTACTCTGTTGTATTGCTGCTAACCCTTTTAGTCAGAAGGGGCATGCATAAACAGGCACATGTAGACAATAGGATTATTAATGCAACTACAAAAACATAACCATCTTTATTTCATATGAGCTTTGACAGTGCTCTATGTAAACTATGCAAACTGTTTAAAATGAACTACTTCTGTTTTTCATGCTTTTAAGACAGTACAAATCAGGTGCTGTATGTTTAAAGGTGCACTGTGTAACATTTCTAGTGGAGGGATCGCCACCTGCTTGTCTCCATGGACATGTTACTGCTTTGTCTAGAATTCCACAAAATAGAATAAACCTACTAGGGATTAGGGATGGGCATTCGGTGAAGTTTTCTTTGTCGATTATCGGGAGAATTAATGAGTAATAATCAGTTAATCGTTAACATATTTTGTATTAAAAAGACAACAACCATTCACTCATGTGTGTCCGCTTTTACTATGTCTGCCGAGGCTGTGGGAACAGGCGCTTCTCCACGGGAAAGTAAATCTGCAAATCAACATGCGTAGAGGTGGATTAAAGCGAGGCAACACGCATCCTGCAGCCTCTGCTAGCGCGCTTGGAGTTAGCCGCTTTGGGATCCGAGCTAACCGCTGCTAGCCCGCTGTCTCTGTCCTACCTCCTCCACACAACCCAGCCGTATCTGCAGCAATATATTAAGTTGTGAAAACCTTTGCCCTCCACAGCACTGATGGGGAGCATGTCTGTTTCGATCATCTTCGCTATCAGTTCGGTGACCTTCTCTGCTCGTTGAGCACTGCAGCTCCTCCTGGTCTGTGCTAGCGCAGAGTCCAGGCTAGCCTGTGATAGAGATAATGAACTGCCGCCACCTTCTTTTACCAGACTTGGATGCGCGGTGTTCAAATGATAAATCATTTGTGTTGTCGATGAGGTATATTTGTATGCTGCATTGCAGTGCTTGCAGTGCGCTTGGTCATTTTCTAAATGAAAGTGGTCCCACACAACACTTCGCCGCGACCTCTTCATGTTTTGGCAATTGACCTACAGAAGCTCGCATATATCAACTGGGGCGTGCCAACTGAGGCGACATTGTTTTGTTTTTTTTTGTTTTTTAATTGGTTTGTCAACGAAAATGAACTTGCTCGGTGAAATTTTTAATGATCAATTATTGGTTAATCGATTAATTATGCCCATCCCTACTAGGGATGTCAACAATTAATCGACTTACAATTAATTTTCGATCAAGACGTTGGCCGAACAAAATGCATTAATTGTAACTAATCGCTAGAGGGCGCTACTCTGGAATGTGAACACGAGATGCAAACCCACTCGCGAGAAAGACCATAGCGTTACATCATGTAACCCTTTCCTCTCTGGATGTTGCCGTACAACTCACAGTAGAGCTGGACCTAGAACCATATATTTTTGAAATTATAAAAGGATGTAACTTACATGCTTTTATAATTTCTTGATTGTTCTGGTTTGAGGCCCTGTAATGTTTTATGCTGTGTCCAGGGGCCCTGTGAAATTTATATTTTGTACTGTAACCCTTCACAGATTAAGGGAGAGAAATATTGTTGATACCTTAGTTCAAAATAAATGTTGAGAATGTTCTAAAAAATAGCCTGGATTCACTGGTTTCATCATAATATGTAGACTAAATAACATTCTGTTATTTAATTTCTTCTGTTCCTTTTAATTTCAAGATTTCCATGCTGCAAGTGCAACAACTGAGCCAGTCCTCAATTTATTTTCAATAAAGAATGTATTTTGTTATTCAGCATCAATACATTTGTCTGCTTTTTACTAAGGAATAATTCATTGAGGAATATACAATATAATAATACTATGATATATTTTTGACTCAGTGTTATGTATACTATAGCTTATATTCTTAAAGACCCTATTGAAACACTAAAATTCTGGTAAAAAACGCCGCTTATCAATTAATCATAAGTCGATCGATAAGGTCAATCAACTATAGATTAATGAATTAATCGATAATTTGCATCCCTAAAACCTACTATTTATATCCCAAAGTAGATAAGCAGGTTAGAAAGAAAGAAAGAAAGAAAGCTATGCCTTTATTAGTCCCACAGTGGGGAAAGTCCAGTTCTGCATTTAACCCATCCTGTTATCAGGAGCAGTGAGCAGCACATTACTGCGCCCGGGGACCATCTCCATGATCTTCTTGCTTCGGCTTGGTCAGGACCAAAGCTGGAGGTACCTATGGTGCATGTTTTGGGTTGGTGGGGGAAACCGGAATGCCCGGAGGAAACCCACCCAGACACGGAGAGAACATGCAAACTCCACACAGAAAGGCTCGGGTGACCCGGGGATCGAACCCAGACCATGCATGCAAACTCCACACAGAACACACACAGAAAGGTCTGGGCGACCCGGGGATCGAACCCGGAACCTTCTTGCTGTGAAGCATGAGTGCTAGCCACTCAGCCACCGTGCCGCAGGTTACAGCACTATGCTACATTACAGTTCAGATCTGTGGAGAGTCACCCCTAATCACAGAAGGAAATATTGTATTTTTGCAAATTATGTACAGCAATTTGAAAACTGAAACTCACGCAATCCTTGTTTTATTACTGGATATGAGAGCAGTGTAGACACATTTTTGCAGTACCCTCTTTGGATGAATGTGTTCAAATAAAGCTTTATGCATATTCTGCATATTTGGGCAGCTGGTTGGGCCAAGCTAAATATTTGACCTGCTGGTGATTTTAGGCTGATAGCCGATACACTAAAAAAGTGCTAATATGTCTAATTTCTATTGTTTTGCCAAAATATATTTTATATCTGGGTATTTAAGGGCCCATATTACACTTTTTCTAACCTAGGTTATAATGTTGTTTCCTCATCAAAAGTTGACTTCTCTCAAACAGAAACCACTCAGTTCCACCTTATGATGTCATGTGGTAATATAGGTAATCACTAGAATTGACTAGAATTGATTGAATTATCCATCTCTACAAAACAAAGGTAAAAGGTAGCTGTTAAAGGGATAGTTTTTTTTTATTTTAATTTTATGTGAATCTGTATGGCATCCCCTTCAGCAGTGTCGTGCATTAACACTGACTTACCCCTGACAGTGTCCTCTGAGCCGAGTTCTGCCCGGTTCTGTCGCTGACGAAAGTAGGTCCGGCAAGTTAGCGGGGACAGTTAATAAAGCTTGTTTTTCTTCTCAAAACAATATTTGTCCAAAAAGTGATATATTTGCGTCAGAAAAGAGTTGCACATGAAAAAGTCAGAAGTCTAAATCGCTTGGTGCTATTTTCTCTCGAGTCCTATCACTGTGCGTCTATTATTATTATTAGCCTGTTCACTTGTAAGTGGTGATGTTTACAGAACCGGGGCAGAACTCGGCTCAGAGGACACTGTCAGGGGTAAGCCAGTGTTAATGCACGACACTGCGGAAGGGGATGCCATACAGATTCACATAAAAAAAAAAAAAAAACTTCTTCATGACATCACAAGGTGGAACTGAGCATTTTGACCTATAGAGATGTAGACATACTAATAAGGGTTACTCAAACGGTGAATGAAACACAACTCCTTATACGTTTTTGAGAAGGTAGCAAGATGAAAATATGTCTTAAAGCTCACAAGAGTACATTTTGTGCTATATGTGACCTTCACCACAGAGATATTCATATTTGTGGATATCTCCCGTTTCTAACAGTCTGCAATTCAATCTTTTTAAAAGCTCACACACTGACTGAAGTTAGAGACTGGACAGGAGTCCAAGAGGGAGATTTATGAGGACACATGAGTCAGTTTTTGAGAAAATGTCTGAACGGAATCATTCATCTTCATTTTGAAAAAGAGCAGACAAAAGGTAAGGCCAGGTCACAACAATCAAGTCATCAATAAATACTGATGAGAACAGGGTCATGATGAGGACTGCTGTTACACAATTACAATTACAAAACAGGACCAAGAGGTTCTGGGTGGATTCTTTTATATAATAAGAGGCAGCCAAAGTTTAAATGTTTCTATTCAGTATCAAGGCCTCCTCCAACTGCTTGCAATCAAATAGGATAAAAGACCAAACTTTGAAAATTCTAAGCTGTGTCTTTGAAAATCTTTCAACGTTGCTTGTCAAGAGATTTCTCAACAAAACACATTCCAGATGGCCCTATAACCAGGATTATCTTTGACAAAATCATTTATAAGATTACAAAATGCTTATACACTTACACAATAAATACTGTCTGTAAATAAGATCTGGGTGTTTGTTCATATTTCCCAATCACCACATCAAAATTGAGATTAAAGTATGACTAAACCCAGACCTAAACCAGGACTAAACCAGGACTAGATCGGGACTAAACTGAATATGCTCCAGGACTTGAACTGGGGCCAAACTAGTGATGTCAAAAGTATCATATCAAAACTAGATGCTCATTTGAACAGGTATCAATATCAATTAAAGCCGCAAGCGGCGTTGGTCGGGACCTCGCACCTGCGTTTGTTCGTCTTACTGAGACGCACACCCATACCGAATTTCGTGTGCCTGGCAAAAATGGTAAGCCATATCGGACAATTTTTCCTGTTAGGGGCTCAGCTAGCGGTAGATTTCTGACAGTTCACTGGCCTGTCATATGGGGGCGCTATGTCAGACTGCCAGTTATTTGGCATGAAAATCTTGGTAGTCCTCATGTACATTACCCTGTGAAGTTTTAGTCTGAGGAAGAACTCCAAATTCAATAAAAACCTCCCATTCATAACTCATAACAATAAATACCTAAGTTTATCGATCCGCCGTATCGTCATATTACCGCCTATTTGAAAATCCTTCGCAATTTAACATCTCCAACGTCTTAAGATTATGTTCACCAAAATTTAAGCCCATCTGAGGTACGGTGTAGGAGAAGTGTCTGCTAAATGAAGTGGTGACACACCTCCTATTGAATTTGGCACTTTCAAATGGTAGCAAAATTCATCAGGCTGCCATTTTGTCATCTTACAAGATATCAAAAATCCCTTTGCAATTTAACATCTCCAATGTCTTGAGCTCATGTACCCCAAATTTTACGCCCATCTGATGTACGGTGTAGGAGGAGTGTTTTAAAATCTATTCTATGTCATATCACAGAAAATCGCAATACAAGTCTTCTTATCTCACTTCCTGTTGGGCGTGGCCATGACATTGTAATTACAATTTTGTTCATCTTAGTGAGATACACACCCATACCAACTTTCGTGTGTCTGGCTGAAATCGTATGCCACCCACGATCCTCTTTGTGTTAAAACGGTCATTTGCTGTACATTTTCTGACAGTTCACTGGCCTGTCATATGGGGGCGCTATGTCAGACTGCCAGTTATTTGGCATGAAAATCTTGGTAGTCCTCATCTACATTACCCTGTGAAGTTTTAGTCTGAGGAAGAACTCCAAATTTAATAAAAATCTCCCATTCATAACTCATAATTCACATTCAATAAATACCTAACTTTATCGAGCCGCCGTATTGTCATATTAGCGCCTATTTGAAAATCCTTCGCAATTTAACAGCTCCAACATCTTAAGATTATGTTCACCAAAATTTAAGCCCATCTGAGGTACGGTGTAGGAGAAGTGTTTCAAATTCCATTGTATGTCCAATATCCACAAAATCACACAAAAGGCCAATTATCTCACTTCCTGTTGGGCGTGGACATGACATTGCAGTGAGGCGTTTGTTCGTCTTATTGAGATACACGTCCCTACCAAATTTCGTGCGCCTATCTTAAACGGTATGCCAGCCCCGAAAGACAATGCGCCAGCCCCAAAAAACAACGCACTAGGGGGCGCTATCAAGCTCCTGGGGGTCACCGGGGGACGGGTCTTTTTGGAGGCGTAGCTGCCGCCCTACGTGATGCCCGTGCAAAATTTTGTTCGTTTTGAAGCATGGGAACATGCTCAAAATTGCCCAAAAGCGTGTTAAAAAAAAGTGTCCCAAGAATAATAATAATAATTAAAGCCGCAAGCGGCGTTGGTCGGGACCTCGCACCTGCGTTTGTTCGTCTTACTGAGACGCAAACCCTTACCGAATTTCATGTGCCTGGCAAAAATGGTAAGCCATATCGGACAATTTTTCCTGTTAGGGGCTCAGCTAGCGGTAGATTTCTGACAGTTCACTGGCCTGTCATATGGGGGCGCTATGTCAGACTGCCAGTTATTTGGCATGAAAATCTTGATAGTCCTCATCTACATTACCCTGTGAAGTTTTAGTCTGAGGAAGAACTCCAAATTCAATAAAAACCTCCCATTCATAACTCCCATTCAATAAATACCTAAGTTTATCGATCCGCCGTATCGTCATATTACCGCCTATTTGAAAATCCTTCGCAATTTAACATCTCCAACGTCTTAAGATTATGTTCACCAAAATTTAAGCCCATCTGAGGTACATTGTAGGAGAAATGTTTCAAAATGAAGTGGTGACACACTTCCTATTGAATTTGGCACTTTCAAATGGTAGCAAAATTCATCAGGCCGCCATTTTGTCATCTTACAAGATATCAAAAATCCCTTCGCAATTTAACATCTCCATTGTCTTGAGCTCATCTACACCAAAACTTACGCCCATCTGATGTACGGTGTAGGAGGAGTGTTTTAAAATCCATTGTATGTCTTATCACACAAAATCGCAATACAAGTCTTTTTATCTCACTTCCTGTTGGGCGTGGCCATGACATTGTAATTACAATTTTGTTCATCTTAGTCAGATACACACCCATACCAACTTTCGTGTGTCTGGCTGAAATTGTATGCCACCCACGATCCTCTTTGTGTTAAAACGCTCATTTGCTGTACATTTTCTGACAGTTCACTGGCCTGTCATATGGGGGCGCTATGTCAGACTGCCAGTTATTTGGCATGACAATCTTGGTAGTCCTCATCTACATTACCCTGTGAAGTTTTAGTCTGAGGAAGAACTCCAAATTCAATAAAAACCTCCTATTCATAATTCATAACTCCCATTCAATAAATACCTAAGTTTATCGATCCGCCGTATCGTCATATTAGCGCCTATTTGAAAATCCTTCGCAATTTATCATCTCCAATGTCTTAAGATTATGTTCACCAAAATTTAAGCCCATCTGAGGTTCGGTGTAGGAGAAGTGTTTCAAATTCCATTGTCTGTCCAATATTACAAAATCACACAAAATGCCAATTATCTCACTTCCTGTTGGGCGTGGCCATAACATTGCAGCGAGGCGTTTGTTCGTCTTATTGAGATACACGTCCCTACCGAATTTCGTGCGCCTATCTTAAACGGAACTCCAAATTCAATAAATAACTCCCATCCATAACTCATAACTCATACCTAACTTTATCGATCCGCTGTATCGTCATATTACCGCCTATTTGAAAATCCTTCGCAATTTAACATCTCCAACATCTTAAGATTATGTTCACCAAAATTTAAGCCCATCTGAGGTACGGTGTAGGAGAAGTGTTTCAAATTCCATTGTATGTCAAATTTCACAAAAAGCCAATTATCTCACTTCCTGTTGGGGGTGGACATGACATTGCAGTGAGGCGTTTGTTCGTCTTATTGAGATACACGTCCCTACCGAATTTCGTGCGCCTATCTTAAACGGTATGCCAGCCCCGAAAGACAACGCGCTAGGGGGCGCTATCGAGCTCCTGGGGGTCACCGGGGGACGGGTCTTTTTGGAGGCGTAGCTGCCGCCCTACGTGATGCCCGTGCAAAGTTTTGTTCGTTTTGAAGCATGGGAACATGCTCCAAATTGCCCAAAAGCGTGTGAACAAGAACAAAAAAAATAATAATAATAGAGAAACAGAGCGAGAACAATAGGGACCTTCGTGCCCCTTCGGGCTCGGTCCCTAATAATAATAATAGAGAAACAGAGCGAGAACAATAGGGACCTTCGTCCCCCTTCGGGCTCGGTCCCTAAAAAGTCACATTCGTAGGACAGCAATGAACCTTTTCTGAATGTCTTTAGAATGATCTTGAGCTGTATCAGAACACGTAGAAGAGCACATAGACTAGTATACGCCCATGGAACTTACCTGGACCACAGCAGATATAAGGCCACAAAGGAATATAAAAGAAAGTACTATCATTTAATGTTGAAAATCACAATTGTCTACAGAAAAATCATTGTGGTATCAGAATTGGTATTGAGTCTATCCCTCAGTATCAAAATCAATTATTTTTAGTACCATGACAACAGCTCAAACTGATGCAACAGGGATGTTCCGATACTGTGGCTTTAAGTATCTGCCAATACCCGATATCAACCGTTATCGAGGCAGAGATTGAAAATATTTATATTTAAGTTCACTATCAGAAGGTTTTGGGCTAATATTGGTAACGATACCTTGGGGACGATATCTGATCTGTCCAAATTTTTAGCAGAATTTTATCTCTTTTGCAGAGAAAGTATAAAGGTTTGAGTGAGGGGATAATGAAGAGCTCCAGATAGTAACAAACAACAGATGTCACAAGTGGCAAATAGGACCAAAGGTGTGATGCTGTAATAGGTTCTGCTCACTGATTTCCTCATTGTATTTTAATCAAGTTTGCAAAGCACACAACAGGAAAAAACGGGTAGGCACTGAAGCTGAATTGTGTAATACAGTGGTACCTCACCTTACGAAATTAATTCGTTCCAGAAGTGGTTTTGTAACGTGAAAAATTCGTAAGTTGAGTAGCTATTTCAATGGAAAAAGCCTGATTCGTTCCAAGGCCCCGATCCAAGTTTTTTTTTTTTTATAGTGTAACTTTTTTTATAGTGTAACATTGTGTTCTGCATGTTTCTCACATTTGTCTCTCATTTAAACACTCAAACTTTCATAGATTTTCAACAAAATTATTAATAGTGAAGTGTGTGTGTGGGGGGGGGGGGGGGGAACTGCGCTCTGACACGTGTGTGATAGCGCACATGACCCGGCGCGGAGCTGATAGCAGGTCTAGACCAAGGTCTAAACCTGGACTGGACCAGGACTAAACCTGGACTAAACCAGGACTAAACCAGGACTAAGCCAGGTGGATTAAAGCAGCGCATGAACGCATGAACGAGACCCATGCAAGAGCCGCGGGCTCCTCCTGGTTTAGTCCAGGTTTAGTCTAGAGGTGGCTCCTCTAGACCTCCTCTAGACCTGGTCATGTGCGCTATCACACACGTGTCAGAGCGCAGTCTTCTCCCCCCTCCTCCTTCCCCCCACACTTCACTATTAATAATTTTGTTGAAAATCTATGAAAGTTTGAGTGTTTAAACGAGAGACAAATGTGAGAAAAGTTTAAATTCAGTCTGAGAAAAGCGTATCATGTGTTTGGCTGAACACCCATTATTTGAATTTTTGAGATTTCGCGTTTCGTAACTTGAATTTTCTTTCGTATCTAGAGACCAAAATTTACCGTGAAGGCGTTTCGTAACTTGAAATTTTCGTTTGTTGGGTCATTCGTAAGGTGAGGTACCACTGTATATTGATGACAGCAAAATGTAAACAGTAGCTGTAAACTTATGGATCTATTATAAGAACTGGATAAGACATTCCTCCTCTGTCCCCTTGTGAGATCGACTAGTGGTCCAGGTACAGTGGCTCCGGGGGGGTCCTGGAGGTACCTGACCATAGAACACAGTGTAACAGAGGGTCAGTGTTACTGTACCTGACCATAGAGCATAATGCATTTTTGTGAAGTCAAACTAGTTTAGCTGACAGGACATTGACAGCTTTCACAAAGGTCGGATTTGGTTGGGATTCTTCTGTAATTTTACGATTTGATTTTTTGGGGATTTTTATTTTTAGGACAAAGTGCCTAAATGTTAGCTTTGTAAGATCTAGCTTCGACCTGCTCTGAGCCACCTAGCGCTCTGATTGGTCAGGACTGCACATTTCTGATGTCACGCAGTGGGTGGGTCTAGGCCAGAATACAAAACGTTGTTGATACAGTAATCCCTCGTTTATCGCGGGGGTTAGGTTCCAGAAATAACCCGCAATAAGAGAAATCCGCCAAGTAGGACAACTTTATATTTTACAATTATTCTACATGTTTTAAGGCGGTAAATGCCTCACCACACACATTATACGCTTTTCTCAGACTGGAATTAGCCTTTTCTCAAATTTGTCTCTAATTTAAACACTCAAACTTTCATAGATTTTCAACAAAATGTATTAATAGTGAAGCGTGAGGGGAGACACGGCTCCGGAAGCCCCGCCGGACGCGCGAGGAGCACTGCCACATCCCAGGACACGACGCGCACCAACCCCTTGGAGAAGTGCGCGACACGTGCACCCCTCATCGTGGTCAAATCCGTGACAGAGCAGCACGACCGGCACAAGGCCGCGCGTACACCGGGGCTGCGAGCATGAGATCGAACCGCGGCGCCCGGTACGTGTGCTCTCAGCCGAGCCACGAACCGAACATGCACAAACGAACGCAAGAGCCGCACGGAGTGATTTAATCCAGGTTTAGACCTGGTCTAGTCCCGGTTTAGTCCAGGTCTAGACCTGGTCCAGTCCTGGTTTAGTCCAGGATCAGTCCAGGTTTAGACCTGGTCTAGACCTGGTTTAGTTCTGGTCTAGACCTGGTTTAGTCCACGTTTAGTCCTGGTCTAGTCTCTTAGCCAATCAGGACGCAGAACACAATGTTACACTATTTAAAAAAAAAAGTTACACTATAAAAAATTGATTTATTTTTTTTTTTAATCTGCGAAACAGCGAGGCCACGAACAGTGAACCGCGATAGAGCGAGGGACCACTGTACCTTGTGCCAGTACCTTGACTCAATGAAAAAAACAAAATGTCATCTTGGATTCATCTTCCAGATCTTATTATGATCTTATTATACTTCCATGTGTAAACCTTAAAATGACCACTTCATGACATCACAAGGTCCACAGAGCATTTTGGCTTTGAGATTTAGACAGCCTAATAATAAAGGGTTACTCATATATGTAAATATATGAAACAAAAATGTTTTTGATCAGCTAGCAACATTATCACATGGCTTAAAGCTTGCAAGAATGCGTTTTAATATGTAAATAAATAATATGTAAATATCAAAACCAAGCGCTATTTCAACCACATACGCTTATAAAAAAGTCTACATGGGAAATAAATGAAAACATGTCCTTGAGTTCCTATTTTATTACTTATAAAAGTGACTCTGAGAAACCTTAATGCACTTTATATCACCCTCCTTTCCTTCACACTGTCTTTATAACCTCCCACACGCACACAAACGCACACACATAACATTAAAGAGTAGCACTATAAAGAGGAGCCTTAATGTGCAATTACATGAGTCAGATGAGCCCACGCTAAAGGCTTTTACACAGGGACATCCCAGTGCAAATCTGAAAGCTGCAAATCAACAAGAACAACTGAGTCATTTTACGGAGTCTGGGGATGTCTCTCGAGGAAATACTGTTGAAATATACAGTTAAGGCTTTGTTATCACAGAAAGGTTGTACATTATGCTGTTTGTATTTGACTAGTGTTGTCAAAAGTGATATCGAAACAAATATACTTGTTTGAGCAAGTATCAATACTAAAAAAAGCCACATAGAATGATCTTAAGCTGTATCAGAACAAGTATAAGACCACAAATATATGGACAACTGAGGGATTGCCTTGTGATTTAGTTTTGAAAATTACATGCTACCTTTTAAATAGAGTATATTTATTACCATGAATCGGTCTATTCCTTAGTATCTAAATCAAGTTTGTAATTTTAGAAGAGGACAAAGCTAATGCAAACTAAAATAGACACCTACAGCTACATCCTTGTTATCTGGCCTGTGTCATCAGAGGTTATAATACTCCCTACTACAGAAGTATGACCAGACTTAAAGGGATAATACTACCACAAAGTAAAAGCAAGGGAACACAGAGAGGAAAGAATCATGGCTCCAGGTCCCATAAATTTCTCTTGCCTCTATTTAAAAACTTTCAGGCTACTTCATTCAGCAATGTGCATTCTAAGACAGAAATCATTTATAATGACCACAAAACTCACAAATATAATTGAAAAAGTTAGAAAGTCGAGATTGTTTATTGATGATATATTTAACACAGAGGCCAGGTCACTGCCGCTGAGACCTTGGATTACTCAGGTCAGGCAACTTGGAGGTGGCAGATAGAGCAGATTAGCTGGTGTCAGTGTGTCAAGCCTAAACCAATGGCACGAGACGAGGCTTCACCTGCTCTGACTTACAATACGAGTGTGTTTGTCCGGGGATACTAAATGATACTAAAAAAACAAAATCTCATGATATGATAACTTTTTACAATCTAGATCTATTTATGAACTGTTTTTTTTCCAACTTCTTTGCTTTACAGTTATAAGCAATTGCCTGACAGACAATTTCATCCAATCAGAGCCTTTGTTGGATGAGAACCATGTGGAGACAAGTGTCCATGACTATCCCAGACTGTTGTTTCTCTGTAATGGTTCACCACAAGTGTAAGAAGAGACTGGGTGGGTTCAATAGACCCCTTTACCGTTAGTAAACAGACGTGACGTCACCAGCATGCGCGCACATTGTTGACCCAGAATCAACCATGGCGGACCATACCGGAGTATCTGATTATTGCAAGTTATTGAATATGAACGATAGGGAGAGCTACATTCAAAAGCTCATGTTGCGCAACAGGGTTCGACTACCAGATCCTTATGCGATCACGGAGTGGCAGTACGACCGCAGAAAGAGGCCAGATTTACAGTGGCCAGATATCCACTGTTATTTAGTGGAGAAGCCCAGCGTGTATACAAGAGAGAAAGTGCACGCATACAAATCCATGGATGCCTACCAGTTTGCCGTGTGTGGCCATGTACAGGAGGTAAAATACCACGATATCGATGGGGAGTTTTGCGTGTTGGCATCTGATGTTCTCCCCAGTCAAAGACAAGGCCACAAGACGACCATGTACAATGCTTGGGCTATCATCAACAACTACGTTCTGAGCGCCAACTGCACTTGCGTTGCGCGATAAGTAACATACTACGACTTAATTCACGAGTCACAGATGTGATCTCAGTCATGTCAAATGCCATTTATGATGGTCATGCGAAAACTTATCATGCATTTTAACAAAGTTATTCGTGTTCGTTTACATGTGTCTGTCGTAGAGGTTACCCAGTTAATATGTCTGTGAGCTTTGCGGTGTCCTGTGCTTGCTAGTTAATCATGCTGCTTGTTTAGGGTAATTTGCCCAGGTGTTCACTTGTGTGTATGTCAGTTGAATGACATGAACTATCATTTATTCCATCTGTTTCTCTTTATTCGAGTTCTTCTCTTCTATATCTTCGCTGGGGGTTTTATGGCGGCAGTGGCTTTGTTTTGAGTCAACAATGCGCACGGATTCAGTGATGACGTAGCTTTGAAACTCATCTATAAAGGCTTTTAAACATTTTTAAACAGCCGGAGTGCCTTGGCTTTTTGTTGTCTGTTTTTCTATACACATTTTTTAGATGTTGCCCTACAGATGACTACTTAAACATTCATAAGTTATAGACAAGCCCTACCTAAAGAGCAACTGTCTAAAATTTTGACATATAAATGTACTGATGCAGCACTTCTCATCATTATTTTTTTATTATTATTATTTGTAACTCATTCTGAAACATGTTCCTTACTCATGGATCAAAATAAAGTACAGTCCCTTTAAAGAAAGTAATATTAGTTTGGAAAATTACAGTATATTGTATGTGCTTATGATCAAGGGGACAGGAGTTCAATATAACAATAAGAAGGCGACCTTATTTATTTATTTATTTTGTCTTAAAACGTGAAAAACAGATCTAGTTCATTTTAAACAAGATGCCCAAAGTTATTCCCCACTTCTGTAACGCACTCCAAGCATCCTAATTATTCACCATGATGATTTTGTAAATACTTTTCACTACTTTCAGAGGGCGTCACAGTAATGCTAACAACAACTAGCATTCTAACAGCTCATAAGCATTACTTCCTGGTTCGCAGAGGATAGAAATAGACCCTAAGAGCTTTACTATTACACTACTCCTGTGCGGTTCGCTTCAGATCTAAGTCAAATTATATATCATTTGGCGAACAGCTCCTTCATCTGTATGTCTTTCGTGCGATAGACTGACAGAGAAGCGATAGTACTCCTCTGAGTCTGAGACAAACTCCACAACAAAGAGAAAGGACGAAAAATCAAAACGGATCCAAGTTTCGCAGATGCGATCCAGCTGTTTGAAGCTCTTATCGCCCAATAACAAACAGCCCACATAAACACAAGTATGAGTAAACAAGGATCAGAGCTGCCAAAGAGCTCTGGAGACTTCAGTAAGTGTATCCTCAGAATGTTATTTTCAAATCCTCAAATCGTGGGGTTTTAGGATTTTAAGAATTTGACTTTTCTTTTGGCATAATGTTTATAAGACTGTTTTGATTTTAATATGGTATTGACCAACTGTAAGCCATGTTATAATGTTGTTACCTCCTCAAAAACATAACTAGGGTTCTGTTTTGCTTCATTCACCCTATATTATAGTAATAGTTTTCAAGTTAACAGCTATCGTTTACCTTTTGATCAGTAGATTGGCACTTCCAGGGCTGAAACTATATCCAAATGATTCTAGTGAATGTGTATGTGTATCTGTGATGAGGAAGCATTATAACGTTCAGATCAGAAAATAGTGTAAAGTGGGCCCTTTAAAGATCCCACGGGGCACAAGAGTGGCTAGACGTTGCCGGTTGCCAGGAACAATGGATTTCACAAGCCAAGATTTAGATTTTTTTTTTTTTTTACTCTTTAACTGAGTGAGTTGGATAAATGTAATGAAGATTTGTGTTATTGAATTAAGGAGCAACAAAGAAGCTATTCATAACTTTAAAAAAACACTGTGTAAAATGATTAAAGATCCCATGACATGGTACTTCTTGATGCTTTTATATGGCTCCTTAATGGTTCCCTAATACTGTAAATGAATCCTTCTTCAAAATCAACACTCAGTGCATGAGAAACAGAGATAAGATGAGAAAGAGTCATAAATATCTCTCTCAAACTCTTTATTCTGGGCGTTGTTGCTTGAATGCAAATGAGGAGAAAAAAGATGGCCAATAGTAGAGGGTGGGGGCGTGGCCAAATGCTCCGGTCTCCGCTGTCAGCCCACAGCTGATCCATTTCCTTGTTTTTGCACGGGGGGAGAGATTTGAAGCGTTCCATTGAAAAATAAACACATTTCCACATAAAATAAAATTAAACCACTGCTGTTCAAAGGTCCAGAGGCTCAGATAAAGGACTTCCGAGCCTAGAAACACTCGGACGTGGCTCCAGGCAAATAAAAAAACGCATTTCGCATTGCCTAGCGCATTCGCAGTCCAAACTCTCTGGGCGTGATTTACAGAGACGCTGAGTACAGACAGACGGGGGTGGAACTGCATTTGCATTTCTTTTTTCGATCTGACGTCAATAAGGTGCATTGTTCAAACTCGCCCGTTTGAGCTCCGATTTTTTGTAACGCAGAAAAGGATCGCAAATGCTCAGTTTAGACATTTCACAACTTTTAACCATGGGGGGGGGGCTAAACAGGGTAGGGGAGCTCACATTAATGTTCAAAAACCTCAGAAAGTGAAAATTTCATGCCATGGGACCTTTAAGAGTAGTTTAACTGTTATATATACAGGCACCTTATTACAATTCTTCACAGTATGTAGACTTGCATCCATTTTTTAGATTGGAATTGATCTCTAGTCTTTAGTAACATTGATTCAATTTTACGAGTTGTCTTGTGCCTATGAACCTGAAGTGGTTGCTGAAGAAAAAAAACAATGGTACATATTATTGCCCTCTAATGCACTTCACAGGCCCTCTGAAAATGAGACACTCTAATCATTATTATTTATTTGCTCTTCACGTAGTGGTGGTAAGCAAGGCGGGTGAAGTGTCCTTCCTAAGGACACGGTGAAAGAACGTGATCTGAGCAGGAATCAACCCTCCGACCTTCGAGTTAGCGGACAAGAGCTCCTCTGTTTCATTGACAGCCGTTAATCTTCAGACATTTCAAACATTATAACACAAATGGGATTGCCACATTTGTTCAATAACAGTGGCAATCATAACTATTGACTGACAGGTCCATGGGATGATGGAGGAAACCCTTGGAAGCACAGAGACAACAACAGAATCCATTTAGAAATATAGTGGCCAAAAGGTTAATGCAAAAATACAAATAAAGATTGTAACTTTTCTGGTGGAAGGTCTGGCAAATGCTTTTCTCCATAGAGATGTTATTACTTTGTCTGGAATATTTCACAGTATGGTATTAAACCTTTCTATCTTCATGGAGACCAAACCAGACCAAGTTACAGTTACAGGTCAGATCTGTGGAGAAGCGACCCCGCTCAAGTATTTATGAGGTATAAAAACACCTTTAATTGAATAAATATAAGGTAGAGAGTAGAAAATGTCACACTGTGGAACATTACAGGCAGAGAAATGACATCTCCATTCACCAGAAAAGTTACACAATGCACTTTTCAAGCAAAAATATGAACTGAGCCTGTTTTAAATAATACTTATGCTGATTAACAAGCCGTCAGCACCAACAGAACATCATCCTGCTGCTAAACGTGTTGACTGAATCTCTCTCCTCTTTCCTCTCCTCCACCATTTCTCTCGGAGTGCTGTAATTGTGCAGGAATGTGTGGTCTGCGCCTGGCTTTCCTAAAACTTCTTGAAACAACAGAGGATCAAGTCCAAACTGGAACTCCACCCTGTTTCACTCCATGCCGATGACGAGCGTTACTCTGGGGGAAAATCACATTCAACTCAATTAAATGAAAGACAAAACTGAAGCATTCAACGGGCCTTATGGGGACAATGAAGACAGCCCATGGAAATAAAAATTTAGCTAAAAATGGCCCGGAGGAGTTTAGATTGAAAAAAGTGGAGCCAAATGAGTTTCACGGGGCACAAGAGTGGCTAGACGTTGCCGGTTGCCAGGAACAATGGATTTCACAAGCCAAGATTTAGATTTTTTTTGTTTTTACTCTTTAACTGAGTGAGTTGGATAAATGTAATGAAGATTTGTGTTATTGAATTAAGGAGCAACAAAGAAGCTATTCATAACTTTAAAAAAACACTGTGTAAAATGATTAAAGATCCCATGACATGGTACTTCTTGATGCTTTTATATGGCTCCTTAATGGTTCCCTAATACTGTAAATGAATCCTTCTTCAAAATCAACACTCAGTGCATGAGAAACAGAGATAAGATGAGAAAGAGTCATAAATATCTCTCTCAAACACTTTATTCTGGGCGTTGTTGCTTGAATGCAAATGAGGAGAAAAGAGCTGGCCTATAGTAGAGGGTGGGGGCGTGGCCAAACTCTCCGCTCTCGGCTGTCAGCTCTCAGCTGATCAATTTCCGTGTTTTTGCACGGGGGAAGAGATTTGAAGCGTTCCATTGAAAAATAAACACATTTGCACAGAAAATAAAATTAAACCACTGCTGTTCAAAGGTCCAGAGGCTCAGATAATAATAATAATAATAATAATAAATGTTATTATTATTATCTGAGCCTCTGGACCTTTGAACAGCAGTGGTTTAATTTTATTTTCTGTGGAAATGTGTTTATTTTTCAATGGAACGCTTCAAATCTCTTCCCCCGTGCAAAAAAAAGGACTTCCGAGCCTAGAAACACTCGGACGTGCCTCCAGGCAAATAAAAAAACGCATTTCGCATTGCCTAGCGCATTCGCAGTCCAAACTCTCTGGGCGTGATTTACAGACGCTGAGTACAGACAGACGGGGGATGGAACTGCATTTGCATTTCTTTTTTCGATCTGACGTCAATAAGGTGCCTTGTTCAAAATCGCCCGTTTGAGCTCCGATTTTTTGTAACGCAGAAAAGGATCGCAAATGGTCAGTTTAGACATTTCGCAACTTTTAACCAAGGGGCGGGGGGGGGGGGGGGGCTAAACAGGGTAGGGGAGCTCACATTAACGTTCAAAAACCTCAGAAAGTGAAAATTTCATGCCATGGGACCTTTAAGAACTCGCAATCCAACCTATAAAGGGGGATTTCCAAGCAATCAAACATTTCTTATCAATATCACATTCCCAAAAAAGTGTAGAACACTGCTAGCCCGCTGTGTTTCAGTAACAGTCACTTTTATTAAAATCGTAACATATAAACTAAACAACCTATTAAAATTCAAATGAATTAAAATAAAGATTACCTAGTTATTTTTATATGTATAATATTTCAGTTTGTGCTGTTGTTTTAATATTTATTATGATATTTATTATGCCCCAACATCAGCATTAGCGTTAACATTGAGACACAAACATCTCTCTTTCTAAACGCAGAAGTATTCATTTTATTTGTGCGCTTTTTAACATACTGTCAGTGACATCCACCCGCAGCTCCCTGTTCACTGCCTTATCTTTAAATAAGTATTCGTTTTAATGTGAATCAGCAAAAACACCGTAGAGATGAAACTGTACAGGAAGTAGTGATGCTAACAGTGAGGCTGCAGGGCGCTACTGTGCACAGAGCTTAAAGATCCCATGACATGGTACTGTACTTCTTGATGCTTTTATATGGCGCCTTAATGGTTCCCTAATACTGTAAATTAATCCTTTTCCAAAATCAAGCCTCAGTGCATGAGATATAACTCTGACTGTCTTCATGAGGCTAAATATGTCTCTGAAACACTTTATTCTGGGTGTTGTTGCTTGAATACAAATGAGGACAGAGACAGGCCAGTGCAGCGGGTGGGTTGTGGCCAAATACGCCGCTGTTTCCTCATTTAGCGGTGCGCTGTCACCCACTTCTGTGTTTTAAGAGCGGAGGAAGATATGAGACGCTTTCCATTAAAAAAAACATTTCCACAGAAAATAAAATTAAGCCACTGCTGTTTCAGAGGTTCGGTGGCTCGGATAAAGGAAATCCAAGCCTGGAAACACTCTCACGTGTCTCCAGGCAAATAAAAAAAACGCATCTCGCATTTCGTTCGGGGTCCAAATTCTCTGGGCGTGATTTCCAGAGACGGTGGGTAGACATCCAGACGGAGGGTGGAAACCTTTCCGCGAGTGTGACGTCAGAAAATTCCCTTGTTCAGAATCGCCCGTTTGGGCTGTCTTTTTTTCAAACGCGGAAAAGGATCGCAAATGCTCAGTTTACACATTTCGCAACTTTTAGCCATGGAGGGAGGGGCCTAAACAGGGTAGGGGAGCTCACATGAACGTTCAAAAACCTCAGAAAGTGCCATGCCATGTGCCATGTCATGCCATGGGACCTTTAAAGAATAAAAGCAAGATAAATAATGCAATACTGTGGAACATTCCGAGCAAACCATTAACATCTCCATGGAGACAAGAAGGTGGCACATACCCTACACTAGCAAAGTTACACAGAAATTATAGGATAGTTACATAGAATTGCATTTAGAGCATGTTTGTAGAAGTCTTTATAATAGAAAGGATAGTTTGTTGTCCTCAATTACGTTTTTGAGTGGAGCAGGCCGGTCCATGAAAATATTGTCTGACATTAAACCGTCCATGGCACAAAAAAAAGGTCGGGGACTGCTGACCAAAATAATTGTAGTCATTTGGATTTGTGATTTTTATTGGCTAACACGTTATAAAGCACGAACAAAGACTGAATTCATAAAGAACAAATTGCTTCGTAAGAATGTTCCAGGCTTATTAACATCTTAAGTAAATCCATTAAAACCATAACCCCAAGTAACACCTTAGAGGTCTTATATTCACAAAATGGAATCTTGTGAGCTTTAAGCCATGTTATGAAAAACATACCTGGAGTTGTGTTTTGTTTCATTCACATGTTTGAGTAATCCTTTATTTACAGTCTGTCTACATCTCTAAAGCCCAAAACACTCCACCTTGTGATGTCATGTAGTGGTAGTTTTCAACAGCGACCTTTTACCTTTTGTTCAGTAGAGTTTGGCAATTCCAGGTGTGAAATTATCCAAATGATTTTAGTGAAAGTGTACGGAGCACTTGACATCACAAGGTGGAACAGAGTGTTTTCTGTCTGAGTGAAGAACTCTAGTCTAAAAATGCAGGTGTGTGAACAAAATACAATATTTGTGATGAGGAAACAACATTATACAGGGTGTCCATAAAGTCTCTTTACAATTTAAAGGGACAGTGTGTAAGATTTTTACCCGTTAATTACTGAAATTGAAGATACCCATTCAAAAATACATTGTTTTCCAAGCCTTTTCACTTCCATCATGAAATCAAAGTATTCTTTTGGACTTAGATATAGTCACATAAAAGGGGGATCTTCCCCATGCAGAGGCAGCCATTTTGAATACGAGAGCCGCAGAAGGACATTTGGGCTCCGCCTTTGCCTTCAGCAAGGCTCGTGGTTTTGGGTAAACAACACAAGCATGCTGCCGGATCAGACGTCGTAATTGATCTAACACGTGTTTTGGACTAAATTGTTTTACTGGATTTTAGTCGCTGGATCCTTACGGACAAATTGAGACCAAGTTTATGGTGAAATACAGAGTTTGACCTGCGCAAAGCATTCTAAGGTAAGCTGACCTCGTTTTGTGCTTTTCCATATAAAAGCCCCATGTGCTCGGGGAGTGATTGTTGTGCAGGGAAATGAATTGCATAGTCAAAAAGAGGAGACTGTAAGGTTTCATTTGATGTGTAGAGTGTCATGGTACATGATCGGGAATGTGTGTTTTCATGAGAAAAGAAAAAAAAAAGGAAAAAAAACGGGACCGCGTTTTATGTAGACAGTAGCGGCGCGGCTCGTGCGCGCGCCCGGGTGACCCTCGAGGTCTGCCGTAGCTAAAACAGAAAGTGCAATAGCACCATCCACCTATGCGCCACAAATCCTACACACTGGGGCTTTAAACAATTTATTACAAAGGCAGTTGTTGAGATATATTAACTAGATTTATTTTATTTGAATGAGTGTTTTTCCACTTAATTTAATAGACCTCTATATGGGCACCATTTGTTGCACGAAGCACATCAAGACAGTACTCAATTGTAGGATAGTCTCATTAATGGTGGCAATGGCTTCACAAATCCTTTGCTTCAAGTCAGCAATGTCCCGTACCTTTGTTTGATACACGATATCCTTTACATAACCCCATAAAAAGAAGTCCAAAGGAGTGATATCAGGTGAACGCAGTGGCCATGGAATTGGCCCATCCCTACCAATCCATCGGTCTGGAAATGTTTGATTGAGGAAGTGACGAACATGCAGTCCCCAATGTGCTGGTGCACCATCTTGCTGGAAAACGATGGTTGGCTGTAAGTCAATCAGTTGTGGTGCCACATATTCGGTCAGAAGGTCGAGGTAAACATCTGCAGATATTGTTGCCTCGTGGAAGAAAAACGGTATACTGCGATATCTAAAAATAAAAACGGTATCAGATTCATTACCGTCATAAAAAAAAAAAAATCTTGCCCTAATATAATCTATAATTAATTTAATGCCTAAATAAAGAGTGTTTGTCCAGCACCTATGTATGTGTGGTTGTGTTTGTTAATTTAATACTATTACAGTTTAAAACTAATATTACTATCGGAGAGATGACGTTCGACGAAGTTCCTGGCTGTTGCGTCGTCACGTGACATTACCGCTCAGAAGGAGAAGGAGAAAAGCAAGACAACATGACAGACCGCGCTGAGTTGGTCCCAAAGAAAAACACAACTTCTGCAATTTGGCAGCATTTCGAATTTCGGCCAAATGACAAGGGAGAGCCGGCTAATGTCAACGAGGTTGTGTGTAAAACGTGCATGAAGATGGTGACGGCACTGTGGAGCAGCGAGCAGAAGCGGAGACAACTGCATATTGTGGCGAGTGTAGTGTACTCGTGAATGTATGCATAATTCACCTTCTTAACTGTGTTGTTACAGCTTTGCCATGCGGGTTTTGCTCAGTTCTTGGTTAAGCACTTTATAAATTTATAAGTTATAAATTCACTGCTTCTGATAATAGTTGCGGCCCCTTTAAGAAAGGCGTGACGTTTGACACGCTGCTTTTGTGTTCTAGCGCAGCGCCCTTTCCGATATTCTCGCGTGTTAATAACAACGACTCACTGTTTTTGAGTCTGAAATGTGAGAAGTTTTCGGGTTTCTTATTACAAACCTAACTTCCACACGAGGCTGTTATTATGGGAGATGAAGACCCCCTTCTTTGGTGGAAATCCAATGGAGTCAGGCGCTTTCCTCTGATGTCGAGGGTTGCCCGAAAATTCCTGTGCGTTTGTGCCACAAGCTCTCCATCGGAACGGGTCTTCAGCACCGCGGGCAAAGTTGTCAATCCACAACGTGCCCTACTCAAGCCGGAAAATGTGAACATGCTGTTTTTTCTGGCGAAAAACATTCAATAGCTTAATAATTTTATTTTCAATAAGGAGTAGCTTTTTCTGACGGACGAAAACGGTTCGGGATGTTGTATAGTTGTTAATTTATTTGATTCATGTTAATAGATTTTAAAAATATACAGTATTTTCCACTGCGTTCTCAGGACAGGGTTATATATGCACATTTTGGGTTATGTCTTGTTATTTATTGTTCAGATTTTCTTATTTGATATGATAAGATCAAGTATTTTATTTATTTGATCCCTGTTGGTTTGTTAGCTTTAGCCCACAGATAATATTTTATTTCGTTTCGTCGGTTGGCTGCTGTATTTGCACTTTAAACATTTGTTAATAAAAGTTACTAATTTTGTACATGTTTTGTTATGTTTTCAGTATCATTAGGCCTATGTAATTCTTGCTATTCTGTTTCTGAACGGTATAGCAAGCTGCCATTTGGCGAGGCGACTCCATCGTAGTGCTACGAAGTGTTTTTTTGTTTTTTTTTAGCCTTAGCAACGGTAATACCGTATACCCCGGGAAAATGTGGAGACGGTTTAACGGTATCAAAATTTGGATACCGCCCAACTCTAGTTAAGATATCTCATCAACTGCCTTTTCAATATTTTTTTAAAATTGTAAAGGGACTTTTGGACACCCTGTATAATATAGATCAGGAACAGTGTGATATAGGCCCTTTAATACACTATTTGTTCATTATAAATTAAAGTCTAATTAAAGTGTAGCTATGACAAAGTGTTGCCTATAATTACAACCATTCATATTTGGATTTGATAATGATTCATTTTACAGTCCTAACCCATGAAGAAGCATTTTGTGGTCACTATAGTCACATATAACATGCAACCACAGCTCCAAACAGCCTCTTCTGAACAATCATCTTCAAAGCTTCTTTAATGTAGTTTGCAGAGACCGGGGCAGAGGAGGAAGGCTTTGTTCAAATGCACAGATGTGGGGAGGTCACGATAGTTCAACAGGTATTAACTCTGCAGTATATGTACAGCTTATGTCAGTGCAAAGGGAGAGCACACTTTTAAGGGCTTATGGCGCTGTCAGTATCAAACGCAATGTAATGGCATTCAGCTTTGATTTAGAGAGGATTCATAGGATTTTATAGCACAGATATGAAAGAAATACAGTTTAAATCTGTACTTATATGCACAGTTTAAATATGTAAATATGTAATCGATTCTAAAATACTGTAGTATCGGCATTAGATACTTATATACTAGAGTAATAAGACCCCATAGACTACTGTAGTACATGCGCATGGACCACTATGGACATGCCTGGACGACGGAGAGATTACACAGATATAAAACCAAATGGTCATGTAAAAGAAAGTACTGTTGTTAAATGTTGAAAATCATATTCTATCATCAAAATAAAGAGTGTTTGTTATTATCGTGGTATCAAAATCGATATTAAGCATGAAATCCATTCCTTAGTAGTAGGGATGTCAACAGTTAATCGACTTACAATTAATTGTCGATCAAGACGTTGGCCGAACAAAATGCATTAATTGTAACTAATCGCTAGAGGGCGCTACTCTGGAATGTGAACACGAGATGCGAACCCACTCGCGAGAAAGACCATAGCGTTACATCATGTAACCCTTTCCTCTCTGGATGTTGCCGTACAACTCACAGTAGAGCTGGACCTAGAACCATATATTTTTGAAATTATAAAAGCATGTAACTTACATGCTTTTATAATTTCTTGATTGTTCTGGTTTGAGGCCCTGTAATGTTTTATGCTGTGTCCAGGGGCCCTGTGAAATGTATATTTTGTACTGTAACCCTTCACAGATTAAGGGAGAGAAATATTGTTGATGCCTTAGTTCAAAATAAATGTTGAGAATGTCCTAAAATAGCCTGGATTCACTGGTTTCATCATAATATGTAGACTAAATAACATTCTGTTATTTAATTTCTTCTGTTCCTTTTCATTTCAAGATTTCCATGCTGCAAGTGCAACAACTGAGCCAGTCCTCAATTTATTTTCAATAAAGAATGTATTTTGTTATTCAGCATCAATACATTCGTCTGCTTTTTACTAAGGAATAATTAATTGAGGAATATACAATATAATAATACTATGATATATTTATGACTCAGTGTTATGTTACTATAGCTTATATTCTTAAAGACCCTATTGAAACACTAAAATTCAGGTGAAAAACGCCACTTATCAGTTAATCGTAAGTCGATCGATAAGGTCAATCAACTATAGATTAATGAATTAATCGATAATTTGCATCCCTACTTAGTATTGAATTAAAGTTTGAAACAATAGCATGCAAATGCCCCTGCACGATCAATCTATTGCCAAAGTTGCAATTTAACAGTCTGTCAGTTTTATATTTCAGTCTTTTGGACACATATAAAATATAAAATTAGTTCTGATACCAATTTCGATACTGTAGCTTTAAGTATCTGCTGATATAAACCAATACCAGCGCACGGACTAAAAACAGCATTTATTTCCTAAAAACTAGAATAAAATAAGACAAAACTGATCCAGATGTGTGATGTAGCTGTTATTTATCAAGGAAGTAACTACAGAACAGTTTTGTGTCAATAAAAGTTGAAAGATTATGAGACTTTGGCAGTTTCATCACATCAGTGTGTCTGACCAACCAGGATATTGGCTGAACCAATATTTGGAGTCCGATATCCGATCCAGCAAATATTTCAGTGTCACCGCCGGTATCCGATATCAATATCAGATCAGTGAATCCCCAGTATAAAATATAAACTTTGAACAGAATCCAATAATTGAAACATAAATGATCACAATCGTAATGCTTGTCAGAAAGATTACTGTTTGATATATTTTTTTAGACATTTTTCTTCTGTATAGTCCAATACTGCAGTGGCCTCTTTATGCTATGGACTTAAAGGATTTCCCGCTGTGTCAGAGACCACACCACTCACAGCCAATCACTTGATTAAACAAATTATCGTCATCAGAGTAATCAGAGGCTGCACCCTGCTGCTTTGCTCCTATTACACCATGAAACCACTTCATCCACGGCCTGGAAACGTCATGGATTATCAGAGGGGAGAGAGGGCTCCCTTGGTGGGTGTCGGAATAAAAGACCCATTTTTAGGAGAAACTATGAAAGAAGCGGACAGATTACAGCAAAAAGCGTAAAAAGGGATAAAGGGGTAATTTAAAGGCTTGTTAATGAAGAGAGCTGGGCTGTATTTACGCCAAGTTAGAAGAAATATAAGTCAATGATTGGAAGTTATGGTGACTGGGGGGTATAGTGCAGAAAATTAGCCACTCTAATAAAGTTTTAAAGGCCCTGCACCCATTTTTCCACGTATTTGAGCAAAATGTGTCTTGTCGGTACAGAAGCAACTCCCAAGGTTAATGTAAGTCTGCTTGTGTATTGTCTGCATCTTATTTTAAATCGTTTTATTGTCCAATAATCAAGACCTGCACTGTTAGCATGCTAGTCGTTAGCATTACCATGACAGCCTCTGAAAGTTGTGAACAAAGGCTTATAAACTCATTGCGATGAATAACCACCGTATTTTCCGGATTATAAGTCGCACCAGCCATAAAATGCATAATAAAGAAGGAAAAAACATATATAAGTCGCATTTTTGGGGAAATTTATTTGATAAAATCCAACACCAAGAACAGACATGTCATCTTGAAAGGCAATTTAAAATAAAAATAGAATAGAGAACAATAGGCTGAATAAGTGTACGGTATGCTAACGTTACATGATGCATAAACAACGAACTGAGAACGTACCTGGTATGTTAACGTAACATATTAAGAGTTATTCAGATAACTATAACATAAAGAACATGCTAACAAGTTTACCAAACCATCAGTGTCACTCCAAATCACTAAATCCAATGAAATCTTCAATCCACAGGCCTAGAGCGCCCTCTTGCAGTTTAGTGTGAAAATAACATGTGAAATGATATAATAATGTGTTAATAATTTCACACATAAGTCGCTCCAGAGTATAAGTCGCACCCCTGGCCAAACTATGAAAAAACTGAGACTTATAATCAGAAAAAATACGTTACAATGCACAGAATGGAAAAGGTAAGTGAGCAAAAACTTTGGATCACTGCAAACCTGTTTTGTTTTTTTGTTTTTTTACATTTTTGAGACAATTTATATACAAAAACTGGTGAAAAAGTGAAAAATAAAAGCAGTTAGCTGTTTAAAGAATAAATAGAATACAACAGCATAGGTCAGAAGCCAAAGAGCTTTTTTGGGGTGTGTCATTCGTGGAAAAACAAAGGCAAATCAGAATGCAAAACACGCACAGGAGGAAGAAGCAGCCTGGATGAGCCACGAAATGTATTCAACCAAATAAACTTTTGTCCAGTTGACAAACTGAATTTCTCCTTTTGCCATGGATTCTACCTGGACGACTGGGGGATTCAGCACACATTTTACTGAAATAATTAATTAAGCCTAAAAACAAGTTTGTAAGATCACAAATTAAAACATCGACAATGCAGTGCCACCATTTGTAGTCATTATTAACAATTTCCATTAGGGACTACTCAAATATGAGACAACACTAATGAATTACTAGTTACTACTTAATAACTAGTTTTTTCATAACACTTATATTAGTAAACATTCAAACTACAATCTCAATATGTTTGCTATTAAAGGGCCTATATTATGATATTTTCTGATGTTGTTTCCCTTCATCTGGTGTTTTGTTTCATGTTCCAACAAACAAACCCTGCATATTTGGGTTAAAGATCCCATGACATGGTACTTCTTGATGCTTTTATATGGCTCCTTAATGGTTCCCTAATATTGTAAATGAATCCTTCTTCAAAATCAAAACAGAGATAAGACGAGAAAGAGTCATAAATATCTCTCTCAAACACTTTATTCTGGGCGTTGTTGCTTGAATGCAAATGAGGAGAAAAGAGCTGGCCTATAGTAGAGGGTGGGGGCGTGGCCAAACTCTCCGCTCTCCGCTGTCAGCTCACAGCTGATCCATTTCCGTGTTTTTGCACGGGGGGAGAGATTTGAAGCGTTCCATTGAAAAATAAACACATTTCCACAGAAAATAAAATTAAACCACTGCTGTTCAAAGGTCCAGAGGCTCAGATAAAGGACTTCCGAGCCTAGAAACACTCGGACGTGCCTCCAGGCAAATTAAAAAAACGCATTTCGCATTGCCTAGCGCATTCGCAGTCCAAACTCTCTGGGCGTGATTTACAGAGACGCTGAGTACAGACAGACGGGGGTGGAACTGCATTTGCATTTCTTTTTTCGATCTGACGTCAATAAGGTGCCTTGTTCAAAATCGACCGTTTGAGCTCCAATTTTTTGTAACGCAGAAAAGGATCGCAAATGCTCAGTTTAGACATTTCACAACTTTTAACCATGGGGGGGGGGGGGCCTAAACAGGGTAGGGGAGCTCACATTAACGTTCAAAAACCTCAGAAAATGAAAATTTCATGCCATGGGACCTTTAAGTTTTTCTCAGTTCCACCTTGCAACGCCATGTGGTAATACAAGAAGCGCTCCACTGTGTTTTTAAACTCCATACACCTTCACTAGAATCATGGATTATTGCCTACTTTATCTCTATTTTTTTTTAATAACTTGAAAACTGGCACTTGATGACATCACAAGGTGGAACAGAGCATTTTGAGCTGTGGAGATGTAGACAGAATGATAATGCAGGATTACTCAAACATGTGTGAATGAAACAAAACACAAATCCAGTTATGTTTTTTATAGCTGACGAGAATCCTTTTTGTGTAATATAGGACATTTAATCTTGCAGCTATATTTTCCTCCAAACAACACGTAAGAAATCAAAAAAACAAGCCCGAGTTGGCCTTATTTGCATCTAAAATCAGATCAATTTATTATAACCTACTGCTAGCATGTGATGGGAGCATGTGATGAGAGCCTGCTTCCTGTGTGTTGCCCAGTGCTTTGTGCGGCACTGGGCTAATCTGAATGTTGTGTGCTTTTGGGAGCGCGCACAGCTGTTGCCGAGTGCATTAGAAAAGATTAACTCGGCACATTAGAGGCTGTGATCATGTTTACCTCCACAGCACTGACACTGAGCCCCATGCCAAACGCTAAAACAGGCTCTCATGGCTAACAGCATGCTCTGGTTAGGTGCTTGCATACTGTTATTGTAAACTCATTTGGATAAGCCTGCATAAAGAGCGTTTCTTTTACCGGTAGATGCAAGTTGTGAAACCTGTTCCACCCTCTGCTATCAGACCTTTTTGGTTGGATATGTCATTGTTTTGCCTGAAATGTTCCACAGTATGACAATAAACAGATCTACCTTACATTTATTCGATTACAGGTGATTTTATAGCTCAAAATACGTTGAAAAACATGCAATCTGACCTGTAACTTGGTCTGATTTGGTCTCCATGAAGATAGAAAGGTTTAATGGCATACTGTGAAACATTCCAGACAAAGCAATGACATTTCCATGGAGAAAAGCATTCGATGGACCCTCCACCAGAAAGGTTCCACAATGCACCTTTAAAGGGCCCATATTATGCTATTTTCTGATCTATTTTATAATGTTGTTTCCTCATCAAAAACATTTCATTTACACATGTTAAACACACAAGCCCTGCATATTTAGGGCCTGTTTACACGAGAACGCTTACGGGTAAAAACGACAAAATATTTTATCGGAAGTGCCTTTCATTTAGACGGTGACGACATTTTGAGGGCTTAAAAACGCAAAAAACTGAAACTGCCCTCCAAAGTGGAAAACTTAAATACGCTCCGCCGTAGCGTTTTCGTCTACACTGCCCAAGACGCAAAACTCTGGTCAAATCTGCTGACGTCGCGTACGTGTTTATGTCACATACGTGTTTACGTCACATACCTTGTTTATGTCCACACCTTGTTGCGCCTTCGTTGCTTTGTAGTCTAACGTGGTCTGAAGCAACAGTTGAACTGACCACACGTAATTTTTTTTTCTACCGGTAGCCATGTTTTGTTTTGCTTTTCACGGCGCAGATGAGAAGAAGGAAGATTCTACGCATGCGCGCGGACATAGTGATAATGTATCACAGCGCCACCTAGCCGCCTGGCATGCATACCCAATCAAATTCCACACACTTTTGCGTCACCGTACGCACGCAGATTTCCTCCTGAAAATGCTCGTCTAAACGCTCGTCTAAAAAGTGAAGACGCAACGCCACTTTTGCGTTTTCTGTTCAGACCGTCATCATATAAACGTAGCCTAAGGTTGAGAAAACACTGCGTTCCACCTTGTGAAGTGGTAATACAGGAAGTGCTCCACTGTGTTTTTAAACTCTATATACCTTCACTAGAATCATGTCAATAAATTTATTCCGTGGACTTCTTTCTTTAATTTAGTCATACAAGATCTGGTGGCAGAAGTTCTCGTGAGATCTTCCAAGTGTTTACATTTGGATTGGGCAAAAAAGCGTTAGGTGTTGGTAAGTTACAACTCTGTAACAGGTCCAAAAACAGTATTAGAATGGAAACAAAAATATAAAATCAAATACAAATTTGTCAGGTCAAATTTGGAAACTGAATTGTGAAATTTATATATTAGGAATTATGTTAAAATCTAATTTTGTCTCATTCTCGTGGACCAAATCTTGTATCTTGTCTCGTGTTCATGTCTCGTTTCATCCCCGTTAACTCATTTTAGATGAATATTGTGATTTCAAATGTGTTTTCTTTAAGATCTTGAGAGGTTCCTGGACTTTGTAACGCGGTTATCCACTGTGGCTCTGGTTGATGAATGGCTCAAAGACAAGGGACAAAATTTCCTACAGGGATAACACAAGGAAATCTACACCAAATACAAAAACAATGTTAATTTAATGGAAAAATCTGTGTAGCCTCGAGATAATATATTCCTTTAGCTTCTTATTAAAACTGCTAGCGATCCAACACTAACTACGTAATGAGAAAGACAGAAAGATCATGATTACTTTCCATATAAACACCATTACACTTCCTAGCAGCTGGTTGGATATGCGGGTCACACCTGGTCCAGTATACAATATACACTCAGTACATGGTTGGCTCAGTAGCAGATAAATCCCATTTGAAAAGCAAAGCAGGGCACTTCCTCCTGTATATTCCCAGTGTTAGTTCAGTGCCACAGAGTGAGTCACTGTCTGGAGATCGCTAGTGATGTGGTCATACATTTAAACATCTGGACACAAGCGGACGAGGTCAGAATTCAGCTAAATCAGCAACAGGGCAAAGAGGAAACCCAAACTTAACCCTGAAGTAAGGCTGAATGATATGAGAAAAATATCTACTTGTGATACTTCTGACCGACATTGCGATCATGTATGTTTTAATAATAGAATTCTGTTCAAAGTTCACAATTTATTGACAAAATGACTGAAATATGAACTGGCAAACTAACACAAGAATCCCATTTGAGGATAGCATTTCTTCCTATACCTTTTACAATTTATTTTTCTAGATCTCTGCTCTTTAAAAAGGACTCTTGTACGCTACACTTGAATTTTATTAGCATTCAAAATTTTGACTGTTGTGCTTTGAAAATCTATCCCATCACCTCCTTATTTTTGTATTTATTTTATTTTTTTCATTACCGATTACCAAGCTGCGTCTGTTCTGTTGTCTGTTATTTATCACTTGGTGGTTTTGTTTATTGTAAAGTTTAAACCAACATTTAAACTAAAATACTGCAAAAAGCATTTACACTTTACATGGCATTGAAATGAACCAGAAAAAACAGCTGAGGAAAGTAGTTCCTGGTTTAAAATGTGAGTATTAAACTGGTAAATCCTGTTATTATTTCATTTCCGTATATCAAATTACATAAGAATGTTACAGACACATTCTGAAATAGTCATATACCGTGTGTATATATATATCTTATATTGTATGTTATGGTTGTCATTACAATAGTGAAAAATATTACTAAGGTCAATAAACCATCCATGAAAAAATAATGAATTACTGTACTGAACTCTAGACTAAAGGCTTCAGATGTTCCAAAGTATGGATCTATCTTTCTTCCAGGCTCGGGTCTGAAGAGGTGCAAAAGTGTGCATTGCAACCTCATTTAAACCTCATTTGAGGAATATAAAATAATGGAAGAGCATTGTCTTGCACAGTTTTAAAAGTCAGATGCACCCTTGGTCCTGAGCCAGGGAAAAGCACAAGTTCCATCTGTGGTGGGGCAATAGCAATAAAACACCTGTAATTGAATAAACTCAGCAGAATCTCCACCAAAATGTTACACAGTACAGTGAACCCTCGTTTATCGCAGGGGTTAGGTTCCAGAAATAGCCCGCAATAAGTGAAATCCGCGAAGTAGGACAATTTTATATTTTACAATTATTCTACATGTTTTAAGGCTGAAAACGCTTCACCAGACACATTATACACCTTTCTGAGACTGGTATTAACATTTTCTCACATTTTTCTCTTGTTTAAACACTCAAACTTTTGTAGATTTTCATTAAAATATATTAATAGTGGGGCGGGGGCACGTGACACGCGGGCACGTGCGCGCGGGCACGTGCGCGCGGACACGTGTGTTTGTTTTGGTACCACATATCCATGCCATGTGCGAAAGTCGAGTGGAAAGCGACCTGGATATCATTTTGGGCAAGACTCAAGCCAATGCTAACAGTGCCAAACCGCTAACAGAGCGCCTCTGAGCACCACAAGACCAGGTAAGACCAACCTGCGCTCACAAGAGTTGGTTGCATTTCACCCCGGCTCCAAAATCAGTCCGCTATCAATGCGTCGCCAATACTATTGTATTGTGGAGTATTGGGTTCGTCCTCTCGTCCTCTCACGGGGAAGAGCCACTGTCTCCTCTGTGCGCGCGAGTGTCCTCTCCCCGCTGCGGCTCCCCCGGACGCTCCATGTTGATTCTTGGAAGAGTCCATGTTGATTCTTGGCTCTTCCATGGTCCGGCTCGCACTCTCTTCCATGGCTCGTGCAAGTAAACAAAGGCCACACCCCCTGTCACCCAGGCGCTCTCGTGAAGGAAATCTGAGACTCTGTCCCTACCATCCCTGGTCTAGACCTGGTTTAGTCCTGGTTTAGACCTGCTTTAGACCTGGTTTAGACCTGCTTTAGACCTGGTTTAGTCCTGGTCTAGTCTCTTAGCTAATCAGGGCGCAGGACAGAATGTTACACTGTAAAAAAAAAGTTACACTATAAAAAAAATTGAAAAAAAAAAAAAAAAAAATTGAAAAAAAAAATCCGCGAAACAGCGAGGCCGCGAAGAGTGAACCGCGATACAGCGAGGGTTCACTGTACACCTTTAAACCAATTTTTTTTTTTTTTTTTTTTTTTAGGGACGCACTGATCTGATGCTGGTATTGGATATCTGCACTGATACTGAAAAATGTTCTGGATCAGATAATGGCTTCCAAATTCAATTTCAGCCCATGTACTGGTTGGACAGATGAACAGATGTAATAAGACTATTTACTGATCGTGGTCGGCCTAGAAAAACTCATAGCGTTTCAGTTTCTATTTACACAAAGTTGTTGCTGTAGTTACTTGAGAGATAAATAACAGCTCCATAACACATTTTAGTTTTGTCTTACAGTAATCCCTCGTTTATCACGGGGGTTAGGTTCCAGAAATAACCCGCAATAAGAGAATTCCGCGAAGTAGGACAACTTTATATTTTACAATTATTCTACATGTTTTGAGGCTGTAAATGCCTCACCACACACATTATACACTTTTCTCAGACTGGAATGAACCTTTTCTCACATTTGTCTCTAGTTTAAACACTCAAACTTTCATAGATTTTCAACAAAATGTATTAATAGTGACGCGTGGGGGGAGACACGGCTCCGGAAGCCCCGCCGGATGCGCGAGGAGCACTGCCAGGTCCCAGGACGCGACGCGCACCAACCCCTTGGAGAAGTGCGCCACACGTGCACCCCTTACCGTGGTCAAATCCGTGACAGAGCAACGTGACCGGCGTGAGGCCGCGCGTACACCGGGGCTGCGAACACGAGATCGAACCGCCGCGTCCGGACCGCGTCCTCTCAGCCCGAGCCACAAAACAGCCGCACGAAACCAGCAGAGTGATAAAAGGAGAAATTCAATTTGTCAACAGGACAAAGTTTGTTTGGTCGAAAACGTTTCGCCGCTCATCCGAGAGGCTTCGTCAGTTCTGGTTCTAGTGCTGGCAGCACTAGAACCAGAACTGACGAAGCCCTGGCGAAACGTTCTCAACCAAACAAACTTTGTCCAGTTGACAAATTGAATTTCTCCTTTTATCATGGATTCTACCTGGACGACTGAGGGACTCTTCAGCAAAGAGTGGTTTAATCCTGGTTTAGACCTGGTCTAGTCCTGGTTTAGTCCAGGGCCAGTCCAGGCTTAGACCTGGTTTAGACCTGGTCTAGACCTGGTTTACTTCTGGTCTAGACCTGGTTTAGTCCACGTTTACTCCTGGCCTAGTCTCTTAGCCAATCAGGACACAGAACACAATGTTACACTATAAAAAAAATTTGAAAAAAATAAATAAAAATAATTTGCGAAACAGCGAGGGCGCGAACAGTGAACCGCGATAGAGCGAGGGACCACTGTATTTTAGTTTTAAGAAAATAGATTCAGTTTTTAGTTGCTGCGCTGATATATACTTATATATATTGGCTTATATTAGGTCTTGGCAGATACAGTACTTAAATCGATAGTATCCCAATCGGTATCAGAACTGAAAAAGCTGGACTGGTGCATCCCTACTTTTATTGTTACCTCACTTTGCCCCTATAAGGCTGTTCATATGGGATCACAATGGCCATTCACCATATCCTGCAGACAGAAGTATATTTCAACCGCATTTCACTTCACTTACCAAAGACATTGGTACATTGTCTATACACGACTTCCATTTCTGTGTAAATGTTTCATGTTTCATTAAAACCCGTGCTAAAACATTTCAATTTTTTACAAAGCTGTATTGAGTATCAGTGAGATTTCTAATGTGGTCACTGGTACATATATCACCCAACCGCTAAAACGACGTACTTAAATAAAACTTCTTATAAATCAGTCTTGTTTGACAATGTTTCTCTGTGTAGGCCAGTCAATATGTTCCGCATCTGTTAACCATTCGCGCACTTGTGGCTGCTATCTGAACGCATGACATCACCTCATTTTTTCCCAGCTAACTCCTCCATGGATTTGTATGGAAAGGGAAAAAAAAAAATCTACAGCACATTTAGGACATCTGCGCTCAGTACAGTATTTACGAGTGCACTTTATCGTTTCCAAAAGGCGCCAATTGATATCTGGAGTGGCCTCTTTTCCAAAATCGGAAAAATATACTCCCTGAATTCTGCAGTTGTCATTATTATTCCCAAGTTATCTCAAATCAAAATAACACAAAGCCCAGACTGAGGATTGAATGTGTAAATCAAGCTCGCTATGTTGGGCGTAACACCGACCACAAATTACAGTCCACAGGCTCTTAATTTGAGTTGTTTTTTATGAGAAAACGCACAGATTTCACAGCCCGTAGGGGGAGGCCAAAGCACAGCGCAGTCATTACAGTTGTAGCTCATAGCACATAGCTGAGTCTGTACAGAAAAGCGTGTGAAACTGGAGATACATTAAGTCCAAAAGGATCTACAAACACCAGTTGGATAGTCGTAAATATGCTTAATGATTCTTTTATTTTGTTATAGGTTAAAAGCTCAGATAAAAGCTCTGTTCCAGGTTTCACAGTCTTAAAGGGCCCCTAATGTGCTGTGTTTTAATTTAATTCTTTCCATATTGAAACATACTTGGAGTTGGGTTTTGTCTGCATAGGTAGTTCTTCCCTCAAACTCTGTTCCAACTCTGTTCCACTGTGTTTTTAAACTTCACACACCTTCATTAGAATCATGTATGATTTCAATGCTGGAATTGTCAATCTCTTCTGAAGTAAAAGAAAGCTGAAAACTCCTCTACATGACATCACAACAGGGCATTTTGAGCTTTGGAGATGTGTGGATTAAACAAAACACAACTATGTTTTGATGGGGTAACTGCATTCCAACACGGTTTAAAGCTCACAAGAATCCATTTTGTGTCGTATAGGACCTTTAAAATCTGAAAAATAAAACTAGTTCAGGTTAAAAGGTTTGCAGTGGTCCAAAGTTATTCCCCCTTTACCTTATGCATTCCGAGCACCCAAATTATTCACTGTGATGAGTTTAAGCAGTAATATTAATAACAACTACCATACTAAATGTGCACTTCCTGATCCTCAGACAACATTATAATTAGAAGACTTAAAGAATAGCTTATACTGTATAGAAATGTGTGCTCAAATACATGGAAAAAATACATGGAAAAAATCTGAGCCTCGAAAGGAAGGTAAGTACAGTGGTCCCTCGCTCTATCGCGGTTCACTTTTCGCGGTCTCGTTGTTTCACGGCGGCTCCGGGAGTCCCGCTGGATGCACGAGGAGCCGAGACATGAGTCACTGGATCTGTAGGAAGTCCAGACCAGGACTAAGACATGAGGACCAGACTGGGACCAGACCGAGACCAGACCGGGACCAGACCGGGACCAGACCGGGACCAGACCGGGACCAGACGGGGACTAGACCAGGACTAGACCAGGACTAAACGTGGACTAAACCAGGACTAAACCAGGACTAAGCCAGGACTAAACCAGGTCTAAACCAGGTCTAAACCAGGTCTAAACCAGGACTAAGCCAGGACTAAACCAGGACTAAACCAGGACTAAGCCAGGTCTAAACCAGGTCTAAACAAGGTCTAAACCATGTCTAAACCAGGACTAGACCAGGACTAAACCAGGACTAAACCAGGTCTAAACCAGGTCTAAACCAGGTCTAAACCAGGACTAAGCCAGGACTAAACCAGGAATAAACCAGGACTAAGCCAGGTCTAAACCAGGTCTAAACCAGGTCTAAACCAGGTCTAAACCATGTCTAAACCTGGACTAAACCAGGACTAGACCAGGTCTAAACCAGGATTAAACCACTGCATGCACCGCACCGCAAACCACTCTTTGCCTTGTTTCGTGCGGCTCTTGTGCGTGTTCGCTTCGACTGCGTCCGGGTGGGACGCATGGCCTCGCACCGCTCATGCTGCTCACAGATTTGCCCACGATGAGCGGGTACACTTCTCTGGTCCCAGGAATAGACCAGGTCTAAACCTGGACTAAACCAGGACTAGACCAAGTCTAAACCAGGATCAAACCATCTTTGCCTTGCCCCCCCCCCCCCCCCCCCCCTGTACTCTGGTTAATAGGGTGATCAATTAATCATCGCCCAATTTTTTGATTGATTCGATTTTAGTTTATTTTTGTATTAGATTTGAGGGTTTTTAACAATTAACAATATTTGACTTAAAATACAAATATATGAATGGCTCTGCTGGACCATGTGTTTACAAAGTCAGCCATTTTCTAGAATTCAGGAATTCTTCACACTTGCTGCTGTAACAAATACTAGTTACATTATGAAACACAGCCAGCGTGGGCACTACATACTTTGGATTTTTCACGGAAATGTAACTCCAGAACAAACAAAAACACAGCTCTTCCTTGTCAAACTGATTCCCGGCTCATTATGTAAAGTAAAAATACACAGTTCCTGGTGTGGGCACATTCCTGGGCTCCGGGTGACTGTAATGACACCAGCGTTTACCATGGGGCAGTGTGCGACTCCTGTGACCTTTGACCTCCTGCAAGCTCTCACTCACTTCACACTTCACCCCGGACAGATTTAGGCTCAGATCACCAAATGGACACCAGCTCTGGCTTCTTCCTGTACTGTGGGTGGTAAAGCTGCACCAAAAAATCATAAAATTATAGTTATTGCAATATCAGTCTACCAAATGTATTGCAATAAACTAAAAAAACATGGTCTCTAATGCTGGTTTAGTCTTTGTTCAGTGTTTTGGTTAAGTTTAAAGGTCCTGTATTACACAAAATGGATTCCTGTGAGCTTTAAGCCATATTAGAACATTGTTATCTCCTCAAAAAAACAGACCTGGAGTTGTTTTGTTTCATTCACAAAGGTTTGAGTAACTCTTTATTATTAGTCTGTCTACATCCCCAAAGCTCAAAATGCTCTGTTCCACCTGATGATGTCATGAAGTGGTAGTTTTCAAGTACCGTTTACCTTTACTTCAGTAGAGATTGGCAATTCCAGGGCTTGAAAGAATCCAAATGATGAGGAAGTAACATTATAACAGATGAGACAATAGCAAATTTGTAGCCTTGTGTAACCTTTCTGGTAAAGGGTAGGTCACTTGCTCGTTTCCATGGAGATGTTATTGCTTTGTCTGGAATGTTTCACACTATGACATTAAGGGCCCGTCCACACGACAACATTTTTTAGTGGAAACAGAGAAGTTTGTATTGGTTTTGGCCTTTCGTCCACACGGCGCTGGTGTTTTTGGTGGGCAAAAACTGAGAAATCTGAGAACGCCGGGGTCGCGGTGTCGTGTGGACGAGCAAAACGCAGCTTTTGGAAAACGATGACGTCGCGATGCTTGTTTGCGGAAGAGAAAGGACTTTATGCGCATGCGCTCTTTGTAGTACAGTGAACCCTCGCTGTATCGCGGTTCACTGTTCGCGGCCTCGCTGTTTCGCGGATTTTTTTTTTCCAATTTTTTTTTTCCAATTTTTTTTTTTCCAATTTTTTTTTTCCAATTTTTTTTCAATTTTTTTTATAGTGTAACTTTTTTTTACAGTGTAACATTCTGTCCTGCGCCCTGATTAGCTAAGAGACTAGACCAGGACTAAACCAGGTCTAAAGCAGGTCTAAACCAGGACTAAACCAGGTCTAAAGCAGGTCTAAACCAGGTCTAAACCAGGACTAAACCAGGTCTAGACCAGGGATGGTAGGGACAGTCTCTGATTTCCTTCACGAGAGCGCCTGGGTGACAGGAGGTGTGGCCTTTGTTTACTTGCACGAGCCATGGAAGAGAGTGCGAGCCGGACCATGGAAGAGCCAAAAATCAACATGGACGGGCCGGGGGAGCCGCAGCGGGGAGAGCCGCATTCGAGGGAGCCGCAGCGGGGGGAGGACACTCGCGCGCACAGAGGAGACAGTGGCTCTTCCCCGTCACGCCGAGAGGACGAACCCGACCCCGTCCTAGAGAGCTGTGGAGTATTGGCGACGCATTGATAGCGGTCTGATTTTGGAGCCGGGGTGAAATGCAACCAACTCTTGTGAGCGCAGGTTGGTCTTACCTGGTCTTGTGGTGAGGACTGGTGCTCAGAGGCGTCTGTTAGCGGTTTGGCACTGTTAGCATTGGCTTGAGTCTTGCCCAAAATGATATCCAGGTCGCTTTCCACTCGACTTTCGCACATGGCATGGATATGTGGTACCAAAACAAACACACGTGTCCGCGCGCACGTGTCCGCGCACACGTGTCCGCGCGCACGTGTCACGTACCCCCCCCCCCCCCACCCCCCCCCCCCACTATTAATATATTTTAATGAAAATCTACAAAAGTTTGAGTGTTTAAACAAGAGAAAAATGTGAGAAAATGTTAATACCAGTCTCAGAAAGGTGTATAATGTGTCTGGTGAAGCGTTTTCAGCCTTAAAACATGTAGAATAATTGTAAAATATAAAATTGTCCTACTTCGCGGATTTCACTTATTGCGGGCTATTTCTGGAACCTAACCCCCGCGATAAACGAGGGTTCACTGTATTGTGTTTCCGGTGGCTCTGGTTGTTTCCTGTTTACAGCACCACATATCGTTGTGGCATATGTATTACATCGTTTTCACTCAGCGCTCCGTTTTCGTCTGGATGCGAATATTTACTGATCCGACACGTGTGTGGACGGAAATTTTTTTCAACCCGCATTAAAAAAAATCCAGGAGCATTGTCGTGTGGACCTAGCCTAAGTCTTGCTCCACAGATCTGACCTAGCAACTTGAACGGTGACATCACTTGCTGTCTCTATGGAGCCGGGTTAGTTTAATGCCATACTTAGGAATATTCCAGGGCAATATCTCAAATAGTGCTGTAATATGGGTTATACTACCAAGTCATGGAGCCAATTGCAGGTCTTTAAGTCCAAACTCTTTCCTCTTCTTCCAAATTCTCCTCTTCAAGTCTCTTAAGGTGCCTAAAACCTCCAAATTGGCTATAAAACAGAGCGTACGTGAGATGAACCATGTAAGGAAAATTCTGAAAACCCACAATGAGGACATGCTGAATTCCCATTTCCTCCCAAATTTTTCAAAAGCTTGCTTTAAATTTCTCCCTAAGACAAGACAATTTTTCAGCGCACTTTTTTTTTTGATAAAACCGCTGGATGACTACCTAACCAATCGGAAACTTTAAAGACCAGTTCAATCGGGACCTTTCCACATTTCTCTGTATACCACCACCACAGAGCCCTCCTCTCCCGCACCGCCAAGAGAATTTCCATTTGCTAAGCTAATTAAACACAAAAAGCAATGAAACCGCTAATATTTAAGGATGAAAGAAATGTGTCAGATTTAGCGTGTATAAATATTTTAAACTACATTTTTCGGTGTCCTCTTGCTTTTATAGTCAGAAAGTCAATATGGCGTCAACCCAAAATAAGCCAAAGCAGATTCTGGATTTCTAATGCGTTTGCCTTATGAAGAGACTGGCATCGTGTCCTTTAAACCACAGCGCACACCTACTCAAGTGAAAAAGCAACGCTGAAACTGTTTAGAGACTGTTTAGAGTCAACACAATGGAGAGAGAGAGGGGAGGGAGAGGTGGAGGAGAGGAGGATGCAGAGAGGAGGAGAGGAGTAAAGGCAACTCTAAAACATACATACTGTTTATGGACTTTACTGGTACACAAGTTTAAATGGTCAACAAAAAGAGAGGAGGAGAAAGAGAAGAGAATGGGAGGGGAGAGGAGGATGGAGAGGGGGGAGGAGAAAGAGAGGAGAGGATGAAAGGGAAGTTGAGAAGAGGATAGAGAGGAGAAGGGATGAGAACAAGAGTGGGGAATGGAGAGAGAGGAATGGGGAGAAGAGGGAAGAGGAGGAAAGAGAAGCTGAGAGGAGGAAGAGGAGAGAAGAGAATGGGAGAGGAGAGTGGAGAGGAGGGGAGGAAGGGTAGAGAGCAGTAGGAGAGGAGGAGGAGAAAGAGAGGAGATAAGGAAAGAGAAGTTGAGAGGAGGACGGTGAGGAGAAGGGATGGAGAGCAAGAGGAGAAAGAGAGAGAGGGGACAGCAGGGAGGAGGAGAGAGGAGTGGAGATCAGAGAAGGATGGAGAGGAGAGAGGAATGGAGAAGAGGAGGGGAAAGGAGGAGAGATGAAGAGGAGAGGTGAACAGGAGAGTGGAGAGGAGAGAGGAATGGAGAAGAGGAGGAGAGAAGAGGAGGAAAGAGAAGTTAAGAGGAGGAGGAGGAGAGAAGAGAAGAGAGAGGATGGGAGAGGAGAGGGGAAGGGAAGGGAGGAAGGGTAGAGAGCAGTAGGAGAGAAGGAAAGAGAAGCTGAGAGGAGGACGGAGAGGAGAAGGGATGGAGAAAGAGAGAGAGGGGACAGCAGGGAGGAGGAGAGAGCAGTGCAGATCAGAGAAGAGTGGAGAGGAGAGAGGAATGGAGAAGAGGAGGGGAAAGGAGGAGAGAAGAAGAGGAGAGGTGAACAGGAGAGTGGAGAGGAGAGAGGAATGGAGAAGAGGAGGGGAAAGGAGGAGAGAGAAGAGGAGAGGTGGACAGGAGAGTGGAGAGGAGAGAGGAATGGAGAAGAGGAGGAGAGAGGAGGGGAGAGGCAAGGCAACTCTAAAACATAGGTAACACAGATGTTTGTAGATTTAAAGAAAGGAAAAAAGTAGGAGGAAAAATCAATTCGTCTCATTTAGCCAGAGCAGATGCAAGTGGGAATGTCACGCCAGGAACCCAGAACACTGTAACGACCAAATCTTCACACGGAATGCACTTTACTGACAAAGGAAAACAATAGCATGGATTTCCTTTGAATTAAATGAGGATTTTATAATGTGTGGGCTTAATGGCTGTCACAAGTAAGAGATATTTTTAGATCCTTTACTGAATTGTAAGAAATTTAAAAAGACAGAAAAACAAAATCTTGAGGTAAATTACAATTTCTCAATAAGCAAAAGGCCTGTGACGGGTCATAGACTAACATGGAGCAGTTCCTCCGTCATTTTTTCCCTAGACTTGTATTAAAAGTTTGAAAGCTTGTTCAGGGCGAATGGGCTTTGTGGTAACTAATGACTGCGAGACCTATAATTAAATATCATTAATTAAAATCTGTTTCTGAAACTTTATAAACTGCTAAGTTATTAAAGCATTTGGAATCCCCAGCTTTAATTACGCTTTTTGGACATCCAAGTTATGGAGAATAATTACCCTGTAGCTGGTTAGCTGGTCTATGGGAAAAAATGAATAGAAAATTTACTTCTGAAACCAGAGTGGGATGTCACTGTTGAGCTCCATTACTGTTTTAAAAGTACAACATAATTATGCAAATGACATTATTATTACCAGGATGGTGTAAGTAACAGCAGTTTTAGTAGAAACAACAGTTCATTTATTGGTTTGAATTAAACTCAAAACTGCTAGTGTCAAAGTTTGCAAGCTGCTAAAAGTAAAGGAAATGCAAGTGGTTAATGGTGTATGCATCAAGTCTAGCAAGAGTCCTTTATGACACACTTGAGCAAGTATCAATACTAAAAAAAGTACAGTACTGTAGATATATCAGAACAAGTATATGACCACTTAGACTTGTATATACCCATAGACCACTCGGGAACCTACCTGGACGATTAATACGATAATACAAAAGAAAGTACAGTGGTCCCTCGCTCTATCGCGGTTCACTGTTCGCGGCCTCGCTGTTTCGCGGATTTCGCGGGGACCGGGACTAGACCAGGACTAAACGTGGACTAAACCAGGTCTAGACCAGGTCTAAACCAGGTCTAAACCTGGACTGGTCCTGGACTAAACCGGGACTAGACCAGGTCTAAACCAGTATTAAATCACCCCGTGCGGCTCTTTGCTGGTTTTGTGCTGCTCTTGCGTTTGTTTGTGCGCGTTCGGTTTGTGGCTCGGGCTGCGAGGACGCGGTCCTGAGGGGGAGGCATGGTCCGGGCGCCGTGGTTCGATCTCGTGATCGCAGCCCCGGCCTCGCGCCGGTCGTGCTGCTCTGTCACGGATTTGACCACGTGCACTTCTCCAAGGGGTTGGTGCGCGTCGCGTCCCGGGACATGGCAGTGCCGTTGGATGAGCCACTCCCCTTGCGCGTCTGGCGGGGCTCCCGGCGGAGCCCCCACGCTTCACTATTAATACATTTTGTTGAAAATCTACGAAAGTTTGGGTGTTTAAACGAGAGAGAAATCTGACAAAACGTGAATTCCAGTGTTTTAAGGCGTTTACAGCCTTAAAACATGTATAATCATTGTAAAATATAAACTTGTCCTACTTCGCGGATTTCACTCATTACGAGGGACCACTGTACCGCAATTGAATGTTGAAAATCACACTCTATTACTAAATAAAGATTGTTTTTTATTATCACCATGGTATCAGAATAGGTGTTGAGTATTAAATCTATTCGAGTAAATCGAGTTTGAAATTTCAATATCGTGACAACACTAGTTTGTACACTACTAGTTTTTGATTTCCAGTGCTGAGAGGACACAAACTTTTGCAACTATAACACAACATACAGTATGCCCTCAATAAATAAAAATGTGTATGTGAACTGTGGCCAAACCTGGCGTAATAAACCCATGTAAGAGCCGTGATGGAGGTCGAGATGATTTAAAGCCAGATGCTCCTCCGGCTCTGCAGCCTGCTCCTGTATTTTTAATGATGCTTTTCTTTTTTTTTTTTACATTAACCCAGAATTCTCTCGACCTGCTCCTCCACTGCAGCTGCTGGGGACACCAATGTACCTCCTGAGTTATATTTCTACTATGTATTCACTGTACGCCTTACTCTGTGAAAATTTAATAAACTTTGGGTAACTTCTTCTTATCTTGATTTGAGTTTTTTTTTAGTTTAGACTGAGTTCTGGTTAGGTTTGGTTTAGTAGTGCTGTAGACCTGCTTTCATCCAAGTCTAGTCCTGGATTAGTTGTGATTTAGTCCAGGTTTAGTCTTGGTTAAAGAGGGTTTCAGTAATTTAGTGATCTCTCCCAGGTACTATTTGAACCCTCCTTATAAGATTCTAATAAAATTCTGTCCACAAGCCCTTGTCATCTATGTTCCCACACGACAATTCTACATAAATATACAAACTCATGATACAAAATTGTACACAGAAACTTGACAATAGCGGGAGTTTTAATACACACACTGATTGTGTTCTGATCGCACTCTGAAGGGGGAGTGATTTAGGGCAGAGAGCAAATGGAGGGGACAGTTAGAGAGCCAAAAACAAAAGTAAAACTTATTTTCAGCAAATATAGCATTTTCAAAACAATAAAAGGTAACGTGGTGAGCAAAATAAGTTATGGGTTAACAGCTGACACTCCATAGAAGTAAAATACACAATCTTTGACTTATTTCACAATATTTCTGAAAACTTTCCTATTTAAGTTTCTTGTTGTGCTGACTAACTTATCAAGCACAATTATCTTGTGATTCCTTTTCCCCTGAAGCAAACAAAAAAAAAAAGAAATAAACCAGGATAACCTTGATTAATCATGGCTTTCAGCTTTCTGCTAGATACAAAATTGTGTTTTAACATTCAAAAGATAGCAAGCAGCTGATTTTATCTTCATTTGTACCAAAAGGATGACACTACCGAATCCTACGTATATCACCAATTAAGAAAATGAAATTAGAGAACAAAGTAAGAATAGAGCAGTGGACATGTACAGGTGCAGTGAAAACAGGAATTGATCGCAAAATGGTGTCTTGAAAATAAATGATTAAAGGTCCTATATTACACAAACACATGAGTGTTCAGCCATGTTATAATGTTACCTCATCAAAAACATACCTGGAGTTATGTTTTGTTTCATTCACACATGTTTGAGTGATCCTGCATTATCTGTTTATCCACATCTTCCAGGCTCAAAATGCTCTGTTCCACCTTGTGATGTCATGTAGTGGTAGTTCTCAAGTTAAAAGCTTTTATCTTTTGTTCAGTAGCGATTGTAATTTCCAGGTCTGAAACTTAAGGAAACGATTCTAGTGAAGGTGTGTGGAGTTTAAAAACACAGTGGAGCACTTCCTGTATTACGACATGACATCAAAAGGTGGAACAGTGTGTTTTCACTTTGAGGGAAGAATTCAGCCTAAATATGCAGGGTTTGTGTGTTAAACATGAGTGAATGAAACAAAACACAACGTCCACAAATCAAAATACAACTTCAGACAACTTCATAATAGGTCCATTTTAAAGATCCCATGACATGGTACTTCTTGATGCTTTTATATGGCTCCTTAATGGTTCCCTAATACTGTAAATGAATCCTTCTTCAAAATCAACACTCAGTGCATGAGAAACAGAGATAAGATGAGAAAGAGTAATTTTTTTCTCTCTGAACAGGCCATAATGGGCGTTGTTGCTTGAATGCAAATGAGGAGAAAAGAGCTGGCCTATAGTAGAGGGTGGGGGCGTGGCCAAACTCTCCGCTCTAGCTCTCAGCTGATCCATTTCCTTGTTTTTGCACGGGGGGAGAGATTTGAAGCGTTCCATTGAAAAATAAACACATTTCCACAGAAAATAAAATTAAACCACTGCTGTTCAAAGGTCCAGAGGCTCAGATAAAGGACTTCCGAGCCTAGAAACACTCAGAAGTGCCTCCAGGCAAATAAAAAAATGCATTTCGCATTGCCTAGCGCATTCGCAGTCCAAACTCTCTGGGCGTGATTTACAGAGACGCTGAGTACAGACAGACGGGGGTGGAACTGCATTTGCATTTCTTTTTTCGATCTGACGTCAATAAGGTGCCTCGTTCAAACTCGTAATCTGAGATTTAGCCATAGTTTCGAGTAGATGAGGACGCCAGTGCGCGGACTGTGCTATCAGCTCCCGGGACCCAAACATGAAACACAAAGCTGAAAACTATGGATAAATCTCGGATTACAGGCCACTTTTGCTTCAAACGAAATCTTACATTAAGACATCGGGCTTCTATGATTTGAAAAGTGCTAAAGTTTGTGTTATTTGGACACCGCAAAGTAATGCCCCGAATACTCAGGCTAACGGATACGCTACAACATAACTTTCACCAAACAGCTCCAAATGACAAGAAAGTGAAAATTTCATGCCATGGGACCTTTAAATATTACATTAAATTTGGTTTAGATACAAAAAATAAAATAAAATTTAAAAAAAAAGAGAAGTCTAGGCTAAGAAAAAAAAAAGTAGAAAGCCATGCGAGATAGAGTGTTCCTTCCATTTAGCTGGTGCTGTACGACCCTCTGTGCACTATCCAGGCATTATGTAATCCCTAATGGAGTCCGCAGACAACCTCCTCTCCTTTTTTTACTCACAATCCATCTGTGTCCCAACACCCAGGAGCTATGTAAGTGCAGACACATGCGTTTTCTATGGGTATGTGAGCGGACATTGACGCACTTGTAATATGCCTTTAATATTGAGGTCAATGTACTGTATTGTGTAGTACACCTGCCCTAAGCAAATAAATGTACAAGATGCATTGGTTCCCTTGGTGTGCCAGTTTCTCTGTGACTAGTAGGTCATATAAGGAGAGTAGTAGCAGTAGTAGTAGTAGTAGTAGTAGTAGTAGTAGTAGTAGTAGTAGTAGTAGTATGCACTAAGTTTAAGTATAAAGCATTGAGGAGCACAAACTAATTACTGTTTTAGTTGCACAAAAAGCACAAAATTGTGGAGTAACTTAATTAAAGGCTTGTAACTTTCTGTTGGAGGGTCTTTGTCTCCATGGAGATATTATTGCTTTACTGGGAATGTCCCACAATATGGCACTAACTGTATCAACATGCAGACAATCTGTGGAGAGGCAACCAAACTCACATGTTTTAAAGGTCCCATGGCATGAAATGTTCACTTTCTGAGGTTTTTGAATGTTAATGTGCCTTAATAATAATAAATTAATAAACAATAATTAATAAACACCACATCTTCCAATCTAGTGCAGTAATCTATAGCCTACTTACATTATAGATATGGTATTATGCAAATTACGCAATGCTAATTGTGCTGTGCTCCGAAAGCGCTCTGAAAGGGGAGTGACTTAACATGGAGAGCAAAGGGAGGAGATACTCAGAGCATCAAAAACGAAAGTCAAAGTTATAAAGCATGTTAATACGTTCTTTTCAGCGAATATATTGATTTTCAAAACAACAAAAGGTAACACGGTGATCTAAATATGTTACGAGTTAGTAGTTAATACGCCGTAGTAGTAGAAAACCCGCTCTTTAAACTAACTCCAGGTTAAATTCTCTACCTCTTCCCTCTGTTATTCTCTTCTGTCTCTTCCATCAACCCCATGTCCTCACCAATTACCCTTAAATGTTCCAAGAATGGTTTTACAATAGACTTCCAGGAATGTAGAAGAACCTCTAAAAACCCTGAATCACATAAGAAAAACAATTCATAGTGTACGTTATGGAAACACTAAAGTGATTGAGTGGGGATTTTGAATGGACTGAAAAGCATTAGACAAGTGGAAAATATAGTAAGTGTCCATTAAGCCTTCATACGTAGTGACAGAAAGTGGATATATTTGCTGCAAAGATGTTCTGCCAAGAAGTAGCCACTAATGACTGCATGACGAAATATCTGCTTTTATTTCAACACACTAAGAAAATATATCTGTAATTAATGCTGGACAATTGCTGTGGAAAAAAAATAATTTTCGTTTATTTATTTATTTTCTGGGAGAAGTCTTAAAGATCCCATGACATGGTACTTCTTGATGCTTTTATATGGCTCCTTAATGGTTCCCTAATACTGTAAATGAATCCTTCTTCAAAATCAACACTCAGTGCATGAGAAACAGAGATAAGATGAGAAAGAGTCATAAATATCTCTCTCAAAGACTTTATTCTGGGCGTTGTTGCTTGAATGCAAATGAGGAGAAAAGAGCTGGCCTATAGTAGAGGGTGGGGGCGTGGCCAAACGCTCCGCTCAGAGCTGTCAGCTCTCAGCTGATCCATTTCCGTGTTTTTGCATGGGGGGAGAGATTTGAAGCGTTCCATTGAAAAATAAACACATTTCCACAGAAAATAAAATTAAACCACTGCTGTTCAAAGGTCCAGAGGCTCAGATAAAGGACTTCCGAGCCTAGAAACACTCGGACGTGCCTCCAGGCAAATAAAAAAATGCATTTCGCATTGCCTAGCGCATTCGCAGTCCAAACTCTCTGGGCGTGATTTACAGAGACGCTGAGTGCAGACAGACGGGGGTGGAACTGCATTTGCATTTCTTTTTTCGATCTGACGTCAATAAGGTGCCTTGTTCAAAATCGCCTGTTTGAGCTCCGATTTTTTGTAACGCAGAAAAGGATCGCAAATGCTCAGTTTAGACATTTCGCAACTTTTAACCATGGGGGGGGGGGGCCTAAACAGGGTAGGGGAGCTCACATTAACGTTCAAAAACCTCAGAAAGTGAAAATTTCATGCCATGGGCCCTTTAAAAATGTGAAAAACAGAACTAGTTTGCAGCAGCCCAAAGTTATTCCTCGCTCGCTTACTTCGGAGCATTCTAATTATTCACCGCGATGAGTTTACGAGTGCTTTTCACAGCTCTCTAATAGCAAACAACAACTAGCATGCTAACTGTGAACTTCCTGAGACTCGGACACTTTAAAAGCTTTATAATTAGATGCAGCCTGCTTATCTCTGTACTGTAGAAAGACATATTTTTCTCAAATACATGGGAAAATCAAATTAAATCAAATAAATCAGATTAAATGAATACAAGAATCGCATGCATTGTGGAACTTGTAAAAGTATAAACATTGCTTTAACTCTGTTTATAATCATCTGTTGTGTTTATTTTTTAGATTTGCCGTTCTTCTCATTGTGACACAAATAAGTCTTCTGAGCATTTGTTGTTTGCAGAGTGAATTCCATAAGATATGAACAACTGAAGCCTTTTTCATATTTATTCTATTTTGATTCAGTTGTAACTAGGCCTGTCACAATACGACATGCACAATTTCTTTGCAATAGTGAGGAGATTTTAGCCACTTTTATTTAATGATCTGTAGAGGGTAGAATACATAAATTAAACGGGTAAACATTGGTTGATCCTGCCATTTATGTTACAGCTCATTCCTGCCTATTTAAAAATTAGTTTACTGGTATTCTGTCCTCCTGTGGACCCACCACCCGCGGGAGGATTCATGGGGTCTGGTGCATTGTGTTCTGGGCAGCAGAACACTGCTTGGACTGCTGCCCCCGCGACCCAGAAAATGGAAAAGTGGAAGAAGATGAATGAATGAATGAGTTTACTGGGATTGTCTTGCTTTGTATCAGCAGCGTGAGGTAGTTTCAGTTATCATTTATCATTATATTTCTCTGTGCTTCCAAATTTGTGATCACGACAGGTCTAGTTGTGACTAATAGAGCAATCCTATACTTCTAATTTACCTGACGTGAACTTTCCTTTACATGAAAACGCGTCAACCGCTCTGCACCCTGAGCGCCATTCATAAAAACAAGAGCTATTATGTCCTTGATGGTTCGGAACAAGGCCTCTGATTACATGAGAGGCTTTCAGAGCACGCTAATTATCAAGCAAAATGAGTCATTCCACAGCACAGGTGAGCGCTAATACCGACAGATAAGGCTGAAATATGTTAGGTGGTCTGTGCTAATCATAAAATGTGTTTAATGTTCATTTGAGTAGTTGGTTTTGTTAGCAGCTCTAAATAACGCAAATAAAAGAGAAGAGAATGGTTTGTTTTCAAGAGCATAGTAACAACTAGAGGCCTTAGACGGGTGTAAAAAACGTACATTAAAGGTCCTATGTTACGCAGTTAGTATGTTAGTGTGTGTGTGTGTGTGTGTTATTGTTTGGGTTGATCAAAGGAGAAGTTCAATTTGTGAAGTTCAATCATGGATTCTACCTGGACGACTGAGGGACTTTTCACGCATTGTTTGGGTTGTTTGGTTGTGTGGTGTCGAGCAGCTGTGGGGGGCTGATTGGGTGGGTGGAAGGAAATGTAATAATAATAATAATAATAATAATAATACAATTTATTTATAAAGCGCTTTTCAAGACACTCAAAGACGCTGTACAAGAGGTAAAATCAGTAATAAAAATGTGGGTTGTTTTTAATCATTGTAAAGGACTTTGTGTTTTTTGTATGAAAAGTGCTTTATAAATAAAGTTTCGATTGATTGATTGAATGATTGATTGGTTGATTTGATATTGACTCTGGTGAGCTTTAAGCTATATTAGAATGTTGTTACTAGGGATGCAAATTATCGATTAATTCATTAATCTATAGTTGATTGACCTTATCGATCGACTTACGATTAACTGAGCGTTTTTCATCTGAATTTTAGTGTTTCAATAAGGTCTATACATAACACTGAGTTAAAAATATATCATAGTATTATTATATTGTATATTCCTCAATTAATCATTCCTTAGTAAAAAAGCAGACAAATGTACTGATGCTGAATAACAAAATACATTCTTTATTGAAAATAAATCGAGGACTGGCTCAGTTGTTGCACTTGCAGCATGGAAATCTTGAAATTAAAAGGAACAGAAGAAATTAAATAACAGAATGTTATTTAGTCTACATATTATGATGAAACCAGTGAATCCAGGATATTTTAGGACATTCTCAACATTTATTTTGAACTAAGGCATCAACAATATTTCTCTCCCTTAATCTGTGAAGGGTTACAGTACAAAATATAAATTTCACAGGGCCCCTGGACACAGCATAAAACATTACAGGACCTCAAACCAGAACAATCAAGAAATTATAAAAGCATGTAAGTTACATGCTTTTATAATTTCAAAAATATATGGTTCTAGGTCCAGCTCTACTGTGAGTTGTATGGCAACATCCAGAGAGGAAAGGGTTACACAATGTGTCGCGAGTGGGTTCGCATCTCGTGTTCACATTCCAGAGTAGCGCCCTCTAGCGATTAGTTACAATGAATGCATTTTGTCCGGCCAACGTCTTGATCGACAATTAATTGTAAGTCGATTAATTGTTGACATCCCTAGTTGTTACCTCATAAATAAATGCCTGGAGCTGCATTTTGTTTCATCCGCACTTTTGAGTAATGCTTTACTATTATTAGTCTGTCTGCATGTCCAAAGCTCAAAATGCTCCATGCCACCTTGTGATGTCATGTAGTGGTAGTTTTCAAGTTAAAAGCTACTGTCAACATTTAGTTCAGGGCTGAAATGATCCAAATGATACTACTGAATGGGAAAAGAAAACACCACAAGACATCACAATGGCGGAAAAAAATCCCTAACCCTAAGTAATCATATATATATTTTACCAGATTAGCTCATCTAATTTTAAATAGTAATCTGTATTATGTATCATTTTGATACCACAATAATAATAAAACAACTATTTTTTTTATTATTTAATGTAATTTTCAACACAAAACAATAATAATAATAACCATGTGGTCTTACATTAGTTTGTAAAAGATAGACTGGTTGTTCAAATGAGTATCTAGTTCCGATACTAGCTTTAGTATATATTAGTATCTGATTGTCAATACTTTTGATAACCCTAGCTGTAAATAACGTAAATCTATTTAAAACGCTGCACCTGCCAAGGTTATAATAGTTCTGGATTTTTCATTATAGTTTAGTTTTAGTTACTTTTGACTTTATTCCCTCTAATTCAGTTAGTTTTAATTAGTTTTTACAGTGGCTCTGATAGTAGTTAGTTTTAGTTTTTTCTAACTGCTCAGTTTTAGTTTAGTTTTTACTAGTTTTAGTTTTAGTTTTTGGGTTATATTTTGGGTTATTTGTCAAGTGCAGGATTCAAGAAGAAAGTATTTTGTTATCAAACTTACAACAAACAAATACAATACACCTGCTCCCTGTTAATCTTCGGCATTTTGTTTTGACACGCTTGAAAAACAAACTCTCCCAAACTAGTGTTTTCTGACCACTGTGTTTTGTCCTGTTTTTCTGACGCTGCGCTCTGTAATTTGGGTCTTGTTTCAGTGGGAAGCAGAAGTTCAGTTCACCTCCTCCACAAACTGTCATTAAGCGGATGTCCTCCAGGCTCCTCTGTGGACACATTTCAACCACACCACTGTAAAGAAGAGGAGAGAGAGCTGCTATTGGCTATTAGTGATGCTGTTTTGTTGTGTCCATTTCAAAAGAGGAAATCTCAGTAGTCTTTTCTATAAAGGGCAGCTGAGGTTAGAGCGGAGCCATAAACCATCCACAAATACTCCAGTAGTGAATCCCTCCAGGCTACACAAAATCCCTTATATTATTACAGAGGGGGGAAAGGCCAAAACAACCAATCTAACACCGCACGGGAGGGCATCTGACGGGGCTTAAGGGAGGTCAATGATACAGGGGCTTATTGAATGAACTGCAGGAGCGTTGATGGTATTATAGTTTTTGTAATTAAATTAAGGTCGTTTTCACACCAGGAAAGTCCGATAGTTCACTTGCTTTGGTCCGGACAAAAAAAAAATTTAATTTTTAAATTTTGGTGTGGTTCGCTTTCACACTGCACTTTTTTTTGTAAGTGGACCAACGTCTATAAACAAAACCACGTGTGCAGAGGTCGCTCAGCCATTGGACAGAAATGAGCCGTGTCAAAGCGCCGTGTCCAAACACGGAAGGAGGAGAATAATGGTGTTGCGTTGCTGTTTTCAATGTAGTCATAGTGATATGGTTTGCTCAGTTTTTACAGTTCGCACAAATGTTTGAGCAGCATCGTGAGGTTTACACTATTTTACAATGAATTTCCAAATGACGAAGACACAGGGCGAGACGGCTAGGGAGGACAGTGCTTGTGCGCGCATCAAGTTGACTGACTCATGCGCTTCACGCAAAACGTAAGTAAGCCTCGTTTTGTTTAGTTTCGTTTCGTCAGCCACGGTTTCCCATAATGCTCGACATATGACGGGAGCTCGTTAAGTACAAAAAGCCAACTTGTGTCGGATCGAGTCCGGTCTGTATTCTCACCTCAAACGAACCGCACCAGAGTTCGAATGGAACCGTGCCGAGACCGACCTTTTTAGGTGGTCTCGGTTTGCTTGTTTGCTCCGGATCGAGATTTTTGTTTTTTATTCACACCAGCCCAAAAGGTCCGAATCAAAGGAGCAAACGAACTCCATGAGCCATGTCTGTATATACACATTATCTGCTGAAATGACTCCACGAGTGATTCCCTGTCACCTGCTCTGCTCCTGCTGCAAAATGTGGAATGGATTTCCTGAACGGAGGCGTATCTCAATGAGACACAGAGTAATGATGAGACATGCCTCCGTTCTAGAAATCCATTCCACAGTTTGCAGCCAGCTAGCAGTTAACCAACTTTTCATCACAACATGTCCGCTGTGTGGAAATACTTTTTACTAGAAACACCTCAAAGCAAGACAGCAACGTGAGGCCGGTGTTAGCCGCTCCACTCCGAGTGAACCCTCAACCCAAATACGGCGTGTAGCCCCGTGCGGTCTGAGGAGTCGCGAGCTGGTGAAGCCGGTGTTAGCCCCTGTTTAATCAATGTCCGTAATCCGTCACTCGAGTGCATGGCGAGAAAGTCTGGAGAAACGTCTAGTAAAAGTGATACTCGGGCCAAACAGGCTCCAGTTACAGCTTCTTTTGCCAGTGTAACTCCGTATGACAGAAGCAGCCGACGACACCAAGAGATAACGACTGCCATAACACACGACATCGCCAAGGAAATGGTGCCTAAAACACAGTGACCAAAGAGTGGTTTAAAAGTCTCCTCCGCACGATGGATAAGAGGTATTCCCCTCTGTTGTTAGCTGACAAATTGTTAGCATAAGGCTAGTTTACATTACAAACACTATAGAAAGGCTACCGCGATTAGCATTGCTATATTTAGCATCGCTATATTTAAGTTAAGTTTAAGTTGCGTTGCATTGTATACGTTTGCTATAAAATACAACAATCAAGCTCAATTGAGCCATAAAAGACTGACCTTGCAGCACTTTAAAAGACTTTTTTTGCTCTACTTAAGACATAGTTGCCCTTTTAGTTCTTAAGGTGTAATACTGCGGTTGCTCAAGCGCTCAATGTAGACTATGTATAACATGTTTCTTTTTTATAAATAGGAATACATTTGAAATAAATTATTGACTTTAGTTTTCATTCTTGCATTACAGTTTAGTGGAATTTAATTTGAATGGTATGATGTAAGTTTCTGGGATGTTTGCACATGTTCATGTGCACTGAAACGTAATTTGAAAGAAATCGTGGATGAAATTGAAATCGCAATATCTGCCAGAAAAATCACAATTCAATTTTTTCTTAAAATTGTTCAGCCCTAATCATAGGCCTACTTGCCTGTAGAGAGGAGTTTATTTGTAGTTTAACAATAATGATGATAATATTGAAAACAAACAGTTTTGGTATCGGAATAGTATCGGTACTGGCCGGTCGGTGCACCCCTAGGTCAAAGGCTCTGAAAAGTCGGTTTGGTATAATAGACCTGCTTTAAATATGTTAATTACAATGTAAAAACATAAATACATACATTAAGTTGTGGCATTATTTTAATATTTATGGATCAAACTTAGCGTAGATAATCGGGTTCTTCCATGGAAAGTCTCTGGTACTGCTGGGACTACTTGCTTGTCTCCATGGAGGTATTATTGATTTGCCTGGAATGTTCCGCAGTATAGCATTTAACATATCTTACACGTATTCACTTTAAGGTGCTTTCATTGCTCAAAATTACCTTGACAAACATGCATTTTTACTGTGTTGCCTCTCCATAGATCTGACCTATGGAACGGTTTAAAGCCAAGCATTTGACGGACCCTCCATCAGAAAAGTTACACAATGCACCTTTAAGCTCAAAGCCTAATTACAGTATAAATATAAAGTGCTTTTTCCAGCTGAAAAATACTGCAAATCTGAGCACCCTTGAGCAAAACAGTGATTCATTGAAACAACAGAGTTTGAGTCAGCTAATTCGACAAGTCACGGTAGAGGAGAAGGCGACCCACATGGAGAAACAATAATCACAGGGGAGTCCAAATGTGTCAGTCCAACAATCCAGGGCCAATTTTCGAGGCGATGGTTTTGACGGAGGTGGAGACAGGAGCGAAGGAGGCGGGCAGCTGAGACCATAGATCATACACAGGAAAAGGCTTTTACAAGGATAGTGAGAAGCTGATGAAGTTGATATCTGGATGAGGTTAGAGTTAGGGTTAGAAAAATACCGGTCAGCTGTATTTTTATAAGTAAGAAGACAGATTTAACCCCGCAGTAACTCCAGCTCACTCACTCCATGCATTCTCATTTTCGCATATGAATCCTTATAATCATGATAAAATATTAGTTGACACATGACATTTTTGGTCAGCTATGACAACCAATTAATCAAACAAAACGACTTAAAGGTCCCATGGCATGAAATTTTCACTTTCTGAGGTTTTTGAACGTTAATGTGAGCTCCCCTACCCTGTTTAGCCCCCCCCCCCCATGGTTAAAAGTTGCAAAATGTCTAAACTGAGCATTTGCGATCCTTTTCTGCATTACAAAAAACTGGAGCTCAAACGGGCGATTTTGAACAAGGCACCTTATTGACGTCAGATCGAAAAAAGAAATGCAAATGCAGTTCCACCCCCGTCTGTCTGAACTCAGCGTCTCTGTAAATCACGCCCAGAGAGTTTGGACTGCGAATGCGCTAGGCAATGCGAAATGTGTTTTTTTATTTGCCTGGAGGCACGTCCGAGTGTTTCTAGGCTCGGAAGTCCTTTATCTGAGCCTCTGGACCTTTGAACAGCAGTGGTTTAATTTTATTTTCTGTGGAAATGTGTTTATTTTTCAATGGAACGCTTCAAATCTCTCCCCCCTGCAAAAACACGGAAATGGATCAGCTGAGAGCTCAGAGCCGATAGCGGAGAGTTTGGCCACGCCCCCACCCTCTACTATTGGCCATCTCTTTTCTCCTCATTTGCATTCAAGCAACAACGCCCATTATGGAGTGTTCAGAGAGAGAAAAATTACTCTTTCTCATCTTATCTCTGTTTCTCATGCACTGAGTGTTGATTTTGAAGAAGGATTCATTTACAGTATTAGGGAACCATTAAGGAGCCATATAAAAGCATCAAGAAGTACCATGTCATGGGATCTTTAAGGATTACCCCTAAGAATTTCTATCTGTAGTGTGTAGAATCCCTCAGTCGTCCAGGTAGAATCCATGGCAAAAGGAGAAATTATATTTGAAACTGGATAAAGGTTTATTTGGTAAAATACGTTTCACAAGCTGCTTCTTCGGTTCTGAACAAATTCAATTTCTCCTTTTGCCTTCTATCTGTTGTCCCAGTGCAGGTAACACAAAGTACATTGATTCTAAACAATTACGACTTCATACCATCATGCTTACTACTTGTTTAAAGTAAGCATGCTATATTACACAAAATGTATTCTTATGAGCTTTAAGTCTCGTTGTTAACTCCTCAAAGTTGGGTTTTGTTTCTTTCACACAAGAGTAATCCTTTATTGTTAGTCTGTCTGCATCCCCAAAGTTCAAAATCCTCTGTTCCACCTTGTGATGTCATGTAGTGGTAGCTTTCAAGTTAACAGCTCCTTTTACCTTTAGTTCAATAGAGATTGACAATTCCAAGGCTGAAACCATTCAAGGGATTCTAGTGAAGGTGTACGGAGTTTAAAAACACGGTGAAGCCTGTATTACCACATGACCGTTTGGGAGAAGAACTCAGAAGAAGAACTGCGAGTTAAACAAGTGTGAGTAAAAGAAAACGTAACTCCGAGTATGTTTTTGATAAGGAACATTCTAACATAGATCAGAAAATAGTTTAATATGGGCCCTTTAACAAATTAACTGAAGCCTATACTTTGTGCGTATTGATTGGAACTTTACTTTGGATGCCAACAACGATATAAAACACGAATATTACCGTAATATAAAGTTAGTACAGAACATAAGCTTAAAACCAGATGTTATTTTTCAATCTCGATGTAACATTTTCATTTAATTATTTTATTTATTTATTTATTTTTCAGGATTGACACAAAAACTCCACTGGTTTGAACATCCAGAAGCGTAAATAACTAATAATAATTTCAATTTATAGCTTAAAGGTCCCATGGCATGAAATTTTCACTTCCTGAGGTTTTTGAACGTTAATGTGAGCTCCCCTACCCTGTTTAGGCCCCCCCCCCCATGGTTAAAAGTTGTGAAATGTCTAAACTGAGCATTTGCGATCCTTTTCTGCGTTACAAAAAATCGGAGCTCAAACGGGCGAGTTTGAACAAGGCACCTTATTGTCGTCAGATCGAAAAAAGAAATGCAAATGCAGTTCCACCCCCGTCTGTCTGTACTCAGCGTCTCTGTAAATCACGGCCAGAGAGTTTGGACTGCGAATGCGCTAGGCAATGCGAAATGCGTTTTTTTATTTGCCTGGAGGTACGTCCGAGTGTTTCTAGGCTCGGAAGTCCTTTATCTGAGCCTCTGGACCTTTGAACAGCAGTGGTTTAATTTTATTTATGTGGAAATGTGTTTATTTTTCAATGGAACGCTTCAAATCTCTCCCCCCGTGCAAAAACAAGGAAATGGATCAGCTGTGGGCTCTGAGCTCTGAGCGGAGTTTGGCCACGCCCCCACCCTCTACTATTGGCCATCTCTTTTCTCCTCATTTGCATTCAAGCAACAACGCCCAGAATAAAGAGTTTGAGAGAGATATTTATGACTCTTTCTCATCTTATCTCTGTTTCTCATGCACTGAGTGTTGATTTTGAAGAAGGATTCATTTACAGTATTAGGGAACCATTAAGGAGCCATATAAAAGCATCAAGAAGTACCATGTCATGGGATCTTTAAACTAAAGCCCAAGTTCGGAACATACATACACTAAAGCAGAGGTCTTCAACAGGGGGGTCGCGACCCGTACTGCAGGGGGGTTGCGAAATCTTTTGATTTCACTTTAAAATAATATAATTTTATATTTTATAGTGTAAAATACAGTATTAACCTGTGTATTATTTCCTTGTATTGGATGTACCGTAACAGAGTAGCAATGTTTATACATGACACGAAGCTCAATTTAATATAAAACACAATTCTATGCCGTATATATAGTAGGGGGTCCCTGGCCCAGTTCGCCATCTGTTTGGGGGTCCCTGGCCTGAAAAACGTTGAAGACCCCTGGCTTAAACTAAAGCCCTAGTTCGGAACATACATACACTAAAGACCAGTTATAGATATGTTCCCAACACTGCCATCTGTAGCCTAATTATATTGTGCTATTCTAACACATACAAACATAGAAAGTATTATAATTGTGGCTATTAAATCAGCAATGCCGTAGCCTACTATTATTGTTATTGTTATTATTATTATTATTATAGTGTTACAAATTGCGCTTCCAGTCGTGTTAGTAAAGTAAAGTACAGCTCCAGGGCTTGTCACAGTCAGATCCAATGGTTGTGTGCAGCCAGTATGAGCTACTACTTCCACTGTAACGTTAAACCTGCACATAATCATCTTTATGGTCTGTAGTGCGGAATGACAGTCACGGCAAAGCGTAAAATCACGCGTAAAATAGCGAGATAGGTTCGAATATTTGCTTAAAAACAGAAGCCATAAGCAGCAGGAGCGGGGTCACTCACTAGTAGACTTCTCCCCCACTGCTAAGCCCCTTGTAAGTTTTGGAACAACTCACCCTTTCGCTGGACAGGACCACCGCCAAGCCGAGCGTCAAAATTATCCACACGCTCTGCATATTTCCCGTGTCAAAGCGCGCCGTGTCTTTCTTTATATGTCCCGTTTTTTCTTCGTCTCGCCTTCCCAAATCTGTGAGCTCCCTCTCCGCTCCAACTCCGGTCTGCCAGGCGCACGCTCGTCTCTCGCTGGAGTAAAAAAGGGTCCCGCTTTGGATACGTGTTGCCTATTTCCTCCCCCTCTCAATCCTCTCGCGCGGCGCGTCAAACCCGCAGGAAAGAGCAAAGAGCGCAACGTTTGTGCGCAGGAAAGAGCGCAATGTTTGTGCGCGCGTTCTGGTGTAGTCCTGCTCTCGTCGGGCTCCGCGGCGCAGTCTGGACCCGCTCGCTGTCTGTGCGCCACTCTTCGTGCGCCAACGCAATGCAATGCGCGTGCACGGAATAAACAGGACGAAGTGGAGACGCGAGCGGCCACGAGACTCCCTGCGACGAAAAGGGGGGGAGGCAAGGGTCCGCCCCCCACAGAGAGTTTTGATTTGTAATGATTTTATTTTTTTTTTAGTAGATACGGAATCAAGATATTTTATTTTGACTTAAAAAACGTTTGACTATTTTCTTAAAGGTGCACTGTGGAACTTTTCGGTTAGAGGGTCCATCATCTGAGTGTTTCCAAAAGAGAAGTTGTTGCTTTGTCTTAAAGTGTTTTTTATTGTTAAAAAATGATTTAAAGATCCCATGACATGGTACTTCTTGATGCTTTTATATGGCTCCTTAATGGTTCCCTAATACTGTAAATGAATCCTTCTTCAAAATCAACACTCAGTGCATGAGAAACAGAGATAAGATGAGAAAGAGTCATAAATATCTCTCTCAAACACTTTATTCTGGGCGTTGTTGCTTGAATGCAAATGAGGAGAAAAGAGCTGGCCTATAGTAGAGGGTGGGGGCGTGGCCAAACTCCGCTCTCGGCTCTGAGCGCTCAGCTGATCCATTTCCGTGTTTTTGCACGGGGGGAGAGATTTGAAGCGTTCCATTGAAAAATAAACACATTTCCACATAAAATAAAATTAAACCACTGCTGTTCAAAGGTCCAGAGGCTCAGATAAAGGACTTCCGAGCCTAGAAACACTCGGACGTGCCTCCAGGCAAATAAAAAAAACGCATTTCGCATTGCCTAGCGCATTCGCAGTCCAAACTCTCTGGGCGTGATTTACAGAGACGCTGAGTTCAGACAGACGGGGGTGGAACTGCATTTGCATTTCTTTTTTCGATCTGACGTCAATAAGGTGCCTTGTTCAAAATCGCCCGTTTGAGCTCCGATTTTTTGTAACGCAGAAAAGGATCGCAAATGCTCAGTTTAGACATTTCGCAACTTTTAACCATGGGGGGGCTAAACAGGGTAGGGGAGCTCACATTAACGTTCAAAAACCTCAGAAAGTGAAAATTTCATGCCATGGGACCTTTAAAACATGCATTCTTACTGTGAGCGGGGTCACCTTTCCAGAGATCTGATCTGTAACTTGGCCTGCTTGTCTCCGTAAACTTAATGCCATACTGTGGAACATTCTAGGAAAAGCAATTACAACTCCATGGACACAAGCAGGTGGCTGACTCTCCACCAGAAAAGTTACATACTGTTCCTTTAAATCAGGGGTGTCAAACATGCGGCCCGGGGGCTGGATCCGGCCCTCCAAGACCTTTAATCTTGTATTAAAATATTTTAATTATATTTTAGCTACTCAGGACATGGTGCCTGATACTGATGCACTTGTGCAGGCTAAAAGAGTCTCTGGTGCAAAAAGAAAGCATGACTAAATTCTGTGAAATGCATACAAGTTAATGTTAAAACATTGTGTTGAAATTGCATTTTTCTTAAAGTTTTAGGTTGTTCATAACATTATAATATGAGGTACTTTGTGTTACATTTTTTTGTTTGAAAAGTGCTTTATACATAATGTTTGATTGAGTTCATCAAATAAAAAAGACTTCTGTAATAGATTTGCGTTTCTCTGCACAAAT